>OZ022498.1:61599376-62199376 GCA_963989385.1 Ctena decussata
TTTTTATTTGTTTGTTTATTTCATTTTATTATTTTTTTTTCCATAGATTTTTAACAGACCAGCCTTTTTTCTTTGACCATCAGTTTTTCTGAACTTAGGAGACAAGTGAGGTAATTTTTTACACATTTTTATAGTTTTTATTTTGTTATCAGTAAATTGAGGAATAATTTTCACCAGTGAAGGCTAGAATTGCTGGGGCAAAAAGTTGATATTAAGTTACTCGTAGATACACATTATGAGGGACCCTTAGCAGTATTTGAAAAGAAAAAGCATTAGACTAGCCTGTACATTTTACACAGTCTGTAACACAATATACATGTATTGGCAAACTGGCAAACAGTGAAATCTTAGGACAGTCTAAAACTCCACACATTCTAGCTACAGCCTTCAGCTTACATACATATGAGCCGTGACACTAGAAAACCGACAAAGTGGTTGTGCGCCCAGTGCAGACTCGGATCAGCCTGGGCATCCGCCCAGTCTGATCAGTCTTCGCTGTCTGCATGGAGATAGCTGAGACCCTTAGCTAGCCTTTAAGCGCTTAGCAAAGAGTCTGATCAGACTCGCTGGATGCCCAGGCTGAAATGAGTCTGAGCAGGGCGCACATGCCACTTTATTGGTTTTCTTCTGTCGCGGCTCATATTTCTTAGGGTCCTATGCTTTATGGGGAAAAAAAACACCACGCAATGGCATACATGCTGAAGATGCTTTTGAGTGAGGTTGCTGACTTTGTATGCAATATGATGTTTTTAGTAAAAATTCGTAAAAGGAAAGAAAAAAAAACTTTTGCCCCAGAATTTATGCTTATCTGGTGCTTTGTATTCAGCTGCATCTTCTGAAACCTACATATATACATTTACCATATTAATTCTATTAAATGCCCCAGGGGTGTTGCATTTTACAAAAGGGGGCATTGGTTAAGAGCCTAACAAGAGTTAATCAGCCAAGATGCTTGTCATAATACATGTAGCAAGGTGAATGAATATACTTGCAGATGAATTAATTCTACTTGTTCCCTTTTTCTTGCCTCCCTTCTCAGTAGGGGTCAGCTCTTAGAGAGAGGATTTTGCTTCTTTTGGAGCAAATTCTTTCCTTGAAGAGTGGGTCCCATTTGGAAGAGATATGTATTTCAGAGAAGCAAACACATATTCAAGTTATCCACCTGTGTAAAACAGATGGAAAACAAAGCGGTTGGCAAGTCAGTATGACATATTTTTGGAAAAGTGACGGGGTGTTTATTAGAGCAGGGGCATTTATTTAGGATTAATATGGTTAATTTGTGTTTGTGGAAGAATTAAATGGAAAGGTAGAGAGGCTGTGATGATGATATTTTTATTTTAGAATGTATTCAACAGATTATTCAGGCGATGCCCAAATCCAAAGGTAGGAATGCTCCTTAAAATATTTCGATATTCATGAAAAAACTTTGCAAGGGGCATTGTAATACCGCATTTACGTTTGGACAGGAGCAGGCCAAAGATGCTTCATTGGTCAACAATAAGAAACATACAATTATAAACAAAATTTTGAGCCGCGACACGACAAAACCAACAATGTTGTTGTGCTCCCAGCGCAGACTCAGATCAACCTGGGCATCCGCCCAGGCTGATCAGGGCCTTCGCTGTCCGCGTGGAGGTAGCCTAGACCCTTAGCCACCCTTTGAGTACTTAACGAAGAGTCTGATCAAACTTGGCAGATGCCCAGGCTGATCTGAGTCTGCGCTGGGCGCACAACCTCATGGTTTTGTCATGTTGCGGCTCAAATAAAATAAGCAACTTAAAGCTTTGGTGATGCACTCTGTGTAAGGCTTTTACCATCAGAGGAATAACTTACAGTTTCAGTTTTTGCTTTCCTTCACATTGGGGATAAAATCTTAATTGAAAGAATCCCCTAGAAGCAAATTCTTCTTAACTTTAAGTGTAGAACCTCTTTTTCAAAGTTGTTGTCCTCAAGGGAAGCAAACAGGAAGTCACAAGTTTTTTCCCTTTGTAAAAATGACTGAAAAACATGGAATTGTGTCCATATACATTTTTTGCGGAATCTGCATTAGAATAGAAAATAAAATTGGAAGGCATATGTGAAAGTTTATTTCATAAGTGCAAAGCAGGATTGAAGTAATTTTCAATTATGACAATTGGTATTTTATTCCAAACTCAAAAAAGCAGTTGACACAAAATCTTAAGTGTTGGGACAGACCTACCAAAGCAAATACTGACATTTCAAGTGGATTTGTCTAAGCTCATCATCAGAAATAAATACTTTGCCCAGTACATACATGTAGTGTGATTATCACAAAGGCGGTATACACGAGTGGGGTCACTAAAATGTGCCTGTCATATCTGCATACAGGTAAGGCACAAACTAGTCGGAGGCCTTACAGCGCAGCAATTGCTTTCAGTTTGTGCCTGTATTTTCCTTCGGCTGAGCAAAGGAGCGGAGGTTTGTAGTAGATAAGGCACTTGACTACCTATCTAGGTGTTCCATGTTTGATCCCCCACTTCTCCGTTCTTTCAGATGAGACTTCAACGGAGGTCCCATGTCCATATAGCTTCTGTGTTGGTGGGACATTAAACCTGAATTTACTCAGATGAGCAAATGGTACATGCTCTGATCAGACTGCAGATGCATAAGCGGGTCTGAGCCTTTCTTGGTCTCTGCGCCTAGTTACATTTGAACCTTGCCTTCTGATGTTTATTTACTGCTACAGATTAAAAAATAAAGTTAGGCTAATATATAGTCGAATGATAATGGATTGTATTCTTATATATATTGTAATTTTTCTTCATAATTATTGCATTATGTACATGAAAGGCCATTGCAAATTTGAGATTTTATATCAGATGGGTTATTGTATTCCTTTATTTACTGTTAAGAACTGGCATATCAATATTTTCAGCTTGACTTCCAGATATAATATGTGGCAGTGATTTCTAATCCTGTATTTCTTTACTGTTATGTTTTTGCCCTTCCAAATTCTAGATACGGTAGTCTTATGATAGATCAAGATTTTTGGGGATTGTTTTAGAAGGGAAAAAAACATGTTACAGCCAAACTTCACTGGCTTGAACTCGGAAGGCTCGAATACCATGTTTCGGTCGAACTGACTTTCCAGTCCCGGCAAAATCCCTATTCATTTTAACTAAACATGCCACACTCGGCTCGAACAACGATAGCTCGCATGTTCGAACCCCAATTCTGGTCCCTAGAAACCACTTTCTATGTTAAAAAAACACCGATGGCTCGCACCTATTTCCTTGTAATACATTTCCAAGTTTAATGACCGGACTAAATGTAGATCCTACTGATTACAAGTATTGGTCATCAGGTTTGCTACGTCCATGCTTATCTTGATCTTTTTATATTGTAATTAAAATTCTGTGTTGTTTTGTTTTATCTACCTGAAAGTGCAAAGGTTCAAAGAGTGACCGATCAAAATACAGGAAGTTGTGGTAGTTCGAACTTTTTTCGGTAGCGCCGGCGAGTTCGAGCCATCGAAGTTCGAGACTGATTTAGATATTTAGGGTCATTCTGGAGATGTAAAAAAAACTGTTTTGTAGCTGAATAGATATGGTAGTACATATGGGGATGTCAGTCTGTCCATCAATTCAGGTTTGCATTCAAGTGTGCATCATACTCAACTGATAAAATAAAAATAACCAAAAAAAAAACAAAAACATTATGTATTTTGCATTAGCGTTGGTCTTGAAAGAAATGTTAGATATGCTGGTTCTTTCTAGCTTATTATTTCAACTGCTTTAAATGTATTTTATTTATTTTGTAGATAATTAAACTGCAAAATGTATCATTAGAGTCCGCGTGAAGAGTAATTTTTACCATGCAACACATTGCGTCTCTCTCCTTGATTTATAATGGCTTCAGTAATTATTTATGTATATTAGATAAGATGTGGCAAGATGCTTGCCTAATTTTAGTTTATATATGTGTCATATATTATTGATATTCAGATTTTATGCCTGTACTTTGTACCATATTTCTTCAGGTATATGACAGAGTTTTCACCCTTCTGAAGCAATCCATTAAATCTAGATCAGTTTTATAAGTAGGATCTAGATTTTTTTGATTGTTTAGGAGGGAAAAACCCATCTACGAGGGTTGATCCAAAAATTTGTACACAAGCTTAATAATTTTGGTAATAATTAGTATAATAGAAAATGTCACCAGGTGAAATGTTAATCTTCACAGGACTTGCAGCAGAAAAATGAATTTCCGAATTGACCTGCGTTTAAGACAGATCTTGATTTTTTGGATGTTTTAGAAGGAAAAAACATATCTCATAGCCAAATTTCTTAGATTTTGATATTTTTGATAGCCAAATAAATATGGTACTTTCACTATTGTATTGATGCTATCATAATTATGCAGTTATATATATGTGTTCAGATATACATATGTTGAATTATCAAAATCTATATTGTAACTTTTGCAGTCTTTTGTGTTTATTGAATTTTATTTATTTTTATATTCTATTCTTTTAGTACATTTTAGTGCATTTGTAAAGTTACTTTACATAAGCCTTTGCTTTTTAAAGTTATTTAAGTGAACACACTTTATGATAATATAAATGATGTTTATATTGTTATAGAACTTGCCCACCCTATGTTATTATTTCAACATTTTGAATACAAGGTAAAAAAAAATGTAGGAATAGGGTTGTATAATTTAGTTCTAGATGAGCAAATTGAAATTAGAAATTTGACTGGGTTTTGATGACCTGACCTCATTTTCAAGGTCAGCAAAGGAGTAAGAAATTCAGATTTCAGCAAAATAAAGCTTGTGTCTGACATGCCTTCTGAAGCATTTGATGAAATTTTATCTAATATAACTGCATCTTTTAAATGAAACTAATATACAATTTATCACGACGATTTCATGAATTCAGTCTAATTTTTAAGGTCCTTACATGGCTAATGTCAGTTGAGACGCTTTTGTAAAACACATCTTTAACGAGTAAACCAGTCCTACCAGATTTCAATAAAATTTGTACGTACAGAATTGTTGGCAGCTTGGGTAGATTTTGGTGACCTCGATATAGCTCATCAAAAACAAAGTCCTGGAAGAGCTATTATCAATGCTCTTTGTCCTTCCTTCCTCTGTTAGCCACCTGTCCAGCCTTTCCATGAATGAATGAATGAATGGATTTTGACAAAACTTGGTTTGAAGCATCTCTCAACATTACATAAAACATTTCTGCTCCTGTACACAAGTCACTGTACTGGATTAAAATTCACCCATTTCCAAACAAGAATTTAACCTTAGTCTTAGCTTTAGCACATTATTGATTGGCATAAGAAATGAATGAGTCTGATTTTGCAACAAGGCCAGAACATACCTGTACAGATAACGTACTGACAAATGTCAATCGGTAAATTATTTTTTGGCTACGAAGCTGTTATGCCAGTTGTGTTGTGTTAAATATTGTTTTACGTCCACGGTTAAGAGCTATGGTCATGTCGGGACGGTCAGTTAACCTTATCACACTATTGTTGGGCAGGCTTAGACCTCCTAAGCGGTTAACCAGTACTAAGTGCACATACTTTCGCCAGTAACTGACAACTGCCCTTCTTGAATCAGTGGAAGGGGAAACGAAAGTATGTGGCCAGACCAGCATCGAACCTGGGACCTTTGGCTCAGGAGTCAGACTGTGCTACGCGGCCAGGCTGTTATGCCAGTTAAAAATGAAATTAAAAATTAAATATTTTGGTGGAATATTTGATGTGACAGCTTCGCATATCACATTTTCAGATTTGCTGGAAGACCGTTTGTTGCATTAGTTGAAGGCCTGGTAGTATGAGCAAGTCTACAGAGTAGTGCTACTTACACCATTTAACCTTGTTAAGAAGTAACTGTCAGTTTCTGTCCATACATTGAAAGTATGAAGTTTTTTTATGTATCTGTAATTTTTTTCCATTTTTCTTTTTTTTCTTCACGAAGTTATCAAGACTACGGCAATATGGATTTCCAGAATGATAACAAGACCAACTTGATCATCAACTATCTTCCTCAGATGTGGACCGACGCTGAGTTGTTTGATATGTTCTCTCAAGCAGGCCATGTAAAATCAGCCAAGGTGGTTGTCGACAAGAACACGGGATACAGTTACGGCTTCGGATTTGTAAATTTCGCCGCACCAGAGGAGGCCCAACATGCTATAAATACCTTGAATGGCACCAAGGTTGAAAACAAGACAATTAAGGTGGCTCTTGCTAGGCCTCCAGGAGAGAACACAAAAGGGTCTAATTTGTATGTGAGAAACCTGCCAATGCATTACACTGAAACTGAATTGAAAAACTTGTTTGAAAGCTACGGAACTCTTGTCCAGACAAGGGTGTTGTATGATCATGTAACTGGGCAGTCCAAGGGAGTTGGGTTTGTTCTGTTTGAAAGAAAGGTAGATGCTGATAATGCTATAGAACAAATGAATGGCATGACTCCTGCAGGTGGCTCCCAGCCCCTGGCTATTAAGTTTGCTGATGATAATGCTAAGAAAGTTCGACCCCCACCCCAACAGATGGGATATGGTGGTGGTGGATATGGAAGGGGAGGAGGTTATGGAGGTAATCGTGGTGGGGGTATGGGAGCAGGACCCATGAGGGGTCCAGCAGCAAGAATGAGATACAATCCCATGGGCGCAGGAAATACTGGTTACTCTGGGGGCTATGGTGGTGGGTATGGAGCTCCCAAGGGAAGGGGGGCAGGAAATCCCATCAGGGGTCCCAACTTCAATAGTTTTCAGCAACAGCCTAATGCGGGAGCTGGAGCAGGAGCTGGTGATGTTGGAGGGTATATTTTATTTATCTACAATATTGGCCCTCAGGCCACCGAACGTGACCTCTGGGATCTTTGCTGTCACTATGGTACCATTTTAAGGATCAATGTTATTTGGGATTCAGCCAAGAATATGTGTAAGGGCTATGGGTTTGTTACTATGTCTTCTAAAGAAGAAGCTGAGTATGCCATCAGTTGTCTTAATGGGATGTACTACAATGGCCAAACCTTACAAGTGTCCTTTAAAAAGAATTAAATGACTCGTTAAGGATCAAGTTTCTGTTGTCAAAGACAAATATGCTTTACAGAGCTCCGAATAGAGGTAGGGTTTTGATGATTTATTCAGGGAGATTTACCCTTCTTTTTTCGGTTATAAGAAAAAGGTTGGGGGTTTCTCTTCCAAACCTCAGAAAGACAAATCTGGAATTTTGAGATCATTTGGAAGAGGAAAACCCATCATATAGCTGAATTTCATGAGGCTGATCTACATATTTGTGGTTATTTTGAAAGGAACTGCTCGTCTTATAGCCGAATAAAAGCAGTATTTCTCCATAAAAATATATGTACATGTATATGATGATCCCCATTTATGGAGAATTTACAAATTATCTCATTAGCTTCTTAACCACCCCTATTTGGAACTGCTGCTGTGTAAAATAAGTGAAACTGTCATTATGACATTAACTCTTTAAGCCCCAGTGACGCAATAAGCAAAATTTGCAAACAGCGTAGATCCTGATGAGGCGGCTCATGATGAGCCGCCTCATCTAGATCTACACTGTTTGCCCTCTAGTCTTTGAATTCTCAATATAAAAAGTCTTGGACAAGGCATTTTTTTAATTTTTGCAGACATAAATTTTGTCGTCTGCTTTTTGGTATGGAAAGAGTTAAGGAAGCAATACTGCATACTGAATTTATCAGTAGCTACAAGAAGTTAAACATTTAAGTATACAAGTTAACTGATTAATCATGTTACGTGTGCTTGCTGTTAAATCTTGAGCTCATAAACCGCAATATGCGTATATATTGGGACACCTAAAAATAATGAATTTTCCATTTGGCACAAATGGAAAATTTATTATTTTAGATGTCCCAATTCTTAAGCACATTAGGGGTATGTCCAGTGTTCCATCAACCGGGTCTTTATGTCAACAGCCTTAAAGCATGTCAGACTCCGCAGCATGTGGCATTTGATGAGTGTTTACATTGACAAATAATAGAGATTTCAGAGCCCGGTTGTTCAGAGCATTGTTAGCGTAACAAAATCATTAGGTCTTACAGGACTCACAAAATCAATTGCAGTAATATTTTTTGTTGAAAAATTGTGAGGAGCTTTTGCAGTCCTCACATTTTTTTTAGCAAAAATTGGCTGTGATTTTGAGTAAAAAATATATGTTTGAAAATGTAACATCTTCTTAACTAACGGAGTAGTTAGTTTCGAACAACTGGGGGCTGAAGAAAAATCATAATAGTCAACTCTCAATATCTCGAAGTCGAACTTCAGCCAAACTACTGATTGATAGAGTAAGGGGACATGGCTTCGCACAGGGCATGGCTTCGCACACCTCCAGGATTTCTTAGTATGTGTCAGTCATCAGTTGTCTGAACATCATTTTGTTCTGCAAATATCTCAAGGTTGATGAATGAAGCTCTTTGACATCACTTTCGCTTGCAGTGCATCACGTGCATTTTGGCGCCAAAATGTTTAAAACATTCAGATCAAAGTCGGCAAATGTAAGCATGTTTTATAACAGGCAATATTATTGATACCGCAGTCAAAATTTGGCTCCTGAAGTGTTAATGAAATTGACATTAGTTATCTTAAGAATACAAAGTACACAATTGTCATAAACTGCCGGTTATATGAACACAAACGATTTTCCATGCTACGTGTGTGATTTTTTTTCCCCACTTTTATGAGAAAAGTCCGCATATTATTTTTAGCTGTCATCCTATCTAGTCATAAGTCCACCGTATGATTACACAGTCCAGATGTGATGGATTCAACAACAAATGTCAGCAACTTATAAACAGGTGTTTTAAAATCAAAGAAAATTCTGAAAATCGCTGATGTTTGTCTTTCCATTAATGGAAGAAGCATTGACATTATGCTAATATCTCGCAAACTATAAATAATAACAGCAAATAAGCTATGGTTATGTGGTTTTCATTTACTGGTCCTAAAGTGTATGACAGAATATTCAAAGACATCTAGAATGCTTCAGTTTCCTGCTAGAAGGGGTGTGCGAAGCCATGTCCTCATATACCCAATATATCACATAAAACTGCAGTACATATTACGGCACGTGTTACATATGACGTCAGAGTCTGAGACCAAATATTTTCATACTTAATTTCCAGAAGGGTCAAGGTATATTATAATATAAACGAACAGGGGTTATGTTATAAGATTTGTCAGCTAATGCTGCAAAAGTCATAAAAGTGTGCGAAGCCATGTCCCCTTACTCTATGTCAAAGTAAATTTTCTGGTACCAGAAAATTTACTTTGAGATATCAGGAGTTTGAGATAACTGGAGTTGAAATGGAAATAGTAATAGGAAATGTATTCTTTGATATAAGTATATACTTTGAGATATCAGTGTTCGAGCTATTGGGAGTTGACTGTATTATCAAATTGGATACCCCTCATATTGGAAATGGACCTTTTGGAACTGTGATGTAGATGTGTCAAATGTTCATTAATGGCTTCAACTTAACAGTCCCACAGATGAAGAATTTTGATGATATCTTTCTCCATTAAAAATTGTTGGATTGTATAAAAGGTTTCATGGAAAAATTAGAAATATAATTTGACTTTAAATCTGTAGGTATGTCACCGCTGTAAGGCTAGAAACGTGCTACACATTCATATCTAATGCAAAGGACACACTTCTGAAGACAAAAATTTGTTGCGGTCAACTGTCAGATCAAATAGTCTGTCAAAAATCTGGCCCAGAGGTTATAATACTTGAGTACAGTCTCAAACTCAAAATAAAGCACACTGATTGGCTGCTTCCGAGCATGTGTACATTCTCAAATTCAAAATAAAGCACACTGATTGGCTGCTTCCGAGCATGTGCTCGGAAACAGCCAATCAGTGTGCTTTATTTTGAGTTTGAGAATGTACTCAAGTTTTATAACCTCTAACCCAGATTTCTATTGATGCAATTATAACCACTCAAAGATGCAGCAACTTGGGATCATAAAGATTAGTGACATTATTCTATATCAGAGCTTCGATGTACTCGGCACATTTTCTGACAATGTGCTGACGTGAGATACAAGGATCTGTGGAATTCTTGTTTAAATTTACAAATTGTTTATGCAACCCTATCATTGGATTGAAAATCATGAAGGACCTCTGACAGTATCAATGCAAATTTGCCTATTTTTCGACAAATTATTGCACCTTCCTCGTGCAGCAAAAGTTGAAATATTTGGCATTAATATGTAGACTTGTGTACCGTAAAGACATTTTAAGAGTGATTTTGAAAAATTAGCATGCCTCTAGACTAACTTAAACTGATTTTATCAAGAGGGGTAAGTGATTTTTTCAGTCTCTGAAAATAAGTCCATTTTTTTGGTTTTCTAATATATCGAAATTTTAATTGATAACTATGCTTATACTGACATACACACTACTATTACTGATATTAAGCAATATCTTTTCAATAATAAGGACCTTAGCCTATTTATAGATATAAAGGGTGTAAGTACCCCACCCACTTTTTCAGTTTTTCAGCTGTAGACTATCTTTTCCCCCCGTGCCTCAGCAAACCACTCACATACAATGTGTATTATGATAGTACACACATACATGCGAAGTGGCTAGCTGAGGCACGGGGGGAAAAGTATCTTTAAAAAACTTTTCCTGTTTCCATTACGTTTAATGATAGAATTTGGCTTTTTCCACCTAAAATTAAAGTCTATGTGCTAAGAAATCAGAAATTAAATTCATAGCCAGTTAGGGGAAGTTGAGAACAACAAATTTCAAGAGAAATTATTGGGTATATCAAAAATTTAATTTTGACTGATTTTATAGGCAAATTAACATTACAACCGTCAGAGGTCCTTTGCTGAAAATATCATCAGCTAGTATAAATAAATTTGCCATGCACAGACCATGTAATCTCATGATAAACCGGTAGATGACAAGATCACTGCAGGCTAAACTGGATCAAAATTTTAATCATGAAACAAGATTTTCAAAAGTTAAAGATATCATGCGGTCTTGCATAGTACCAGTGTCAGACTATATATTTTTCATTTAAGCATTATGTTGTATTCATCATATTCAGTGATGTTACATTTTGTCTGAGAATAGTACCGGTCATTGTTTCTTTTCATTGTTTGTTCATTTCATCAAACGTGCTTACATTACACAATTTTCATCGTACTGTAAATCGCTTAATACTGGCCACAGTTTTGGTTTTGCTAATTTGGGAATCTACTGGTTGCAGATAATATCTTGCAATATTGATTAAACATAGGCCCAAATAAAAAATTGCCAATTGCACCTACATGTACTTGGCCATGAATCCAAGAACTCACCAGTACTTGCAAAACTTAAAATTTGCAAAATAAAGAATATGCGAAAATAAAGTGATTTGCAGTACATCATCAGTTACTCCTTTTGTTACATCACCTGTAAATTGTTACACTGGTATATTCTACAATATTTACATTCTTGGTGTATTTACTGAAAAGCCCTATAGTAAACCATTGGAACGTAGTGTAGTTTACATTCCAATAATTACATTGAGACACGTGACGTCAATGACGTCAAAATAAACAATGGCTCTCTTAAACCTGATTGGACGTCAGCAACGTCATGACGTCATGCCTGCCGTTCTGCTGTTAGCAGAAAAACCTGTGTGTACATGTTTTACTGCTTCAATTTTTGCGCTTATATAAGATTTTTCATGAAAGATTTGATTGAAACGAATGTAAATATAAGCAATGAACTTAATTTTTCTGATGTTTACAGAAGTGTAAACTACATTGGGTCACTAGCAAAGTTTACATGAACCCCTTCGGGGTTCATTCACTTTGCACGTGACCCAATGTAGTTTACACTTCGATAAACCTCAGAAAAATGAAATTTATTCCTTAAAAGGAAGTCTTGAGAAAACAAAAATCAGTATCCAGCAGCCTTCTGGGAAGAAGACCTAGGAAATGAATTCGTTCCAGGTCAGAGAACTGAATGACTGGTCAGGGATTTTGCGATGGGATTTGAAAAGCAGCTCTGCATCTGCTATGTTTACCATCATTTTTATATGAATGTTTGGTACATATTTAGATATAAGTTCATATGTGGTTTGAGTTGATGCTTATTAAAACAGTTCGGAAATATTGCAGACCAGGACCAGTCAGGTCAAGGTCTACACTGTTTGCTTTTGTGGTTCTGTTTGAATAATCTGTGTAGTCTTGAATACAGACACCACAATAAGTACCATAGATAAAATTTGAATCATATCAGTTTATTATTTCTAAAAAAGGTGTTATTTAAAATGACAGATTGTATTGATGACAAATAAAGCCAAAACATTTGTGGGAGTTGTAACAAAAGGAGTAAGTTTTCATGTGTTCAGTTAGTAATAAAAGATTGGAAATTGTCAAACTGTATTTAATGTGTTGCTTGACAGAAACACAGAAAACATCATTTGAGCCGCAACACGACAAAACCAACAATGTGGTTGTGCGCCAGCGCAGACTCAGATCAGCCTGGGCATCCGCCCAGTCTGATCAGAGTCTTCGCTGTCCGCATTGGGGTAGCTTAGACACTTAGCTACCCTTTGAGCCTTTAACGAAGAGTCTTATCAAACTGGGCAGATGCCCAGACTGATCTGAGTCTGCGCTGGGCACACAACCACATTGTTGGTTTTGTCGTGTCGTGGCTCATTTTGGTATTATGGATGGATTTTACATACTTCAGGGATCTCCCCAGACCATTAAGGCATGTCGCTTGCAACATGCCTTCCTCTTCAAATTACTTTTGCAACATGGCTTGATTTCCAGTGAAATTTTATTAAAGTGCCATTATTTTCATTTCTTAGCCAGTAAAGTTGTTTTAGATGCATAAAGGGTCATCAATAAATCATATATAATGTAAATTTAGGCTAATTTTGACAAATCATTGCTATACGTTGATCAACAAGTCAAAATCTGATTTTTGTGCTAAAAGCGACATGCCTTCTGAAATTTCTGAGGAGAACACTGATACTTTTTCAGCTGTATTTCAGTCATATCAGGATGATGGAAATCTCAGGATCAGAACAGTATTGTCACATATAAGGCAGGCTGTGCATTCTTGCAGAATATTTTGATCCTCGGGAGGGATATCTTTGTTCAACACCAGTTGACTACTTTTGAGCAAGGTTTCTTCACTGGAAGAAGCAAACAGGAAGTCACAACAGACCTTCACATTCTTTTGCCCTTTTACAAAGGGCGTAAAAGGGCAGAAGTAAAAGGGCAACAACTTTCATGACTTAGTGTGCTTCCCTGAAAGGGTAAAATTCTTTGTTTGAAAGTTTACCCATCCTAGAAGGAAGGCAAAAAAAAAAAATGAAAATGGTAGACCTGCTTCAAATGACAGTCTATCCACCTTCACCTGGTCCGTATAATAAGGGCACTTTACCAATAAATGACAACCACTTACTGTAATCCTTGCTCCAAGAGAGCTTTACATTTAAGTTTGTGTACAAGTTATATGCAGAAGTAAACAAAAATACAATGTAGTAAAGGAGCGGCTGTAGTGTAGTGGATAACACTCCAGACTACCAATCCAAGGGCAGTAAGATCGATCCCCAGCTTCTCCGGTCTTTCAGATGAGACTTTAAACCGAGGTCCCGTCTCCATATGACCTGGTTGTTGGTGGGACGTTGAACTAGAGTTCACCCACGTAATGTAGTAAATTTTACAATGCTTGCCATTCCACCATCTTGTTCAAATTTTTAGTTCAGGTAAGTGGGTACACTTTCAGAGGACGCAACTTCGCTGTTTTCATTTTGCCTTGGTTCCACTCAAACCCATTTTGGAAGGTCTATATCAACCTGGGAAGCACACAAGAAGTCACAAAAATTGTTCCCCTTTGTGAGTGAGGGAACTCTTGTTTAACATACCACAACAGCTAGGTCATATGGAGACGGGACCTCGGTTTAAAGTCTCATCCGAAAGACCGGAATAGTGGGGGATCGATCTTGCAGCCCCTGGATTGGTACTCCGGAGTGTTATCCACTACACTACAGCCGCTCCTGTTCCCTTTTGTAAAAATTCAGAAAAACATTGATGTGTACCCAAACACCTCAGGTATCCTGATATGTCAAAGTGTCACAATATTCACGGTGATGACACTTATAACGTGGAATTACATGACTTTGAGAATAATTATTTGTTTGAGAAAATCTGAAACCTGGAGTTTCTGTTGAAAGAATTTCAGTTTGTGATGTCACTGAAAACTTCGCAGAGCATGGCAAACACTGTATGCCATGCTCTGCCAAGTTTTCAATGACATCACAAACTCCATTACCAATGACGTCATAAATCTGTTACCATGGCAACTAAGAGTTCATATCGATATCAAAGTGACATCATTTAGACATTCTGCTAAGGTACTAAGCCCAACAGTTGGTAATTCTAAAATTGCTATGGTAACATCTATGGCCTCATCTCACTTATAATTCAAAAGAAGCATGGTATAAGGTGTGTGCCATGCTCCTGTTGAAGTGAGATGCTTCCTGAAATTTTTACAATTGAAAAGTGATTTTCCTAAACCTGTAATTCATTCTCAAACAATTTGGTTCTCTGTTTTATGTCTACATTCTTGCTATCCTTACAACAACAGAGATGAATCACATTAGGGGCATTGCTTATTTAATGTGTTAGGTGAGTATTTTTTTAGCTTAGTTTTTATGAATGTAACAGGAATTTTCCAACAAAGTGGCTGTATTAGGAGTTATCTACAATTACCCCAGATATGGAATAGGTTGCAGTATGAGAAGGGACTGGACTGTGCTTCAGCAGTATATCTGATTAGGCTCAACAGGCTGATCAGAGTATGCAGTCACACATCCAAAGACAGGTTTAGCTCTTTTCAGATTAAGTGTGATTAAAATTTTTTATAAGTAGCAAATGTTAAGTTCATAGTGCAGTATTTTTGCTTTAACAGGAGAAATCACATGCTTTTCTACAAAGAAACATTCTCTTGTAAAAAATAATTCATGAAAAAAGATTAAAAATTTCAAAAAAATGATTGCTAAATGAATTAGATGTAGTTGTTCTGGCTAGAGCTACAAGTACAAAGATTGAGTTTCCTCTTTTACAGAAGGGGTTGACTGACACCTAAAGATGGCAGCTCAGTTCTCGAAAACCAACCTCATAATTAACTACTTGCCACAGAACCTCACTGATGATGAGTTCAAGTCTATGTTCCTGAGTATTGGACCAATAGTGTCTGCTAAGGTTGTGAGAGACAAAGCTACTGGAATGAGCTATGGGTTTGGCTTTGTGGAATTTGCAAATCAAAATGATGCAACACGTGCTGTCAGTTCCTTGGATGGACTTCCAATGCAGAATAAAAGAATCAAAGTGGCACATGCCAATAAGAATGAGAGTGGGGAAGACAAAGGAACAAATATTTACATTAAAAACATTCCCAAAACTTACAAAGAAAAGGAACTGAACGAAATTTTCAAACCATATGGAACTATAACTCAGTCAAAAATCTTAATGGACTTAAATACTGGGGAGTCAAGGACTGTTGGTTTTGTAGCTTATGAAACTAGAGAGCAAGCAGAATGTGCGATAGCAGCTTTGAATGGAAAAAATCCCCCTGATAGCCAGTTTCCACTGTACTTGAAATTTGCTGATGATCCCGACAAAAAGAAACAAAAAGCTTCAGTACAGTCCCCACCTCAGGTTCAGACCTGGAGCGCTGGTCCTACGCCAGCCAACCGATTTCCAAATCCAAGCTCTGGTGGCCCCATGAGGAATGTAACAGGAAACAAGTTTCGATTTAATCCAATGAGCAGTACCAATGGTACTGCAGCTGCTGGAGTTGGAATGGGCAATTTTAATACTAATGCTAGCAGTGGTCCAGGAAGCTATCCTGGTGGTCCCGGTGGTCCAGGCAGTTACCCAACTGGAGGTGGCTTTGGTAGTGGTGGTCCTGGAAGCTATCCAGGACCGCCCACACAAAATACATTTTCAGGATTGAACAACCTGGCTTCAGGACTTTCGGGGCCAGCCCAGACAGGTGCTGTAGATCATAGTGCTGGGCAAGGACCTTACGCTCTGTTTGTGTATAACATTGGTAATGACGCTGAAGAGAGAGAATTGTGGGCATTATTCACTCCATTTGGCAAGGTTCAGAAGGTGGCATTAGTGTATGATGACAAGAAGACGTGCAAGGGCTTTGGTTTTGTTACGATGACCAACTACAATGAGGCTAGTAATGCCATCCACTGCTTAGATGGAACCTACTATAAAGGCAGAATTCTGAGTGTTTCTTTTAAAAAGTAACAAGTGCTCTAAAGTTTTTGTATTGAGGTGTATGGGTACATCTCAGTGATTTTCTTTTGCCATTTGTGCAAAGAGGAACAACTTACGTGACATCATGTTTGCTTCCCTGTGCTCTTAGAGAAAAGAGTTTGCTCTTAGGAGATGAAATTCTTTTCTTTGAGAGTTAATCTTCATTGAGAAGAGAGGCAAAGACAAGAGTGGAAGAGTTGCTTCCCATTTACATTAAAGTGACAGTATACACCTCCAAGGGAGATCACCTTGCTATGAAATTTGAGGGCTGCTCTGAAAGGAGAGAATTTGCTTCCAGTTGGAAGCAAATTCTTTCCTTTGAGAGTAGCCCCCACTGTAGAAAGGATTCACTTGGGTTGTTTCCCATGTATAAATGGCTAAATCATAAAGGTGTGACCACACACTTGAGTGGTGGTGAAAATTAAACTGAAAGTTGGACTGCAGCTGAAAAAAAACATGGTAGAACTTCTATGGCTTGAACAGGTTTGGGACCATGAAAATTAGTTCCAACCAAAGGTAGTTCCATCCATCCAGGGCTAGTTTCTATAAAAACTGAACTCTAGGGACCCAAGTACGAGTTCTAACCAGGCATGGTAAACAAGCCATCAGGGTTTGAGCTATTGAAGTTCTACTGTATTCAGACAAATGCTTTTCCAAACTGCAACATAAGATCAGACCTCAGCAGTCTGATCAGGCTCTGTTGTGTTTCCCACTTATGAATAATTCCCTCATTACACAAGTGATGGAAGAGTTTATGAAAGAAATGATTGAAGTATGAATATTCATGATAAATATGATAGTCAGAGATGGAGATCAATGGTTGTATTTATAAAAGTCATAGCTATGCTGTTGCTAAGGCGAAATTTCTATGTTTGAGATTTCCTACAACTATGAAATTTGCTCTGGAGGAACAGTCTGCAATAGACTGTTCCTCCAGAGCAAATTTCATGGTTGTAGGGAATCTCCTTCATAAAAATTCAGCCTTAGCAACAGCATAGCAACCACTAGTTGTTTTATAAATACGGCCCCAGGGGATTATCTGATGGTAATTCTGAGATAAGCAGTAAGTCGTTGGTATTGCTTATCTGGTAGCATGGGTGGCAACACTTTTGTAGAGTTTCCTGGTTTAGCTCTTGTGCAGACAGGCAAGACGCTGCCATTTGCGGAATTCTCATTAGCCTCATTTTACATTAAACACAGGCTGTGGCCCTTCATTAGAACTGTCTCGACAAGCGGATTCTGAGGGGTCACAACATGTATTAATGGAGAATTAACAAAAACTGTCCCTGAATCCATTTATCTCCAGCTCAGGTAATGCATAACTAAACCTGTTGCATGATCATAGTGTATTTTCCCATTCCATTCGGGATACCCCTTTAGGCAAACAGTTTGGATCCAGATTAGACCCCACAAATGGGGCCTGATCTGAGATCCAAACTGTTTGCTGCCTAGACATCATTTCTACAAGAGTTGGTTAGACTAATATTGTCAAAATATTCTTGATTTTTGATGCAGACAACAATTTCAGCAGAGGACAAAAAATACCCAGAATGCAATGGGTTATAAGGTCCAGGTTGTGGCCAATATTTTGCCATATGTAAATTTACAAGTAGACATACCATTCACTTAAACAATATTAGCCAGTATTCTGCTTACATGATAAAAAGTGTCCCTACTTTGAATCAGTAAGGTGTCACTAAACAGTGGCAGTATAACAAGTAATTGCATCATTTATTTGGATCTCGGAAACAAACAGTTATGTTTATTTCCTGGAATAACTAGAACTGTAAAATGATCTGACCTGAGCTCTAGATAAGGGAGTATTTCATGATAATTAAGGATAAGTTTCATTAATTCTGCTTAAAAACATGTTATGACCCCTCATCTGAACTGTCTCAATGAGACAGTTCAGATGAGAGGTCACAACATATGGTTGCAAGGAGAAATAAGAAAAATTGTCCCTAATTATCATCCAATACTCCCTCTTCTCTAGAGCCTTTTACAAAGGGGACCACTTTTTAGCTCGCCTGAGGTAAGTTCAGGAAGAGCTATTGTACAACCCCTGGCATCGTTGACAGCGGCAGCATTAGCAAAATGTTAAAGTTTTATGTTAAAGTTTTTTATATGACGGGCAAGGTGCTGTCAGGCCAGCTATCCTGTCCCGGTAACAGGTCTTGTTATGACTTTCTTTTGCTTCCCTGGATAATAATAAAATCCTTCCAAACTGGTCTAATCTTAAAGGGAGGAATTTGCTCCAAAGGGAGCAAATTTTCCCTTTCAGAGTTTCCTATTCAGACAGCAAGCAAATACTAAATTGGCAATGTTACTTCCATTGAAAGTGTACCATCATGTTACATCCTGAGAGAACTATATTTGGGCAATAGAGGGGAGATGCCAATTAGTTTGTTCTGTTCACATATGCCTGAAGGTGTGGCTCAGTTTGCAAAAAACTTTGTTTCCTACATAGTTCTAGTGTGGAGTTTTTTGAAATGCTATACATGTACTCAAATGAGTGACATTGTGTGGACATTTATGTTAACCCATTCATGCTTGCACTAAACATTGATTAGTCTTTGTTGTTCATTATATATATTTCCAAGGCTCTGTAGATTGTTTGTGCAATTGGGGAAGGGGGATTCAATTCTTTAAGTTGGAAGAGCACTGTCATATAGGAAGGAAAACAGAAGTCATGAAAGTTATTCCTCAATGTACAGTGAAAAAAACAAAAACATGATGGTGTACCCTTCCTCCAGCAGCTAATGTATTAAGACTCTCATATTGTTCAGTTTTTTTTAAGATTTTTTTTTCTAAAGTTAGCTCAAGATATGTATCGTTTATGAATCTTGTTTATAATTCAATCAGGCATGTACACGCTTTCGAAGTCATATGATTGTTTTCCATTACAGATTTTTCATTGACAATAAACAGTGTTGTGTACTTTTGTTGCTTTTCATTATCAACCCAAAGTTGTATTAATGTATCTTTCCTATTTGCACAGAAGCAGTTTGACCAACCTCTGCACTGTATGCTAA
The DNA here is from genome assembly GCA_963989385.1 of Ctena decussata. Taxonomy (NCBI): domain Eukaryota; kingdom Metazoa; phylum Mollusca; class Bivalvia; order Lucinida; family Lucinidae; genus Ctena; species Ctena decussata. The sequence continues at coordinate 61,618,723 of OZ022498.1, forward strand.
CATATTTATATGACACCCCATGATTGGTTGAATGAACCAGTCCAATTTTAAAGAGTAGAAGAGTCTGTTGCAGACATAATTTCCTTACAATGTGTTTAAATAACTGCAGAAGGAGATGAATTATATAAACTTTCAATAGCTTCCGTTCAAGTCCTTTAACTTCTTATTTGTAACTTGTACTTATATGTTTGTTTACTTGAATGAAATAAATATGTTTAAACCAAATAACTGCCAGTCTGGACCCAGTTGTTCAAAGCATCATTAGCTTAACCAAGTCATTAGTCAAAGATTCATTAAGTCTTCTAGTACACATAAAATGAAGAGTGCTAATTCTTTTTGCTGAAAAAAATGCGAGAACAAAAGCCCCACACATTTTTTCGGCAAAAAATGGTAGTGATTTTTTTGGTTTAAACAGTATTTATTTGATAATGTTACGTGTTAACCCTTAAAGCACCAAAACTTAAAATACTTAAATTTGCAAACAGTGTAGATCCAGATGAGGTGGCTCATAATGAATCTACACTGTTTGCCCTCTAGTGTTCGAATTCTCATTATAATAACGCTTGGACGAAACATTTTTAGCTCACCTGAGCCAGCGGCTCCGGGGGAGCTTATAGGATGGTAAGGCTCCGGCGTCCGTCCGTCCACAATTTCAAACGACTTCTCCTCTGAAACCGCTGGGCCAATTGTAACCAAATTTCATATAGAGCCTCCTGGGACCTTAGGAACGAAAAGTTGTTCAAACGGTCCTGGTCACATGACCAACATGGCCGCCACGCCCATATATGGTAAAAACCTAAAAAAATCTTCTCCAGAACCAATAGGCCGATGGCCTTGAAACTTGGTATGTAGCATCGGGTACGCGAGTACTACCAAGATTGTTCAAATTATGACCTTGGGTTGACCTTGACCTTTTTTACGGCAAGGTCAAATTTGCTTCCTTGTGCTTTTATATGGCAAAATGCCAGAACATAAGATATTTTGGAAACTGTTGCAGATTTTGGGCTAAAAAACAGTATCTACAGTCATCTTAATGAGTACCTGAAGATTTATGACTTTAAGAGGTGAAGGTCATTCTTTGACCTTTGACCCAGAACTCTCATATTTTGACAATTTCGAACAATCTCCTCAACAGCCACTGAGCCAATTGAAACCAAATTTCATATAGAGCCTCCAGGGGTTGAGGAAACAAAAATTTATTCAGACTGTCCTGGTCACATGACCAACATGGCCGCCACGCCCATATATGGTAAAAACCTTTAAAAATCTTCTTCTCCAGAACCAATTGAACGATGGCCTTGAAACTTGGTATGTAGCATTGGGTACTCGAGTACTATCAAGATTGTTCAAATTATGACCTTGGGTTGACCTTGACCATTTTACTGCAAGGTCAAATATGGGAAAATGCTAGAACATATGATTTCATGGAAAGTTTTGAAGAGTAAGGCCTAAAATTGGTTAATGCAGTTGAGTACATGAAGATTCTCCTGGGGTCGCATGCAGAGTGTCTCTGCACACGCTACCCCTGTAAATATGAGTATAAGAGGTCAAGGTCATTCTTTGACCTTTGACCCAGAACTCTCATATTTTGACATTTTCAAACAATCTTCTCCAAAGCCACTGGGCCAATTGTAACCAAATTTCATATAGAGCCTCCAGGGGTTGAGGGAATGAAATTTTGTTCAAAAGGTTCAGGTCACATGACCAACATGGCAGCCACGCCCATATATGGTAAAAACTATTAAAAATCTTTTTCTCCAGAACCAGTTGACCGATGGCCTTGAAACTTGGTATGAAGCATTGGGTATTCCAGTTCTATCAAGAGTGTTCAAAATGATAACCTTGGGTTGACCTTGACCATTTTACGGGAAGGTCAAATAAGGGAAAATGCTAGAACATAAGATTTCATGGAAAGTTTTGAAGATTTAGGCCTAAATATTGGAAAATGCAGTCATCTTAATGAGTACTTCAAGATTCATAAGTACAAGAGGTCAAGGTCATTCTTTGACCTTTGACCCTGAATTCTCATAGTCTTCTTTTTAAAAGCCAATTGTAACCAAATATCATATAGAGCCTTCAGGGGTTGAGGAAACGAAAATTTCTTCAAATGGTCTGAGTCACATGGCCGCCATGACCATATATGGTAAAAACCTTTAAAAATCTTCTCCAGAACCAGTTGACCGATGGCCTTGAATCTTGGTATGTGGCATTGGGTACTCCAGTATTATCAAGATTGTTCAAATTATGACCTTTGCTTGACCTTGACCTTTTTATGGCAAGGTCAAATATGGCAAAATGCTACAACATAAGCTTTCATGGGAATTTTTGAAGATTTTGGCCTAAAAATTGGTATATACAGTCATCTTAGTGAGGTCATGAAGAATTATGAGTACAAGAGGTCAAGGTCATTCTTTGACCCAGATCTCTCATATTTTGACATTTTCAAACATTTCCTCAAAAGCCAAAGGGCCAATTGTAGTCACATTTCATATAGAGCCTCCAGGGGTTGAGGGAACAAAAATGTGTTCAAATGGTCCAGGTCACATGACCAACATGGCCACCATACCCATTTATGGTATAAACATTTAATATTTTTCTTCTCCAGAACCAATATGCCTATGGCCTTGAAACTTGGTAAGTAGCATGGAGTACTAGAGTACTTCCAAGACTATTCAAATGATGACCTTGGGTTCACCTTGACCTTTTTTTGCAGCGTGGTCAAATATGGGAAAATGCTAGAACATAAGATTTCATGGAAAGTTTTGAAGATTTTGGTCTAAAAAATGGTATATATGGTTGTCTTAATGCGTATTAGCACATGAAGATTTATGAGTACAAGAGGTCATGGTCAGTCTTTGACTTTTGACCCTAGACTCATATTTTGGCAATTTCAGACATTAGAAAAAGCGACTTTGCCAATTGCTCAGGTGAGCGGATCAGGGCCTCATGGCCCTCTTGTTTTAAATTCTGCAGACGTAAATTTTGTTGTCCGCTTTTTGGCGCATTAAGGGTTAATGGTATATGTACAGAATACATGGTATAGGATTAGGTCAAAAGCTCTTGGACTAGTAGAGACAATCTCCTTTATGTTTTGACTACGGTCAACCTTTTGAAATAGCGTTTTTTGTGTGCAATACGTTTGAAATTTTAACATCTTATCAACTTGTGTCATTTCTTCGAACAAGGGGGTCCTAGAAGCTACAAAATTTCAACCTTATGAAATGGTGTTTTTTGTGAGCAATTCTTTTGAAATTTTAACATCTTGTCAATTTGTGTCATTTATTTGAACAACTGGGCCCTAGAAGCTACAAAGTTTTAACTTGGCACCAGAAGATGCATCCTGGCCCAGAGGTTTTACTTGAGTACTTAACTTGAGTACATTCTCAGACTCAAAATAAAGCACACTGATTGGTTGCTTCCGAGCAAATGCTCAGAAGCAGCCAATCAGTGTGCTTTATTTTGAGTTTGAGATTATTCTCGAGTTTTATAACCTCGAACCCTGGACTAAAGGCGTATTGGTTCACTTCCATGTTTTTCTGCCTTGAAGAGTAGACCCCATTTGAAAGAGCTACGTCCTGCAGAGAACCAAACAGGAACTCAAGTTTATCCCCTTTGTAAAACTGATGGAAAACACACAGGTTGGTAAGTCAGTATATTATTATTTTTGGAATAGAGGCAGAGGGCATTTATGAGTATTAAGATGGTACTCCCATTGGCAAGTTTTTGCAGTTTACCAAGCAAAAGAAACAGGAAGTTGCAACAGAAAAACATGGAAACTCCATGTGATAATCTCTGGTTACCACACTCGAGGAAAAAGTGGCAAAATGACAACAAACACCTGAAATGCTTAAAATAATGTATTTGAACGACTGATAGAGTTGACAGATGCGTAAATGTAAAAAAAAAAATCTGCAGGGTTATTAATTATAATGACCCAAAGTGTTAGAAAAGTGTCTGATCAAACAGTGTACCTTAAAGTGCTTAAACATTGGGACACCTAAAACCATTAATTTTCCATTTGGAACAAATGGAAAATTAATGGATTTAGTTGTCTCAATACTTAAGCACATTAGGTTATTTGTACCTAAAGTGCTTGAATATTGGGACACCAAAAGACCATTAATTTTCCATTTGGGACAAATTATACTTAAGCACATAAGGTTATTTGTACCTAAAGTGCTTAAATATTGGGACACCTAAAACCATTGATTTTCCATTTGAGACAAATAATACTTAAGCACATAAGGTTATATGTACCTACAGTGCTTAAATATTGGGACACCAAAAGACCATTAATTTTCCATTTGGGACAAATTATACTTAAGTGCTGGTTCAGATAAAAATCAGGCAGATGACTCCACATGAAGGTCAGCATATCTCCCTGATTTTCATTTTACATGAAGATAATGATGAAAAAACAAGAAAGAGAATGTTTGTTTTCAAAAAATTTAATTTCCGTTGCCATAGCAACGGTTACTAATTTTTGGTCGAAATTGGTCAAATATTGCCCTGAATTTGCTCAAATTTCACAAGTAATTTCTAATAAATAGCAACCAGCATAAAGAAGAAAACACCAGTGTCAGAGACAACTGTATTAAGTTGTAACATTCGAAAGAGAAAACATGCCTATGTCTTCATGCACTGTTGCCATGACAACACAAGCTAAGCCACTAACGCTGAAAATGAAATTCTGCCATTTTCACGTGATTTTAAGTCAGTTTATTTCAACTTCTGAAGACTGATCCAGCTAAATGGTATTATGACAATATTAGAACAACTACCCTTTAACACGAATAAAGAATAAAACTTTTGGAAAATTCATAAACCTGGTTGCCATGACAACACAAGTCAAAGGAGGGTTTCAAAATTTTGAAAAACTGCTATATTTACATTTAGAGTCAACCATTTTTTTCAGCTTTGGGTGATGTACAGATAACTGAAATGAATTAGATTTTTATGACTGTCTCCTAGTGAATAGAATACAATGAGCAAATGTTCTGAAAAGGATGAAACACTGTTGTCATAGCAACGGTAGTGCAATGCCTGTCACTGAATTTCCAAAATTTTGCAAATTCCATCATCTTTCAATGCATATTCTTCTAATTATATAAATATGGAAGCAATGGTAATAATTCTTATTTTGTATAATGAGCTAAAGTTGACAAATATATAGAAGTAAAAGTTGAAGAAAACATAGCAGTTAGTTGTCATAGCAACAGAAGAAGTATAACTGTCGAAAAATTTCTAAATTTTGCATTTTTCAACATAATTCAAGTCTTTTTTCTAATATTCTGAAAACATGGATGTAATTATAACACCTTTTACTTATATTGTGAACTTACTTCTACTTCTGTATGTATTCTCTGCTCTTGAAGGAACTTTTTAAGATTTTAATAATAGAACAGTTAAATCTGAAGCAATAAACGTAAGGTACCGTTGCCATAGCAACAAAAGTACTATGCCCGTCAACGAATTTCTAAATTTTGTCATTTTCGCCAAAGTTCAAGACTGTTTCTTAAGACAATGTTAATATGGATGAAATTGTAATAACTTATATTCAATATTTTGAACCTTAGTTGACAAATATAAGGTATTAAAATCTGGAGAGAACATACCATACAGTTGTCATAGCAACAAAGGTTATGCAATTATAAATTTTGCCATTTTAACCCTCTTTCAAGACAATTTCTTTGAATTCTTTAAACATGGAAGTATTGGCTGTAACATTTAATACAGTTGACTACAGATGAGAAACATACAGTCAAACCTGCTCATGTGGTCACCTCTATTAAGGGATCACCTGTCTTAAGCAGCCATATTTTCTGGGTCCCTTAAACCAAAATACAGTGCAAATGAACCACTATAAAGGGGTCACCTGTTATAAGCAACCAAATTTTGTGCTTGGCTGACCCCTTAAGACAGGTTTGACTGTATAGTAGTTACCCCCTCCCCCCACAAGAAAAACGACACATAAACAATATGGTTGCCATGGCAACAAAAGTATGATGCCTGTTAAATGTTTCTCTATTTGCCATTTTCACTATCTTTCTAGAAATCTTCTTCAGATTCTGAAAATGTGCATGAAACATTTGTAACACATATTTTACACAGATGACTACAGATGAGTAAATATGCACACTTGAAATGATAAATAAAATCAAAATGTAGCTGTCATAGCAACAAGTGTAAAAGGCCTGTCATAAAATTTCTAAATTTGCCATATCCACCAGCTTTCTGAAATTTTTTTTAGAATTTGTAAAATGTGGAGGTAATGGTTGAATCAGTTATACAGCTAGATAAAACTGACAAATAAGTAATAAAACTGACAAATATGTAATAGTGAAACTGAAAGAAAACATAATATGTGGTTGGCATAGCAACCAAAGAACAAAAAAACAAAACCTCTGTTATATTGGAAGTCTTCGTATTACAGCAAGGTAATCTGACAGCAAGGTCATTTGCAAGGCTGCATATGCCCCTTTAATGGTTCTGTATTTTCTCGGAAAGTTAAAGTTTTACAACAACTAAATATCACGGTAGTGGAAATAATGTACCACTGCATCAGGTGGTGCGGCAAAGTGTCTGCAAAGCAAACAGGAGTAAGCCCTCAAAAGGTGTACTATACCATTTCTGTGGAATATTTATTCTGTTTTATACTTAAATGAATGCTCTGATGAAAACAGACTGTCTTATTCTGAATAGGCACTGAATTCTTTATTCTTGATGCAAAGTGATACTGTTCATTGTAGGTTAATGGGTACACCTCCCTGTTTTTCTGCCATTTCTTCAAAGGGAGACAGCTTTTGTGACACGTTTGCTTCCCTAAATGAAGATATCTTTCCACAAAAGGAATTTCCCTTGCAGACATCCGTGGAAAAGTGTACTCATTCACCTTAACACATGGCATCTGTTCACTTGATGCTGACATCATCTGTTCATCTCCAGTAAGCTGCATATCTGAAGTATCAGGCCTGCACTGTTTTTGTCAGAGGATACCTGAGATGTCCAGCTACAGCCTCATTTCTTCAAAAGATGTTACCTCAAGACTGTCTGCATTCTCCAAAATCAAATCAACACTGCCCAAGCCTGAATTACAAAGAAAGAAAATTATGAGACTGATTATCTGGGGAATGAAAAGTCTTCGGAGAAGCAGACAACAAGAGAATTTGAAGAAGTTTTCCTACTTTTCCACAAAACAACAATCCCCCCCCCCCACACACACACACACAAAAAAGAAGAAAAAAAAAGAAAGGCAAAAAATTAAATTAAATGAACTATAAACATGGTAACTAATGAGGCCCTGACTTTATGACACTGCTGATGGCATTTAAGATTTAAGTCATATGTGCTCAACCAGAAATAACAATAACAGCTTTTATCCTGTTGCTCCTTCATTTTTAAAGGTAGGTTCCTGTACTGTGGAATGCATCATAATTTTGATGATCTTTCATCCACGTTGTTGGAAAGCACTTATAAAAGGGAATTAATAAGTTTCACTAAAAAGTGTAAATCAAAAAAATATTAGAAAAGTTGTTTTGCAAGGGATTTCCTAACTCTGCTTCGCACACCAGTTAGCGCTATTTTAAGTTCGCGCCAAAAATAGATAACGCAGCTGACGTCATGCTGCATTGCATTTTCGGATATTTTTAACCCATCCGCCATGCCAGGACCTCTAGGAGAGCTCTCGGCAAGGGAAAATTGACCTTTGGAGAATGGCATCCGAAATCGTGCACTTATAGACATCATAAACATAGTTATTTTTAGAACTGGAATTCCAACGAAAGAAAATAAACCAAAAGGGAAAACGACTATTTTCTTCAACATAGTAGCAACAAATTCAGAAAAATAAGAGAATTCAATACTGCTCAGAAAAAGACAAAATTATTTTGTGGACATAATTGTTATCGCTAGTCCAGGAACCTACCTTTAATATGTTGTTTGTAATTAAGCCTCCGATAGAGTCATTAAGATATGGGCAAAATACAAAATCATGACTGATTAAAACAAGGGAAAACAACTCTGTGAAGCAGGCAACTGGAGTTATGATTAAAACAAGGGAAAACAACTCTGTGAGGCAGGAAACTGGAGTTATCACTCTTGCGCTCTGCCCATCTTCAGCTCTTCTGATGATGCTTTATATTTGTACAAAGTTTTGTGAAAATATCTTCACTAGATGGATGATGGATGACTTGTGATTTTACATCCTTTTCAACAGTATTTCAGTATCAGGACGATGTCGGGTGATGATGCTATATATTTGTACCCAGTTTCGCAAAAATATCTCATATAATTTCAGAGTTATGGAGCAGACAGGATTCCCATACTAAAATTTTCAAAGGAGCATAATTCCGTAAAAAGTGTATGTGGGGTTACGGTTCTTTAACTCTGTGCATTGTCTGATAATGCTTTAAATTTGTACCATGTTCCTTGAAAATATCTCAATGGGATTCCGAGATATGGACCAGACAGGAAATACTGGTGGACGGACAGGTGGACAGACGGAAAAGCTGATTACTATAGGGCCTCCACCGACTCGACTTCCTCTGGTGGGGCCCTCAAAGTAAAAAAAAAATTATAATACTAAAAAATTGTTGGTGTTTGTTCAAATGTGTACCATATTTATTCCACTACAAGATGGCATTTTTCCATTTCCAGAATAGCCCCATATATCTGCACCACTCTTATGAAATTTTGCTTTGAGATGGGATTGCCCCTAGTAAAACAATCCAACAAATCTAGATTCATTTTATAAGATGGATCTACATTTTTTGCGATTGTTTTAGCTGGGAAAAAACTCCTCCCCTATAACCAAATAAATATGGTCTAAACAACCTATTTTCTTTTCTTGGGTGGGTTGGGCAGGGGGGTCCCCTAGTGAAACAATCCAACAAATCAAGATCTGTCTTATAAGATGGATCTATATTTTTTGGGATTGTTTTAGATGGGAAAAAATCCCTTCTTATAACCGAAGAAATACGGTATAAACAGCCTTTATTTTTTTTTAATATATATGGCACTTCACAAGAGTAGGTAATACAAAAAATCTACCCTCTTTAGTTTCTGTGTTATTTAGCTTGATTGGAGGTACAGAAGATCAGAAGTTCATAGCCTTAGGCATCTGTGGCTTCTCTGTTAAAGGAGCATCCTCATAACCTCTCTGGTTAGTACTACAGGTACCTGAAAAATATTAACAATCGGTTTCAAGTTTCCAAGTTTATTCCAAGTTTCCAAGTTTCAACAACATAGTCATTACATTTCTGTCTTGTTAAATGAAAGCATTAATTACTGACATGGAAAAGCCAGAAACACAATATTTTTCAATTGACAAAGGTTAGGATTACAAAAGCAACATTCTGTGTTTAAAAAAAAAGTGGATATTGAATGGGATAATACTCTTACATGGAGTATTTACTTCATGCTATTTACTGCATTTCAAGATAATGAGGCTGCTGCATTTGATAATGAAATAAGTATGAATTTTTAAGTATAATAGGTGCTTTATCAGCTGTTTAAAAAATAGACCTCATATTATGAAAGTTCATTAAGTGCCTTTCTTTTGAAGATCCACATGTTAAAAGGCCCTTTTCTTGTTTGAGAAAATAAACCATGCCCTTTTTCATTTCTGGGGTAAATACTTACTATAGCTTTACAGATAGATAATGGATTAATTCTAAAGTAAATCATATAGTTAGCACACCAGGTAGGCGGCAATCGAAAACGCTTTTAACAATCGATTAACGCGGATCAAAAACATCTTTTTCGATTGCCAAACAGCATTTTTGATTGTAAATTGTCGTCAATTTGCAATCAAAAATGCTGTTTCTAACTGTTTTTGATCCGCATTCATCTATTGCACGAGCCTTTTCGATTGCGGCCTTCCCGGTGTGGTTAGGGCTAAATGGTAATGTTTATTTCTCTCTTATTTAGTATTATTTTTTGTCTGTTTTGGAGAAATAAAAAATATCACTCTTTTGAATTTTTCTGGAGATTTTCCGACACGTTTGAGTGCAAAAATCAAGGGCATGCAAGCTGTCTCTCTCTTTGAATTTCCGAAAACTTGGCAGGTATGCTATGGAAGTTGCTTGCATCCAATGAAATGGCACAGTGGGAAATTTGATTTGCAAATGCGCTGTCAGCCAGGGTATGTGGGGAGCAAGATGGAATTGGTACCCTTGGCTGTGGAAAATGATCAGGATGATAGGAGGGGGATAGTGAAAGGCTGTGTGAAATGGAGCCCTGTTTTTGGTAGGAAAGATTTACGCCTCCAGTGGGTGTTGAGCCCAAAACTGCTAGGTCACCATGCCAGCACTTAACCTACTGAGCTACCTGGGCTCGTAACCACTGCCCCTGTAAGATAACAGATGATGATGGGAAATACCCATGCTAGTGTGACCCTAAATCAAAATGCCCTGCTGTTCTACGGTTTTACTGGGACAATGCTGAAATCAAAATATGGCACTTGAGGCCACCATTTCCCGGCTCTATAAAATAACTGCTGGCCCCTTCCCTATGTCCTTTACATCTGTTCAATACTTCATTGGAATATGGAGGAAATTCCAAAAATACAAGTCGGACAGTTTTAAAACACAATACCTGTCAATTTGAAATTTCAGATACGAAATTGTAGTTGCTTCCTCATGACGACGTAAAACGATGGATATGCCTTGTGTAGAAGTTAGTTAATCGCATGCCAAACATACAAAACAGCATTATCAAATGCATTTACTTCCTTCTGCAAATTCTACTTTCGTTTTAGAAAGTGACTATTAGCACAATTACTATTATGCTAGTAATCCGTGTGACTATCAGTTCAGTCACACTGAAGAAAGGATCACCAACAGTCCGAACGGACTACACTACTCCGATAATTAAGGAAACTCACTCTTTTTCCTCATTTTCGACAGCCGATTCCGTCAGATACACTTCTATGTCCTCTGCAAATCGATCTGTTATATCTCCTTTACACTGGCGAAGTGTGACGGCATCTGTCTAATTGTAAACTACAAATAAAGCCCGCAATTTCCAGTTTTCACCACTGGCATGTGCCATCGCGCAGTCGCCATTTTTGTTATGTCACATGATTTAGTCACATGCCTGTTTCTCGTAGTTACAGGTAAATAGACTGGTGCCCAGCCGTCAATATTCGTGTAAAATGAAAACGAATACCAAAATCTTGGTGGGACCGTAGATATAAAGAAATGCAAATAATTAATCGAAAATTCAGTTTTCCAAGCGTTTTATTTTTGAAACACGAAAATCAATAACTCAGCTTCATATCCATATGTTTTTCGCTTGCGAACTCGTCTTCAGAAGTTACGAAAATCGTCCACGATTTTGACCATATTTTCCCATAGACTTCAGTGCAAATGCGTGAAACACGTCTAAAATTTCAAACTCGATTTTCTCAACAACGCATGAAAATCATTCCGAAAGAATTAAGGGATGAATATTGCATCATATACCATATTTAGTGTGTAAGTTTCATAAAATTCTGTTGACCCCCATGTGGAATGATTTTTTCATTTTGCCTGAAAATTAACTGAACCAGTACTTAAGCACATAAGGTTATTTGTACCTAAAGTGCTTAAATATTGGGACACCTAAAACCATTGATTTTCCATTTGGGACAAATGGAAAATTAATCGGTTTAAATGTCCCAATACTTCAGCACATTAGGGTAGACCCAATACAGACTGCTGCAGGTATGCACTGTTCAACAACCTGCAAGCCAGATTCTGGCCAATAACAGGATAATCAACTCTGTCAAAAAAGACCCATATTCACCTAAAGTTTTTGGACTTGCACTTGAGCAGACATTAAAGACCCACATCTGACTGCTTCCAATAGGACTTGTCTTAATTTGTGAATGGACAATTCCATTACAGAATGTATGCTAAATGTTTAAATAGATGAATGACTTGCGATTTTACATCCTTTTCAACAGTATTTCAGTCCTATCAGGATGATGGGCTAGTAGTAATGAAAGACTGTATGCAATGGTTGAATGGATTTTCGACACAGGGAATTGAACCAAGGACTGCTAGATCAGCAAGCCAGTGCTTAACCCATTGAGCTACTGGAGCTCAAACTAATGTTTATACAGTTGATACATGTATGTATACACATTGCAATGAACATAAATATGAGTCACCCACATCTGCGCCTTTGATATGTCATTTGAGAGAGGGCATTATATGCCATTCCTTATGCTTAAAATTGTTTAAGCTTAACATTTTCACGAACATGTAGTGGTGCTTTAGTCCATCAGAGTACACTGAAGAATTAATAACAAAAACAATTTAACAATTACAATTTATATACATGAAATTTACAATCATGATACATGGTATATAAAAATAACAATTTATCACAAGAATCAATTATTATTATTGCTTGGTAACTTTCTTGTATGAATCAGCAGTGCTCCTGATAGGAAGTCCAGTTTCTTCCCCCAGACTATTAGAGATTGGAATTCCCTGGAAGATTCACTTATTTCTGCTGCTGAGTGTGCAGAGGATTCCGTTACTAAGTTTACTTCTCTTATAAGGGCTAGGGACTAGCTTCCCTGATTCACAGGTCCTGGTGAATGCTTGTCTTTGGACGTATCACCAGTAAACAATTCTGATTCTGATTCTGAGGAAGGGATACAGGGTGAATTTTCTATATTAATAAAAACATACATTGTGGCCCCTAGCTAAAATTGCCTTGCCAGACATTATAATGAGGGTCACAACATAGGTCTTCCTTGAGAAATAAAAAAAAAAAAATATCCTAAAAATCCCACCTGGACCTCTGAATGTATCAGAGCTCTAGATAAGAGGGGTATTTGATGATAATTGAGGGATAATTTTTCTTATTTCTCATTGAAACCATATGTTGTGACCCCTTATCTGAACCGTCTCATCAAGACGGTTCAGATGAGGGGTCACAACATATGTTTTTATGCAGAAATAACAAAAATTATCTTTAATTATCACCAAATACTCCCTCTTATCTAGAGCCCTGATGTATGGTGAATTAAATGAGCTGTAACATGATTGAAGCAAATTTGATGAATTTGTACCCCAGCCGAAGCTGTGATTGGTCTATGGTTTATTCTAAATTTCATAAGATTTAGTTCACAGTTTACTAATTGCAGCTAAAACTTGATTCCAAATCAAATCATGGGCAATAATTTGTGCATAAGTGAGTTTATTCTAAAAAAACAATTGCCTCAGCATCACCAAACTATGTTGATGCATATTTATATTCAGTTTCAAGAATTATTTTTCATTGGTATGTTAGCTTTGGCTAATTTGTGGAGTTTAAAGCGTTTCAAGAACAGCAACTCAATTATTACAGAAGCTTTTCCAACAAAACTTGACATACTCCACTTATCGGGAGAATCTCTTTGAGGTATAAGTTTTCTTTGTCTAAGAGCAAAGCTGTGTATATACAAATGGTAACCATTTGAGAATTGATTCATATACTGTAAAACACTTATTTTTGGCAGTTACTGAATTTTGGCGATATTGGCTGTCAAGGCAAAGAGCGCTAAAATATAGGTCCGCCAATATTACATAATACTCGTACATATGCAGAGCATAATGGAGCTTCATTTGATGAGTATTCTAGAATTGTGTTATGCCTTTCCATTAAACTATACATTGTGGCATCACATTAGAATCGCCTCAATGAGGCGATTCTAATAGATGCCACAATGTAAATTTAAATAGAACAAGACCTGTCGCCAGACAGGATAGCTGGCCTGAACCTGCGCTTATCTATCGTCAAGTGCTAGTACAGTAGAACTTCAATGGCTCGAACTCTGATGGCTCGTTCACCCTAACTGGCTAGAACTCTGTTTTTGGTCCCTAGAGGTCACTTTATATGGAAACTAACCCTGGATGGCTAGAACTACCCTTGGCTGGAACTAATTTTCATGGTCCCAAGCCTGTTCGAGCCAACGAAGTTCTACTGTATTTGTTTCTTAGGGATGGGGATGGTGCTAAATAAAATTTTCGACCTATACATGTATCTATCATCATACTAAACATAATTAAATTCATCCAAGGGTTTAGAAGCTATGAAATTTCGAAGACTTTGACATAAAACTTTAACATAAAATTTCTGTAAGTCCGTGACCTTGACCTATAGGTCATGTCCAGGGGTGGGGATGCGGTTGAATAAAATTTCTTACCAATATCTATCATGAAAACAATTATAAATCAAATCGATCATAGGATTTAGAAACTAAGAAATTTTAAAAACTTTATTGTAAAACTTTATCATAAAATTGCTAAGTCCATGACCTTTACCTGTAGGTCATGTCCAGGGGTGGGGATGGGGTTGATAAAATATCCAACTAATATCTATCATAAAACAAAATATAATTCAAAAAGATCAAATGGTTTAGAAACCATGACATTTTAAGAAAACTTAAACATAAAATTGCAAAGTCTGTGACCTTGACCTATAGGCCATGTGCAGGGGTGGGGATGTGGCTGAACAAAATTTCCGACCAATACCTATCATCACACCAAATATAATTCAAATTGATTAAAGGATTTAGAAATTCTGAGATCTTAAAAACTTTAACATAAAACTTTAACATGAAATGTCTAAGTCCCTGACCTTGACCAATATGTCATGTGCAGGGGCGGGCGTGCTGTAGAATCAAATTTCAGATTAATATCTATCATCATACCAAATATAATTCAAACTGATCTAAGGGTTTAGAAAATATGACACCTTAAAAACTTTAACGTAAAACTATAACATGAAATTTCTAAGTCTGTGACCTTGACCTATAGGTCATGTATGGGGGTTGGGATAGTCTTGCATAAAATTTTGGACCAATATACATCATCTTACCAAATATAATTTAAATCGATTGAAAGGTTTACAAACTACGAGATCTTAAAAACTTTAACGTAAAACTTTAACATAAAATTTCTAAGTCCGTGACCTTGACCTATGGGTAATGACCAGGGGTGGGGATGGTCTTGAAGAGAATTTTGGACCAATATCTATCATCATACCAAATATAATTCAAATTGAATAAAGGGTTTAGAAACTATGAGATCTTAAAAACTTTAACGTAAAACTTTAACATTTTGCTAACGCCGACGCCGCTAACGCCAATGCCAAAGCCGGGGGTGGTACAATAGCTCTTCCTGAACTTCGTTCAGGCGAGCTAAAAATCAGAAAAAATTGTCACAAATTTACACCAGATTTTCTTTATTATCTGGAGCCATGGTACATCAAGACCGCCAAACTTAACATGCACCAATATGTCATTTTTTTTAAACAGCGGAATTTTGATACCGCAGATATTAAGTGTTTTACGGTACCAGGAAAAATAGTGTTGCGTTGCTCTGTTTGCTTCCCCGGGAAATGCACCCTTCTCAAATGATATCTATTCTTCAAGGAAAGAATTTGACCCTATGAGAGAAAATTTAAGAGTGGACCCTCATCAAGTGGGGAAGCGAAAATGATAATGGCAGACTTGCTTCCCCTGAAAGTGTACCCATTTACCATCAGACTCACAGATGACCCAAACATGTACTGTCTGGATACATCTGAAATCTTTTCAGTTACACCTGGAACCTCCTGGGTCAACCCAACCTATTTTACACAAAAGCAGAGCTCTAGATAAGAGGGGTATTTGATGATAATTGGGGGATAATTTTCTTTATTTCTCATTGAAACCATATGTTGTGACCCCTCATATGAACCGTCTCGACGAGACGGTTCAGATGAGGGGTCACAACATATGTTTTTATCCAGAATTAACAAAAATTATCTCTAATTATCACCAAATACTCCCTCTTATCTAAGGCATTGAAAAGGTCAACAGTACTAGATCACAGACATGAGTATTCACCTGAAGCTTATAAACAATTTGATCATGAATTAATGTAAAACATGGCAATTACAATCATTATTTGGTTATCTTTCTTAAATCACCAGCACTAAGGAAAGTAAATATTTTAATAGAAGTAAACCATCTCCATTGGCAGTCCATCTGTCTCCAGTGGCAGTCTATCTGTCTCCAGTGGCAGTCTATCTGTCTCCAGTGTCAGTCTTTATTTCTTCTGTACCTATATTGCACACCTTACCTATATTGCACACCTTTGAAGGAATCCTGGGCCCAGTTGTTCAAAGCATCGTTAGGCTAACGAGCTCGTTAAGAGGTCAACTCGTTAAGTGTTTTACGACTTTATAGCCAAATACACTATTTTTTTTTTGTTAAAAATATTGCAAAAGCTTTTCACATTTTTTTTTCAACAAAAAATATAGGCATTTTTGAGATATTAACTTTGAAATTTTAACGTCACGTTAACTAATGACGTCGTTAGTTTTGAACAACTGGGCCCTGGATATTTACTTTCCTTACTGCCTGAAAAATAAGTCACTTTTATATACAGGGTTTTCTATGAAGTTTTCTGTATTTTTTCATCAATTTTCTTCTTATCTACAAAAAGTAAGTATTGCTATCTTACTAGCATAGCCTTCTTAAAGTGAATGAATACACTTCTAGGAGAAGCAACTCTGCTATTTTCATTTTTGCCTCCCTTACCAAAAGGGTCAACTCTTCAAAGAAAAGCATTTGCTCCTCTATAGGAAAAAAGACACCCTTTGGAGGAGTTTTATTGTAAACATGAATCCACAGAAATTGTTTCCCTTTTCAAACTGGTGGAAAAACCTTTGCAAAAGTTGTGGAAAAACAAGGCTGTGTACCCATCCACTGGCAGCCAATTCTAAATGAGATCTCTAACAAGAGGACCAGACACCATTTCAGCCCCACTGTTTAGGCTTATGGTACCTGAAGCTATAATAAAATGTTCAAAAATGTTCCCGTATTCCCAACAACTGCTAAACTACCATTATATTATCACATACTGTCAATATCTGAGCTGAAATCTGGCACTTTTATATGGCTTTCATTGGCAGTTCCTCACTGAAATAAAGCAAGAAGAACATTATTTGAGCCGCGACACACGAAAAGCAACAAAGTGACATGTGCGCCCAGCACAAACTGGCATCTGCTTGGGCATCTGCCCAGTCTGATCAGGGTCTTCCCTGTCCACACATAGCTAGCTTAGACCCTACGCTACCGTTTAAGTGCTTAGGGAAGAGTTTGATCAGGCTGGGTGAATGCCCAGGCTGACGTGAGTCTGAGCTTTGCGCACAACCACTTTGTTGATTTTCTTGTGTCGCGGCTCAGTTATTACATTTCAGACAATGAATAAGCTATTGTTGATGGGGGAGAAAACTCTGTAATTTTACTCCAGCAAAGTACATGTATTTCATCATTTTGATCAATTTAATGTTTGGTTGTCAAAACTCTGACACCAATGTCATTAATGACAAAAATGGTGCCACATCCTTATTCCAGACGAAAACTGTTGGAATCTATAGTTAAAAGATTCAAGTTACAGTCATAAAGCTCTGTGTGATTATTAATGAGCCAGTAGAAAAAGAAAATGAGCCATGACACAAGAAAACCAACAATGTGGTCGTGCGCCAAGCACAGACTCAGATCAGCTTGGGCATTCGCCCAGTCTGATCAGACTGTTTGCTAAGCCCTTAAACGGTAGCCAAGGGATTAAGCTACCTTCATGTGGACAGCAAAGACTCTGATCAGACTGGGCGGATGCCCAGGCTGATCTGAGTCTGCCCAGGAGGCAGGACCTTATTGTTGGTTTTCTTGTGTCGCAGCTCAAATGATCGTGTATTTTTCTGCTTTTTAATGTAATAAATGGTTTATTTGGTTGCACTTATTCATGGACACATGTTTTTGTTTGCCATGGCTTATTAAAGCCAGTCAACTTACCACCTTCTGTTAGCTGGAAGACACTTCCAGGGGAGTTATTGCTACCGAGAAAGTTCTAATGCTTTCTTTAGCACCACTGCAACATCTATAGTAGTGTGAGGAAAGTTCTGCAAATAAACAATACTCTTAAGGTAGATGGATACTGAATAAAAATATTGGCTGGGCATTCATTTCATTATACCAGCTGAATAATCAAAAGGGCCATAAAACATTTCGATAAGAAAAAAAAAATCATTTTGTTTTCCTAAAAAGCAAAATTTTGTATTTCTATATACATTTTTACACATTTTTCCATTTAAATTCATATCTCTAGCACATGAATGCACTTTCATTTCTGCAAATCATAATCAATAGTATAGGATATTTGAAACAAAATGGTGAAAAAAATTGCAGTTATCTTGATAACAAGTAGTTTCTTTTACATATTTTAACAAATAAAAAACAGAGTTATTGAGTATCCATCTACCTTAACAGTATTACAACATAAAGCAAAAGCTGGCTAGGTGAAGCCTCCTGTCTAGTCAGCATCTGCACTGTTAACCAACAGCGTAAGAGTCCTCTGACAGTGCAATTGGATTTGTAAATTTCATGAGAAAAATCCCATTTCAGTAATGGCTGCAGTGCCTATCTATAAAATATTATAACACTGTTTCCACACACAAGAGTTCCATGAAATACAATGTCTCGCTTGTCAGCGCATTATCACAGACCTTAACCAGAATATCTCAGGAAAGTTTATGTCGGCAACACCTACAACATCACAGCCCAGTAGTACAAAGCATCGTTAGCACAACAAGGTAGTTAGTAAAGGTTTTGTTAAGTTTTACAGTACTCACAAAATCAATTGTGGAAATAAGTTTTGCTGAAAAATTGTGAGGAACTTTTGTGCTGCAAAAGCTACATTGTTAGTTTTTTAACAACCAAGCTCTGAAAACCAATATATAGGTCTCACATCCTGCTATATCTTAATCTCACCGGAAAGACAATAACACTACTTCATCTGGGTATACATGGTATAAGAGAGTATGAGTGAGTGAGTGAACTCAGGTGTAACGTCCCACCAACAAGTAAGTCATACGGAGACAGGACCTTGGTTTAAAGTCTCATCCAAAAGACCAAGAAGCGGGCAATCGATCGTGTGACCCCTAGATTAGTAGTCCAGCATGTTATCAAGAGAGTATGAAACAATTACAACTTGTCTAACTAATTTTGCTATCTCCTGTAAAATGACTTACCTGAACCAGTTTCATGTTGTGAGGAAAATCTCCTTTCAATAAATCTTCTCTTAACAAACTGCAATAGAAACCAATACCATATTTATCCTAATAAATGCCCCTGTTGTAATACACACCCTGCCTCTTCTGCAAATAATGCTATATAAACTTGCATGAATAACTGTTTGCTTCTATGGATGAGGTAGCTGTTTGAAATGAGGGTTACTCTTAAAGGAAAGAATTTGCTCCTAGAAATCCTTTCTTTAAGAGTTGACCCCTACTGAGAAAGGATGCAAGAGAGTTGCTTCCTCTGAAGATATACCACTAACCTACATGTAAATACAGTTTATTAGAGGTATTAGGCAGTTGCTGATATACTACACTTTAGGCTCTAAATAATGTCCCCCCACCCCTCCACACCCTCCTTCAAAAAAAAAAATCCAGGGGCGTTTAATAGAATTAATACAGTATTTAAGGTTTATGGATATCCCTCCAAGGGTGATCACTCTGGCCTGAACCTATTATTTATCTCCCTTCTCACAAGGCACTACTTCAAAGAATTTACTCTCAGAGATTCAATGGATTAAGGTAGGTGCATGAAAAAGAATGATCATTATTTTTGCACAAGAACACATCCTTAATTGACACCACACGTTTTCATTTCATCTTGATATTTTCATTCCATTTAAGGTAACATCTCTTATTGAGATATGCCTGAGCAAAAAAGGTAGACATAGACCAGACTCTTCCTCTAACTCCTGGCAGGAATCTTCTTCATTCTCGCCATTTAACCAACAGCTGTATACAACATTTTTTTATTGGGAAATTAAATTAATTGATGAATCCATTATAGAAATTAATAGGTAATGTTTTAATGTGAATGGTTATACCTCCATGTTTTCCCTCATTTTTATGAAGGGAAACAACTTTTGTGACTTCCTGTTTGCATTCTGGGATGATGAAGCCCTTTCAAAATGGGGTCTCCTCTTAATGGAAAGAATTTGCTCCTATGGAAGCAAATTCTTTCTTTTAAGAGATGACCCCCACTGAGAAGGGAGGAAAAATGAAAATGACAAAATTACTTCCCCAGAAAGTATACCCATTTACCTTACGTGTCCTAATGAAGTGTTATTGGCAGTTTTTATGAGAACCAAAACAAGAGGACCATTGGTCCTGTAGCTCACCTGAGTCCATTCAGCCTCAGTACTCTAGGGTAAGTTACTCTAAGGCAAATTGAACACATAGGTGGTATCATACCTGTGACCCTCAGGGTGGAAAATGAAAAAGACAAGAATCATCCAACCTGGCCCAAATTTGAACTGGTCCGATATTTTAAGGCTGTCCTAGATACCTGCAAGTTTTTAGAAGTTGCAGTCAAAACTAAAGACTGTGCTATGGCCCGGACAACATTTTTCCCATTATAAGTCTATGGGACCTTTTTGTTGCCATGGTAGCCACAGTTTTAAATCAAGATCCCACCCCAACAATGCTACATAGAAAATTTGATCAAGATTGGCAAGTTACTTGAGCAAATATTAATGCTTAAAAGTGTGGACGTACGACGGACCAAGCCTATACTATCAGCTCACCTTGTGAGCCTTGGCTCAGGTGAGCTAAAAACAGCAACTGTGACCTTGACCTTAGAATGCTGAAATGCAAACTTTTACAAGATATTGTCATACTAAACATTTGTGTGAAGTTAAATCAAAATCGGTCAATAAATGAAGGCTTGAGACAAAGTTTTTCTAAAAATAGCCACTATGTCCTTGACCTTGACCGAAGAATGCTGGAACGCAAACTTGTCCAAGATATTGCCATACTTATCACTTGTGTGAAGTTAAATCGAAATTGGTCCATAAATGAAAGCGCTCGAGCGATGACAAAGTTTTTCTATAAATAGCCACTGTGATCTTGACTTTGACCGTAGGACGCTGAAACCAGAGCTTGTTCAAGATATTGGCATACTAAACATTAGTGTGAAGTTTTAATCAAAATGGGTCCATAAATGAAGGCTCTAGAGTGATGACAAAGTTTTTCTAAAAATAGCCATTGTGACCTTGACCTTAAAGGTAGGTTCCTGGACTAGCGATAACAATTATGTTCACAAAATAATTTCGCCTTTTTCTGGGTAGTATTGAATTCTCTTATTTTTCTGAATCTGTTGCTACTGAGAAAATCGTCCGATGTTGAAGAAAATAGTCGTTTTCCCTTTTGGTTTATTTTCCTTTGTTGGAATTCCAGTTCTAAAAATAGATGCGTTATATGTCTATAAGTGCGTGATTTCTGATGCCATTCTGCAAAGGTAAATTTTCTCTTGCCATGAGCTCTCCTAGAGGTCCTGGCATGGCAGATGGGTTAAAACTATCCCAAAATGCAATGCAGCATGACGTCAGCTAACGTTATCTATTTTGGGCGCGAACTAAAAATAGCACTAACTGGTGTGCGAAGCAGAGTTAGGAAATCCCTTGCAAAACAACTTTTCTAATAATATTTTGATTTACTCTTTTAAGTGAAGCTTATTCATTCCCTTTTTATAAGTGCTTTCCAACAACTTGGATGAAAGATGATCAAAATTATGATGCATTCCAAAGTACAGGAACCTACCTTTAACCCAAGATATTGTCATACTAATCACTTGTGTGATATCCAATTGTATTCAGTCCACAAACTGATGCGCTACAGCGATGACAAAGTTTTTCTAAAAATAGCCACTGTGTCCTTCACCTTGACCCACAAACTCTGAAACATGTTCTTGTCCAAGATATTGTCATACTCATCACTTG
This sequence comes from Ctena decussata, assembly GCA_963989385.1. Classification (NCBI taxonomy): domain Eukaryota; kingdom Metazoa; phylum Mollusca; class Bivalvia; order Lucinida; family Lucinidae; genus Ctena; species Ctena decussata. The sequence goes on from OZ022498.1 coordinate 61,640,538, forward strand.
TGTGAAGTACAATTTAAATCATTCCATAAATGAAGGAACTAGAATGATGACAGAAAACATTTTCCCCATTATAAGTCTATGGGAAAATATTTTATCGCTCAAGGGCAAGTAACTCTGAAAAGAATGATCCAACCTGGCCCAAATTCAAACTGGTCCGAGATGTTTTGACTGTCCTGGATACCTGCAAGTTTGAAGAAGTTGCGATCAAAAATGAAGAAGCTAGGGCCCAGACAACATTTTCCCCATTATAAGTCTATGGGAAAATATTTATCGCTCAAGGGCAAGTAACTCTAAAAAGAATGATCCAACCTGGCCCAAATTGGAACTGGTCCAAGATGTTTTAGATGTCCTGTATACCTGCAAATTACAAGAAGTTGTGTTCAAAAATGAAGAAGCTAGGGCCCTGACAACATTTTCCCCATTATAAGTCTATGGGAAAATATTTTATCGCTCAAGGGCAAGTAACTCTAAAAGGAATGATCCAACCTGGCCCAAATTCGAACTGGTCCAAGATGTTTTGGCTGTCCTGGATACCTGCAAGTTTGAAGAAGTTGCAATCAAAAATGAAGAAGCTAGGGCCAGGACAACATTTTCCCCATTATAAGTCTATGGGAAAATATTTTATCACTCAAGGGCAAGTAACTCTGAAAGAATGATCCAACCTGACCCAAATTCGAACTGGTCCGAGATGTTTTGACTGTCCTGCTTATCTGCAAGTTTGAAGAAGTTGTGATCAAAAATGAAGAAGTTAGGGCCCGGACAACATTTTCCCCATAAGTCTATGGGACCTTTTTGTTGCCATGGTAACCACAGTTTTAAACCAATCTGTCCCAAAACTATATGCAATCAATCCCCCACCCCAGCCATGCTACACATAAAATTTGATCAAGATTGGCCAGGTACTTTAGCAGCTATTTTATACTTAAAAGTGTGGACGGACGACGGACCAAGCCTATACTATAAGCTCACCTTGTGAGCCTTCGGCTCAGGTGAGCTAACAATAGCATCAGTTTGTGAAGCCATACTTACATAAGCATTGCACAAGCCACACATATCAGGAACTTGAACCTTTTGTCATCTGCTAACAAGGAGTCCCAGATTCTTAAAACATCTAGAAAAACATGGACAGAAGTTATTGGTTAGGCCTTCAAATTACTATAAACTTCTTATACCACAGCTCCAGATAAGATCAATTTCACTGATGGATGTTCAAAGACTATTTTCCCATTTAAGAAACAAATTTCATTTTTCTGATGTTCATGGAAAAATGAACACAATGGGTCATGTGCAAAGTAAATAACACCCGGAGGGCTTTCACGTTAACCACACATGACCCTGTGTGTTCATACTTCCACGAACTTCAGTAAAATGAAATTTGTCTCTTATAATTACATTTAATTTTAAAACAAGTAGCCCAAAGGGCAACAATTGCTCACCTGAGAGACATTGTAAACCTATAGGGATATTTAAGATGCTCAAGGGCAGCTAACTCCACAGTCAGTGGCCCAATCAGGCTGAAAATTAAACTCATCCAAAACATGATGTATGCCCTCATTTAATATATGCAAGTTTAAAAAGTATCCGATCAAGAGCACAATAGACAGAGCTGTCAAGGGCAGCTAACTTCGTAGTGGTTGGCCTGATCTAGCCAAAATTTAAACTTGTTTAAGATATTATGCATTTCCTCATAACCTGCAAGTTTGAAAAGGATCGGATCAGTAGAAACCAAGAAAAAGTGGCGACATTGATTTTTTGGATGCTCAGGGCAGGTACTCCATAGTCAGTGGTGGGATCTAGCCGAAATGCTAACTAATCCAAGCTTTTATGCATATCCTCATTACCTGCAAGTATGAAGAGGATCCGATGAAAAATGAAAATGTGATGACGTTGTTTTCTCCATTATAAGACTACGGGATTTTTTACAAACGCTCAAGGGCAGCTAACTCTGTAGTCTGTGCTAGAATCCGGCCAAATTTCGAACTTATCCAAGCTCTTATGTATGTCATCATTACCTGCAAGTATGATAAGGATCTAATCAAAAACCTTGATTGCAGCACCCTGAAAGTCAAACTTGCTTGAGATATTGTCATGCCCTACATTTGTGTGAAGTTATTTCAAAATCCGTTGAGAAATGTAGGCGCTACAGCGATGACAAAGTTTTTCTAAAAATAGCCACAGTGACCTTGACCTTGGGCGCAGCACCCTGAAAGTCGAACTTGCTCGAGATATTGTCATGCCCTACATTTGTGTGAAGTTATTTCAAAATCCATGGAGAAATGTAGATGCTAGAGCGATGACAAAGTTTTTCTAAAAATAGCCACAGTGACCTTGACCTTGGGTGCAGCACCCTGGAAGTCGAACTTGCTTGAGATATTGTCATGCCCTACATTTGTGTGAAGTTATTTCAAAATCCGTTGCGAAATGTAGGCCCTACAGCGATGACAAAGTTTTTCTAAAAATAGCCACAGTGACCTTGACCTTGGGCACAGCACCCTGAAAGTCAAACTTGCTCGAGATATTGTCATGCCCTACATTTGTGTGAAGTTATTTCAAAATCCATGGAGAAATGTAGATGCTAGAGCGATGACAAAGTTTTTCTAAAAATAGCCACAGTGACCTTGACCTTGGGCGCAGCACCCTGAAAGTCGAACTTGCTCGAGATATTGTCATGCCCTACATTTGTGTGAAGTTATTTCAAAATCCATTGAGAAATGTAGGCGCTAGAGCGATGACAAAGATTTTCTAAAAATAGCCACAGTGACCTTGACCTTGGGCACAGCACCCTGAAAGTCAAACTTGCTCGAGATCTTGTCATGCCCTACATTTGTGTGAAGTTATTTTAAAATCCATTGACAAATGTAGGTGCTAGAGCCCTGACAAAGTTTTTCTAATATTAGCCACAGTGACCTTGACCTTGGGCGCAGCATCCTGAAAGTCGGACTTGCTCGAGATATTGTCACGCCCTACATTTGTGTGAAGTTATTTTAAAATCCGTTGAGAAATGTAGGCAATAGAGCGATGACAAAGTTTTCTAAAAATATGTGATGACGTCGTTTTCTCCATTATAACACTATGGGATTTTTTTCAAACGCTCAAGGGCAGCTAACTCCGTAGTCTGTGCTCGAATCCGGCCAAATTTCGAACTCATCCAAGCTCTTATGTATGTCATCATTACCTGCAAGTATGATAAGAATCTAAGCAAAAACAGTTGAGAAAAGGTGATGACGCCATTTTCCCCATTATAACCCTATGGGATTTTTTTCAAACGCTCAAGGGCAGCTAACTCCGTAGTCTGTGCTCGAATCCGACCAAATTTCGAACTCATCCAAGCTCTTGTGTATGTCATCATTACCTGCAAGTATGATAAGGATCTAATCAAAAACAGTCGAGAAAACGTGATGACGCCGTTTTCCCCATTATAACCCTATGGGGGCTATCTGTTGCCATGGAAACCAGAGTTCTGAGCTGATCGGCACCAAAACCTAATGCAGCCTTTCCCCCACCCAAATGATGCTTCAGATAAAATTTGATTGCGACCGGCCAACTGGTCTCTGAGATATTTATGTTTGAAAGTGTTGACGCACGCACCCACCCACGGACGGACGGACGACGGCTCGACTCCCATCCTATAAGCTCACCTCTGAGCCTTCGGCTCAGGTGAGCTAATTATTTTGAGCATCATTTTTCAATTTTTACGAGCAACAATAATTGTTACATATACAACAAAAAGCTGTCACTAACCAAGGTAAGCTGCTTAGATCTTTCACCATGATGTGCCATCAACTAGAATGTTACAATATTCCACCAGCTGCAGTATTAATGTACAGTGAAATTTGGGAAAGCGAAAAAAATATTTGCTTCAGACAAGTGTTTGCTTAATATAGGTAGATTTCTGCTTACTCACCTTCTACAATACCTGAAAAAATGGCCTTTTAAAAAGTTTCAATACAGATGACCTTAACAATGTGGCCAATTGTGACTTACTTGGGCTATTTTGTGCCTGTAAGAGGTTCTTAGATAATCACATGCTGTCGAAATAACACGGTCTCGGCACTTTACTGCAAGAAAATGCATTATGTATTAAGAAATAATGCTCCTAACCATTCTGTGCAAGTACTGACAACAAATTATCCAACGCACACTGCACAATTCTCCTCAAAGCTTTGAAATGGTCTGACTAAACAGAGCTCTAGATAAGAGGGGTATTTGATGATAATTAAGGGATAGTTTTCTTTATTTCTCATTGAAACCATATGCTATGACCCCTCATCTGAACCGTCTCGCCGAGACGGTTCAGCTGAGGGGTCACAACATATGTTTTTATCTAGAATTAACAAAAATTATGCCTAATTATCACCAAATACTCCCTCTTATCTAGGGATAGTTATTGAGTTAGGGCGCATTTATGCTATTTACAGTGAGCTAATATGTATAAATTACCTGGCAGTGGAAATTCTTGTGATAGTAGAAGTGTTAACCACCTAAAAGCATAAAACTGCGGTTTAAGGTCTTGTTCTTCAAGTTTCAACCAGAGGGTAATATCTTTGTTCTTGAGCAATGTTGTGAGCTGTAACATGAGGCTACCTGAAAATCAAAATTTGACAGTTTGAAGATTAATATATCACATGCAGTCAATGCATTGGTCGTATAGAAGGTGACAAATCTACACTGTCAAATGACTTTGCCTGCACAAACCATGACATCATGAAGATGGCAAAAAATAGCTTCAGTTTATGTCATGCAGGACAGTAAAGTAAAGAACAAAACATTTGTTTTTGAAAGTGTCAGCTTCATTCAAAATTAAGAAGAAACTTCTTAAAAACTTAAAACATGCATTTTAACAAGCTTTGTGTCTAAAATCAAACATTGTAAATCAAAAGGTATGCAAGAAAAAGTATCTTTCACAGGCCTGATGTGTGGATGGAAAATCTGTCACATGTGATCACTGTTCTGAATCACAAGGCTTGTGATGTTGTACAATGCTTTGTTGTGTTATGTTGTTTTATTGTTTAACATCAAGAGTTAACAGCTATGGTCATGTCGGGACGGTCAGTTAACCTAACCACACTATTCCTGGGCAGGCTTAGACCTTCTAACAGTTAACCAGTACTAAGTGCACTTACTTTCACCAGTTTCTGACAACTGCCCTTCTGCCCTTCCTGAATCAGCAATGGGGAAATGAAAGTAAGTGGCCGGACTGGGTATCGAACCCAGTACCTCTGGGTTATCGGTCCGATGCGCTACCTACTGCGCTATGCAGCCTGGCAACGAGGCCTTGTGATGACAAAACGTGAGCGGATTTTTCTAGCCACATCAAACACTTAGGGAAGATACCTATATTCTCACAGTTTCACAGGAACAAGATAGGCTTTTAGCTCAAATAAGAAACTTCTGTCTTTCATTAGCAACACCTTCCTTATATTAGCAACAGGATTTTTTTTCAATTTTTGATATATTTTAATTTTATATAAACAAAATGGACAAGCAAGTAATTAGGATGAGGTTTGATAGCAGATTATAGGTTTGTGATGCCACTAGATTTCAATGACACCATTAAAACCAATTATGAAACGTCACTAGCAACTTAACGCACACGATGTGAGACACTTAGCTGCATTTAGTTTTTGCCCTCTGGAAGATACTAGTCTAGTCCAGTCTATCCCATAACCTTGTGAGGCCACTCCTGCACAACTGGAAGATACAACAGTCAATAAATTGTGTTTCCTGTGTATTTTGCACCTGCTTTAAGACCAGATAAACACATTAGGCTACACAAAATTTGCTTCAGTTCACTGGTTGAAAAATTAGAATCTTCCTGTTCTGAAGTTAAATCCGATTTGAGGTTTAAAGTTCACTAAAAGTGAAAGAAAAGTAATTCATCATGAGCCAGTCCATGTAGGATAGGTAAATCTCACCCTCGGGGTCATAATTTCAACCAGGGACTTGGCAAGCCTTGTCCCTGGTAGAAATTCCAACCCCTCAGGTGTGATTTCTCTATCCTACATAGACACTCATGATGGATTCTTATAATCTTACCTATCCCACATTGTGAGTCATCTAAAGTCTTGATAAAGTTGTCTCTGATTTCAGACATCATATTTGTAAAGCAGAAAAAACTGTCTGCCTCTGCATACTCTACAATGGAAAATATTGAAACAAATTTTAACATGGTAAGCTATTGGAAACACTAGAATTAATTGGTGGTATTTCTTGTTAATATTTTATTTCTCCATAAAACACGTATTGTTACCCTAATTGCAACAGTCTTACCAAGACAGTTCTAGTGAGGGGTCACAACTAACCTTTTACAGAGAATTAAGATAAATGTCCAAGAAATTCTAAAAATTGGGACATACACAATAATAACTGTAACTGTCCCAAAAATTGAACAGCTGGGTTTTTCAATGCAGTAATGTGTCTAATAGATGCAAATGGAATGACAAACAGTGTAGACCCTGCTCAGACTGATCTGGGTCTGCTCTGTTTGCTCAGACATATCTGTCCCAATATTTAGAATTTGTACAGTACTGAAATGGTCTAAAATTTTGGACAGCCGAAAGTCGGACAATTATTGTTGGAAAATTTTTAGAAAGTGGATTTTACACACATTCATGCATCCAAATGATGCTTGGTTAATAGCAAAAATTGTAGACCCTTATCAAACTGCAGTTTGATCTGGGTCTACAATGGTTGCTCAGACCTGTATGTCTGAATATTTAGGGTCAATACGGCAATTCCCTCATCTTCAGCTTTGTCACCACATAAAATGTTTAATAAGCTTGTCAGACTTTCTTGAAGTGAAGATAATTACATGTTTTGGTATCACTGGTCTACAGAAACTACTGCCGTTGTAGGACAGCATACACTTTGTATGCAGACGTCGGGACCTACAATAATAATTCTTCCTATCCTTTCATGCAGCCCAGCTACAAATACCCCTGAATTCATGTCTTAAAATAAGATGGTTGGGATGCTAGAACTTTAATTCATGTAAGACTTTAGCCTTTACTTGCAGATATGGACATTTGTTACAAATACACTATACAGTAAATACTGTATATAAGCCTATCTATGTCTTGTTACTAAATTTCAACATTATTTTTAATTTTACGTGAGTTTTTCGCTTCTATAAAAAAGCATGTTTTCAAAGGTACATATCTTAAGGTTGACATAAGCATGTTTTCAAAGGTACATATCTTAAGTACTTCTGCATTTACATTAAAACCTTACATGTTAAGTACTGTGACAGAACTGTTTTTTTTCATATGACATCAGTGTTATTCAGTGGATTATTTTGTGTCATAAAAATTGTATGACCACACATGTAATAATACTTCGGTGCATACGCATAACGTCACTGACAACGTCAATGTCAACAATGTGGTTTCTTATTGAAATAATATTCAGTTTAAAGTCGTTAAAATCCCATCTTAAAGGGTCATATCATAAACAGAATCTACACAAGTGTTCATTTTATATGAAATTTATGAAACTCATGAGCGTCATCAAAATGATCAACCATACAGATGCACAAATTGTCCTACCTATTTTATATCATCCTCATCAAAATAAGCCTTGCACTTTACAATATATTTCACTAAGCACCATTTTCTTTAAAATTGTTTTATTTCTCATCACAATGGAGGCAATGTTTTCTTTTCAGCCACAGTGGAAACAGAATTTATGGTAAATACCTGTATTTTTAATGTCACTTGTGGAATACAAACCCTCATGAATGTGGTGATGCCCCTACCAGTGTGTTTGTGCTTGTCTGAATCCCACCAGGGCATCAAAAATATTTTTTGTGTTATAGCATTTGTTTTTTAGCAAGTGTAATAAAAGTACTGAAACATCCTTACCTCGACATTCTGGGTCAGGATCTGATGCAAAAGTGTAATATATAGGTCCCAATATTTCATTCATGCCCTGAAGAATACCAAAACATCAAACTAAAATGTTGTGGAAGCAGAAAATATTTTGAATTGCTTGAGTAGCAAGCTAATTTCAAACATTTACAGACAAATACATATTACCCATAATGTGCCTAAATTTTGGGACACCTGAATTACTTAATTTTTCATTTGTTCTGAATGAAAAATTAATTATTTTAGGTGTCCCAATACTTATGCACATTACGGTATTTATGTAATTTGACATAGATCTTGCTACTAAAACTATACTGATCATATTCTGCATTTTCTGAGAAAAAAAGTGTCATTGCTAAATGTATTACTTTCCACACCTAATACATAAAGTTTTCAAAGTGAATATAACAAGACTGGAATCAATATTTATAACTGATTTTTTGCTTTTTATGTGTAGCAAACAATACTATAAATCTAACCAATTATTCTTCATTCTTCTAATTTGCAGTTAAAATATGATATGAGCATGTTAGATGACAACCTATTTTAAAAGCAAATGGACACGTTTTTAGGGGAAGCCACTGCGATTTTCATTTTTGCTTCTCTTCCAAATGTGATCAATACTTAAAGGAAAGAATTTGCTCTCCAAGAACTTGGAATCTGTTTAGGCCAAGGCATATCTGTAAATAAAGCTTCTCAATAAACTGGGGGTTGATATCGTGAACCCGGTGGATCATGTGAAGACTTTGAACTTTTTAGAATCAACTTGACTGCACTAGGTCCCAACACTGAGGCAAAAACAGTCTTGTTCTAGGTGGCTTCAACTTCCAAGATATTGCTTGCCAATGCTTGGCCTGACTGACTTAGCCTATCACATGACGTCGTAATGACATCGGACTGACGTTGATGCGACGTGATGACGTCGCATCGACGTCAGTACGACGTCATTTCGACGTTATGTGCCCGCTGGGTAGGGACAATGCTAAGTCATTCTTAAGTCTAAGGTATACTGATACACCATTATCAAAGAGGGAGAACGCTTTCAGGCTGGGGACTGGCTACCCTGTGAGAAGAGCCCCTACTTAAAAAGGGTTGGAAAGGATTTGCTCCTAAGGCAGCAAACTCTTTCCTTTCACAACTGATTATTCTTGAGAAAGGATACAAAATGTTGCTTTCCCTGAAAGTGTGTCCATACAGATTCAAGATAATATTAAAGTTGACTCATCTATATCTGCTAAACCTTAAGGAGCACAAAAATGAAAATAGCTAAAGTTGCAAACATTGTGGATCCAGATGAGTGGCTCATAATATTATTTTAATTTTGCAGACAATTTTTTGGCACTGTAAGGGCTAATTAATCAAAGCATAAATTATAACCCCTACTTACCTGTATATACCCTAGGCCAGGGTTTAATTTGGTATAGACAAACAGTATTCTTTCACACACTTCCCAATGAGCTTCTTGGCCATCTGGCAGGGGAGCAAACTCATCACTAGCTTTCCGTCTGCTTACCTGCATCTAAAATGATACTCTTTAATTAATATAAACAGTTAAAACCTTAAGTTGAACAAAAAACATTTTCAATGAAAGCCATTCTGCCATTTTTCCTCCCTTTTCAAGAGAGGTACACTCTTCAAAGAAAAAATTTGCTCCTCCAGGAGCAAATTCTTTCCTGTAAGAGTAGACCCCTTTTGATGGGTTTTGTGGTACAGTAAAGCACTCAGTGATTCACAAACATTGCCTATCATTAAAATAAGAATTCTAAAGAAGGTGATGTCTCGCCTGTCAGTGCATTGTCACATATCAGAAATAAATCAGAAAACATGACAAAAGTTTACGAGTCCAACGCCTATGGATAAGTTATACCGTCACAGGTGAGACAAAAATGGTGGAAAAAGATGGAGGTACCCCAACTGGTGGGAAAAGATGGAGCTACCCCTACTGGTGGAAAAAGATGGAGGTACCCCAACTGGTGGAAAAAGATGGAGGTACCCCTACTGGTGGAAAAAGATGGAGGTACCCCAACTGGTGGAGAAAGATGGAGGTACCCGAACTGGTGGAAAAAGATGGAGGTACCCCAACTGGTGAAAAAGATGGAGGTACCCCAACTGGTGGAAAAAGATGGAGGTACTCCAACTGGTGGAAAAAGACGGAGGTACCCCTACTGGTGGAAAAAGATGGGAGGTACCCCAACTGGTGGAAAAAGATGGAGGTACCCCAAATGGTGGAAAAAGATGGAGCTACCCCAACTGGTGGAAAAAGATGGAGGTACCCCAACTGGTGGAAAAAGATGGAGGTACCCCAACTGGTGGAAAAAGATGGAGGTACCCCAACTGGTGGAAAAAGATGGAGGTACCCCTACTGGTGGAAAAAGATGGAGGTACCCCAACCGGTGGAGAAAGATGGAGGTACCCCAACTGGTGGAAAAAGATGGAGGTACCCCTACTGGTGGAAAAAGATGGAGTACCCCAACTGGTGGAAAAAGATGGAGGTACCCCTACTGGTGGAAAAAGATGGGAGGTACCCCAACTGGTGGAAAAAGATGGAGGTACCCCAAATGGTGGAGAAAGATGGAGGTACCCCAACTGGTACTGGTGGAGAAAGATGGAGGTACCCCAACTGGTGGAAAAAGATGGAGGTGCCCCAACTGGTGGAAAAAGATGGAGGTACCCCTACTGCTGGATAAAGATGGAGGTACCCCAACTGGTGGAGAAAGATGGAGGTACCCCAACTGGTGGAAAAAGATGGCGGTACCCCTACTGGTGGAAAAAGATGGAGTACCCCAACTGGTGGAAAAAGATGGAACCGTACCTACAGGCCTTAACTTATAACAGTAAAGATACTAATATTCCAACAATTTGAGGGCCAATAAGTTGTATAGCAACTGTGCGGAGAGAAATCTGGTCAACATAATACACTGGATCGAAGTTATACCGCTGACCGATATACCGTGGAAACCGGTATAACACGGTTGTCCTGTGTCGCCCATTTTTTTTAACAGATCGCGGGTATTTCGTCGGTTTTCGTCGGCGTTTACGACATTGGAACAGAAAATAACAATAAAAAGTTAATTGGGTTGTTTACATTAATTTAATCAACAATCAACAATGTGTCAAAAGTTGTCACAGATAACCAAAGCGTCGGTTGTCTTGCAGAGGTATGAACACTGGTCATGTTTTTAGAAGACCGATAATTAGTGCATGTGTCACCAATTTCATTTGGCCAGCTGCGAAGGTCACCTCATATACACAATACACAGGCCGATGCTCGGGATGAAAGCTGTGCAAAGTAGTCACTGATTACATGTACTTTCAAAGAAAGCATTATAAAAGAATTTTACAAGCGAAAAAAAAAAAAACAATAGAAAAGCTTAAACCTGATTTGATTATCTGTAGGCTGGTGAGAGTTTTATAGGTGACGTCAGTACTCGCGCAAATAAGTATTTTATTTCATTCGTCCGAAGGTACCTTTTGTAAGTAAGATCAAAGGGACTAAATGGCTACTTCAGCGATGATTTTCGTTGTGTCAGGCAAGCAGTAAACATGTCTATCTACTTGGTTAGGGCTAAATAAGCGCTATGAACATGTAAACATGGTTAATTAGTGGGTGGCGTATTCACGAAGATTGTTATACAGTGAGATCACTTATAATGCGTTTTTTCCCCACCATATCAATGTTCATACATGCTGAACCATATTAAATTTCATTATATTCACTTGTATTCATACAAAAGGGGTATTATTGCATTCTAAAGAACCTACATTATCACTCTTTTAGGGTGGAGAAAGAGTGGGCAGGCCACTTTTATTCTACCTTTTCTAGGATGGAAAGTTTAGCGATAAAATGTCTTGTTGGGATTTTAAAATAGGTTTCAACATGTTTCCCAACTCAAAATAATAAAACAATATGCTATCAGAAAACTTTAAGGTGCGTTATTTTTTTACCTGAGGGAAGAAATGGGCCGGCCCATTCTTCCCCGGGGAAAGACTGGGCCGGGGGAAAAACTGACCGATACACCGGCACCCGCATTATAACGGTGCTCCAGTGTAACACTGTACATGTGTTTAGATCTTATAACAATTTGCATAACCAAGTGAAAACCAGAGGACCAATGGTCCTGTAGCTCACCTGACACTTGGTCCTGGTATATATTTTAATGCTTTTATACATGTATATAGCACCAGGGCAGGGGCAGATAACCCCCTCCCTTGGGGATTAATGTTGAGCACCAATTCTATATACCAAGCCACAAGGTCACTGGGCTTTTGTTTCTGGACAAAGATTTCTGAAGGGTTTTTATCATATATGGGCGTGGTGGCCACCATGTTCATGTGACAATGACCATCTGAACAAACTTTGATTCCTTTGACCCAGTATAAAAACTCCATATGAAATACAGTAATCATTTGTATAAACTATGATGGGCCTGAGTGCCCAATGCTACATACGGTACCAAGTTTCAAGGTTATAAGCCTTTCGGTTCTCGAGAAAAAGACGTTTGAAGAGTTTTTACCATATATGGGTATGGTGGCCATCTTGGTCAAGTGACCATGACCATCTGAACAAACTATGGTTCCTTTAAGCCGGTGAAGCTCCAAGTGAAATATGGCTTCAGTTGACCCCAGTGGCCTCTGAGAAGATGTTTGAAAATGTTGATGGGTGACAGAATCTCAATGACCTTGTACAAAAGTCAAAGAATGACCTTGACCTTTAACGACAAAATATCTTCATCTGGTCATTTAGTCAACCATATATACCAAATACTGTACACTAGACTTAAATAGTTTCTGAAACATCCACTGTTTAAGCATTTTCCCATATAAAAGCCTACATAATGTACCAAAATTGACAGTGTCATAAATTAGGTCAAGGTCAACGCACGATCATTTGTATAAACTATAATGGGCTTGAGTGCCCAAAGCTACATACCAAGTTTCAAGGTCATACGCCTTTTGGTTCTGGACAAGAAGATTTTGAAGGGTTTTTACCATATATGGGCATGGCGGCCACCTTGGTCAAGATCACGAGAACAAACTTTTATTCCCCGATCACACTTAGACTCCATATGAAATTTTGCTTCAATCAGACCAGTGGTTTCAGAGGAGAAGATGTAATCTTGATGACGGACAGACCGACAAAATTGACCTTGACCTTCAGTGACATAATATCTTCACCTGGTCATTTAGTTGACTATATATACCACATATTGTACCTTAGACTTAAATAGTTTCTGAGAAATCCACTATATAAGCGTTTTCCCATATAAAAGCCCAACATACCAAAGTTGACCATGTCGTAAATTAGGTCAAGGTCAACGCAAGGTCAACATTTGTATAAACTATGATGGGCCAGAATGCCCAAAGCTACATACCAAGTTTCAATGTCATAGGCCTTTTGGTTCTGAGGAAGAAGATTTTTGAAAGTTTTTTACCATATATGGGCATGGTGGCCATCTTGGTCATGTGACCCAGACCCCGGATATAAACTTTCTTTCCCCATCCCATTGAGACTCCATATGAAATTTTGCTTCAATCTCCCCAGTGGTTTCAGAGGAGAAGATGTTTGAAAATCTTGACGACGGATGGTCCGACGGAATGACCTTGATCTTTAGTGACATGATATCTTCATCTGGTCATTTAGTCGACCATGTATACAACATATTGTACCTTAGACTTAAACAGATGCTGAGAAATCCACTGTTTAAGCGTTTTCCCATATAAAAGCCTAACGTACCAAAGTTGACCATGCCGTAAATTAGGTCAAGTTCAACGCAAGGTCATCATTTGTACAAACTACGTTGGGCCCACATGCCCAATGCTACATACCAAGTTTCAAGGTCATAGGCCTACTGATTCTTGAGAAGAAGATTTTTGAAGCGTTTTTACCACATATGGGTGTGGCGGCCATCTTGGTCATGTGATCCAGATACCGCGAACAAACTTTCGTTCCCCTAACCCATGGAGGCTGCATATGAAATTTGGCTTCAATCGGCCCAGTGGTTTCTGAGGAGAAGATATTTGAAAATCTTGACGACGGATGGTCCGACGGAATGACCTTGACCTTTAGTTACATAATATCTTCATCTGGTCATTTAGTCGACCATGTATACCAAGTATTAAACCTTAGACTTGAATAGTTTCTGAGAAATCCACTGTTTAAGCGTTTTCCCATATAAAAGCCTAACGTTACACAGTTGACCATGCCGTAAATTAGGTCAAGGTCAATGCAAGGTCATGATTTGTATAAACTATGATGGGCCCGCATGCCCAATGCTACATACCAAGTTTCAAGGTCATAGGCCTACTGGTTCTGGAGTAGAAGATTTTTGAAGGGTTTTTACCATATATGGGCATGGCGGCCATCTTGGTCATGTGACCCAGATACCGCGAACAGACTTTCGTTCCCCTAACCCATGGAGGCTGCATATGAAATTTGGCTTCAATCGGCCCAGTGGTTTCAGAGGAGAAGATGTTTGAAAATCTTGACGACGGATGGTCCGACGGAATGACCTTGACCTTTAGTTACATAATATCTTCATCTGGTCATTTAGTCGACCATGTATACCAAGTATTAAACCTTAGACTTAAATAGTTTCTGAGAAATCCACTGTTTAAGCGTTTTCCCATTTAAAAGCCTAACGTTACAAAGTTGACCATGCCGGAAATTAGGTCAAGGTCAACGCAAGGTCATGATTTGTACAAACTATGATGGGCTCGCATGCCCGATGCTACATACCAAGTTTCAAGGTCATAGGCCTAATGGTTCTGGAGAAGAAGATTTTTGAAGGGTTTTTATCATATATGGGTGTGGCGGCCATCTTGGTCATGTGACCCAGATACCGCGAACAAACTTTCGTTCCCCCGACCTAGGTAGGCTCCACATGAAATATGGCTTTAATCGGCCCAGTGGTTTCGGAGGAGAAGATGTTTGAAAATGTTGACGGACGACAGACGACGGGCGGACGACGGATGCCTGGCTATACTATAAGCTCACCTATGAGCCTAAAGGCTCAGGTGAGCTAAAAAGTCATGGAAAATATGCACAAAATTATTTTGTACTTTTTCTGGTAAACAATACTACCGAACTCATGCAACCTCCTCCCTTGCACTCACATTTGTGATACCAAGTCTATTTCTGGCTACTGTTTCTGACTGCAAGACACATTGTTCCACACGTTTTCTCAATGTGTCCACTTTAGTTATGTCCCCTGATGCATCTCTGTAGGGAAAGTCTGTTGCTGTTTGGAAGAAGTTGAGATCTGGACAAAGTCGCCTAGAATACAATAAATAAGTTTTGCAAGAGTTAAGACAAAGTAAAATGCAAGATAAAGTCAAATGCATTTACAAATATAACATGATGTCATGAATGTAAAAAATTAGTGACATTATATCCAGTAAGACACTATCAGAAAGCCAATGTCACTGGGTGCAAATGTGAAACTGCAGAAATGTGCTTTAGAATGGAATATTTCCATTTGGGGAGGTAAATTGTCAGTTTTATGGTAGCAAATTGTGTTTCATAACTATGCTGATGTTTCATCTTAATATGAAATTTGGGACCATAAAACTTAAACCAAAACTTCTAAGGCAAAGTGGACTGCCAGTGCCAACACTGTAGTGAGTGCAATACTGTAGTGAGTATACCGTATTGATCCCAATAAATGCCCATGCTCTAGTAAATGCCCCCTGCAACTTTTTTGAAAATAATATCATATTAACTTACATGAATTCCTGTTTGCTTCTCTTGCTTGATGGGGTAGTGCTTTGAAATGGAGTCTTAGAGAATTTGCTCCTAGAGTTAGACATCCCTCAGGGAGGCAAAAATAGTAGAGGTGTTTCCTTTGAAAGTATACCCATTACCTCATTACCTGTATATTTTTATTAGAGCCTGATTTACTGCACTTTAAGCTTTAATACTGCCTCCTGCCCCCACCCCACCTTCTAATGCAGCACCCCCAGGGCATTTAATAGAATTTATACGCTAGGTGAGCTAAAAACGAAAAAAAAAATTGGAGGCAATAATATCCAACTTCAATATAAAAATTGTTATCAATTGGCTGATGCCTACCTGCAATCTTTATCAATCTGTAACAACATTTCATTGTCTTTGAAATAGGCTCTCCATTTACTGTCTGGGTTTGGATTCAGAGGCTGAAAAAAGAACATCCACTTTTTAAGCATATACAGCAGAAACTGTTGATACCAACACTTGAGTAATCCAACATCCTCTTGATTGTGATGTCTTCATTCTGTCCCTGCTGACTGCCTGTATTCTGCCTTATATTTGAACCAGGATTCTCAGACACTCTTGACGGATGCAAACAATGTTCTATGCACATTATTTTACCTCTAAATTCAAACATTCATTTTTTTCAAAATTCAGAAATATTTAGCTTCAGGTCAAATTATTGTCTAGCAGTCAGTGGACTGAACACATATTATCTGTAGTTCCTAATAAACTGATTCAGTAATATTTGTTTATGAATGAAAAATGCTATCAGTAAATGCTGATTAGGTCTGACTGTTAGCAAATGTATGATTAGTGAGTGAGATAATGTAGTCCCGTGAGTTCATTTCTTTCAGTCACAGAGGGTCTATGTATATTGTCTGACTCCAATCAGACTGCAAAGACATGAAGGCCCATCAAATGTTACTCACATGGTCATCAAATGTAACATCTGCTACTTCTCCTTTCTCACAAGCCTCAATTCCAGGTTTAATTATCATCTCATCTATAAACTGGGAGTATAATGCTCTGAAAATAGATACACAAATATGTTTACATGATTAAGTTTACAAGTAAAAAGATAATAAATTATACAACTTCATCACAGCTCCTGACACAGGAATAAAAGATACAGATCAGCTCTAAAAGTAATTTGTTGTGTAATAAACCACTGTTTGGCGGTCAGTTGTAAAATAGACCATATTAAGAGCATCTACACTATTCTTCCATAAAATATGTTCATATCAGGAATGCAGGCAGTTCTAATGAGGCATAACAACATATGATCTATGGTGTTAGAAAAAAAATCTTATTTCCATCATCATCAAAAACTCACTATACAACTAACCTTACTGGAGCTCTTTTCAGCAAAACTAACATATTGGGGATTCTGGATAGTTTTTCAACAATACCTTTACAGACAGCTGTGACTGCTTTTAACATCATTCCCATCCCCTCTCTGCAGCCCCCAATCTACTCCATCCACTTACAAATATACAAATACATGTATAATCTAAATCCTGACCCATTTCCTATAAACACTTAAAAAACACAGTGTTTAAGGTCCAACTTTAAGGCTCGAGTTTCATGTTGCACTTAGTACACGGATTAGCATTCGGAACACTAAAATGTTACATTGTACCTTACAGTAAAATAGACCACAGACTTGTAAATCTGGGCCCAGTTGTTTAAAGCATCCTTAGACTAACGAGCTCATTAAGAGGTCAACTCGTTAAGTGTTTTATGACTTTATAACCAAATACACTGATATTTTTTGTTGAATAAATGTGAGAAGCTTTTGCAATGCAAAAGCTGCTCACATTTTTTCAACAAAAAATATTGGTATATTTGAGATTTTAACATTTGAAATTTTAACGTCACGTTAACTAATGACATCGTTAGTTTTGAACAACTGGGCCCAGAGTTATAACTGTGATGTGAAATCAGGCCTAAAAGAAGGTTGTTCTGGCATACACTCTGTGTCTTTATAATCTATTAAAATTCTGAAAGGTTTAAACAACTGAAAACTGTTGTCTTGGCAAATCATCTGAAAGCCAGTATTAAGAATGGAATTCAGACCAACCTTTGTTTCAGCAGTTCTTTGGCCCATTCTGATCTGTTCTTTGGTAGGTAAAATAGCAATAACTACAACAGAAACAGAAAAATATCTGATAAAAATAATTTCTCATTTAATGCATATATTTTTTTTATATGTTTTTCATCTTTCTCATCAAAAGGGATCAAATATGACATTTACCCAAAATGTGTTAACAGAGAAACTGAGCAGATCCAGATCTGACTGCTCCTTCTGAGTCTTCACTATTAGCCAATATCTTTTACAAATTTACAAATACATGTAATTGTACATGTCATTGTACAGTAATATATGCCAGACTTATTAATTTCAAGGAAGAATCCTAAAGAATGAAATACTTTTCTTAAAGAGTTGACCCCCCCCCTCCCCCTGAAAATGTATCCATTTACCTCAATTTAAAAAGAAAGTAGAATTAAATGGTAAATCTGTATATTTTACCTTCCAACATCTTGACCTAAAGCCAGACTCAAATGGACAGCCTGAAACAAACATGATATTGTAATACTTCTAAGTATTGGGACAGATAGGTCTGCACAAACAGTGGAGACCCAGTCTGATCAGAGCCATCACCGTTTGCCATTCATAATGCAGAGCTCTAGATAAGGGGGAGTATTTGGTGGTAATTGGGAATAATTTTTGTAAATTCTGCATAAAACATATGTTGTGACCCCTCATCTGAACCGTCTGGATGAGACAGTTTAGATGAGTGGTCACAACATATGGTTTTGATGAGAAGTAAGAAAAATTAACTTTAATTATCATCAAATACTCCCTCTTATCTAGAGCTATGCATATGCAGCTTTGAAATGTATTACTGCATTTTAAGTCCAAACTGTTCCATATTTAGTACAATTATGGTAATTAAAAGAGTTTTGGCCGTTCTGAGTGCAATAGGGTTAACAAAGAATATACACTCCATGGTCAGGTTCTGGAGGCTGTCACCAGTGCTAGGTATTCGGGGGTGGATATCTCAAATAACCTGAGCTGGAAAACCCATGTGGACAGAGTTGCAACCAATGCTAACGGATCTCTCAGATTTGTGAAAAGAGACTTGAAAACTACATGTAGGTCCCCTAAAATCCAAGAAATGACCTACCACACCCTTGTCTGTCCTCAGCTGGAATATGCTTCTGCTATATGGGACCCCAACACTAAGGAGAAAACTCATAAGATTGAAATGGTTCAGTGGCGTACAGTGTGAGTGATTACACCAGAACAACTAGCATCGTTTCAGTGCTGCAGCAGTTGGGCTGGCAAACACCTGAAGAGGGATGAAATGTGGCCCCTCTCTGTCTGTTCTATAAAATTGTTAATGGCATCATTGCCATCCCCCTCTACAAGTCTTGACTTGTACAAGGCTGCAATTGGAGAGTTGCAGCATCCTAAACCCTAAACTATGATTGCTTGTTTTTTAATCAGTTTTTATCAGTTTTAGCCCTTATTCCATATTTTTTTGTTGATATCTCCAAGACTCCAGTTTTTATGGTTCTTATTCTCGTTGATCTTCATTTAACCGGGTCCTACTAAAGACAGAAAAGGACTTTTGACACCGAAAAGAACTTTTGGGCACCAAAAAGGACTTTTTAAATGCCATTTTATGCTATAAAAACGTTTGAAAAAATATATAGGGTAAAATATTTTATTTATAAACATAATTTTCTAGAACATAAAGTGAAAAATGCCCTTTTCGGTGCCCCAAATATGGCATTTGCGATGTCCTTTTCGATACATGGCATCTCTTCACTGACCAGAAATGGAGTCCTTTTCGGAGCTGTAATATTTTTGTGAAATTTTAGTGTGAAGATATTACAATTCACAAAATTATCATTCAAGCGCTGATTAATATCATGATGATATTAAAATTTCTAAAGCTTATGTTTTATATGGCATTTAACTGCAAATAAAAGTCCTTTTCGGTGCCCGGAAGTTCTTTTCGGTCCCTGTCTGTCTTTAGTAGGACCGCATTTAGCCTATCATCTTTTGACTGCCTCACGTCATGCTATCATCAACTTCTTTTTCACAACTTGACCCGCAGACTCAATCAAAAATGCTCATCAAAGATATCCAATGAAAAAGACGGAAAATTTTTTAGGTTTTTTGTTACAGAACAGAACTACCTCCCATCGATTGTTATACCACAGGCGCTTGAAGTTCTATGCTATGAAACATATTTCAATGACGCTAAACATCTAGGCTGTGAGCCATTTTGAAGAAATGGCCAGGTGTGCAAGCTTGTGTTCGACTCCATTATGGTCTCCAATTTCCGGTGTATCAATGTCGCACAGCAACGTCAACAGGTTCTATTACGGGAAAAATGAAGTGATTCTGCAGATAACGATCCTCTTAAATAAACAGCTTCCTCCTCTGTCCTATCATCAAACAACAAAATCGCCGATCAGACTGTACCGATGCAGTGATTTTTTTGCAAATCTCCTTCTTTGAGTCCCAGGACTCACAAGACCTAAAATCTTTGCATCCCAAGCTCAAGGGTTTGCATCTTTACTGGGATGCAAAAGCAATATTTTCTCTGCATCCCAAACTTAAAGGGCTTCAAAGGACGAGCCCTATAAGTAAAAAATAACCAACGTCAAGCTCCTGTGGTCACAGGAATAAAATAAATCACCTGTTGTCTCATTGTCAGACAGCGTATTGGATTTGGAGACATCCGTTGTCATTTCGGATTCGAAGCTTGATCGGTCGCATCATGATCTGCAACATCTGGCCTTGCGTGTTTGTCTTGCCCAAGAAGACCAAATAATGTTTGCTGCTTTGAATCAAGTTTGATCCTTTTCTTGTTTTTCGGAGGCATGATTACTTATTGACCCGGTGTATTAATAAAAGTTTGCACTTAGGTAAAAGACATCACCGTGGTCGATAATACTATGTTCCTCCGGTACTGGACAACCACTATTGATTATTGGTATTACAGGTAGACTTCGGTATTTAGTGGGAGTAGGAAAGACTATGGTACTGTTTTTTACCAGTAATATAACAATCTGCTAATGCACCGTTGCTATATTCTTAAAACGAAAGTAGCTTTGTAAACGAAGCCGAAATCGGAAGTTGGACTACCGATCGGCTATTTTTATGCGTCCCGGAACGCAGCCAAGGAAATATTTTGCGTCCTCTGGGAAAATTATACGTCTAAGACGCAGGACGCAGGGGTAAAAAAAACACTGCCGATGTGCAGGCTTATCTGCATCTTTGTTGTTCGGAAAGCCAGTACATGTAGGCCTCAGTCAACATATGAAAATTTTACGCCAACGTTACTGCGTAGTTTTGACATTGTTGACACGAACGTCATGAAGTCATTTTCATCATGTTTGTTTCAAGTTTTCACTCGTTAGAAACGTTTTGATCGAAATTAGAACAAACCTAATATTGTAACTTCTACTTCATACTCCCAACAATCAATTACTGATTATTACTGGGAGGCAATACATGGAAACAGTGATATACATCGACATTGGTCATATCTAAAAGAGTAATTGAATTATTTCACTGATGTGTGAATTTCAAAGCGGACAAGCATATGCTCAACTTTGGCGCAGCACAGTAAACCGGAAACTGGACATCGTAATGGCGACGAGATTTTCAGGCAAATTTTGAATTCAGGATTACAGCACTGCATTAACCATAACTGAACAAATTTATCATGTTTATAGATACATTTTGAAACAATGTTTACAGGTAAGAAGTTCGCTTTTGTAGGGGTGTTTCTAACTGGCAGTTTTACGTGCAAAAGCAACGCGCGTGAGCGAAGCTCACGCGCGCGGACGCGCGAAGTGCGTCCGTGCTGCTGCACGCCTATAGATAACATGCATCATTAAAAAAGCTACTTCCACAAAAAGCAAATCCAACACCTTCCAGCTTAAAACTTTTGGACAAATATGGCCGCGCTCTTAGGCTGTTTACATTGGATTTGTCCCGTTTCTGTAATGCAAAGTAACACTGAGCCGAGAGCCATCCTCGATCACATGCCCTTCCTTGACGAAGTCCCGCTTCTGAGAGAGTGACCAAAAAAGTTTTCTTCAACATCTATTTCTTTTTGTTTTATTTTTAAAGGCGGTCGATCCAACTTAGAAGTCCAAATAAGTAAACGGTAACTGATTTAGCAGTGTATCAGCAAAAGGATAAATAAACAAACAATAGGGGACACTTCGTCATAAACCACATGCCATTAATCTCGTGCGTCGATTCGATTGGATATGATGGCCGCCATCTATTAGAATTGACCTCGATATTTCGAAAAGCGACGATTTTAAAGACAACATGGTCGATGTAGAATACGAAGGACACGGAAATTCGTGAATAGAACCAAATACCTCGATGTGCAATGACTTCCATGCAGAGCAAGAACCTTTAGCCATTCAAATGTCATCCAGTAGATCTAGTAGTTGTAAATTATCCAAAGCTTGGTACATCTACATTTTCCTTTAAAAAACTTGCTTCACTTTCCCGTTGGCATCGTCAAAGTATGTTTACAAACACAGTATTGACCATTGTTTTGAAGTGTGTCACGACATGATGACGTCATAACACAACGCGGGCAACGCACCATCATCTAAGGACTTTTCATAAAACTTGTGGCCCAATTTGACAATCTGTTGGACGAAACATTCTTGGATTTCCAGAAGCCTACACATCGGGCTATCGACGTTGAACGACGTTGATTATAAACACTGATTCAACGTTTGTGTGCCTGCAGGGTACCCCTTTGTATGCATGACGTCCCGATTCTGGGAGCCTGCAAATCGGACCTACAACATTGAATCAGCGTTGTCTGCTGGATATGTACCTTTTGAAAGATGACATCCCATGCATCGGACGCTCAACGTTGAATCAACGTTATGTGCCCACAGGATATTTATCTCTTTGCATGCATGACACTTCCATTCTAGGAGCCTACACATCGGGTACACAACGTTGAATTACCGTTGTGTTCCTGCAGGATATGTACTCTTTGTAAGATGACACCCCCATTCTGGGGGCCTACACATCGGACACAAAACGTTGAATAAAAGTTGTGTGCAGACATGGTATGTACCTCTGTGTATGCATGAAATTCCATTCTGGGAGCCTACAAATCGGGCACACATTGTTTTTTCGAAAACTACGATTTACTAACATTGAAAAAATAAAAATCTGCCTTTTTACACTCTGTGCGCATGCGCCAGATTTACGTCATAATGGAAATCCCTAAAACCTCCTATATGCCCTCAACTTTGTAAAAGAAAAAAAAAATCTGCTTTTGCACGCATTTAGGTAACACCTATTTCATATTAGCAGTTAATGCATGAGAAACCATGTTTGATTTCTATATTGTAAACACTTAAAAATGAGATAAATTGTGTACCAGACTCACCATTGAAAGCAAGCTTCCTGATTGTCTTCAAATCGATCACCTCGTCACCCAAGGCAGCTGTGAATTCCTGCAACCTGAAGGCATAAAAAAACACACATGCAGTAACATTTTTCAAAGAAAACAGTCTATTTAAACCTTGATGAATTAGTGGGCGTTTCTGTTTAGATAAAGTTTACCTTGCTTTGTAGCTGGCCATTTTTCCGGATGTTTACAACTGTCCGGAATTGTCCGTATTTTTCCGTGGAAATTCGGAATTCTGTAGGTAAAATTTCTTACACGAAGACTATTCTCGGGACTTACTGCCGCCAACCACCTCATAAGAATATCTAAAGGCTGGATTAAACTTATAATTGTTGACCAATATAAATATTTACGAGTTACTTTGTTTTATAATGACAATCTTAAGCATGTTGCAGATGACTTATGTAATAAAGGTCTAAAAGCCATGTTCTCCTTGAGGAAAAAGGTTTCAAATTTTTCACAATACCCCTTAGAGCTCAGAATCAGAATCAGAATCAGAATTGTTTACTGGTGATACGTCCAAAGACAATCATTCACCAGGACCTGTGAATCAGGGAAGCTAGTCCCTAGCCCTTATAAGAGAAGTAAACTTAGTAACTGAATCCTCTGCACACTCAGCAACAGAAGTAAGTGAATCTTCCAGGGAATTCCAATCTCTAATAGTCTGGGGGAAGAAACTGGACTTGTAAATGTCAGTCCCAGCCAATGGGGTTTGAAATGTCAGTGAATGATGATTCCTGGTACGCCTATTTGGGGGAACAAGGTCATTTATGGGTATACTGGCTGCACCCCTCAGACCTTTGTAAAGCATTATAAGTCTACTATCTTTCCTTCTCTTTTTTTAGGGATTCCCACTTAAGTTTCTCCAGAATGCCAGTCATACTCCCAGTTTCATATGTGTAATTTCCCGTTACAAATCTAGCTGCCCTTTTCTGCACCTTCTCAAGTTCATCTTGAAGAAGTATACTTTGAGGGTCCCAAACTGAACTGCCATACTCCAGGACTGGACGCACCAGTCCCTTGTATGCTGACTCCTTAACATCTTGTGGAAATGCTGCCAAGTTACGTCTGAGGAAGCCGAGGGTCCTATTAGCCTTTGTGCAAATATTACTGACATGTGTGTTCCATTTCAAATCATTGGCAATGGTTATGCCGAGATACTTGATAGTTTCTACATTACTGAGGACCGTTCCCTCTAAGGTATAGGAAGCATTGATCTTCTTGATCCGCTTCCTTGTAATTTGCATTATATTGCATTTAACAGGTTGAAATCTCATACCCCAACTCCTTGCCCAACAACCTAAATGATCTGTATCCTCCTGAAGTTTCACAGTGTCTTCAATATCTCTGATTTCACGATAGCAAACACAGTCGTCAGCAAAAAGTCTTAATTCCGAGTCAATATTTTCTGTTATATCGTTAATGTATAACGAGAACAACAATGGTCCAAGGACAGTGCCCTGGGGGACACCTGACAAAACCGGGGCCCAATCCGACTTAACTCCATTTACCACCACACGCTGCTGCCTGTAACAGAGAAAAGAATCTATCCATTTCAGAGTCTTCCCACCAATACCATAGCCGTATAGCTTACATTTAAGTAATTCATGAGGGGGAGTGTCAAAAGCTTTCTCGAAGTCCAAGATAAAAGTGTCAACCTGACCGCCCTTATCCAAGATTTTAGCCCAGTCATTTATAACCGTGATCAATTGAGTTTCACAGCTATGTTTCTTACGGAGAAGCTCAAACTTATTTGATTCCTTAATCAGGCCTATAGTTATATATGGGAGTGCAGTTTCGATCACAGACTATTCAATAAATTTAAACAATATTGGTTTGGTTTGGTTTGTTTCAAGGCCATAATTAGCCGCGCTGTCTCACTTGTATAAACTACTATAAGTAAAGTCAAATTAATGACTCACAGTATAATCCTGTAATAGAACGCATATATATTAATTTAAAACATGCATAAGCGTGCATATAAATCCTGTTAAGAATAGCCCGCAGTTAGTAATTTTTTTTTATCAATATTTTCAATTTGCTGTATGGGCCCATTTATTCGTCTGGAGTACTGCAGTTTTCCCTTAACAACATGAAACCATCCATATCAAAATGCTAAGTGCGGCCGGTTCGACCATTACTCAGCACATTGCATTAAGACTGGCAAAACATGACAAAATAAAAAAATAAACATAACATGACACACTCATACAATGTAAAAAAAGATGATTTTTCAACATGGAAACTTGTACATCATACCAATATATCAAGTGTAGCCCAAACAACCACTTCTAATATATTTCATGAAAATCAACAAGCTTTTATTCAACATGGAGCAAACATGATACGCATTCATATTCCCCAATCAGATGAATTTGCTCTTCCTATAAGCGAGAGTAAAGTCTGTGATACCCATGAATGATGAGAACCAAAAAGCTCTTCGCAGGCCCAACCTTACGTTGACAGCATTGAATTGCAATTGGTTTCATGCCTATAATCATTGGTTATGGCGAACCACTGACCTTACATTCTTAGAATTTAAATGTTGCAAGCAACATTGGTCGGAATAACACAACCTCATGCTCGAGCAACAACGTTGCCGCCCTTCCCGCTGTACGGACAGTCCACACTCGCAAGGAAGAGCAACAACGTCATGGTGAACTGTTTATTGTTACAGTTAGGCTATCATGTCCTAACTGACTGTAAAATAATCATCCTACGATTGTTGCTTCATTCCTCGGTTAGATGCGTTTGTGCCTCCCACCAGCCAGAATAAAGTCAACAATACACATGTAATCTAACAAGATTAATGACATGAGTATGAAGTATTTTCTCCATTCGATACAGCCCAATTCTGCACTAAAACCTCTTTGTTTGGGAAATGTATATGTCCAGCTGATCCCATATCAGTGGACGTATGTCTTTTAAATCTTCATCATCTGTTACTGATAGAAGTATTTCCGTGCCAAAGTCTGCAATACCACAGCTTAGGAGCAGAGACTGTCTCAATGTCTCCCTTGGCACACTATAGTTTGGGCATTCAAGTAGAAAATGTTGCACATCTTCTATAGCTCCACATTCACATGTTGGACTATCAGATATCCCAACTTTATTTAGGTATTGTTTCAATTTACAGTACCCACTTTGGAGCTGCAGTACAACTCTCTGATTCTTTAGCTTGTCAAACTCAATTCTGTTGAGCTTTACAGCAGGTCTGTGTGTAAACAGTTGCCTTCCTTTTTCTGACACTTCCCACCTTCGTTGCCATTTGATGTTAACTGACTCTCTTGCTGCTGATTTGACATCAGACTGACTTGCAACCCCTATGTCACCCGTCATTTATTGATCTCCTCCCACCAGAAAAACTTCGTCATAAATTCTGTAAGTCTGTACTTGGCATAAATCGTAATTCATCAAATTTAGCAAGTCGTTGTGAAGTGGGAAGAATTCCAGTCATTTTCTTTATTCTTAAAATGATGTTCAACTACTATGAATGACTTAAGTTATTACCAAATAATAGATTTTTATACAAAGCATTTCAAATAGATCAAGAACTTCATTTAAATGGGGACAAATCATGGTACTCCTCATTGGTAAAAGCTTTAAGATCAGCTGGAATAAAAGAAGGTGACATACCTTTATTTGAGTTCGAAATGATATATAAAAAACTAACTGATTATTATATGCAACAGACAACAAACACATTGCACAAGATAAAGATAAATATGGTTAGTAAACTGAAATTGTGTTCATCTATTGTTAGTTTTAATGGGAGTGTTCCAAACTATTTAAAGCCGAAGCTTAAACAGTCACACAGCTCTATAAATACCAAATTTAGATTGAGCGCTCATAGACTAAATATTGAAACAGGAAGGTATGCCAGACCAAAGATTCCAAAGAATAAAAGGACCTGCAAATTTTGTAATGAAGTTGAATCTGAATCTCATTTTATTTTGTTTTGTGATCACTATGATAGACTGAGGGATGCATTATTTAAGGTATCTAATGTAGAAGAATCAAAACTGTGTTCTAATAATGAATCTGTTACTATTAGACAATTACTTAACCCTGAAAATAGAGCCGAAGCAATACAGTTAAGTAAATATCTCCATAGTGCTATTGAATTACGTGAATTATATATAATACATTATTATTATTATTAATTTTTCTAAATAAATATTTCAGTAAAATGCAAATGTCCCTGAAAAGAAACATTTTTGTATGAGTATGATAGTGCATAACCAAAACTCACATTTTCTGTAGTAATTTATAGGCTTATTGGTTGTATGACATGTTTGCCATATATACATATGTCAACAAATTTGTTTTGCCTTGAATTTATAATATTGTTTGTCTGATATGTATGCTTTGCAATATATGATACCACTGATGTTGTATTCAGTATTTCATTAATAAAGAACAGAATAGAATATTATCACCATTTTAACAATTTCCCCAAAATCCCAAACCTCTGTGGATATGAGCTCTTCTATGCCCTGCAGTCACTGTGGAGATGGTTTCGAGAAGACTATAGTCTGAACAAACACATGTAACAACTTTTTGTGGTTGATATGAGCTTTATGTACAAATTAAATGTGCGTGCCAAAAATTAATGCCTTAGTAATTCTAATGGGCCTAATGTGTGTGTGTGTGTGTGTGTGTGTGTGTAAAGAACAAAAACAACAAAAAAGAACGCTCCTTTTAAGGCATTATGGACAATGCCCCGTTGTTATGGGTGATAGCTAATAAAACAGTTGCAAATATGTAATTACATGTAATGAATTATTCTTGAAAACGTTCCATTTAGTATGCAGCATGATCAACTATACACGTTTTCATCATCATTGGATTAAATTGATAGGACTTGCAAAAGATAACAATAGTTAGACGACTACTTAGCTCAAATCAGTATTTTCTGGCCCTCCCAAAGACATGATTGGCACCATCAGTGCCCATGAAACATTCGCGAGTCGAGCTCGCAAACTCCTCAAATATTCCACCATAAAATAAAATGGCTTTCAAATCTTTAGTATCCTAAAAAAAGAGGATGCACCTATTGACTTTTTAGTGTCATATGAGCTGTGTCATGAGGTACCATATCGCATTTACAAACATCAAAAACTCAAATCAGACTGTGTATTCGCAGGCTGATCAGAGTCTATCCTGTTTAACCATCTTTTGATCGTGAGGAATCCGTACAACGAGCAGTAAACAGTCTAATATGACCACACAGGTTCCCTAGGGAGTCTTTACTGGTCGCATGTGCTACAGTGTGTTTTCCCGTGTCGTGTCATATCATGTTTTCAGTCATTTGATACCAGAAGAGACAGATGAGGAACGTAATTAATATGCGCAACAAAGAAGAGCAAAGACAACATACCATTTATTTTAACAGATAACACATTTTTACGGTCTGGGTCACATGACCAACATGGCCGCCGTGCCCATATTTGGCAAAACCCTTTACAAATCTTCTACTCCAGAACCAAATGATCGATGGCCTTGAAACTCGGTACATAGCATCAGGTTCTGGAGTACTATCAAGATTGTTCAGATGATGACCTTGTGCTGACCTTGACCTTTTTCAAGGCGATGTCAAGTATGCGAAAATGCTAGAACATAAGATTTCATGGCAAGTTTAGAAGATGTTGGCCTAAAAATTGGTATATACAGTCGTCTTAATACGTACATAGAAGATTTGCGGGTACAGGAGGTCAAGACCCATATCTCTCATATTCTGACAACTTAAAAAGCCACTGGGCTAATTGTAACCAAATTTCATACACGGCTTCCAGGGGATGGGGGAACGAAAATTTATTCAAGCGGTCTAGGTCACATGACCTACATGACCTACATCGCGACAATACCCTGGTGGGCGATTCAGGGCCTCATAGCCCGCTTGTTTTTGTTATGTTTTGTTTTGTTATGTAACCATATATATTATAGTAGATACTTTATATAGTATAAAAGATATATTATTTAGCATATACATTTTAAATAAATTATTTTATAAGCTTAAACATATCAGATTTTTTTTGTATTTCGTTACATCTTATATGCTTTCTCATATGTTTAATTTATTTAAATAAACATAGGCCTATAAAATATCATAAACATATAACATATCTAATTTTATATGTAAGATGTCTAAGTTAGTATAATATATTCTGAGATAAAAATCTAAGGTTTCTCAGTCCCGGATACATGGGATGGGCTTTGGGGCTTCAGCCCCGCCACCTGGACCTGTTTGAATTAAAACATAATGTTGTAACATCTCATTAGAATCGCCTCGGCAAGGCGATTCTAATGAGATATCACAACATATATTTCATGGCAAAAATGACTTTATCAAAAATTCGCAACAAAACGATCCCTATTCATGTTATATATTTTCAAGCCCCACTCACCCCCCTCCAGCCCCTCCCTCCACCAACACACACGCAAACACACATCTCGGCACCTTCCATCCTCTCAAGTTATCCAGAGCCCCACCAAAACGTGATGGTCTGGATCCGGGCATGTTTCTTAATGATTACATAACGTATCTTTAAATCTTACATATTCCAGTATACATTTGATAACAATATTAATCAAATAGATATCTAAGGGACGAGCGAGGCATTTATTTTCAGGTGTGGGGGCCGGGTACATTTTTATATGGTGCAGAGATTTTACCCCCCCCCCCCCCCCCGCCCCAGCTGAAACCTTTTTTTTTTACTGAAATGCCCTTATGCCTAACATAATATATGACCCCACCTGCTCCTTGGTTTAATGAATTTCGACCCCGTCCCACCAGTAGATCACAAAAAATCCGCCTCCGCCCCTCCCCCACCCCCCTCCTCCCTCCACACCCCCGGAATGTACCACCGCCCCCTCCCCCAACCTGGTAATAAATGACTTGTCCCTAATGTAATACATATTATCTATATCTACAGATATTGTCTCAACCCTTTATATCTAGTATAAAACTTTATTTCTTATTATTATAAGACGAGATGATAATTTATAAGAAGAATCTCATTTCGAGAATTTCAGTGGGTCACGCTTTACATGTTCGTGCAATACTTCAACTCTACTTCCGTCGTCGTGTCAAGCTGCGTGCGCAGGTGCTAGCTGAACATGGCCGACAATGCTAAAAGAGAGAAAATAGCAGCTGCTCGGAAGAAAGTTTGTGGTCTTATCGTACAACTTAAAGCCCTACTGTGAATCAGATAGCTTTGCAATATTCTTCTCGATAAACTTGAAAAAAATCCATGACTAAATATGCATAGAATTGACTATTTGTGACAGTCTAGCCGTCAGAATTCTCTGTTAGAAATTGACATATCCTTCGGCCCGGCTATTTCGGCACCATAACAATTATCCGGCTAGGTTGAGTTGCTGTTTAATGTACCCTTAATAATACTTCAGTCACGTCAGGACGGTTCTACTGAACTGTTGAAACACTAATATGTATTTAGGCACAGCTTAGAAACGGGCATGGCATTTTTAGGTTTAGCCTATAAAATAGTTTCACTCCATATCTGTTCTGCTGTGCACAGTCCAAAAGAGGTGCGGTGTTTCGTGTTTCCAGTTTACACAGTGTGGTAGGGGTTTTACCCGGTTACCTACGGTTGTGGTCGAACATGTCCTCTAGCAGACGATAATCTCAATAGAAAAATTGATAATTTGAAAAGAAAACATTTAGGATTCAAGCTTATCTCGATAATTTAAAAGAAGAAAGTACGATTTTCTGTTTATTTTACTATATATTTCTTTTTTTGTTAAGAACCGACCTGCACTGCAGGGTTCGAAATCGTCTTAGAACGTCCTTCGTTTGGATGGCAAATAGAGTGGAACAATTCTATTTAAATATTTACTTTTTGGGTTTTTAATTTGTATTTGATCTCATCAACATTTGTTTATCAGTCATGTTCAGAGAAGTATGAAAGAGGCATAAAACAATAAAATTGCTGATGTTTTATTGTGCAAAAAATGATCGAAACTCGGAGAACGTTTTTTTTCTCAGAGTAGCAACCCCAGTACCTGGCCAATATCAGCTGGAATTACTGTGAATTGCAAGGGTCACTGGTCTTAATCCTTATTTTTGCAGATTTGTCATTACCTAAGGTCTAAATGATGTATACTATTAAAAAGGCAATAAAATTATCTTTAAACTGATATAAGATATGTTGAGGTTGTTTATTTATATAATTGATTGATACAGGATTAAAATCATAACAATTGGTAATTTTCCACCCACGCGCATAATTGAGGCTCAGGTCACTCGCGCGTGGACAGGTGTCCTGTTCCAATGAAATTGCGGGATACTTAATATTAATGAATATTCATGAGATTTGGTCACATGATAGATGAATGAAATTGGAATGCCCTGGAGCGCGAATTAATAAAATCGGAGCACATTAGCCAAAGATATAGAGACCCAAACTTGAAGCCCCGTGGAATGTAAAATACGCAAAAAATCAACATCACCTTTGAATGATGATATTCTACAGCTTCCGATCTTTAATTTGATGTATAAAACACCTCTCTCAGATGAGGTTAAGTTTGCCGCATCGCGTGTCAAAGTTTTCAAAATTTCCAAATTTATCTTAACCTTTGATCCAGGTCAGCCGAGGTCAAATGGCCGCCATATTGAAAAAGCCGATAAGAGTTGTAAACAAATTTTCCGGTGGCAGTTTCTTGATAAACACAGCAAAAAATGAATGAAAAACGTTTTGAAACGAATTAAATTATTAGGATCTTCATTTTCACATCGTTTTTAATTTCTTAACACTCGCCTAAACGAAGATAACAACGGCCGAACAAAATAGCAAGATTCGCGCACGACCGATTCGGCCCACTGTCAGGTTCCATTAATAATGATGAAGCACACCTGAAATAACTGTCTCGCGTTGATTTAAAACGTATGTTGTCATATTCCATATGTCTATCAATGTTGAAACAACAGTCTAGCAGTGTTGATACAACAGTCTAACAATATTTTTTCTGCCAGAAGTTTTTTTTCCCAGTTTAAAAAATGGGCTTGTGTCTTTGCAGTTTCATCTTTGTATTTCAGTTTTTATTTTGTTAATATTTTTCTTATTTTTATAACGGGGGAGAGAAACAGAAAGATGAGTGGGATTTGTGTGTGAATGGGATGGGGTGGGGGGGGTGGGGGGTGGGGGTGAAGGTAAACAATAATTTTCTTCAGGTCCACTATACTTACATATCTGTTGTTAGTAGTCATTGGAGTCATCTCTGCGAGACATTTCCAAAGAGTAAACTACAATATTAGTTGTTTTATGGAGAACTGAAAAATCATCTTTGACCTAAATTATAAAGATCATCCTAATCTGGAGCTCAGAAGGTCCTGGGTTTGAGCCCCAGCGGAACCATCCTTTG
Organism: Ctena decussata; assembly: GCA_963989385.1. Taxonomy (NCBI): domain Eukaryota; kingdom Metazoa; phylum Mollusca; class Bivalvia; order Lucinida; family Lucinidae; genus Ctena; species Ctena decussata. The sequence goes on from OZ022498.1 coordinate 61,672,994, forward strand.
GCGGGCCGGGTAGCACAATCAGTAGGGCACATGACTCATAAGTCAGAGGTCCTGGGTTCGATACCCGGTCTGGCCACATACTTTTGTTTCTCCTTCAGCTGATTCAAGAAGGGCAGTTGTCAGTTACTGGCGAAATTATGAGCACTTAGTACTGGTTAACCCCTTAGGACCGACATGACCATAGCTGTTTACCGAGGATGTTAAGCATCAAATCAATTAGAAAAGTACTGCAGGCCAAGTTATGGCACTTACCAGGTGCGGGCCAAGAGCTTTTGTTATCATTGTCTTAGCAGTTATTCTAAGGTTTTTAGGTAGGATTGAATTTTAATTTGTATATACAGAGACACCTGATAAGAAGGGTATATGATAATTTTCTTTACCTTTCTATAAAATCACAAGGTGTTGGTGCTTGTTATCATCTCGCAAGCCGATTTTAACGAGCATCAATGACTTTCAGTGCATGTGCTTTTATGTAGACATAGGGAACAATTACCAAGAGGTGAAAAACAAAAACAAACACTGTAAAGACTGTAAAACACTGTGAATATTGTAAATAATTCATCTGTAATGTTTTACATCAACAATGCTGTTATCTGGAGGTGTAGTTTTCAAACAAGATTCATATCGATAAAATACCCCCCAAAAAATTATCAAAATTGTTTACAAGAATTATTCAGTAATTTGTTTACTTTGCTAGCTACAGCAAAATAAATGTCAGAAATGAAAAGAGCAGGAAAAATTACATAAGAATGCCAAATTTTGTAAAGATATCTTGAAAAGTAAAAAAGTTACAGCATTTTGTTTATAATTCTGTAACGCGCCGGGTCCGTCGTCGCGAGCTACATCTCAGCATCCAACATAGCTGAAAATTCCAGAAAACGGCCGATTTTCTGGAACTTCAAACTGCTGTAACTTTGGTTCTAGTAAAGGTATCTTCAAAATTTAAACTGTTTTGTGCAGCTTTTGAAGAACTGCATCAGATAAACTTTGATTCAAAGCCATATCTTGTAATAAAAAAATCAGCTGGGGTTGCTACTCAGAGATTTGCAATGTTTAGGAAGGAACACGCAAAGTAAAAGCCATAGGGTTAGATTTTTTTTTCCTACGTGTTACCTATAGGTGGGCTGTCCGCTGGCCCCTTTGGGGCCAGCAGACGTTTTTCTCAATGTTGGGCCATGCCCGTAAAAACCACAAAGTCATTCATAATTGAGCCGCGACACGACAAAACCAATAAAGTGGTTGTGCGCCCAGCGCAGCCTTAGATCAGCCTTGGCATCCTCCCAGTCTGATCAGAGTCTTCGCTGTCGGCATGGAGGTAGCTGAGGCCATGAGCTACCCTTTAAGCGCTTAGCTAAGAGTCTGATCAGACTTGGTGGATGCCCAGGCTGAGCTGAGTCTTCACAGGGCACACAGCCACTTTGTTGGTTTTCTCGTGTAGCGCTACATATTCTTTTTCTGATCTTTTAGGGTACGGTCTTGGCTTGAAATCTTGTACTTAGCTGGAAATCTTGTACTGAAAAGTTTGTGATGGCGAAATATATTTTTTATGAAACTATATCTAATGAAAAAGGCACACATGAACTAAAACATATATGCAGAACTGATGATAATTGCTCGACAAAACTCTCTAAATATGATTAAAATATTGCATTTATTCTTGTTTCTTAATAACACTTATGACATACATATCTTAAAAATACTGCATCAAATAATTTTGGCCTGGGGAATGTATGTCAAAAGGTGTTCAAATCGGTCTGTAAAAAAAACTACAAAGACATGGAAACTGATGAAAAATTATATTCATATTTGATCTTTTAAGGTGTAGCCGGAAAGCTTTTCTCCAAAAGTTTGCATTGGCAAAATATATGTAGAGGATCTTACACGAGTGGTAATTTCATATGAAATTTATGAAACAAGCCTTTGGCGAGTTTCATAAATTTCATATAAAATGACCACAAGTGTAAGATTCTGTTTATCATATGACTCGTTAAAGCGGGATTTTTATGCCTTCAAACTGAACATTATTTCAATATGAAAATGCATTGTTGACATGGACATTGTCAATGACGTTACATGTACGCGCCAAAGTGTTATTACACATGTGGTCATACGATTTTTATGACACGACATTATCCACTGAATAACAGTGACGTCATATGATAATTGTTTTTATTAGCTCACCTGAGCCGAAGGCTCAAAGGTGAGCTTATAGTATAGGCAGGCCTCCGTTGTCCATAGTTTGTACAAATGATGACCTTGCGATGACCTTGACCTAATTTATGACATGGTCAACTTTGGTACGTTAGGCTTTTATATGGGAAAACGCTTAAACAGTATATTTCTCAGAAACTATTTAAGTCTAAATTAAAGGTAGGTTCCTGTACTTTGGAATGCATCATAATTTTGGTGATCTTTCATCCAAGTTGTTGGAAAGCACTTATAAAAGGGAATGAATAAGTTTCGCTAAAAAGTGTAAATCAAAAAAATATTAGAAAAGTTGTTTTGCAAGGGATTTCCTAACTCTGCTTCGCACACCAGTTAGCGCTATTTTTAGTTCGCGCCAAAAATAGATAACGCAGCTGAGGTCATGCTGCATTGCATTTTGGGACAGTTTTAACCCATTCACCATGCCAGGACCTCTAGAAGAGCTCACGACAAGGGAAAATTGACCTTTAGAGAATGGCATCAGAAATCGCGCACTTATAGACATAATAAACATAGTTATTTTTAGAACTGGAATTCCAACGAAAGAAAATAAACCAAAAGGGAAAACAACTATTTTCTTCAACATCTGACGAGTTTCTCAGTAGCAACACACTCAGAAAAATAAGAGAATTCAATACCTCTCAGAAAAAGACGAAATTATTTTGTGGACATAATTGTTATCGCTAGTACAGGAACCTACTTTTAAAATACTTGGTATACATTGTCAACTAAATGAACAAATGAAGATATTATGTCACTAAAGGTCAAGGTCATTCGGTCCGTCCATCCGTCGTCAAGATTTTCAAACATCTTCTCCTCTGAAACCATAGGGCCGATTGAAGCCACATTTCATTTAGAGTCTCAATGGGATGGGGGAACGAAAGTCTATGTGCTTGGTCTGGGTCACATGACCAAGATGGCCGCCATGCCCATATATGATAAAACCCCTTCAAAAATCTTCCACTCCAGAATCAAAAGGCCTATAACCTTGAAACTTGGTATGTAGCATCAGGCATGCGGGCCCATCATAGTTTATACAAATGATGACATTGCGATGACCTTGACCTAATTTATGCCGCGGTCAACTTCGGTACCTTAGGCTTTTATATGGGAAAATGCTAAAACAGTGGATTTCTCAGAAACTATTCTAAGTCTAAGGTACAATACTTGGTATACATGGTCAACTAAATGAACAAATGAAGATATTATGTCACTAAAGGTCAAGGTCATCCTGTCATTCCATCCGTTGTCAAGATTTTCAAACATCTCCTCTGACACCACTGGGCTGATTGAAGCCAAATTTCATATGGAGTCTCAGTGGGATGGAAGAACGAAGGTCTGTACGCAGGGTCTGGGTCAAATGGCCAAGATGGCCGCCATGCCCATATATGGTAAAAACCCTTCACAAATCTTCTTCTCCAGAACCAAAAGGCCTATGACCTTGAAACTTGGTATGTAGCATTGGGCATGTGGGCCCATTGTAGTTTATACAAATGATGACGTTGCGATGACCTTGACCTAATTTATGGGATTGTCAACTTTGGTACGTGAGGCTTTTATATGGGAAAATGCTTAACCAGTGGATTTCTCAGAAACTATTCTAAGTCTAAGATACAATACTTGGTATACATGGTCAACTAAATGAACAAATGAAGATATTATGTCACTAAAGGTCAAGGTCATTCGGTCCGTCCATCCGTCGTCAAGATTTTCAAACATCTTCTCCTCTGAAACCACTTCGCCGATTGAAGCCAAATTTCATATGGAGTCTTAGTTGGATGGGGGAACAAAAGTGGGTCCCCGGGATCTTGGTCACATAACCAAGATGGCCACCATGTCCATATATTGTAAAACTCGTTCAAAAATCATTTTCTCTAGAACCAAAAGGCCTATGACCTTGAAACTGGATATGTAGTATTTGGAACTTAGGTCCATCATAATTTATACAAATCAGGACTGTGCATTGAGTGTGACCTAATTTATGGCAAGGTCAATTTTGATGCATTAGAAAATGCTTAAACAGTGGATTTCTCAGAAACCGTTCAAGTCTAAGATATGATATTTGATATTTATGGTTAACTAAGTGAGCCTATGAAGATATTATGTTGTTAAAGGTCAAGGTCTCTTTGACCTTTGTTCAAGGTCACTGTGATTCTGTTGCCTGTCAACATTTTCAAACATCTTCTCTGAAGCCACTGGGCTGTTTGAAGCTATATTTCATCCGAAGCTGTACTGGGTTAAAAGAACCAAAGTTTGTTGAGCTGGTCATGGTGACATGACCAAGATGGACAACATGCCCATATATGGTAAAACTCCTTCAAAAATCTTCTTATCCTGAATCAAAGGCGCAATAACCTCGTGGCATGGTATGTAGCATTGAGAACTCTGTCCCATCATAGTTTGTACAATCATGATGGTGCATTGGCTTTGACCTAATATATGGCAAGGTCAACTTTGGTATGTTATGCTTTTATATGGCAAAATGCTTAAACAGTTGATTTCATGGAATTTTTTTAAGCCTTAGATCTATATAATAATTGGAAAATATGGTTAACTAAATGAATGCATGAAGACATACGGTCATCAAAGGTCAAGGTTATATTTGAACTTTGCTCAAGGTCACTGAGATTTTAAAATATGCACACCTTTTAAGTTACTGGTTTCAAAGTTGTAACAAATGAGCGAAATAACAAATTGTGTATGTTGACAGAAGGTGTCAGGTGAGCTACAGGACCATTGGTCCTCTGGTTATTTTTTATTATCATTATTATTTATGCTTTTCACATGAAGTAAGAGATATTAAGCTCTGAACGCTTGGAATAACTACCCAGGTTGTAAAAGAAAGAAAAAAAAATATTGTCAAGAAGTAATGATAACAAGCATTTGTAAACTAATATTTCCTAATGTCAGATATATTTGAGTGTCTGTTAGTGTATGTGTACCGTCTTTGTCCCTGTATGTATGACTGCTTTGCATTACAACATTAAGGTGTCCGCGAGAGTTATATAAAAATCTATGATAAAAATAATCTATAAAAAATAGTATTTCATAGTATTAGATGTCTATGTGAATCTTTATGGTGTCTATATGGTTTTGTGGTGTCTTAGCAGTGTTTAGTAGGACCCAGTCAGGACGTTGCCTAAGCTTGCTTCCTTATTTGTGTCAATGGGAGTGGCTATCAGCTAGGGTGTAACTGATACATTTCTCAACAAATACATACATAGTGAAAAAGATTAGAAGGCAAGATGTGGTACGCAATCATGTTGGTTCATGATCAGGAACCAACATGATTGTATACTACATCCTGCCCTAAACAACTCCTTTGGCAAAATGGTTCTAATGAGGGATCTCAACATATGTTGTATAGAAAAAAAAAATGGAAAGTTATTCCAGAATTGTTCTATTACCCAGTTCTTATCTGTGTAGCATTAGCCGGCTCCTCCACCAAGTCAAGCAACAGGTCACCCATCCAGGCACTAACCGTGATCTCTGTTGCTTAGCTTCGTGAAAGAGCCACCCAGTCTACCTGTGTCGCCATAAAAGCCGGCTTCGTTTCTACAGCAAGGCTGTAGAAATGTTTATGTACCTAAGTTCGTCACGTCTGGAACATTGTCTAATAATTTTCCTGTTTTCAATTATTTTGCAGTTGAAGCAATTCCAGAAATCAGGAAAAAATTCTCCAAAAGCTCGTGACTCAAAAGGAACCAAAAAGAACAGTAGTGATAGTGCTGTCAGTAACAAAGACCTGATACACAGTGAGGTAAACACCACAAACATCAATTCTGAAACTGTGACAGACCCATTGATTGTAAACAATTCCACTGAAAGTGATACCACATATAATTCTGAAACAGACCATACTGTAACAAGTAATCAGATCGCAGAAGAGCTTAACAAAGAGACGGCTGAAGTTTCTGTGTTGGATAATAAAGCTTCTGAAGAGACTGGTAACCAGCCAATAAACCAACAAACTTTTGCACAGGTTTGTGTAATTCGTTTTACATTTCATCTATGCTGGCAGGCATTGATCGATTTTGTCCATATACATGCAGTGTTTGGCATTTTAACTATTGGTTTATTGGCCTTGCTTTCATATTTTATGAACTTTTATTAAAGTATTGTCATGATTTATGCAAAGCATGACAATAATAAATTACATGTAAAAGGTTACATGCTAAAAGTCACACCAAAAAGAAACTGGTATGAAGTGAAAATCTGCTCCAGTACTCTACATGTATAATGCTTGATTGAAACATAAGACAGAAAATTTTCAAAAAATCTTTATAAGCTGTAAGTACAATCTTGCTAAGAGTAGATTACATATATATAGTGTTTACATGTATTTATACAACCTTTCTTGATATTTTCAGGGTTATATAGCCCCAGAAACAGATTCACAGTACAGGTAAATAGAAATTATTATATGTAAAGCCAGGGCTTGACAAATCAAATTTTGATCTACTTGTCCGGTAGACAGCTTCTGCCCGGAAAACCTGAAATACATGGGTTTTCCCTACATAATTTATACATTTTTCTGGGCAAGTAAGAAAAAAATTTACTTGCCCAGTAAAAAATTTAACTTGTCCCGGGCAGCCGGACAATGGATTTGTCAGGCCCTGGTAAAGCTGTATGTTAACACTTGTATAATTCCAACTCATACAACTACACTAGAACTTTGATAAAGGATGTTTGTCATGATAATCTGGGGTTCATTTACAAAGGTTTGCCATAAAATATACACTGTGGTCCCTATGGAACAACTCACAGAGGTGGCTCTATTTAAAAGCTGCAGCTACAATATGTCATAAACATGCTGTCTGTACTGTATGCCATTAATAGGTAGTATTTTGATCCATTGCTTGGCAGTGAAATCAGTTTGTACAAATGAGCCGGGACAAGACAAAACCAACAAAGTGGCATGTGCACCCAGCCAGGACTCAGATCAACCTGGGCATTCACCCAGTCTGATCAGAGTCTTCGCTGAACACACTGAGACTAGGCCGATGACCAGGCTGATTTGAGTCTTTGCATGGCGCACATGCCACTTTGTTGGTTTTGTCGTGTTGCAGCTCAAATTATGGGACAATTAAAGTAATTGGTTAAGATATCCCAGTATTGTTTAGGGTAATTGATTTTATCTGAAAAAGATTGTCAATTACTATTAACCCATATATGCCTGTTGGACTCATAGAAATTGGACGAGTCCATTTATACGTTTAGGGGTGCCTGGCTTACTTATTTTTGTATCATGTTTAGCTTGCCTGTACAAAAGTACAATGTGAGCTTATGTTGTGACCTCGGCATCAGTGTTGGCCTCCAAATTTGGATGTTTGGGTTAAAGTATTTTATGTGATGGGCAAATCTTTGTCTGATAAGCTCTCCTGTCTGCGGACAAGGCTTGGCATAAAAGTTGCTGTAAATTTTATGCCTACATAGACTTTGCTCTGATCAGACACCACTTTCTGCAGCATCTGATATGTGTCTGTGCTTAATGACTGTGTACTTTTTATAGGGTGCTAGGCTTTAATTGGTTAATCAGTGCAGAATTAGCTGCTTGTATTAGGTAGTTTTACTTGGACAAGAGCCTTTGTGTGTATTTTAGAGCCCCATATGAAGTGGTATTTTGTTGAGTACCGGTAGTCTTCATAAAAGCATTCATTGCCCTGGCAGACCTACCACAGCAGTCCTGATGAGGGGTCACAACCAATGTTTGTTTGAAGAGTGAATTGAAAATACTCGTTATCCTCAAAGTCCCAATTTACCCAAACAAGTGTATTATGTGCTTCAGATTTCTGTACAGTAATTGAAATGCAGCAGACCTTATTCCTTCATTGTTGGGTTAAAATCGATGGATGGCTTTGGGTTTTATTGCCCTGTCAACAATATTTCAGTCATACAAGCCAATGCAAGGGTGATAATGAAAAGCTGTTGACAATAAAATCCTGTTTGCAGCTGCAAAGATGTATCCCAGATACAGCCATCTGTTGGATTCAGAGTTCTGTTATAAAGAACACATTCATATCTCTGTTTTAGCAATTGGAGAGGAAGAATTGTAACAAATAACATGGCAAGGTAAAAGTGGTTAATATTGTGCATCGTCATCTTGTATGGACATTTTGGAATGTTGGCATGACTGAATTGGCTTTATTCTTTACGTCTTGTTGTTTCTTTATATTGTTCAGTGGTTTCTTTATATTGTTACTTCTTTATAACAGACAGTACCTGTTACTTTGAAGGACTAAATCAAGTGCCTGTTATAAGTTGGTTGTTACTGATGACTGCTGATCAGAAAGAACTCATCATAAGATATTTGCAGACTACATATGAGCCGCGACATGACAAAACCAACGAAGTGGTTGTGCGCCCAGTGAAGACTCAGATCAGCCTTGGCATCCACCAAGTCTGATCAGACTCTTAACTAAATGCTTAAAGGGTAGCTCATGGCCTCAGCTACCTCCATGTGGACAGGGAAGACTCTTATCAGACTAGGCAGATGCCCAGGCTGATCTGAGTCTGTCTTGGGCGCGTAACCACTTTGTTGGTTTTCTTGTGTCGCGGCTCATATAAAAGCTCTAAAAAATTTGGGGCACCTAAAATAATTACCCTGTTTGTCCTAAAAAAGGAAAAGTTTTGTTTTACAATGCAGTAATGCATAAAGAAATTTCAGAAACAATGTTAACAGTGTAGACCCTGATCAGAATGTTCCTTAGGGAGCAGTCTGATCTGGGTCACCACTATATGGTCAGATCTATCTATGCAAATACTTAAAACTTTTACGGTATTCTCTGACAAGTATGATCAGCATGCACACATTAGTATTCTGGTCATGGCATGCATCTTGCTCGGACATATGTTTTACCTTGCTAACTTTTCTTTCCATGACCACAGACAATGTACTTCTGAGCAGATCTTGATTTATGATACTTTTAAGGTGAATAGGTCTTTCAGGGGATGAAACTATGCAATTTCATTTTGCCTCCCTTTTCAATATAGGTCAACTCTGAGTCTCTGAAAGGAAAGAATTTGCTCCTAGAAGCAAATTCTTTCCTTTAAGAGTTGGCCAAATTTTTAAGGGCTTCATCATCCAAGAAAGGAGACAAGAAGTCACAAAAGTTGCTGTTCTCCTTAAAAAAAATGGCAAAAAAAACCCATGAAGGTGTACCCATGCACCTTAAGAGAATTTTTTGCTCAGTCTCCATAAACAGTTTCATTGTGCTGCCTCATTAGAACCTTCTCACCAAGGAGGTTCTAATTGGGAGTCACAATGTATGTTATTACCTGTAGGACTTATGATTTGCCATAAGACTGGGTTGTTCATATCATAGTTTTACTGCTCAGAGTCGCCGCAGTCGGAGAAACATTCAGATTTGTTTTTTGGGTGGGGATGATGGGAGTGGGGAAGGGTGTGGGGTCAGGAAAACAGGAAAAAGTCAGAGAATTTTGTAGTTAAGGATGACTGGCAACCATGTGATGTATCTGAAACTGTTTCTCTTAGCTACACACTTACCAAGGGTGTAAGTTATAGGTGGTTCTGGTGAGAGGCTGAGCACAACATATGTCATAAAAACACATTCTGAGCCCATAGAATGCCTCACTAAAGCAGTCTTTATGAGGGCAACAATATAGATGAAAAGTTATCCTAGAACTATAATTGAAAGAGCCCCTTTATTTGGAGCTGTGTGTTAGTTTGCGTTGTTGTTTGTTGTTGTGTTTTATTGCTTAATGTAAATAGCTATGGTCATGTCAGGACAGTCAGTTAACCTAGCCATAAACCACACTATACCTGGGCAGGCTTAGACCTCCTGAGGGGTTAACCAGTACTAAGTGCACTTACTTTCACCAGTAACTGACTGCTGCCCTTCTTGAATCAGCAGAAGGAGAAATGAAAGTAAGTGGCCGGACCAGGTATCGAACCCAGGACCTCTGGCTTGTAGGTCAGGTGCCCTACTGATTGCGCTATGCGGCCTGGCTTTGTGTGTTAGCATGTTAGATATATATTTAATAGCATGTTTGCACTGAAGCAGTATATGCACAAGGCTGAGGAACTGCAGGGCTTTTGATCTAATTCCCAAGTGATTGGCCAGTTTTCAAATTATTAACTTGCCAGGATTTGGGTTTGACTTTTGGCCAAGCTTTGGCTGGAAGGATTTCCCCACAGTGCAGACCATATCCTGGGGCTCTGTGTCGTGAAAAGTCAGAGTCCCAGGTATTTCCCTGTCCCAGGGATGCTGTGGTGACAAATAACTGATGCATAAGTGGTCTAAATAAGACTGGAAAACACAAGCATAAACACTTCCTTTCTTTCTTGTTTGGAAATGACTGTCTGTGTGCAAGCTCTTAATGTGTTTTTATGTGTTGAGTCGGATGGATTGTCATTTTCATGTGAAAATGAAATACCATATTAATCCAATTAAATGCCCTGGGGCAATACATTTTACAAAGGTGGGAGAGGAGGGGGTGGGGGATACATGCGTTATTTAGCGCTTAAAATATAGAGAATCAGCCACTGCCAAAATACTGCTATTAAACGGTACTCAGGTAATGGGTATGATTTCAGAGAAAGCCACTCTACTATTTCTTGTCTCCCTTCTCAGTAGGGGCCACCTCTGAGAGTAAAGAATTTGCACTTGTAGGAGCAAATTCTTTCCTTTAAGAGTACCGGGTAGACCCCATTTCAAAGAGCTACCTAATCCATAGAAGCAAATGCAAAGAGGAATTCATGCAAGTTGATATAACATTATTTTCTGAAAAAAGGCAGGGGGGTGTTTATTAGAACAGGGGCATTTATTGGGATTAATACAGTTCATACTTCAACTTAGCATATGAATGCATTAGACTTAGTCACAACGAATCATACATTCAGAAGAACTATACAATTCAAGTCTCTTCCTATGGCATTCTTGTATGAGATCAGTATTCTGAATGGATGCATGTAGAGTCATCTTCTTTTGTCCAAAATTCAGGGACTTGCTACTGTCTGATTTTATAAGTCATTAAATTAGTTTTGTTGAGCCATTTTGGAGAAAGCATGTGGGCATGACTTATGGGATCCCTGTGGATACACCTTGTTGTCTTGACATTTTGAGGTCTCAGAACATATATGTATACATTTCTGGTGAAATTTAACCCTTAAAGCTAAAAAATCAGATGATAAAATTTACGTCTGCGAAATTTAAAAAAGAATTGTCTAAGCTACCGTAATCGACCCATTTACCGCACATGCCCCTATAACCGCACACCAAGGCCATTTCCGGACAAACTGCACAAGCGCACACTGCCTTTTCTTTGAAACTCTCACAAAACCCAATAAATAACAGGGAACCCATGAAAAGTATAAACACAAAGTATTTCCAGTCCTACCCATGTTGCCTCTTTCCAGTCACCCTGCATTTTATTGTTCTGAGTGTGCGGTTATTAAATACATTTTAACCACATCTTTTGCAATTTTGAAAAAGTTAAGCGCACGGTGCGGTAAATGGGTCGATTACGGTATGTTGTATTAAGAATTCAAAGGCTGGAAGGCAAACATTGTAGATCCAGAGCCGCTTCAGCCAGATATACACTGTTATATTCAGCTATTTTCAGTTTTGATGCTGTTTTAAATTAAGATACATGTTCTCCTTTTACATTTTGGTTGATTAGGAGCTATGCTTACTGTTATATTCCAAAATAGTAACTTTAAATGTTCTTGACATGTTCCAAGACAGTTATATGTACATGTACATGCATGGTAAAGCTTCATATAAGATAGGAGTTGGGCAATAAATCTGCGACAATATCTTTACCGATATTTTTTCATTAAAAAGATACTAAGGCTGTCTCACTCATCGGGACAAGCCTAAGGATTGGCCTCTACTGGATCCAGTTTTAATGAGCAATCAATAAAGTGGTTGCAGAATTATCACCAAAAGCACTCCTTATCTGGAGCTCTGTAGTACCAGCTGTGAGCTGCTTCATTTATAAATGGGCATCTGTTGCAGAGTTTGCTAAAACTTCTTTATTAAGATGTTATATAAGCTAGTACAAATACATGTTACTTTCTAGTTCTCTTCATATATTGTATGTAAATCTACATGAGGATAAATTTCATCTAATTTCAGGCCAACAGCATCTACTGAAAGTTTACACCAGTTGTCACGCCAGATAAATGGGATACTTGCTGAGGTGAGTTGGTTTCTTTGTTTGGATGAACAGTTGGCAGTTGTAAATATATTGTCTCCCCCCCCCCCCCCCCCCCCCCCCCCGAAGGGTTGGAAGACATATTGGTTTTGCCCTGGTCATCTGTCTGTCTGTCCATCTGTCACAAATTGTGTCCCCTCAATAACTCTGTAAGCAATTGAGATAATTTCACGAAACTTGGTTAAAATATAAAGCATCATCAGACGACATGCAGAGAACAAGAATTGTAACTCCACCTACATTTTTACGGCATTATGCCCCCTGTAAAAATTTTAGTATGGAAATTGTGTCTGCTCCATAACTCTGAAACTACGAGGTGTGTTCCAAAATTAATGTCATTGTAGTTTTATTTCGCACCAGTCATACAATGTGGGCTCAAAACCACCTCCTGTCAATAGAATGATCAACAAAACGTAAATTAGGAAAAAATCTCACAACTTCACTGACCTTTGTACCATGTACATTTCTTTATAGCGTATTTATTACACTATACACAAAATGACTGGAAAAAGAGCTAACTATGTGCTTGAAATTAGGGCCTATATAGAAGGTAGGTCGCAACCTGGTATAAAACCTGTAGACATTCACCATGAGGTATGCAATATCAAATGTCTCATAGGATGATTTGCAGGTGGATAGCTAAACTTAGGAGTTGGCAGCAGCAACTTAAAGATGCTGCTTCACTCACTAATCATGTTTGATCCATGTATTTTAGTCATACTATCTACCATACTTTTTGATCAGAAATGCATAAGGAAACAACCCTGTATTGATTAAAACATTTGTTTGTTTTTTCCCAGTCCCCTGTTGCATTTGAAACAGAAGAAGTTCATTCGGACAGCATAAGAGAACTAGAGGTAAGCCATATCTTGTTAGCTTAGAACGATATCGTAAATATTCTAAACTTGGGACACCTATAGCTATAACTTCCTTAAAAATTGAACAGTTTGGTTTTACAATGCAGTAATGCATTTAAAAGAAGCAGATGGAATGGCATACGGTATAGATCCTGATCACACTGCCCCTAGTCTGATAAGGGTCTGCACTGTTTACCATTTCACTGTCAAATTTATGAAGTATCACGGGATGGTAACATAAATTGTATGTAAAATGAAATTAACTGGATGTTAACATTAATTGCTTTACTTGCAGTTGGCCATTTAACTTAAAAGAAAAACAAGTGGTATAATTAGCTCACCTGAGCCATAGGCTCAGGGTGAGCTATTGTGATCACCCAGTGTCCGTCGTCCGTCGTGCGTTGTGCGTCGTGCGTCGTCAACAATTTGCTTTAAATGACATCTTCTCTGAAACCACTAGGCCTAGGGCTTTGATATTTGGTATGAAGCATTGTCAAGTGGACCTCTACCAAGTTTGTTCAAATGGTGGCCCTAGGGTCCAAAATGGCCCTGGGGCAGGGGGTCTTGGGTTTGAAACTAAAAAATACTTAAAAATCTTCTTCTCCAGAACTGCTTGCCTCAGATGCTTGAAATTTGGTATGTAGCATTGCCTAGTGGTCCTCTACCAAGTTTGTTCAAATGGTGGCCCCAGGGTCCAAAATGGCCCTGGGGCAGGGGGTCTTGGGTTCGAAACTAAAAAATACTTAAAAAGCTTCTTCTCCAGAACTGCTTGCCTCAGATGCTTGAAATTTGGTATGTAGCATTGCCTAGTGGTCCTCTACCTAGTTTGTTCAAATGGTGGCCCCAGGGTCCAAAATGGCCCTGGGGCAGGGGGTCTTGGGTTCGAAACTAAAAAATACTTAAAAATCTTCTTCTCCAGAACTGCTTGCCTCAGATGCTTGAAATTTGGTATGTAGAATTGCCTAGTGGTCCTCTACCAAATTTGTTCAAATGGTGGCCCCAGGGTCCGAAATGGCCCTGGGGCAGGGGGTCTTGGGTTCGAAACTAAAAATTACATTAAAATCTTCTACACCAGAACTGCTTGGCTCAGATGCTTGAAATTTGGTATGTAGCATTGCCTAGTGGTCCTCTACCAAGTTTGTTCAAATGGTGGCCCCAGGATCCAAAATGGCCCTGGGGCAGGGGGTCTTGGGTTCGAAACTAAAAAATACTTAAAAATCTTCTTCTCCAGAACTGCTTGCCTCAGATGCTTGAAATTTGGTTTGTAGCATTGCCTAGTCTTCCTCTACCAAGTTTGTTCAAATGGTGGCCCCAGGGTCCAAAATGGCCCTGGGGCAGGGGTCTTGGGTTTGAAACTAGAAAATACTTAAAAATCTTCTACACCAGAACTGCTTGCCTCAGATGCTTGAAATTTGGTATGTAGCATTGCCTAGTGGTCCTCTACCAAGTTTGTTCAAATGGTGGCACCAGGGTCCAAAATGGCCCAGTGGCAGGGAGTCCCAGATTTGAACCATAGAAATACATAGAAAAATATTAAAAAATCTTCTACTTCAGAACCGCAAGGCTCAGATGCTTGAAATTTGGTATGTAGCATTGCCTAGTAGTTTTTTACCAAGTTTGTTTAAATGGTGGCCCCAGGATCCAAAATGGCCCCGCGACAGGGAGTCCTAGGTTTGAACCATAGAAATATATAGAAAAATATTTAGAAAATCTTCTTCTTCAGAACCACTTGGCTCAGATGCTTGAAATTTTGTATGATGCATTGCCTAGTGGTCCCTTACCAAGTTTGTTCAAATGAAGGTGCCAGGGTTAAAAATTGCCCCACCCCAGGAGATCCTGGGTTTGAACCATAGAACTACATAGAAAAAAATTGAAAAATCTTCTTCACCAGAACTGCTTGCCTCAGATGCTTGAAATTTGGTATGTAGCATTGCCTAGTGGGCCTCTACCAAGTTTGTTCAAATGATGGGCCCAGGATCCAAAATGGCCCTACGGCAGGGAGTCCTGAGTTTTAGCCACAGAAATACATAGGAAACTATTAAAAAATCTTCTTCTTCAGAACCACTTGGCTCAGATGCTTGAAATTTGGTATGATGCATTGGCTGGTGGACTCCTACAAAGTTTGTGTAAATGGTGGCCCTGGGATCCAAAATGGCCATGGGGCAGGGAGTCTTGGGTTTTAAATTAATATGTACTTAAAAACCTTTTCTCCAGAACCCCTTAGTGCAGATGCTTGAAATTTTGTATGATGCATTGCCTAGTGGTCCCTTACCAAGTTTGTTCAAATGAAGGTGCCGGGGTCAAAAATGGCGGCCCAGAGGGTCCTGGGTTTGAACCATAGAAAGACATAGAAAAATATTCAGAAATTTTCTTCTTCAGAGCCACTTGGCTCAGAGGCTTGAAATTTAGCTTTTAGCTATGCCTAGTAGCCCTTTACCAAGATTATTCAAATGATGGCCCCAGGGTCCAAAATGGCGCTGCCCCAGGGGGTCCAGGGTTTGAACAATAGCAATACATAGAAAAATATTCAAAAATCTTCTTCTTCAGAACCATTTGGAAATGGTTGCAAACTATGAGGTTTGTTCAAATTTTGACCCTAGTTTGACCTTTAACATTTTTGCTCAGGTGAGCGATTTAGGGCCTCTTTGCCCTCTTGTTAATAATTCATTTAGGCAGATTGGGTGGAGACATGGGCTTTGCTGATAAAAACTTAATGATATTATTAGTAACAAGTCATTTCAATTTCAGATACATTGTTCATGAAAACTCTGCCATTTTTTGCTGGAAACAACATGAAGAGCTTTCGAAATGCAAAACTTCTGGATCATTGCAGCAAAACATATTAGCACAATTGATTTTCTGTGTACTTTAGGACTTTATGAATCCTGGACTAATGACTTTGTAAGCTAATTATGCTTTAATCAACTGGGCCACAGCTAATTATGCTTTGATCAACTGGGCCACTGCCTGTATTTTACAATGTATATAATTGGACTTTCAGACTCGGAACAGGGAGTTAGCAGCACTTCTTGCCCAGCAGTCACAAGCCAATGAACAGTTGGTGACACAAGCAGAACAAATTGTAAGTGCTATTGTTGTTTATATATTCAGTGCTCTAGATTAGCCCAGATTTGGGGATTGAGGTGAATGGGCATACTTTAAAGGGACACAACTCTTTTTTGCATCCCTTCTCAATAGGTGTCAACTTTTATAGAAAAGAATTTGCTCCCATAGGAGCAAATTCTTTCCTTTAAAATCAGACCCCTTATGGAAAGGTTTTGACACCAAGGGAAGCAAACAGAGAGTCGCTAAAGATGTCCGCCTTTGAAAAAAAATGGCAGAAAACTGGAAGTGTATATTATAGGATCTGCATGGAACATCAGTGGGGCCTTGGTAATTTAAATTGTAAAATGAAAATAAAAAAAGTGGAATTAGGTCGCAGTGATCTTCATAGCACCTGAGGCAGATTCATTCTTTTGAGCTTTACTAACTAAGTATGTGCAGAGAAATAAAAAGCTATCAAAATGATCAAATCCAAAATGTATTCTAAGCAGCTGATTATGAGTGCAGAAGTGAAAAGATTAATTACTCGAGCAAAGTAAAGGGTAAATGACGGGTGGCTAAATACTCAAGCAGACATTCCTGAGCAAATTTTGTTGACCCTGATCAGACTGGACTTTAAGGAGCCATGTGAGTTGGCCAGTACTGTTTGTCATTCTGCCAGCAAGTTTCTGACTAATTATTGGGTATTAAATGACAGATTTGGTAAAATATTGGGATAATTAAAGTGGATATCACAGTTTTGTGTGTACAGTCAACTCTCGATATCTCGAATACTGGTGTTTCAAAGTACCTTCTTATATCACAGAATGTGTTTTGGACACATTTCCTTCTTTCATTAACATTTCAACTCCTTTTATCTCAAACTACCAATATTTCAAAGTAGATTTTCTGGGATCAGAAAAGTTACTTTCAGATAGTAGTAGTTTGGGATGAACTTCGACTTTATATCGAGTTTTGACTGTATTTGTAAAACTCCAAGAGTAAAATAATTGAATTTAAATATCCTTTGGACTTTAAGTGCTGGGCCAAATCATTGTTTGCTCAATGGACTTGTTAACTGATGAATTTGTTAAATGTTCTGGAAATATTGATATTGTCATGGTAGCTTTAACAGTGCAAAAGCTTCTCAATGTTTTTCAGCCAAAAATAAATGACTTTTTCTTTTCCTTTTAGAGACAGCATGCCATTGGTCTGCAGGCTCAGCTAGAAAAGGAAAGGAGTGAGGCAAATGCTAAACTGGTGAAAGAAGTTGGGCCAGTGAAAGAACAGCTACAGGTTTGTGATATATATTTGTGAATTCTTTTGACATGTGACTGTAGGAAATACCATATTAAATATGTGACTGTAGGAAATACTGTTTTATGTCCCCCCACCATGTGGGGGGGACATATTGTTTTTTTATGTCCTCCCACCATGGGGGGGGGGGACATATTGTTTTTGGTGTGGATCCTGTCGGCGTCAGCGTCGGCATAGCTTCTTGTCTGCACTCTATCGCCTGAAGGGATGCATGCATTTGACCAGACTGGCACAGATACATTACTGGGAGAGGGGAAAAACTGATTAGATTTTGGTGACCTTGACCTTATTTACGAGGTCACAGGAGGTCAAAGAAGGATGAAAAATAGCTTGTCTGCACCATATCTCCTGAAGGAATTGATGGATTTTTACCAAACTGGCACAGATATATCACTGGGAGATGGCAAAGAACTGAATAGATTTTGGTGACCTTGACCTTATTTTCAAGGTCACAGGAGGTCAAAGAGTGTTGAAAAATGCCTTGTCTGCACCATATCTCCTGAAGGAATTGATGGATTTGAATCAAACTGTCATAGATACATCATTTGGCGTTGGCAAAGAACTGATTAGATTTTGGTGACCTTGACCCCATTTTCAAGGTCACAGGAGGTCAAAGAGTGTTGAAAAATGCCTTGTCTGCACCATATCTCCTGAATGGACGGATGGATTTGAACCAAACTTGCATAGATATTTACTTGGAAATGGCAAAATAAGTGATTAGATTTTGGTGACCTTGACCCCATTTTCAAGGTCACAGGCAGTCAAAGAGTGTATCAGTACCATATCTCCTGAAAGGATTGATGGATTTGAACCAAACTATCACAGATACATTAGTGTGAGTTGGAAAAGAAGTGATTAAATTTTGGTGACCCTTACCCTATTTCAAGGTCCCAGGAGGTCTTAACTGGACAGCATGATTTAGGGAAAATGATACTGCTGGGAAAGCACAGGTGGGCGGACATCTGTTTTTGTCAAAAAACATTTCTAGTTAATCCTATTAAATGCCCTGGGGCCATTGCATATTGCGAAAGAGAGCGAGGGGGCATTATTTAGAGCATAACAGCCACTGCCAAAATACTTCTTATAAGCAATATAAGCTGATGGGTCACTTCAAAGAAAGCAATTCTACTATTTTTGCCTCCCTTTTCAATAGGGGTCAACTCATAAAGGAAAGAATTTGCTCCTGTAGGAGCAAATTCTATCCTTTAAGAGTAGACCCCATTTCAAAGAATTACCTTATCCAGATAAGCAAACAGGAATTCATGCAAGATAGTTATAACATTGTTTTGGGAAAAGAGACAGTGGGTGTTTATTAGAGCAGGGGCGTTTATTAGGATTAATACGGTATACTGTTAATCCCTCAACGAAAATGTTCAGGGGATACAGCAATGAAACCTTAACCAAGTCTTTGACTAATGATTTTTGTCGCACCTGCTTTAGCAAGGTGCGATATAGGAGTTCACTTTTCCGTCAGTCTGTCCGTCCGTCCATCCACAATTAAGTCGACCCTAGCGTTCGGGTCCATTATTCTCAATCTATGACACCTACATTCATCAAACCTGGTATAAAGTTTCTACTTAAAATGGTCTCGAGGAACCTTGAACTTATTTTGACCTTTTACCTATTTTTCATGCTCTAATGACTTTGTAAAATTCTGTGCCGTCCGTCCATCCACAATTACGTCGACCCTAGCGTTCGGGTCCTTTATTCTCAATCTATGATACCTACATTCATCAAACCTGGGTATAAAGTTTCTTCTTAGAATGGTCTCAAGGAACCTTGCACTTATTTTGACCTTTGGCCTATTTTTCATGCTCTGATGACTTCATAAAATTCTATGCCAAAAATTACGTCAACCCTAGTGTAAAAGTCCATTTCTCTCCATCTATGATACCTGCAATCTTCAAACCTGGTATAAAGTTTTTCCTTAGGATGGTCTAAAGGAGTGTTGCCTTTATTTTGACCTTTGACCTATATTTTATGCTCTGCTGACTTAGTAAAAATTACATCAACCCTAGCATACTGGTTCATTTATCTCAATCTATGATACCTACAGTCAGCAAAACTGGTATAAAGTTTCTACTTAGAATAATCTAGCAGATTGTTGCACTTACTTTCACCTTTGACCCATATTTCATGCTCTGCTTTGTAAAATTTACTTTAATAATTACGTCAACCCTATCGTTTAAGTCCATCTCTCAATCTATGATACCTAAAATCATCAAACCTGGTATAAACTTTCATCTAAGAATGGACTCGAGGATTAATGCACTTGTTTCAACCCTTCTTCAGGGATGCTGCTTTTATTTGTACCCTTGACCTATATATCATGCTCTGTTGACTTCGGAAATTTTATGTCAACCTGGCAACCATGATTATATGGATAAGAGCATTCAAGTCCATTTCTCACTAACAATACCAACAACAATCATCAGACATGACCCTTTCATTGAAGTCCATTTCTCTCTGACAATCTATGAGAACTAGAATCATCAAACCTGGTATAAAGTTTCATCTTAGAATGAACTCAAGGATGCACTTGTTTCAGCCCTTGATATATATTTCACGTGCTACTGATTTTGTAGAATTTCACATCCAAAATTGTGTTGACCTTAGGGTTTGAGTCCATCTCTCTTTAAATACAATGGGTGTAATCATCAAACCTGGCTTGAAGATTGTCCTGGGATGCTGCTATTATTTGTACCCTTGACCTTTATATCATGCTCTATTGACCTTATAAATTTTATGTCAACCTGGCATCCATGATTATATGGACAAGAGCATTCAAGTCCGTTTCTCACTAACTATACCACCTACGTATACAATCATCAGACATGGCCTAAAACGTTTTCTTAAGCTGGTGTCCTCTATTGATTGACTGCTTTATACATGTACCTTTAACCTATATTTTTAAGTCTGTTGACTGTAGAGCTTTATGTATAGAACTGCATCTTTTCTAGTTTGTAAGTCCAATTTGCTCAAATTTCTACATAAATTCATCAGACCTAGTGTACACTTTCCTCTAACCATGGTATGTACTACTGAGAAAGCATAAGACAGGTGCGACATAGCATTCCGCAGAATTCTTGTTTAGCTGATGATGCTTTGAAAACTGTGCCGAGAAATATTCAGACCCTTCAACCATATCTAATGTGGACTCTTCTAGCTTCAAACTTGAACCAGGCTAACATATACAGAAATCACTGCCAAAGAACTTTCGGTTTCTTGTCTGATGGTGCGTTAAACAGTCATGCATGTATTGCTTCATAGGAGAGTTTGGTCTGTATCTACACTGTGAAGACAATATTTTCTGTCTGATTGTGTAGGGTAAACTGCTTAGTCTTTTATACTGACCAGTCAGAATTTTCCCCACAAATCAGAATTTTCCCCACAAATACTAAAATATGCTCAGTGTATTTGCACTTTCATGCCTCAAAGGTCCTTATTCTATTCTATCTAATTTCAGGTTCATATTCAGACAATAGGTATTCTGGTGGCAGAGAAAACAGAATTACAGTCTCAGCTGGGGCAGTCACAGAAAATCTCAGAACAGAGACTTGGTAAAAATCATATCATTCATACACTGTAGAACTTAAACATGATTCTGAAGCTGCTTGCTACAAAGTTAAGGGAAAAAGAGGCAGTTGAATGTGATTATGTCATGATTGGTATTCTTTGTACATACTATTTGATTGACAGTGCACAAGAACTAAAACTCATTCATTAAGCTGTAAGGACGTTAGTTTAGGTCCTCTTTAAGATTGACAGACTGTCAGAGGGCAGTCTATAAACCTCAAGAGGGCCTAAAGCCTTGATCTCTGCTGCTTCTAGTGCATTGATTGAATACTTGTCAACCATTGTTTGCAGTAGGGTCGTGTCGGGTAACTTCAGACAGCGGGTAAATTCAGACATAGCATTGCAAACAGTGAAAACCCAGACAAGGCGGCTTATAATGAGCTATCTCATCAGGATTTTCACTGTTTGTCTAGTTAATTTTGTTTTAATTCCAAACAACTGATGTTTTAATTCCAAACAACTGACATATAAAGGAAACAATGTCCCTGTCGGAATTAACCTGCTGTCCGAAATTTACCTGACTTGACCCTACAACAACTAAGAATTTTACAATTGGTTGTGCATAATGTAACCATCAAAAACTAGATCAAACCACAACCCATCAGACAATGAAACAAAAATAAACATTGTGAAGGTCAATTATATCTAGGTTTTTATACTTGCTGCTTTGTATAGGTGGCCATGAGGACAAAAAGAATATGTTAAGATATTCTTATTAAGCGAAACTTCAGTTGGACTGGGGGGGAGGGTGGGGGGCAATATAAGGGGAACAGCAGTATAAACTGGCGGGGGGACAGTATAAACTGTCTGTTACACAATGGCCATCACTACCAGATGATATTACCCCGCTGAAACACTATGTGAAATAGTGATGAGGGCATAGTGGTCTCTTTTTTTTTCTTGAAAAGATGTATTACACATGAGATTATTCTCACCTAAGATAGTAAATGATGTGCTATATACATGTACAATAAAAGCTGTTCGATTTTAAACATTTTGTTATTGTACTGTATTTTTTCTGACAGGTGAAGTTGAAGACCTCACAGGCAGATTAAAAACCTCAAGACAACGAGTTGCTGACCTAGAGAGAAGTCTGTCAACTACTAATACATCTAGTCAGAAGTTTGAACAGGTATGTGACATTGTTTTAAGCATATGTAATATGTTATTGTGCTAACACCACTGTAGAGACTTTTATGTTCTGTTGACCAATTTTTTTTCTGAGCTGAGAATTTTGTTTTTGGTAATGAGCTGCGACACAATAAATTCAACAAAGTAGCACATGAACCCAGCTAAGACTCAGATCAGCCCAGTCTGATCTGAGTCTTTGCTGTGCCTTTAAAGTGTAGGTAAGGGTCTAAGCTAGCTTCATGCGGACAGCAAAGAGTCTTATCAGACTGGGCGGATGCCCAGGCTGATCTGAATCTTTGCTGGATGCACATGCCAATTTGTTGGTTTTGTGGTGTCGTGGCTCAACCACTGCAAAATATTGAAGAATCAAACTGTTGAATATGAAGTACCTGTTGTTTCTCATATAATTTAAACTACAAGTGTATGCATTATTAAGTTTCATCTAAATGAGAGAATTACAGTCAGCTGCAATTATGCAGGAACTGAAATGGTTTGTTAGGATGCAGATAATTGACAAAATAACCATTTATTTATTTAAATGGAAGTGATTTTGATAGTGACTGTTTACAGAGACTTAAGAGACATAGGTGAGAATTTATAGTGCAGTAGAGTGTGTACGGTTTGGTACAAAATAGCATACCGTTGAAGTTCTAAATGTAGGGACAAATAGATCTGAGCAAACGGGGCAGACCCAGATCAGACTACTACTAAAAGGAGCAGACAGATCAAGGTTTAAACAGTTGGCCATTCCATCTCTATTCAGGAAAACAGATAGATGTCATTAAGTTTTCTCCTTTTGAAAAATGGCAGAAAAATATGACTATGTACTCAGATTCCTTAAAAAATATGATATCCAAGTATTGTCTAGTCATGCACATCTGTCAGACTGCACACATGCATAATGACAACAATGTAATTATCTAGACTGTCCTAATGTTTTATTTCAGACCAGCAAAGACAGTGCCAAAGAAATAGACAAGTTAAAACTTGATCTTTATAAATTAAAGTAAGTATATTGGATTTTTTTTGTCGCACCTTTCACTAGGAGCAAGCAAGATATAGTTATTAGGATTTGTTTTCTGGCAGCAGTGGCAGAGGCAACACACACTTGTGAGTTCCCTTGTTTAGGTCTGGGCCCGGTTGTTCAAAACTAATGACGTCGTTAGTTAACAATTCGTTAAAATTTCAAACATTAATATGTCAACTATGCCAATATTTTTTGTTGGAAAAATGTGAGAAGCTTTTGCACTGCAAAAGCTTCTCACATTTTTTTTCAACAAAAAATATCAGTGTATTTGATTATAAAGCTGTAAAACACTTAACGAGTTGACCTCTTAACGAGCTCGTTAGGCTAACGATGCTTTGAACAACTGGGCCCAGATGTTCATGACAGCAAATTGACAGGCAAGACATAATGGTCCATGTAATTTTGAGCCATGACACAAGAAAACCAACAATGTGGTTGTGCGCCCTTTGCAAACTCAGATCAGCATGGACATCCGCCCAGTCTGGTAAGAGTCTTCGCTAAGTGCTTAAAGGGTAGCTAAGGGACTAAGCTACCGTCATGCAGACAGCGAAGACTCTGATCAGCCTGGGCGCATGCCCAGGCTGATCTGAGTCTGCGCTGGGCGCACAACCACATTGTTGGTTTTCTCGTGTTGTGGCTCATTTGTGTTTTGATTTTACAATTCCAAAATTGTGTTGTGTATTGATGTTTTGAAAGGCAAAAATTAAAAGCCTGTCAGCTTCAGAGATTTTGTCTAGGGAAGTATCAGTAATATAAGTTTCTATTTAAAAAGACTACTCCTCATAAATGCTTGGGCTGATGGTACACTTCATAAATGCTTGGGCTGATGGTACACCTCATAAATGCTTGGGCTGATGGTACACTTCATAAATGCTTGGGCTGATGGTACACTTCATAAATGCTTGGGCTGATGGTACACCTCATAAATGCTTGGGCTGATGGTACACTTCATAAATGCTTGGGCTGATGGTACACTTCATAAATGCTTGGGCTGATGGTACACTTCATAAATGCTTGGGCTGATGGTACACTTCATAAATGCTTGCGCTGATGGTACACTTCATAAATGCTTGCGCTGATGGTACACTTCATAAATGCTTGGGCTGATGGTACACCTCATAAATGCTTGGGCTGATGGTACACTTCATAAATGCTTGGGCTGATGGTACACTTCATAAATGCTTGGGCTGATGGTACACTTCATAAATGCTTGGGCTGATGGTACACCTCATAAATGCTTGGGCTGATGGTACACTTCATAAATGCTTGGGCTGATGGTACACTTCATAAATGCTTGGGCTGATGGTACACTTCATAAATGCTTGGGCTGATGGTACACCTCATAAATGCTTGGGCTGATGGTACACTTCATAAATGCTTGGGCTGATGGTACACTTCATAAATGCTTGGGCTGATGGTACACTTCATAAATGCTTGGGCTGATGGTACACCTCATAAATGCTTGGGCTGATGGTACACTTCATAAATGCTTGGGCTGATGGTACACCTCATAAATGCTTGGTCTGATGGTACACTTCATAAATGCTTGGGCTGATGGTACACTTCATAAATGCTTGGGCTGATGGTACACTTCATAAATGCTTGGGCTGATCGTACACTTCATAAATGCTTGGGCTGATGGGCTGATCAGAGTTGCCAGTTTTCAAACATAGCCTAGAGCATCATTGCCAATTATTTAGACACTGTAACCGTTACCATACAACTTTCTTTAATGGACTAACCAATCTTTGAAATATGTAAGTCCATTTTTCTATGGAGTTTTACAATATTGTTGACTAAACAGCAAAGAGGGCAGACCCTGATCAGAATACTTTTAGGAGCAGTTTGATTTAGGTCTGCTCTCTCTGTGCAAGTATTTCTGTCCAGATGTTTAATGTAAATACAATACTCCTGACTCAACAGATATGTTGTCTTGTTTTCAGTAAAACACATGAAGAACTTAAACAACATTCCTCAGAAGCTCAAGAAAAATTGAAGTCCAAGGTTAGTATATAAAAGTAAATAAAACCTATATGTTTAAATTCTGATTAGCTATTTCTTCTCGATAAAGTGAGGAAAGGTTTCAAAAAGTTGCATTTTACATTAGGGTTCCAAAATATAGCTCCCACATAAGAGAACCAGTGTGAATTTGAGCATTTACTGAACTGAGGGGGTAGGAGACACCCAAATTTGGTTGTCTGTTTGCCTTAGGTTCTGTGGAAGTTATCTAAACTGAATGAACATTTTATGGGCATTTTGGTCACAACTGAATAGCATTCAGCCATACATCTATATCTGGAAAGCAGCCATTGTGTCTTACATATTGTATCTATAACTTCCATTATAGAAAATGTGGGGATAAAGGGTTAATAAAAAGCACTTAATTTTACAGACCTCAGAGTGTAGTGGCCTACAACAGACAGTGGAAGATTTACAGCGGAGACTAGAAATGGCCGAACTGTATACACAACAGTTGTCGAGTCAGAATGAAGAAGGAAAGGAGACACTACACATTGTTGGACAACTTCAGCAAGAGAGGGATGAACTTGCAGGCCAAGTTCAGCAGGTAGATGTGCTCTTATTACAGTAAATACTAGAAAAGAGCCCGCGCAAGCGCGGAAATATTTCATGATGGTCAAGTTTATATAAAAAAGTGAGTTTTAATTTTTCAATGTAAATGGCCTTAGGCCCAGGTGAAGATATGACCTTTACCATGAATACTCACTAAAGCTTCATTTACCTAATTAGTTGTCTGCATCTACAAACTTTCAGGTAGCAGACTGCATTGTTTCTAAAAAAAAAAAATCAACTTTTTTCACTTTTTCCTATAAAAAATCTAAGTGACTCAAAAGTTGACCTTGCCGCAAAGAGATCAAGGTCATCCCAGGGTCATCATTTTTATAAATTTTGTTGAGCTTTTGAGACCTTGATGCGACATGCTAAGTTTCAAGATCATAGGATTTGTGGTTCTGGGGGAGAATTGGTTGATTTGATGCTTAACGTCCACGGTAAACAGCTAAGGTCATGTCGGGACAGTCAGTTAACCTAACCACACTATATGTCCTGGGTATTTTTTTTTCTGAAAAAAATTGGGTCCTGGAACGTTTTGGGGGAAAACATTCAAGCCCTCTGAAGACTAAAGGCTGAATCATTGAACTTGATTTGTCTGCTTCGCTGGAAAAAATGCCCTTTCTTACCTGGCCCATGTGTGTTAACCTTAGACATTTTTAATTTTTGTCTTTTCGAAAGTTCAGTTCAGTTTGAATTATCCAAACGTGTTACCCAAGTGGCTCAGCGGTACGTAACCATAGCCGCACACACTTGGCGCCGTGTGTCCGTCCAACTTTTCGAAAGACCATGTGCGTTGAGCTTTATTCTTTAATGGGCGAGGTCGATTGGCTACTCGTATTGACTATCGTTCTGGAAGAAAATGGGTCGTTTCGAGCCAGGGCCGTCGGAACTATGACCATTTAGTTCTTCATCCTTTTAGACATATGAGCAAAAATACAAAAATAAATCGTTATTTATGGGGAATGACGTACGTTCATGGGTCGGATTTTTGCATTAGAACCTGCTAAATTTGGACTTGCTAAGCAGCGCGCCGATATAACGACGCAGAACCGAAACGACCGGATTAATTTAAAACGTGTATTTGGGTCTTACTAAAGACAGAACAGGACTTTTGCCACCGAAAAGGGCCGAAAAGAACTTTCGGGCACCGAAAAGGACTTTGTAAATGCCATTTTATGCTATAAAAACGTTTGAAATCTATAAAGGGTAAAATATTTTATTTCTAAACATAATTTTCTAGAACATTAAGTGAAAAATGCCCTTTTCGGTGCCCGAAATTTGGCATTTGCGATGTCCTTTTCGGTACATGGCGTCTTTTCACTGACCAGAAGTGGAGTCTTTTTCGGTGCTGTTTTTTTGTTGTAAAATTTTAGGATGAAGATACTACAATTCACAAACTTATTATTCAAGTGCTGATTACTATCATGATGATATTAAAATTTCTAAAACATATGTTTTATATGACATTTAACGGCAAATAAAAGTCCTTTTCGGTGCCCGAAAGTTCTTTCCTTTTCTGTTTTTAGTAGGACCGCGTGTATTCGAGTACACGATAATTTCACTCGAACGCACCCATTGTTGACAAAAAACCAATAGTCGAAGTTTCTAGAAAAATACTTGGGAGAATTTAAAATGAAAGACGAATTTAATTCCCAAATTCTTTAAATCTACGTGAAACTAAAACACACGCTAACCGAAATTATCAATGATAGCAATATGTGAAAGAACCAGTATAGACATTACGCTTGAAAATGCCACCAATTTTGCAGTTTATGTGTTACTTCGTTTATTTAGTATTATAGATAGGAACAGAATTGCTATGGCAAACTGTGTAGACCCTAATCAGACTGCTCCTGAGGAGCGGTCTGATTAGGGTCTGCTTAGTTTGCCATTCTGCCAGTTATTTTTTTGACATAGTTAAATCAGCTTGTTCAAATTATGGAATAACATTAATACATAATTGTGTATGGTATTCTAATAATCATGGTATTGCTTTTAGGGTGTCAGTGGCAACAGTAGCTGTGGTGTGACAATGTGTTCTTTAGAATTATTGTTTCATGGAAAAATTAGAAAAGGAATCAAACATAACTTTCGTTATTTGGAAAATTATTGAATCATTTGAGAGCCACAAATCATCCGCCAATATCTGAATAAATGGTCAGAAGTATTTATACTTATACATTTGCTTTAGTCGCTTAATTCATTCTGAATATAATGATCAAAGCCAAATCAAAATTGGTTAACTATGTTTCCAAGGCAGTTACGAAATGAAACTACTTGGTCATTGTGGCTAAATAAATTTGTTGTTAGTTTGGGAACTTAGCCTCTTTTTTGTTCGGCAACAGCCTTTGTATATACATAGTTGTCCAGGGTCACAAATACATGACAAAGAATGGGTTAGATAAAGTAACATAAAGCTGTCCTGTTTCTTAATTGACCTTGTAGATACTATGTCTTACCTGTTTTCAGTTAGGTGAACATTTAAGGAAAGCCCAGTCTGAGAAAGATGAAATGAACCACCAGTACCAACAGTATATGGACCAGTTACAGCATCAGAATCAGCAGTTAACAACACAGGTAGGTATGCTGAATCTGGGACTTCAGACATACAGGACCAGCTCAAATCATCTCTGTCTTCAATGTCATCATGAAAGGTTATTGATAGATGATTTTGCGTTTCACAGATCTTTCAACAGTATTTCAGGCTACTTGGGAAATAGTGTGATCTACTGAGGTTGAAATAGTCCAAAGATATCCCTTGCATGAGTGAACCTGTGACCTCTGGATTATGATACTTGGATGTTTATCCCTCTGCCAACATGACTGACCTGGCATGAAGGAAAGAAATAAAAATAATGGGACCTATGTAGACCGTTGCAGCCAGGCAAAGCAGTTGAACATAGTAAAGGACTTACATGTAATCTGCTCATTTCTTGACTGTATCACATGTATATTTCAATCAGGCATATCACAGACACAGACGGTCCAGATTCCCTTACTGTGTGGCTAATTTTTCTTTGAATAGAAGTGCCTGCATGAACATTATAGAACCTGATAAGGTGACTTTTCCGAATCCAAACGCTGAAGATTGGGTGCTGAAATGGTCAGGTTTCCAAGTCATTTATGATAAACAAGAAAAGTACAGTCCCTTTATTTCACTATGTTGTTGCTTTAATTTGAAGTTGTAAAAGACCATCATAGGAAATGTTAAGGTTTCTGAGTACATATGAGCCGCGACGCGAGAAAACCAACAATGTGGTAGTGCGCCCAGCGCGCACTCAGTTCAGCCTGGGCTTCCGCCCAGTCTGATCAGAGTCTTCGCTGTTCGCATGGTGGTAGCTCAGTCCCTTAGCTACCCTTTAAGCACTTAGCGAAAAGTCTGACCAGACTGGTTGGACGTCCAGGCTGATCTGAGTCAGCGCAGGGCGCACAACCACATTGTTGGTTTCTCATGTCGCGGCTCATATATACAATACATGTGGTGTAGTTGACTCTCAAAGACAGATATCTCAAAGTTCCCTCTTATATCTGACAAAGAATATATAGTTTGGACTCATTTCCTATTGTTCTTTACATTTCAAATCCTGTTATCTCAAACTACTGGTATCTCTAAATTTTCTGGGACCAGAAATTTTACTTTGAGATATCAGTAGTTGGAGATAAAATTTGATTTCGAAATATCAAGAGTTGACTGTATCTCAAAATTTATCTTTACAGATTTCGTCTTTGACTGATGAGAGAGAGAAGATGGTCAACAGACAACATGAACTTGAAGCTGCTGTGATAGAATTACAAAGAAAAATAGGTCTGTATATCTTTTCCTAAACTTAAGGTGAATAGATATACATCCAAGGGAAGCAACTCGTTGCCTCAGGAGGGGATGGGGGGGGAGAAGGTTTTCTCCCTCTGGAGAGTAAATTTTTTCCTTCAAGAGTAAATCTATATTGAATGCAGCTGTTCTTACAGGAAAGCCAATACTACAACCGTACTTCAAAAGTTGTTTCTCTCTGACAAATGTGCAGAATGATTACAAGCTGTCTTCATTCACAATAAGACAAAGAAAAACTCCATATTATGCATAGTGGACTAGAAGTATATCTTGTGGAGCATATAATTTTTGGTTGGTTGAAGAAAATTGTCTATACAGTATAACAAGATTGCTGTTTTTCCTTAAACATTCAAATATAGAGCAGAATTATTAGATCTGGAAAAGATGAACCATAATGAGCCGAGTCACCTGTATTCAAACTGTTAGCTTGTTCTTGTGAATGTCAAATGCCCATATCTAAATAATGGACTTGTCCAAATTTTATGAAAGAAGAGTCAGTTTAAGTTTAAGACAAATGAGCCGCCAATGACAAAACCATCCAAGTGATGTGTGTCCAGCAAAGAAGCAGATCAGCCTGGGCATCTGCCCAGTCTGATCAGAGTCTTTGCTGTGCACTTAAAAGGTAGCTAAGGGTCTAAGCTACCTCCATGCAGACAGCAAGGACTGATCAGACTGGGCAGATGCCCAGGCTGATCATAGTCTTTGCTTGCACACAACAGCTTTGTTTGCTTTTGTCATGTCATGGCTCATATAGAGATGAAAATGTCAAAATTTTTACAGAAGATATAGATACAACAAAGTCTGCGGTAGATGAGACTGCCCATCAAGAAATATTGCAAGAGGTACATAAATTACAAACAGAATATGAAGACCTACAACAAAGACATGAGAGCCAAATCAGAGATAACACTCAGTTGAGTAGGTGAGTATCAGGGCCCAGTTTTTCAAAGCATCGTTAGTTTAACAAGGTTGTTGGTCGTTAGCTTAACAAAGTTGTTGGTTATTCAGGGTTCGAATTTAACATTTTTTCTCAATTTTTTCTACTTGCTAAAACAGGAAGTCCACTTGCTTTTTCTCCAAATGCCATAATTTTATATAATTATACCATTAAATGCATTGTATTGTTTGTTTATGCAATTAGTAATGTATCCCAGCTGGAGGGCTGTCTTTTTAGCTTTAAAAAAAATCGGGCATAGGGCCCCTAGCCCAGACTATTTACTAAGTTCAAACCTATGGGCCGTTAAAGCAGGGGAAAGACAGAAAAAAGGAAAAAGGCTGGGATGAATACAATGACATATTGACCTAGTGGTTCTCATTCATTATACTCCCTTTTTCCCTATCTGACAGACAATATAAAGTAGCTTACCAATGAGGCTTTATCTCACAAGGGCCATGCCTACACACCCTACCAGGTTCTCTTCACAGCTACTAGTTTCATATTCCAAAGCAACTCTGAGCTCTTTCTACCACTTTTATTTAGTTTTTATAGGGACAGTTTGGGGTTTTTGGCCGATAGAGTCAGTCATGCCTGCATCTGTTTCTGTTTTGGTGGGTTTATTTTCAGAAGGTTTTTTCCTCCTGATCCCCCGTTTTGCCCCTTTTCCAGTTCACAATTAAAATCTGTCCATGTTTATTGATTTGAGAACATGTGCTTTTTGATCAAACTGAAAACAGACACTTGCAGATGTGGGTTGTCACAGATGCTTGACGAGGGGCACGGTATTGGAGAATCAATATAAGGCAAGTGCCTGGGTGATCAAGACAAGTTTGTGACTGTGCATCTTGTTCTGCACATAAACAAAAACTTTACACTTCCGGATTAGTTCTTTGCACCGAGACAACTACACTCGCAAAGAAAATCAAGTGGTGGTTTCTTGAACTCGCAGTCTGAAAATATTGGTCACATTTTGGGAGTATGCGAGTCTAAATTCGAACCCTGGTTATTGATTTATTAAGTCAGTTGACTTAGTTGAGTAGGTGAGTATCAGGGCCCTGTTGTTCAAAGCATCGTAAGCTAAACAAAGGTATTAGTTATTGATTCATTAAGTCCTCTGGTATACATAAAATAATATTTTCTAATAGTTTTGTTGAAAATTTGTGCTGTGGCAGTGTTTAGTTACAGTATATTTAAAAATGTAACATCTTACATTGTTAGTTTTGAACAACTCGGTCGTGTTGTTCAAATTAAACAATGTCGTTAGTTAAAGGGACACTACTTTTTCAAACGTTTTCTCAAAAACACTGCCATTTTAATGCCGTAAAAAGTGAGGAGCATTTGCAGTGCAAAAGCTCCTCACATATTTTCAGCAAAAAATATTTGCACATTTGATTATCTGGGTATGAGATTACTGTCAGAACAAATGTGTTACTGTAATGTGTGTATGTATTTGGGGCACCTGAAATAATTTATTTTCCATTTGTTCCAAATGGAAAATTAAATATTTTATATGTCCCAAAATTTGGGCACGTTACAAAGTGAATTTTGGCTTATCATCCCCATAAACAATAATTCAGTCATGTCAAGATGTTGCCTCCAGGTTTGAAGGACTTTTATGAAACCAGTGACAAATGACACATAGGTCCTACTGCTGCAGAAGCATCAGGCAAATAAGAAGAATGTTCATTAAAGAATCTGTAGAAATACCAACCAATATTATCACAAATTTACTTTTACTTAAATTGAAACAGTGAGATATTGTTTAAGATAATGCTGTAGCTGTTGTTGAATTTGTTGGATTATAAGACAAGGGTTTCTTTCCTCTAAAACAAACCCAAAAATCTAGATCCATCTTGTAAGATGGATCTATATTTATGGGATTGTTTTAGAAGGGAAAACCCTGTCTTATAGCAGAATAATACAAGACAGATTTAGACATTAGGGTCATCTAAGATTGGAAACATCTGTCTTATATCCAAATTATTACAGTACATCATTAGATGTCTTCACATTATACCACCCTTACCAGAA
Source organism: Ctena decussata (assembly GCA_963989385.1). Taxonomy (NCBI): domain Eukaryota; kingdom Metazoa; phylum Mollusca; class Bivalvia; order Lucinida; family Lucinidae; genus Ctena; species Ctena decussata. The sequence continues at coordinate 61,705,696 of OZ022498.1, forward strand.
AATGCCAACTTTAGCACGAAATATTTCGCAATGAGCAAGGTCTACACTAGTAAGGGTGGTATAAAAAAGTTATACCATGGTTTGTCGGCCTGTACGGGAGATAATCCACTCGCTAAAGCTAGTGGATTATATCCTTGTTCAGGTGGACAAACCATAAATAGTTATTCCATGGTTTGTCCGACTGAACGGGAGATAATCCACTCGCTAAAGCCAGTGGATTATCTTCTTGTACAGGTGGACAAACCATGGTATAACTATTACATAACCTATGAATTGTGAATTCTCTTTCAAGGTTTTTAGAAGAGAAAGAATCACATATTGTTGACTTAGAAGGCAAGCTTGCGGAGATGGGAGAGCTGGAGGGTGACAAGGCTGAACTTCTGGAAAATATACAGAGTGATAAAACTGCTCTCAGTCGAGCTCTAACACAGAATAAAGACCTCAAAACTCAGCTGGCTGAGTTACAGAATGGCTTTGTGAAACTGGTTTGTGTTCAGTTATTATAAAGTCAACTTTGTATATTTTCCTTCTCTTATAGTGACAAAATTTGTTGTAAGGCATATTGGAAGTACAAGTTTCCAGGCCAGCCTGTGAACATGAACACTCTTATTAGGACATACGCATTTATGGAGACTAAAAATTGAAAATTGCCTCGGCCATGAGTAAATAGTTTCCGCTAATACTAGTACTCAAAACAAATGCAAAATTAAAATTATAGACATTCAAACCAAATAGTGTTGCTTCAAAAGGTGTTTCAAAATCTAGCTCTGCTTAAAAGAAAAGTTGCATGTAACTGGATGGAAGATTTAACAAGACAGCTGTGCTTGAAATGCATGTCACCATAGAACTGTTTATTTAAAGAGGAAAATTGTGTGATTTCAGAGCAATGACAACATGGAGTTGATGACGCGGTTACAGACAGAACAACATTCCATCACAGATCTTCTCACCAAGCTTGCACAACAAGAAGATGAACTAAAGGATATCAGAGAGGCTGTAAGTACAGCAGCTACTGTAAAGTTCCTAGTTATCGGGACAGATAGGTCTGTGCAATCTGTGGATCCCTGGCTTGCCATTCAACCTGCATCTTGTCGCTGTATAACTGCATTGTAAAGCAAAAGTGTCTCATTTTAAGACAGTTATGGGTATTATTTTCAGTGTCCCAATTTTTAGACTTTAGAGTTTTTATGGTACTATAAATTATGTGAGATTTTACTGTATTGATCATGAAATTTGTTTAAGCTAATTCTCAATTCACATGTACAAAAGTATGGAATAGTTAACTCCAAAATAGGTGTGGATGTTGGCATCTTGGTTGTTTAGTTTGGATTGAAGTTTTTGTCTCGCCTGCGAAGCAGAGGCGAGACATATGTATTGCTTTTCCGGTGTCGGCGGCGGCGGCGTAAACTTTTGTCAAGTTTTTGCGTTTAGGTCATTTTCTCAGAAACTATAAGGACTAGAGCCATGAAACTTGGGTCATGCATACATCTGAAAGAGTACATCTGAAAGCCATCATCAATGTTGAGTCTTGACCTAGATTTTACGGTTGACTGACTTCGCAATTTTTTGTCGAGTTTTTGCGTTTAGGTCATTTTCTCAGAAACTACAAGTGCTAGAGCCATGAAACTTGGGTCGTGCATACATCTGGAAGAGTACATCTGAAAGCCATCATCAATGTTGAGTCTTGACCTAGATTTTACGGTTGACTGACCTCGCAATTTTTTGTCGAGTTTTTGCGTTTAGGTCATTTTCTCAGAAACTATAAGGGTTAGAGCCGTGAAACTTGGGTCGTGCATACATTTGGAAGAGTACATCTGAAAGCCATCATCAATGTTGAGTCTTGACCTAGATTTTACGGTTGACTGACCTCGCAATTTTTTGTCGAGTTTTTGCGTTTAGGTCATTTTCTCAGAAACTATAAGGGCTAAGGCCATGAAACTTGGGCCATGCATACATCTGAAAGAGTAACTTTCAAAGCCATCATCTGTATTTAGTCTTGACATACATTTTACGGTTGACTGACTTCGCAATTTTTTGTCAAGTTTTTGCGTTAAGGTCTGTTACTCAGAAACTATAAGGGCTAGAGCCATGAAACTTGGGCCATGCATTCATCTGGAAGAGAAGAACTCAAAGTCATCATTGATATTGAGTCTTTATCAACATTTTACGGTTGGCTGACTTTGCAATTTTTTGGCAAGTTTACGCGTTTAGTCTGTTTCTCAGAAACTGTAAGGGCTAGAGCCATGAAACTTGGTTCATTCATACATCTTTGCTGATTTAGCTCTGCTTTGTGACACAGCGCCAGCAGGCGAGACACCGCATTCCGCGGAATTCTTGTTATATGATTGGTAAGTGTGAGGTCAGGCAAGTATTCCTGTTTTGGCCAAAAATCTTTTACTATCTTGCAGTAGTGCAAACAGTGCAAATCCAGATCCGATTGTTCCGAAGAAATTTAGAAGCAGTCTGATTCAGATAGGCACTATTAGTTCAGGCACTTCTGTTTTGAAAAATAAATTTTAAAAAGCAAACTGCACCTGCTCAGACCAAACTGGATTTAAGCCACAACCTGACAAAACCAACAAAGTGGCGTGTGCAGCTAGCGAGAGACTCAGGTCAGCCTTTGCAGCACTCAGTTTTCGATGTGGGCTTAAAGGGCAGCTAAGTGTCTAAGCTAGCTCCATGCGAACAGCAAAGATTCTGATCAGACTTGGTGGAGGCTTAGGCTGATCTGAGTCTTCCCTGGGCACACAGCAACTATGTCGGCACTATATGGGTAGATCCAGATGCTCTAAAGGAGCAATCTGATTAGGGTCAACACTGATAGCTCAGGCTCTTCTTTCCTTCTGTTTTAAAATGCAAACAACATATACATATGCCATTAAACAAGTGTCCTAAGACCATTCCATATTTTACTTATAGCTGTCCAGCAAGGATGCCCAGTTGACAGAGGCTGTTCAGAACTCAGTGGAGGCCAACAAAGTGAAACTGCTACATGAACAAATACAGGACAGGCTCAGACATTACGAGGCCCAGGCTCAGCTTGTAGAGACTTTACAGAAAGAATTACATTCCTCTCAGGTACAGCACAGGACCTTGACATTCTATCAGTCCCGTCACATTAGCTCATACAAAACTAGTAAACCTCAAAAAGCTATATAAAGAGAGCAAGATGTGCTTGCTCTAACAGCTTGCTTTCTTTAAAAGAATTTGGGGTTTACTGCCTTTATATGACTATGCTCTTTTGGGCTTGATAAAATCGTAGAGAGAAGGTTTGCCTTCAGTAATTGTATTTATGTTGCTGGAGACCAAAGTTTAAAACTAAACAGTTTTGGATTATTTCACGAAAGACTTCGCTAATTACCCCTGTGTAGACTCTGTATTCATGAGGAAGAAAGTTAAAATCATCAATATGCTGCTTACCTAAGTGCAGTTACATAAAACCCTGATTGAAAATTTAGGATTATATACATGTATGTATTAACTGTAACAAAATCCAAATACATCCTCAGGCTAGATCATTGACACTAAGTGTCTTAACTCCCATACAAGTAAATAAAAACTAAAACAAGCTTTGGACTATGGTACTTAATTATGTCCCCCCACCAAAGGTGAGGGGGGACATATTGTTTTCAGTGCAGTTCCCGGTGCGTTGGCGTCGGCGTCCCACTCTTGTATGCGCGATATCTCTTGAACCAATTGATGGAATTTCACCAAACTTGCATGGATATATCATTGGGACAAGCTTAAGAGCTGATTAGATTTTGGTGACCTTGACCTCATTTTCAAGGTCACAGGAGAACTTAAATGGCGTGAAAATTTCTTGTATGCACAATATCTCCTGAACCAATTGATGGAATTTCACCAAACTTGCATGGATATATCATTGGGACAAGCTTAAGAGCTGATTAGATTTTGGTGACCTTGACCTCATTTTCAAGGTCACAGGAGGACTTAAATGGCGTGAAAATTTCTGGTATGCACAATATCTCCTGAACCAATTGGTGGAATTTCACCAAACTTGCATGGATATATCATTGGGACAAGTTTAAGAGCTGATTATATTTTGGTGACCTTGACCTCATTTTCAAGGTAACTGCAGGATTTAGCTGACAATTTCTTGTACCCACGATATCTCTTGAACCAATGGATGGAATTTCACCAAACTTGCATTGATACATCATTGGGACAGGTTTAAAAGCTGAGAAGATTTTGGTGACCTTGACCTCATTTTCAAGGTCACTGAAGGACGTAGATGACAATTTCTTGTAACCACTATATCTCCTGAACCAATGGATGGAATTTCACCAAACTTGCCTAGATACATCATTAGAACAAGCTTAAGCGCTGATTAGATTTTGGTGACCTTGACCTCATTTTTAAGGTCACTGGAGGACTTAGATGACAGTTTCTTGTACCCATGATATCTCTTGAACCAATGGATAGAATTACACCAAACTTGCATGGATACATGATTGGGCCTGGTTTAAGAGCCTAGTAGATTTTGGTGACCTTGACCTCATTTGCAAGGTCACTGGAGGGCTTAGATGACAATTTCTTATACCCACTATATCTCTTGAACCAATGGATGGAATTTCACCAAAACTTGCATGGATACATCATTGGGACAAGTTTAAGAGCTGATTAAATTCTGATGACTTGACCTCATTTTCAAGGTCACTGGTGGACTTAGATGACAATTTCTTGTACTCATTATATCTCCTGAACCTGTGGATGGAATTTGACCAAACTTGTATGGATACATCATTGGGTCAACTTTCAGAGCTGATTAGATTTTGGTGACCTCGACTTCATTTGCAAGGACATAGGCATCTATGAAGGATATCTTTAGAACCAGGGGGGATTGGAAATGGGCTGGTGGGGGGACATCAGTTTTTCTCTGAAAAACATTTCTAGTTTTATTAGCTCACCTGAGCCGAAGGCTCAGAGGTGAGCTTATAGGATGGGAGTCGAGCCGTCGTCCGTCCGTCCGTGGGTGCGTGCGTCAACACTTTCAAACATAAATATCTCAAAGACCAGTGGGCCGATCACAATTAAATTTTATCTGAAGCATCATTTGGGTGGGGGAAAGGCTGCATTAGGTTTTGGTGCCGATCAGCTCAGAACTCTGGTTTCCATGGCAACAGATAGCCCCCATAGGGTTATAATGGGGAAAACGGCGTCATCACGTTTTCTCGACTGTTTTTGATTAGATCCTTATCATACTTGCAGGTAATGATGACATACACAAGAGCTTGGATGAGTTCGAAATTTGGTCGGATTCGAGCACAGACTACGGAGTTAGCTGCCCTTGAGCGTTTGAAAAAAATCCCATAGGGCTATAATGGGGAAAATGGCGTCATCACGTTTTCTCACCTGTTTTTGCTTAGATCCTTATCATACTTGCAGGTAATGATGACATACATAAGAGCTTGGATGAGTTTGAAATTTGGCCGGATTCGAGCACAGACTACCGAGTTAGCTGCCCTTGAGCGTTTGAAAAAAATCCCATAGTGTTATAATGGAGAAAAGAACGTCATCACATATTTTTAGAAAAACTTTGTCATCGCTCTATTGCCTACATTTCTCAACAGATTTTAAAATAACTTCACACAAATGTAGGGCGTGACAATATCTCGAGCAAGTTCCACTTTCAGGATGCTGCGCCCAAGGTCAAGGTCACTGTGGCTATTTTTAGAAAAACTTTGTCAGCGCTCTAGCACCTACATTTCTCAGCAGATTTTAAAATAACTTCACACAAATGTAGGGCATGACAATATCTCGAGCAAGTTTGACTTTCAGGATGCTGCGCCCAAGGTCAAGGTCACTGTGGCTATTTTTAGAAAAACTTTGTCAGCGCTCTAGCACCTACATTTCTCAGCAGATTTTAAAATAAATTCACACAAATGTAGGGCATGACAATATCTCAAGCAAGTTCGACTTTCAGGATGCTGCGCCCAAGGTCAAGGTCACTGTGGCTATTTTTAGAAAAACTTTGTCAGCACTCTAGCACTTACATTTCTCAGCAGATTTTAAAATAACTTCACACAAATGTGGGGCATGACAATAGCTCGAGCAAGTTCGACTTTCAGGATGCTGCGCCCAAGGTCAAGGTCACTGTGGCTATTTTTAGAAAAACTTTGTCAACGCTCTAGCACCTACATTTCTAAGCAGATTTTAAAATAAATTCACACAATCGTAGGGCATGACAATATCTCGAGCAAGTTTGACTTTCAGGGTGCTGCACCCAAGGTCAAGGTCACTGTGGCTGTTTTTAGTAAAAACTTGGTCATCGCTCTAGCGCCTACATTTCTCAACGGATTTTAAATCAACTTCACACAAATATAGGGCATGACAATATCTCAAACAAGTTTCACTTCCAGGGTGCTGCGCCCAAGGTCAAGGTCACTGTGGTTATTTTTAGAAAAACTTTGTCAGCGCTCTAGCACCTACATTTCTCTATGGATTTTAAAATAAATTCACACAAATGTAGGGCATGACAATATCTCGAACAAGTTCGACTTTCAGGGTGCTGTGCCCAAGGTCAAGGTCACTGTGGCTTTTTTTAGAAAAACTTTGTCATCGCCCTAGCACGTTCATTTCTCCATGGATTTTGAAATAACTTGACACAAATGTAGGGTATGACAATATCTCAAGCAAGTTCGACTTTCAGGATGCTGTGCCCAAGGTCAAGGTCACTGTGGCTATTTTTAGAAAAACTTTGTCATGGCTCTAGCACCTACATTTCTCAACGGATTTTAAAATAAATTCACACAAATGTAGGGGATGACAATATCTCGAGCAAGTTTGACTTTTAGGGTGCTGCAATCAAGGTTTTTGATTAGATCCTTATCATACTTGCAGGTAATGATGACATACATAAGAGCTTGGATGAGTTCAAAATTTGGCCGGATTTGAGCACAGACTACGGAGTTAGCTGCCCTTGAGCGTTTGAAAAAAATCCCATAGTCTTATAATGGAGAAAACAACTCGTCACATTTTCATTTTTCATCGGATCCTCTTCATACTTGCAGGTCATGAAGATATGCATAAAAGCTTGGATTAGTTAGCATTTCGGCTAGATCCCACCACTGACTATGGAGTACCTGCCCTGAGCATCCAAAAAATCAATGTCGCCACTTTTTCTTGGTTTCTACTGATCTGATCCTTTTCAAACTTGCAGATAATGAGGAAATGCATAATATCTTAAACAAGTTCAAATTTTTGGCCAGATCAGGCCAACCACTGCGAAGTTAGCTGCCCTTGACAGCTCTGTCTATTGTGCTCTTGATCGGATACTTTTTAAACTTGCATATATTAAATGAGGGCATACATAATGTTTTGGATGAGTTTAATTTTCAGCCTGATTGGACCACTGGCTGTGGAGTTAGCTGCCCTTGAGCATCTTAAATATCCCTATAGGTTTACAATGTCTCTCAGGTGAGCAATTGTTGCCCTTTGGGCTACTTGTTGTTGGAACAGATACACCTTATTAGACACTGTAGTCCCCAATCAGAATCTTTGTCCCTGAGAGATAGGACGAATTGACTTGCCCTAATTCGATGTTTGAAGAAAGATCCTCCATGGCCTAGTGGGTAAGAGCACAAACTTGATCTTGATCATCAGCTGCCACTTGGAGTACTAGTGAGGAAATCAGGTTCTGCTTGCAGGGTTGAGGTGTTTTGGTTTTTTTTGTTTTTTTTTTTTTGTTTTTTCAGGAAATTTACTTTTGCTCGGCTAATGATTTTGATTGGACTATAAATATTTGTGAAATATTCTTGGAAGAGGACAAAAAAGAGAAGAAAAGGTCAAGAGTCAGAGTGTGCTGGTGAATTAGTAAATTATATATATGCCTAAACATACCATAAGGTGTCATTTGCTAAGGTCCAGCTCACTAGCAGTATGTGTAGATGTATATAAAACATACCATACTGTTTATTGTGGTGAGCTCACAGTTTGCTCTTATTTTCAGGACATGGTAGAAGCTTTGACCACCCAGAATAGTGAGTTACGAAGCATGCTGATTAAGGCAACTGAGACTAGAGCATATAACCCTGACAGCAGTGTAGAAAATGCACAGAGAGAAGATGTGGTTAGTACCTTATTAGTCGTAAATTTCTTGCATCCCAGATAAGGATATCCATGCTTTTTGCTAGGGATAGAAATTCTTATCTTACCCTGGTTATTTGACCCATGGGAAGGATAAAAAAAAGGTTTTCGGGTGACTTCGGTTTGCATTGGTTGTATTGGACGTCACGTAACTTTGTCGCTAGCTGATGTCATAATAATGTCAGATATCACAACAGTTGTCAAAATGGCGGACGTCGCAGTGCAGTGTCTAGAGGAATCTTTGATGTAATTAAAGCTTCAGCACTTAAAGGTATGCAAGAAAAAGAATCTACCATGAGTATGAGGTATGGATAGACAAATATGTCCCTCGGGTCACTGTTTGGCATCACTCTGCAAGCCTCATGATGCTAAACAGTTACCCTCGGGACAGATTTGTCTATCTGTACCTCGCACTCATGATAGATTCTTAAAATATTGACCGAATTGAGCAAGCAGACAGTGTAGACACAGATCAGACTGCTGTTCTAAGCTGGCATGATATGCTAATGGTCCATGTTCAAATCCAAGCAGAGGCAGAATTCTTTTCACTTTGAACTGAGTTACATTGCTGTTCCATCAACTTGATACAACTCGGGATTCTGTAGAAAGGGCCATGAACCAACAAATCATCTGTTCTTGCCAAAATGACATAAGGTATCTGCAAAAAAGTGAAAACTCAAATAACTAGTCATTTAATCTGAAGTAAACTAGGGCTTCCAGTTTTTAGCTCGCCTGAACGAAAGTTCAGGAAGAGCTATTGTTGTCACCCTGGCGTCGGCGTCAGCTTCCGCGTCCGCGTCAGCGTCGGCGTCCGGATTGGATGTTTTGTTAAAGTTTTTTAAAGACCTATATCTCCCTAACCCATGGATGGATTCTTTTGATACTTGCACTGTAGTTAGATATTGGTCCAAAGTTTAACAGGGTACCACCCCCACCCCACTCTTTGACCTTGATGTCAAGGTCATGGACTTAGAAAATTGGGAGTGTTTTGGAACTGGATGTTTTGATTAAAGTTTTATAAAGCCAAATATCTCCTTAACCCATGGATGGATTTTTTTGATACTTGCACTATAGTTAGACACTGGTCCAAAGTTTTCGAAGGTACTACCCCCCACCCCCCTCAGTGACCTTGATGTCAAGGTCATGGACTTAGAAAATTGTCTTTTTATTGATTGGATGTTTTGGTTAAAGTTTTTTAAAGACATATATCTCCTGAACCCATTAATGAATTCTTTTTATATTTGCACTGTAGTTAGATATTAGTCCAAAGTTTTACAAAGTACTACCCCTGCCCTACTAGGTGACCTTTATGTCAAGGTCAGGGACTTAGGAAAATTGGTCTTTATTAAAGTTTTCTAATTGCGTACTGATTCATAATGCTTGGCAGAGATTTAGTTTACACTTGAACTGATGTTAGACACTTTTTTGAGTTTTTACAAAACACTATATACTTACCCCACTGGATGACCTTGATGTCAAGGTCATGGACTTTGAGTTTTGTCTTAAAGATTTTGATTAAAGTTTTATATTAATGAAGGCGTAATTTCACTGTGCCACAATGGACTCAGTTGATACTAATACGTGGACTGATGTTAGATAATGGTTCAAGTTTTTGATACATCCTAGCCCCCCCCCTGCCCCCCACCCCTTTACCCTACCCCTTAGTTCTTTGACCTCAAGCTCATGAACTTTGAAATTTAATGTGGATTTTTTTTATTTTAATTAAGAGTTATTTCTGAGATAGCTTTTGTTTAAAAATGTGTTGTCATTATGGACATGCTTGCCTGAAGTTTTATGCATAGCAGTCCACACCACCATAGCAACTGTGTGATGGACAAGCACCTATTCAGGCGAGCTATGCTGTCAGGCGACAGCTCTTGTTGCATATAGATTCTTCAGGGTCGATACATATTGTCTGCAAACTGCAGAGGCTATGACTGGACTGCACAGATGTGCAGGCTAGTCTGAGCCTTTGCTGTCAAACGTGTTAAGCACCCTTTTTGCTTGTCATAGCTTCATTGTTGATATTGTAGATTGATTCACTCCAAGCAACTATACAGCAATTAGAATCAGAACGAAGCCAGATGCATGAGAATCTCAAACAGCAGAGAGACTTAGCTGACCATCTCAGTGTTAAAGTCTCTGACCAACAAGAAGAAATTGTTCAGCTGAGTAAGTTCTATAATTCATGACAGCTAACTGTCAGTTCCTGCAATCACACAACATGATTTGAAACCAGATCTGGAAGAAATACAATGACATGAAATATTGGGACAGCTTAACTAATTGCTGTAATTCTCCTCATATTTGAACAGGTTAATTTCATTAGAGGCAGTATGTCAGATATTGCTGCCTGAATAGCGAACAGTGCTGGCTGCAGTCTGATCACAGGTTGCACTGTTTCCCAGCATTTAGAGGCATTAAGGTATGTCACATTCTGTACAAGGCACTTGGTTGTCAATAGAGTGTTTAATGTTCCTCCAGTATGAAGGTCATACAGAGACAGTGACCTCAGTTTAAGATCTCGGCAAGAAGACCAGTGTAGTGGGCAGACAAACCTGCCACTCCTGAATGGAAACAGTATAAACCTAGATCAGACTGCATCCAGTGGAGCTAGTCAATCTGGGTCTGCACTGTTCATTTACACCTATTTGTCCAGTACTTAGAATTTTGATGGTTACTCAATCAGGACCCAGTTGTTCAAAACTAACGATGTCGTTAGTTAACGTGACGTTAAAATTTCAAACGTTAATATCACAAATATGCCAATATTTTTTGTTGTAAAAATGTGAGAAGCTTTTGCAATGCAAAAGCTTCTCACATATTTTCAACAAAAAATATTAGTATATTTGGCTATAAAGTCTCAAAACACTTAATGAGTTGACCTCTTAACGAGCTCGTTAGGCTGACGATGCTTTGAACAACTGGGCCCAGGTGTTTATTATTATTTAAAGTAGCTGTTTATCAAAGTGTTAAAATGCTTGACATGTTAAGCATCCAGTTATAATTTTTCAGGTTCTTCAACTACAGAGAATGACAAGGTGACAAGAAGAGAGTATGACCAACTGAAACAAGCTCTTGATCTCATCCAGGTAGGTGGGAGCGATGCTTAAATTGTGCACACTTTTAGACCAAACCATGTTCATAAAAGTTTCAGTAGTTTATTGTCTAACCTGTGACTAGCAGAAGCAAAACATAGGTATTACTTTTTCGGCATTGGTGGTGTAAAACTTTTTGTCAAGTTTTCTGGTTAAGCTCTGTTTTGTGTGCAAAAAGGGGAGACATAGCATTCCACAGCTTGTGTTTAATTCTGCTCAAAAGCTTAGTATCTCTCACAGTTGCTTCCTGAACAGTGTCCTCAGCCCATTGGGGCACACACAATAAATGGGCTGTCTGATGTCTCTGTGACGGAGTCACATGTAAAGTGTTAGTGCTATGGAACTGTCCTTGTAAGTTCTACCATTGTTTTACTTGCAGGATATATAAGTATCCTTGTGTAATGAAATATAAAATTGATTTATCAGACAAAACAGAGCACATTATCTTGTACTTACAAATACTGTTTATGTTATATGTGTATGTGTTATATTTTCAGGATAAGTATTCTCGTGTAATGAGAGATAAAGCTGATTTATCAGACAAGGCAGAAGAACTAGAGCATATTGTCCTACAGCTGCAAGGGGAGACAGATACTATAGGTTAGCATTACAGGAAAGATTTCCAGTATGATTAAACAATTGGGACAGAAATGCATGAGCAAATAGTGCAGACCCTGATCAGACTGCTCTTGAAAGTGCAGTCTGATCAGGATCTGCACTGTTTGCAGTCTTCCCAACAATTTTTTGACACTTTATCAGAAAGATTGATGGATGGATGACTTGAGATTTTACGTCCTTTTTAACAGTATTTCTGTCAAATTAGGATGATGGGAGGGTGATAATGAAAGACTGGGGGCAGTTGAACCTGGTATATGAATGAAAAGATTCCGGCCACTGCCAGATCTTGAACTGGGACTGCTAGGTCAGTAAACCAGCGCTAAACCTACTTAACTACTGGGGCTCAGCCATCATCAGATATTCAAAGAAACTTATAGTAGGATAATTACAGTAATTAGTTAAGGTGTCTCAATATTTGGAGTAATTGTGGTATTATTTGATAGAGTTGATTTAACGGACATAGAAGAAGGGCTTTATTTGCTTCATATTGTGAGAAAACTGCTGTCAGATATGCAACCAGCCCATGTATATTGCAGTCTGGTTTGAACATAATTTAGACTGGTTTTATGATGACAAGTGATTTATCACAGTCACTGGTTGTCACCCGACGTAGGCGGAGGGGGACTATAGAAATGACCCTCGTCCGTCCGTGTGTGCGTCCGTCCGTCCGTCCGTCCTTCCATCCGTCCGTCCGTCCGAAATCTTGTCCCCGCAACTCCTCCTACGTCTTTCATCGGATTGATTTGAAATTTTACTGATTGTATTCTTATGATATGAAGATGTGCATGTGGTTTTAGATTTTTGTTTCGGCCATTTTTGATGGAGTTACAGCCCTTGCTGACTCAGACCTTCCGAAATCTTGTCCCCGCAACTCCTCCTACATCTTTCATCGGATTGATTTGAAATTTTACAGATTGTATTCTTATGATATGAAGATGTGCATGTGGTAGTTTATTTTTATTTCGGCCATTTTTAATGGAGTTACGGCCCTTGCTGACTTAGACCTTGTCCCCGCAACTCCTGCAACATCTTGTATCAGATTGACTTGATATTGTGCAGAATGTTTCATCATGATCTGAAGATGTGCATGTGATTTTGTAATTTCAATTGTCCTATTTTTTACAAAGTTATGGCCCTTTGTCATTTTTTTGCATTTTTCCAACTTTTGAACCGTTTGACCGAGAGAGCTGAAATTTGGTATGCTAATAGCATTTGGTAAATTGATTATTCTGATTATTGTTAGGATGTGCTAAATCATAAGTGACAGAATTATTCCCCTTTCATAGATAATAGACATTCACTTAAAGGTAAAAGGGATAACTCCAGAACTATTCATATTAATGGGCTGAATTTTCATAAATGCATTGTTCATTTTTCATCAGATTCATATAAGCAGGATTATGGCTCTTGTTATTTTGTACTGGGTATACAGTCTTGATGTTTTGATCATTTTGTATGGGCCAATAGTTTCAGTAACCTGATTTTACACATATATGCCCCGTTCTGAACTTACGTATTTTATAAAGAGGCTCAGTAATTGGGTATATGTCTTTGCTTATGTTCAGTTATCATTTGCTTACCAGGTTCTGTAATATATATATTTTCTGTTTTTGGCCATACATTTACTCTGAAACAGAATAAAGGGCTGAAGTTTGTGACACATTTCAATCGTCGGGTGACACTTGGCCGATGGCCTTTTATTATAAATGACTGAAATTGAAAAGCACAACTGGTTTGTCCATACAGTGCTAATACATACACCCATCTGTACCATCACAGAAGCTAGCATATTTATGATAAGATTATGGACTACAGATTACTTGAATCAAAGCACTTTATTCCAAGATGAATCAAAATCTTATTCATAATGTTTTCTTTTCAGGAGAGTACATATCTCTATACCACCACCAGAGAGCATTGTTACAACAGAGAGAAGTACACAAAAATGAGTACATTTCACAGCTGGCCAGAGACAGAGAAGAACTTCAGGTATGTCATTCTGTTCCCAAAGTAATTAACCAAAATATTTGGGCATGGATGTACTAGTATAAACCCAGATCACACTGCTCTCACTTGCTGTAATAGGAAAGACATCTGCAAAAAAAAAAAAAAAAAAAAACACATGAGAATTTGGAGAGAAATACATACATTTTAACACTATAGACCCAGACAAGGGTTTGCACTTCTTTCTAATTCTTGAAAGCTCTTATGAGACATCCCATGGCGGGATAAGTTTAAGTAGACTTCCCTTAGTTCAAAGATAAAAATGAGATACCATATTGTAGCAGTATCTTTTCAGTTTCATTCTTACACGTCAGTTTGCTTAAAGCGGAAACATTTAATGTCTAACAGAAACTGACACATTTTTATTTCCAGTTTGTTAAATGTAAAGATGTGAAAATGTAAGTGTTTTTCAAGTCCCATTTTACTGTTGAAGGTGTAAAACTGAAATATTTAGAAAGATAAGAATTTATACAGGGGACAGGGGTTTTTAGCTCGCCGGAACTAAGCTCAGGAAGAGCTATTGTACTACCCCCGGTGTCGGCGTTGGCATTGGCGGCGGCGGCGTTAGCAAAATGTTGAAGCTTTGAAGCTTTACGTTGAAGTTTTTTAGGTGATGGGCAAGGCGCTGTCAGGCAAGCTATCCTGCCCGCTGACAGGTCTTGTTCATATGGAACTTTGTCAGACATTGTAGTTAGCTTCAATTTATACTTACAGGATAAGCTTGGAGAGTTACAGGCCTTAGTTATGCAACTTATGGGAGAGAAAAACATGTTACACAGCTATGCCCAGGAGTCTAGGAGACCTGTGTCACCAATGTTTGATCCCCATGCTGTACAGAGTCAACACCTCGTGAATGGCAAGTCAAATGGTAAGCTCATGCAGGGCTGGAGATGCAAGGGGTTATCTGATGATAATTCGTGGGTAAATGTTTTGATTTTTCTATAAAAACATGCTGTGACCCTTCATTAAAACCGTCTCACCAAGACAGTTTTAATGAGAGGTCACAACATATGTTTTGATAGAAAACTAACAAAAGTTATTTTACTACCGCCAGTTAATCCCCTTGTCCCTAGCTATAAGCTGTATGGTTTGTTTAGCATATCTGCATTAAAGGAGCATTTAAATTATACAGTTGTACAGTTGACAGCATGTGTTTGAAGAAAGATCATGATTTTCAGTGGTAGTGGCTGAATTTTGTTTATGACTTTTAATTTTACCTCTCTATTACTTGCTGATTTCTATTTATGAATGACACAAACAACTGATATGTTGTTTTTGCACTTATAAATCTGTTTGTCCAGCAGATTTGAAAATGGATATTTACACTTTAAGCACCTAAAATGAAAAAAAGTTAAATTTGTAAACATCACAGATCCAGATGAGGCAGCTCATAATGAGCTGTCTCATCTGGAGTTACACTGTTTGCCTTTAATTTTTGAATTTTCAGTGTGATATAGCTTGGATAAAAGTTTGTTTGCAGACGTAAATTTTGTTATCTTATTTTTGGCACTTCAGGGGTTAAGATTTATATCTGTGTTTCAGAATGGCCGGATTATACCAGCAGTGAATCTGATACAGAGAGTGAAGTTGAAGCCATTGTGGGCGGGAAGGATGATACACCTGACCGCCTACATGATGATACTGAACATCTCCATGACAACCACCTCCATGTTAATGAAAATCAGCACAGTGATATGGACACTCAGGAGCACCACCATAAAAAGACACATAAACATACACATTCTCAGTCAAGTGGTCGTAGTCGTAACCATTCCTCATCCCACAGTGATATACAAGGTCAAGGGCATACACCTATAATAAGTGCCAATGACGGTCAAACTGCTCATAAAATATTGAATTTACTGAATGAGTTAGGACATTCTAATCTAGTGGATAGATCAGCATCAATTGAGCAACAGTTTCATCCATGCAAGTATTGTAAGGGTAGATTGCAAATTTTATAGTCGTTGACCATTTTGTATAATTTTTGAGTCTTTGATAATATTTAGAGATCAATATTTTTAGCTCACCTGAGCACGAAGTGCTCAAGGTGAGCTATTGCGATCGATATTTGTCTGTTGTCCGTCATCCGTCCGTCCGTCTGTCCGTCTGTCCGTCAACAATTTCTTTAAACGACATCTCCTCCTAGACCAGTTGGCCAATTTCAAAATAATTTCACACAAATGTTTCTGTTATAGCCTTGAACCAAAATTGCTAAAATGGTTCTGCTCTGCTGAACAAAATGGCCGCCAGAGCTAAAAATAGAAAAACCTTTAAACGACATCTCCTCTGAAGCCTGAAGCCAATTGCTCGATTTCAAAAAAATTTCACAGAAATGTTTGACTCATGGCCCTGAACCAAAATTGCTAAAACGGTTCCACTAGGCTGAACAAAATGGCCGCCAGAGTTAAAAATAGAAATCTAAAAATAGAAAAACCTTGAAAAGCAATCACTTCTGAAGCCGCCAGTGGCTCAATTTCAAAATAATTTCACAGAAATGTTTGACTTATGGCCCTGTACCAAAATTGCTAAAACGGTTCCACTCTGCTGAACAAAATGGCCGCCAGAGCTAAAAATAGAAATAAATCTTAGAATGACACAGAAGGCACAGTTTTGATACAATCATCATGAAACTGTGTCAGAATGTTTATCTTAATAAAATCTAGACCATGATTGAAACTGGGTTATGTGGGGTCAAAAACTGGGTCACTAGGTCAAATCTTAGAAAAACCTTGTGTACACTCTAGAGGGCACAGTTATGATCCAATCTTCATGAAACTTTGTCAGAATTTTTATCCTTATACAATCTAGGGCAAGATTGAAACTGAGTTATGTGGGGTCAAAAACTAGGTCACTAGGTCAAATCTTAGGAAAAGCTTGTGTACACTCTAGAGAGCACAGTTATGATCCAATTTTCATGAAACTTTGTCAGAATGCTTTCTTTATGAAATCTAGACCAAATTTGAAACTGGGCCATGTCAGGTCAAAAACTAGGTCACTAGGTCAGATTTTAGAAAAACCAGGTGAATGCTCTAGAGGGCACAGTTTTGTTCCAATCTTCATGAAACTTTGTCAAAATGTTTGTTTCCAACAAATCTAGACCAAGGGTGCAACTGGGTCATGTTGGATCAAAAACTAGGTTACTAGGTCAAACCTTAGAAAAACAGTGTGGATACTCTAGAGGGCACAGTTTTGGTCCAATCATCATGAAACTTTGTCAGAATGATTATCTTAATGGAATCTAGGCCAAGTTTGAAATTGGGTCTTGTCATGTCAAAAATTAGGTCACTAGGTCAAATCATAGGAAAACCTTGTGTACACAATTGTGGCTTTATTTTGCATTGAATCTTCATGAAACTTTGTCAGAATGTTTATCTGCATGAAATGTAGGCCAAGTAAGAAACTGAATAATGTCTGATCAAAAACTAGATCGCCAGGTCAGATCTTTGAAAAACATTGTGTACACTCTAGAGGGCACAGTTTTGATCTAATCTTTATAAACTTTGTCAGAATATAGATTAGAAAGTGCAAAACTGCTCCAAATGAACCATCATCAAATAGATACTCTTCCATGTTATTTCATCATAACTCAGGTGAGCGATTTAGGTCCATCATGGACCTCTTGTTTCCTATGGATTGGAAATTATTAGCATCACAGAAAGCATTACTTAGTGAATGGACACACTGTCAGGGGAAGCAGCTCTGCCATTGATGTTTCTGCCTCCTGTCTCAGTGGGGGGTCAAGTCCTTAAGGGAAAAATTTGCTCCTCATGGAGCAAATTCTTTTGAGAGTAGAACCCATCTTGGGAGGTTTTCGTCATCGTACAGAGCTCTTTTAATGAGGCAAGATGTGGTTGTAATTGGGGACGATTTCTGTTAAATCCCCATCTAAACAGCCTCGATGAGCTTTCACATGTTTTCAGTGACAAATTAGACCAAATCATCAGATACTAGAGTTGTGATGCCAATGATGTGATTCTGCATCGTTATTGTGATAATATGAGCCGTGACACGACAAAACCAACAAAGTGGTTGTGCGCCCAGTGCAGACTCAGATCAGCCTGGCATCTGCCCAGTCTGATCAGAGTCTATGCTGTCCGTATGGAGCTAGCTTAGACTCTTATTTACCCTTTATGCGCACTGCGAAGAATCTGATCAGACTGGGCAGATGCCCAGGCTGATCTGAGTCTGCACTGTGCGCACAACCACTTTGTTGGTTTTCCGGTGTTGTGGCTCATATTGTATCTTCCAAGAAGACAGTCATTATGGGGCTGTAAACTGACAGTATCTCAAGTCTTAGGAAGAAAACTGGAATGTACATGTACATTGATGGGGTTAGAAATGATTGAGAATCCCACTGCCTATGTAGATATTACTTCTATGAATGATTTCATCATATTGGACCACTGTTTATGCTGTGAAACAGGCTTTTGTTGGTGAGAGTCATATTTTCTTGCTTGTTTCCAAGATGACAAGCTGGCAAATATAAACTATCACAAAGTAGCAAATGTCATAACCATTACAAAGGAGTGAAAGGACCAGTCAAAACTTTGCATGTGTTATTTGGCTCCAAATTGCAAAACTAAGCCTTGGAAAAAAAAACTGTTTTGAGCCATTAATGCATGGGATCCCATAAACGGGAAACAGTGTAATTCTAGAAAGATTCCACAGAATGAGGCATCTGATCAGGGTGTACATTGTTTGCATTAAATACAGGTCTTTGTGAGGAAAAATATACTGTACAATGGGTAATTTTTGCATTGCCTAATTTTCATGGAATTCCGCGGTTGGTAGAGATCCGCGAAATTAAACTCCCGAAATTTTTTTCCAAGTTTGTACACAATAGTAATAAGAAATTTGAATCATCCAAACATATGGTTTGCAGTATTCAAAGCGCCCCACAAAACCTTAAAAGTAGGTAGAGATAGAGCTATTATTTTCGGCGCAATTATATTAGCTGATAATTAGCAGGTTTATAATTTGAACAGGCTGTCACTTTTTTCGCTTGATTAATGGTCACTTGTACCTGATTATGCAAGTACAGTTGAATTACTTGTAATTGACTGTGAGTTCTGTTTACTTTTATTCTGAACAATAGCCATTCTATCAATATTTCACATATTTATTTTAGTTGACTGTTTCTGTGTACTAAACATTGATTTGTACAAATGTCTATCTTAAGTTTTGGGGGGGGGGGGAGGTTGGAAGATGGGTATCCACCCAAATGCAAAGGGAGCCGATTCTATCTAAAAGAATGTGTTTAGTATAAATTGATTACAGTTTCTTTACATTTCTCTCTCCTTGAACGTCTTGATTTTTCAGTAAAGCCAATATTTTACAGGACAAACACAATTTTTATTTTTGTGGATATTCACATCCGTGAAAATTAAAAACCGCGAAAATTAATCCTTATGTTTTTGGGTCAAATTCGGGAAAATTTGGTGATGCGAAAATTTTCCATTATACAGTATTTGAAATCCATTTACACACCCCTTATACTGGAAATGGTTTTAACTTTGAGTTTGAAGAGGCTTCAGGCATTTATGGGTTAGTTTTGTCTCCAATACTAATTTAAGACAGGTGTAATGATATGCTTTCAGCTCATCTGAATTTCTATCATTTTCATATAATTCATTTTGATTCAAACATGTTTCATTTTTATGTTGGATATTCCAATGAAATTAGGGTTTGGGACAAAGAAAATGAAAAGAAAATACTGTATGATTTGTTAGTACCTTGAGAAATTAGGATGCAGATTGGCTAATAGGCAACACATCATAAATGCATGCTGTTAGGTGACAATCAGCTAGTGTTATGATATTTATACATGCTTTGAAGAGAGAATCATGAAGAAATAGCAAAGTTTACAGTTAAGTTAATGAGTTAATGTTAAGTTCATTTTACCCTAGCAGTTTAATATGTTTTTAAAAAAAAAAAAAAAAAAAGGATTTAATCCACGACATGCAAAAACTGTGCTTAATGCACATAACAACAAAGGCTCAGACCAGCCTGTACATCTGTGCATTATGTGTAGAGCTTTGCCTGCCCATGCAGAACATACAGGCCCTAAGAAATTGTCAGGCACAAAATGAAGGCTCTAGCTAGAGTGCATGGATGTAGAGACTAATTGGAGACTTTGATTTTAGTAGATGCATTAAACAATCTTTCTGTTTTGGTACAGGGCACATTTCAAACTTTTTGGAAAAGAAGAGAATTTGTTTATCAAGTTTTATAGTTGTCAGAATTCATGATTATTAGTTTCAAGCTAATCAGGTATTTGTACCTACATGTACTTACAATATATGATCTTGATATGCAGACAGAAATGTCTAAAGTCTTGTTAAGCTCTTTTATAAGCACAGCTATATTTTAGTTCCTTGGAATATTTACATTGTACAATGTCATACCAACATCAGTCCAGTAAAAAAAACTATGTCACATTCAAGCTGAAGCAGTGTCGTTGTAATGTGAATGGCTACACTCTCGGGGCCATTTTCATTTTTGCCTCCCTTCTCAGTAGGGTCAGCTCATAAAGGAATGAATTTGCTCCCTAAGGAGCAAATTCTTTCCTTTTCGAGTAGACCCCTTTTTGGAAGGGTTTCCTCATCCAGGGAAGCAAATAGGAAGTCAGAAAAGTTGTTTCCCTTTGTAACAATGGTGGGAAAACATGGAAGTCTAAGGGGTTGCGTAGTAACACAGCTCATTTAATGTTCTAAGATGCCAATACCTACTATTGTGATATTACTGATAAACAGGGTTACTATAAAATACCATAAAAAGATCACCAAATTGGGACACATATTACCGTAATTGTCTTAAAAATGGAACAGTTTGGTTTTACAATGCAGTGATGTATTCAACAGATATGGATGGAATGGCAAACGGTGTCGGACCTGATCAGACTGCTCTTTAGCAGTCTCATCTGGGTCTGCACTGTTTGCTTAGACCTAGCTGTTCCAATATTCAGAATTTTTATAGGCTGGGGTTTTAATGATAATTTTGAGCTAATGTCTGTTCATACTCAGTAAACACCCCTGGTTTTCTACTTGTATTCAAGGGGTGTTACGAAACGAAAATGAGCTATTATGAAATGAAAAAGAGTCATAGTTACCAGATGACCTGTCAGATGACCAGGTTGTTTGGTAACTATGACTCCTTTTCGTTTTGTAACAGCCTTGAAAACATAGTTAACTAGGTGTGATAAACTGGAGCAGTAGATTTAAAGTTGGACTTTCAGTGATGATTCTGAGATAGTTTTTGTTTTTTCTCCATAATAAGTGGTTGTTCATTGTTCATAAAACTTAGGCTGTTCTGATGGAGATAGTGTATGTTTTGAATTTTTCCACAGGTTTATCCTAAAAAATTACCATTTATGTAGAGCTCTGACAACCTATACACACTTATTCACTAACTACTCAGTGTTGTCCTTCCAGTTCAGTAACACTTAACATGTTCCCTGAGAAAAGAAGTCAGCAATTGTTTTATTACATAAAAGTGACAATTTCAGTTGTCATTTTAACAGACTTGACATCAGTTTTCAGTAGATGTTACTTCATAAACCATGTGACATTAAAACTTTGCGTAACAAACCAGACCATCTGAAGTATTATGGACCTCACCTTTTAGCCTCTGAACCAATGAAATGCCTTTTATTTATAGATTATATAATAATCATGATTACCAAACCACAAACCATCCTTTCCATACTGGGTAGTCAGGCAGAGTGCAATATAATTTTCATATCAGATGAAAACTACAAAGCCAGTGAAATTTGCTTTCGTTTATCTACAGGACTTTTTTTGTACCAAACGACTGTCAGAGAACCAGTCATATTTTTGATGAACTGTTGTATTTGCTGATGAGTTGAGATCCAAAAAATTATTCAAGGGGAATCGATGCACTTTAAGGGTCAAGCAACTCTGCTATTTTCAGTTTTGCTTCCCATCTCAATGGGGATCAACTTTTAAATAGGAAGAATTTGCTCCCTGTACTGTAATTATTCTATGGAACAGTCTGATCACATTTATTTTCCAAAAGAAATTGCAAACAGTCAAGAGCCTTTTGCTCTTAGTCTACACTGTTTGCAGGGAATTTCAAATCCCTGAAATTACAACTGGGACAAATTTAAGCATGAAAATTTTGTTGTGGAAAATTACCTCGGCCTTGTTCAAAACTAAAGGAATTGTTACTTAAGGAGACATTATGTTAACAAACATATTGAGCTGAAAATGCCTGATTAAATTAACAAAAAAAAAAAAAGAGAAACACTGCCATTTTTTGCAAAAAAATGTGAGGAGCAGCATTTTCAGTTCAAAAGCTCCTTACACATTTTTTTTTCAGATAAAATATTACCACACTTTATTTTTTTGTGTGGTGGAAAAGTGAATCCTTGACTAACAACTTTATTGAAGCTAAAGAGGCTATGAAGAGCAGCTGGTCTCTGGTTAAATCTTTATTTATCATATGACGTTGCATCTGAGATTGTAATAAAGCCATGCATTAAAAACAATAATCCACTAGTGGATTAAATATGCAAATTACGTCGTAACGTTATGCGTTGACGTACATAAAAACGTCACGTTTTCTAATGGCGAAATCGTGACGTTTTAGTGCAACATTTGCTAATAAAATGCGATTTTAGTGTCATATGATAAATAGAATCTTGCATTCGTGCTCCTGTATCATTGAATTTATTAAACTCGTTGGTGAAAATGATAAGATGCTCGGCAAAGCCTCACATCTTATCTTTTCCCCAACTCGTTTAATAAATTCAATAATACATGAGCACTTATGTAAGATCCTCTATTTATGATGGAAGGCAGCTTTCAGGGAAGAGTAGTTTTCATCTTAACTCAATTCTTGAAAGAGCTAAGTCATGAGAAAAGGGACCTAGCATCAAACCTGGAAACTGAAGGTAGAGATCAGCATGCACAACTTTGTTCGCATCAGCAATACATAGATGCGGATTAATATAAATGGTGAACTGCCAAGATATAAGTATCACTTGTGTATCCACTGATTTTCAGGCTGATCGGAGTGTTGGCAGTTCTTAATGCTATTTAATACTGTTTCTCAAGATGCACCTCAGTTACAATAGAGCCTGATACACTACTCATTGTAGTGACTTGCAGAAATGAGACATAGATATTGCTTTTTGAGCGTCCTTGGCATTGGTGGCTCAAAAATTCTGGGCCCGGTTGTTCATAACTGACGATGTCGTTAGTTGACAAGATGTTAAAATGTCAAACCTTTTATATCTAAAAAATGCCAAATTTTTTGTTGGAAAAATGTGAGAAGCTTTTGCATTGCAGCTTCTCACATTTTTCCAACAAAAAATGTCAGTGTATTTGGCTATGATGTATATGGCTATGAAGTCATAAAACACTTAACGAGTTGTCCTCTCCAGTTTGTTAAGCTAACGATGCTTTGAACAACTGGGCCCTGTTCAGTTCTGTCCACTAAGACAGTGTGCATTCAGGTGAGACACAACTTGCCAGAGAATTCTTGTTTGAATGTAATGCTGTCATGGCTCCCTAAAAGGGTTTAGTCGCAGTGTAAAGCTATTTATTTATAATGCTATGCCTTTTTATGGACCCCAAACATAGCCTAATAAAGGGACTGTAGTAAGCTTATCAGGCCATAAGAGGGTTGTGAATGGGCCTAATAGAGAAACTTGTTGTTTCCAGTGACTTGTATTGTCTTACGTGTATGTTTGTATAGGTGTAAGCTATTTATATACTGTTATTGACGATAATGTTGAAATTAAAGGGGAAATTATTTTATTATAAGTTGTGTTTGTTGTGCCTTCATGCCTATGACTTTTCAGCATCAGATAGTGTTTGAATATAGAAAAAAATAAAATAATAGTTTTAACTCTTAAGGCACCAAAAAAGCAGGCAACAAGATTTACATCTGCAAAATCAAGAAAAAAAAGAAAAAAAAAAATGGGCCTTGCGTTGTGGGATGAGGGGCCTGTTTTTCGCTTGCTTGTATTTTCTTTTTCCCACTCTGTGAAAGACTGCCTAATACAGAGGAGATACCAACTGAAAGAGACACACAAAAAAATTAATCCCAAGAAGACAACTTAAAATGTTTTGTATTAGGTTGATACTGAAAGTTTCAGGGGAAGCAACTAATTTCCATTTTTGTTTCCCTTCTCAGTGGGGTCAGCTCTAAGCATTTGTTCTCAAGGAGCAAACTCTTTGAATAATAGACACCTGTTTGAAAGGGTTTTGTCACCAAGGGAAGCAAACAGCCACACAAGTCGGGTCCCTTTTTAAAAATGGCAAAACAATTCAGAGGTGTATCCATACACCTTAAAGGATTGTCCTGGGCTTGGTTGTTCAAAGCATCACTAGCTTAAGAAAATCATTAGTGAAGAATTTGTTCCTTTAGTACACATAAAATCAAGTGTGCTAGTATTTTTTGCTGAAAAAAAATAGGAGCTGCTCACAATTTTTCAGCACAAAATGGCAGTGTTTTTGTGTACAATGTGTTTGAAACAACTGGGCCCATGTCTTTACACTGGTTGTGAATTAAGGCATACAGGTACTGTGAATTATGGCATATGGATACCACCAAAGGAGAGTTTTTTGGCTTCTGTTGTCACATGGAGCTACTCATAGAGGATGAAATTTGCTTTCAAAGAGTAACAAGAGGGCCATAAGGCCCTGAATCGCTCACCTGAGCAATTGGCAAAGTGGCTTTTTCTTATGTCCGAAATTGTCAAAATATGAGTCTTGGGTCAAAAGACAAAGAATGACCATGACCTCTTGTACTCATAAATCTTAATGTACTCATTAAGAAAATGGTATTTACCATTTTTTAGGCCAAAATCTTATAAACTTTCCATGACATCTTATGTTCTAGCATTTTCCCATATTTGACCATGCCGTAAAAAAGGTCAAGGTAAACCCAAGGTCATCATTGAACTGTCTTGGTAGTTCTCTAGTACTCCGTGCTACTTAGCAAGTTTCAAGGCCATAGGTGTATTGGTTCTGTAGAAGAAAAACAAATAATTTAAGTTTTATACCAGAAATGGGTATGGCAGTCATGTTGGTCATGTGACCTGGACCGTTTGAACAAATTTTAGTTCAATCAACCCCTGGAGGCTCTATATGAAATGTGTTTACTATTGGTCCTTTGGCTTTTGAGGAAATGTTTGAAAATGTCAAAATATGAGAGACCTGGGTCAAGTCAAAAGTCAAAGGATGACCTTGACCTCTTGTACACATAATTCTTCATGACCTCATTAAGACAACTGTATATACCAGTTTTTAGGCCAAAATCTTCAAAACTTCCCATGAAATCTTATGTTCTATCATTTTCCCATATTTAACCTTGCCGTAAAAAAAGGTCAAGGTCAATCCAAGGACATCATTTGAACAATCTTTGAAGAACTTGAGTGCCCTGATGTTTCTTGCCAAGTCTCAAGGCCATTGGTCAATTGGTTCTTTAGAAGAAGATTTTTTTGGGGTTTTTACCATATATGGGCAGGGTGGCCGTGTTGATCATTTGATCTGAACTGTTTGAACAAATTTTGTTCCCTCAACTCTTGAAGGCTCTATATGAAATTTGTTTACAATTGGCCCAGTGGCTTTTGAAATGATGTTTGAAAATATCAAAATATGAGAGAATGGGTCAAAGATCAAAGAATGACCTTGACCTCTTGTACTCGTAAATCTTCATGTACTCATTAAAATGACTCTATGTACCATTTTTTAGGCCAAAATCTTCAAAACTTTCCAGGAGACCTTATGGTTTAGCATTTTCCCATGTTTGACCTTGCTGCAAAAAGGTCATGGTCAACCCAAGGTCATCATATGAGCAAACTTGGTAGTACTCGAGTACCTTATGCTACCTACCAAGTTTCAAGGCCATTGGTCTGTTGGTTCGGGAGAAGAAAATTTTTTATGCTTTTTACCATGTATGGGTGTGGCAGCAATGTTGGTCATGTGACCTGGACTGTTGGAACAAATTTTTGTTCCATCAACCCCTGGAGGCTCTATATTAAATTTGTTTACAATTTGTCCTTTGGCTTTTGAGGAAATGTTTGAAAATGTCAAAATATGAGAGATCAGGGTCAAAGGACAAAGAATGACCTTGACCTTTTCTACTCACAGTTCTTCATCATCTCATTAAGACAACTGTATATACCAATTTTTAAGTTTTATGTTCTAGCGTTTTCCCATATTTGACCTTGCCGCAAAAATGGTCAAAGTCAACCAAAGGTCATTATTTGAATAACCTTGGTAGTAATTGAGTACCTTATGCTACAGACCAAGTTTTAAGTTCATGGGACTTTTGATTCTGGAGAAGAAGATTTTTATGCTTTTTACCATATATGGGCGTGGCGGCCATGTTGGTCATGTGACCTGGACTGTTTGAACAATTTTTTGTTCCACCAACCCCTGAATACTATACGAAATTTGGTTATAGTTGGCCCAGTGGCTTTTGATGAGATGATTGAAATTGTTTAAATATGAGAGTTCAGGTTCAAAGGTCAAAGAATGACGTTGACCTCTCATACTCATAAATCTTCATGTACTCATTAAGATGACTGTATATACCAATTTTAGCCCCAAATCTTCAACAGTTTCCAAGATATCTTACGTTCTAGCATTTTCCCATATAAAAGTACAAGGAAGCATTTGACCTTACCGTAAAAAAGGTCATGGTCAACCTAAGGTCATAATTTGAAAATCTTGGTAGTACTCGCGTACCCGATGCTACATTCCAAGTTTCAAGGCCATCAGCCTATTGGTTCTGGAGAAGAAGATTTTTCTAGGTTTTTACCATATATGGGCATGGCGGCCATGTTGGTCATGTGACCAGGAACGTTTGAACAACTTTCCATTCCTAAGACCCCTGGAGGCTACATATGAAATTTGGTTACAATTGGCCCAGCGGTTTCAGAGGAGAAGTCATTTGAAATAGTGGACGGACGGACGGACGGACGGATGACGGAGCCTGCCTATACTCTAAGCTCCCCCCGTAGCCGCTGGCTCAGGTGAGCTAAAAATTCTTTCCTGTAATAATAAATCCTTTGCCGTTCTTTCACGTAAAAGATGGTCTCCATGAGGCCTTGGGCTACGAATTCATAGTTGTAACTCACCAGGTCTGTCCACAATGAAAAAGGATCTATAATTCTTACCCATTTGATAAGAACACCCCTTCCTTCAGCTGTTAGATTTTCTATACCGGGCCTGCTGTCTCAGCCTAGGCTCAGAAAACTGTCTCAATCTGTCAGTCATTGCTTATGTTAATTTAAACAACTCCACTTGTTACCTGTCATGTAAATTGCGTGTAGAATATGAAATTAACAGCCACCGTTGTCCAGGAAATGTCACTTTAGATTCCTGATCAGCTGTCAGTCATGTAAAATGCATGCACAAGGTAAAAATCAGCATCAAGAGGATGTAACTATTAATTGAGAACTAGTTGGAAGTTAAAGTAATGGCTTGGACAAAAGTTTTTGCTTTTCTGTTTTATTGAATATAGTACATGCAGGTGACAAAAATAATCAATGATGGGGTTGAGGCCTCAAAGGCTCGTTTTCAGATTATTTATGTCTTACGCTCGGTTAGCCTCGCATAAGACTAACTAATCTGAAAATGAGCCTGAGATTATCTCGGCCTCAACCCCATCATTGATTTTATCAATAATCCATGGAGCAAGTACTATGGTATTAAGAGTCATTCTCTGTAAGCACCAAAATCAGGTGAAAATGACATGTCTCAGATTTTCACGAAACTCAGTGTCTTTTTTGCTAATGTCAAGGGATGAACAAAAATATAAAGTTTTTCTTCGATCAAACTATTCGTTGCCATGGCAACCAGGATTTTCTGGTTTTAAGCCTAATCTGGCAATTTTTCAAATGAAAAATGCAAGATTTGACTCCAATTGTTCTGGTAGTAATTCACAACATACGGTATTGATACTTACATTTTACAAGAGAACCATGTAAGTGCTGCTTACAAATACAGAAAAGTTTCTTCATATTGCTATGGTCAAGCAGTCAGTGACCTTGACTTCCACCTTGTAAGGCGTCTATTTCAAAACATCAAAAATCAGCAAATTTTTAAGACGTTTTACTGAAAAATGCGGCTATAGATTTTTTTCTTTCTCTTGGTGCAGAGAGTACAAAGCCTAGGTGATGATATATCGAAAAATTGGAGATGGTATATTTTTTAAATTGAAAATATTTTTCTTTGAATTTAGTCACCGTCAGAGAAATCAGAAGGAACTTTCATAATTGAAATTCTGAGATAAAATACAATATCTTGAACATTTTCCAGAAATGTGAGCCAAAATACAAGTTGATGCATGATTAACAACTGAAGAAAACTACATTGAGAGTTTTCACCCTCAAAAATACGTTAGTACCTTACAATTTAGGGTTAAATTACCCCACCCACTTTCTTTCAATGCAAAACCAAATTAAAAGTTGCATGCTACAATGAATATATCTCAGTCTTTGCTGATTTTGAATGGTCTAGGGGGCTTCTACAAGCTCATTATTTATGTCGTCTTTCTTGTTTTCATAATGTTCCCACAGTGGTTGGTGGGTGGGGGGCTGGATGGGGGACATATTTTTTTTTTTGGTGCGGATCCCATCAGCGTCTGCGTAGCCCTTGCCTGCACTCTTTGTCCTGTAGGAATAAATGAATTATGACCATACTTGCATGCATACATAATTGGGTAGGGGTAAAGAACTGATTAGATTTTGTTGACCTTGACCCTATTTTCAAGGTCACAGAAGGTCAAAGAATGATGGAAAATGGCTTTTCTGCACCGTATCTCCGAAATGGATATATCAATTTTTACCAAACTCGCACAAATATATCATTGTGAAATGGAAAAGAACTGGCTAGATTTTGATGACCTTGACCTTTTTTTCAAGGTCACGGGAGGTCACTGAGTGCTGGAAAAATGGCTTGTCAGCACAATATCTTCTGACTGGATGGATGGATTTAAAGCAAACCTGCACAGATCTATCACTCTGAAATGAAAAAGAACTGATTAGATTTTGGTGACCTTGACCCTATTTTCAAGGTTGAAAATGGCTTGTCTGAACCATATCTCTTGAATAGATGGATGGATTGTTACCAAACTTGCGTAAACATTTCACTGGGAGATGGGAAAGAAACTGATAAGATTTTGGTAACCTAGACCTCATTTTCGAGGTCACAGGAGGTTGTAGCGAGTTGAAATGTGGCTTGCCTGCATGATAACTCCTAACGGGATTGATGGATTATGACGAAACATACATAAGTTTATAATCGGGAGGTGCAAAAGTACTGATTAGATGGTGGTGACCTGGACCCAAATTTCAAGATTTACAAGAGATCCTTACTTTGCAATATTTAAGGAAAATTATACAGACGAGAAAGGATAGGAGGGGGTTCATCTGTTTTTGTAAAAGAAACATTTCTAGTTTATTTTATTTATCACGTAGTATCCATGGCAACCAATACTCTATCACTAGTCTGTTTTGGTTGGAAACGAATATTTAAAATAGATGGATGGATGACTTGCGATTTTACGTCCTTTTCAACAGTATTTCAAGCTGTGTGCAATGGAACGCCATTTACGGTAGGAAAATTTTTTACCTCAAGCGGGTTTCTAACCCGGTCCGCTACTTCAGTTGGCCAGCGCTTAACCCACTGAGCTACCGGTGCTCCTGGATATTTAAAAACATTCACATTTAGTTGAAAAGTGTTGATTGTGATTTTCTATCTATGTATACACTTTCTATTTTCCAAATAGGTCTCATCTTGGACAATAATTCGTTTTTTTTATTTGCTATGGACACAATCAGATGTTCCATCAAAACAGCAATTGACAATCTGAGTGCATCTGGTAGCAAGCAAATAAAGGACATAAGATAAGCAGAAATACATTTAGATATTTCATAATGGAGAAGAATATTTGCTTATATATTTATCATATTGATAAACATATTTATGTCCTCCCCCCCCCCCCCCCCCCCAACATTTGGGGTGGGGGAGGGGAGGAGGAAAGGGAAGACGGGCATGTTGTTTTGGTGCAGATCCCGTCTGCATTGCTTCATGACTTCATGTCCGCACTCTATCTCCTGAAGGGTTAAATGTATTTTCACCAAACTTGCAAAGATACATCCTTGGGTGGGGAAAAGAGCTGATTAGATTTTGGTGACGTTGACCCCATTTCAAGGTCATAGGAGATATCTGAATGGCGCCATATGTCCTGAACGGGTGGATAGATTTAGATCAAACTTGCACAGGGAAGTGGAAAAGAACTGAAAAAAGTTGGTGACCTTGATCATATTTTCAGGTCACAGCCGGTAAAAAACAGTGAAAATGGGTTGTTTGCATCATATCTTCTGAAGGAATTTATGAATTTTGATCAAACTTGCACAGGTATATTATAAGGAGGTGGGGAAACACTGACTTTGGTGACATTGACCTTATATTCAAGGTCACATGAGGACTTACAGTGTTAAAAATGGCTTGCTTGCACCATATCTCCGGAATGAACAGATCGAGTGTGACCAAACTTGCACAGACACACCATTGGAACATGGTAAAGAATTAATTAGATGGTTGTCCAGGGACAACTTGTCGAGCCCACTGTTTGCTATAGTAACCTATAATTATGTCAAGACTAAATGCTTTATTTACTTATAAGAAAGAAGCCAAACAAGTATATATCATGATACAGCATATTTCTTTTCTTTCTTTTTTTTCTTATGAAGGAAAACAAGTGGAACTATGGCCATGACAAGCACATATTATGATCATTTAATTATTTGACCTTGAAGTGTGACCTTGACATTGGACCAACCTGAACAAACATTTCTACTTGTCAAGAACAATTGTGCCAAATTATTTTATAATTCATGCATAACTGTATAAATTATATGGCACGGACAAGCTCAGTTTATGACATTTTTTTTTATCATTTGACCTTCAAGTGTGACCTTGACCTTGGACCTACCATAATAAATTCCACATGCCACTTCTACTCATCAAGGAGAACAATTGTGCAAAACTGTTTTGAAATTCATCCATAAATGTAGAAGTAATGGCCAGAACAAGCCCTATTTATGACTATTTTATCATTTGACCTTCAAGTGTAACCTTGACCTTGGATATACCTGCAGATGTTTCAAATGGTACTTGAACTCATCAAGGAGAACAATTGTGCCGTTTTTTAATCCATGCATAAACGTAGCTGTTAGGGCCCGGACAAGCTCAATTTATGACAACTTTTATCATTTGACCTTTGAATGTGACCTTGACCTTGGCCCTACCTGACCAAATGTTCCAAATGGCACTTCTACTCATAAAAGAGAACTATTGTGCCAAATTATTTTGAAATCCATCTATAAATGTAGAAGTAATGGCTCGGACAAGCTCAATTTATGACCATTTTACCATTTGACCTTTAAGTGTGACCTTGACCTTAGACCTACCTGAACAAATGTTTCAAATGGCACTTCTGCTCATCAAGGAGAACAACTGTGCACAATTATTTTGAAATCTATCCATAAATATAGAAGTTTTAAAGGTCCCAGGAATTCATAGAAAGCCGCTAAATGGATTGTTTGACCTTTATTCTGTTTTGGAGGTCAGAGGCGGTCTTAAAATGGTTAAAAAATGGCTTATCTATACCCTATATTACGAAGCATTTGTTGTAATTTTGCTAAACTAGCCCTAAATCATCATTTGGAGAAGATTCATAACTGATTATTAGGGCCTTGCCAGACGAAGTAATTTGTAATTTTGTAATTTTTTGGTACAGTAATCGTGTCCGCTCCATAACTCTGAAACTCTTTGTGATACTTTCATGAAACTTGGTACAAATGTAAAACAGCATCAGACAATACATGTATGCAGAGAGAAAGAACCACAACTCCACTTACATTGTTTACTGAAATATGCCCCTTTGAATTTTTTTGGTACGGAAATCGTGTCCGCTCCATAACTTTGAAACTGTTTGAGATATTTTCAAGAAACTTGGTACAAATGTAAAGCATTATCAGACGATGTGCAGAATAACAAAAGTGTAACTCTTTCTACATTTTTCACTGAATTATGCCCCTTTCTAATTTCAGTACGAAAATTGTGTCTGCTCCATAACTCCAAAACCGTTTTAGATATTTTCACAAAACTTGGTACGAAAGTAAAACATCATCAGACCATTTGCAGACAACAAAAACCATAACTCTACCTATGTTTTTTACTGAATGATGCCCCTTTGTAATTTTCAGTACGGAAATCTTGTCCGCTCTATAACTTTAAAACTCTCAAAGATATTTTCATGGAACTATGTACAAATACAAAACATTGTTAGACAATGTGCAGAGAATAAGAACCTCAACTCCATCTACTTTTGTACTGAATTATTTTCCTTTGTAATTTAAAGTATAGAAATTTTATCTGCTATCACCTTTTAAACCATCAAAGATATTTTCTTGGATTTTTTTTACAAATATAAAGCATTATCAGACAATGTGCAGAGAATTAAAACTGTAACTTTATCTACATTTTCTACAGAATTATGCCCTTTTGTAATTTTCAGTATAGAAATCATTCCACTCTCTAACTTTAAAACTGTAGAAGATATTTTCTTATAAATTGATACAAATGTAAAGCATCATCAAACAATTTGTAGAGAAAAAGAACCATAACTGCACCTTCATTTATGTTAGACAGAATTATATCCCTTTCTAATTTTGGGTATTGAGACCTTGTCCAATCTATAACTTTTAAGCCTTTGAAGATATTTTCACAAAACTTGTTACAAATATAAAGCATCATCAGAATATCTGAAGGTGTTCAGAGTGCAAGAATGGTAACTCCAGTTTCCTGCTTTACAGAGTTGTTGCCTTTGTTTTAATCAGTCATGATTTTGTTTTTTGCCTGTATCTTAATTATTCTACCAGAGGCTTAATTCCAAACAACATGAAGTAACAACATGGTAAAAAAAAGCTGTTATTGTATTTTCTGGTCGGGGACATACGACTTAAATTCCACCAACAGCCTCATAAAGGCGGAGCCCTGCTGGTTACCATGTTTCTAGTTAGGTTTTGGTGACTTTGACCCTATTTTTAAGGGTCATTTGTTGATTTGACCTGAAAAACGAAGATGTATCTAAAACCAGTAGATTCATTTTTACCAAACTTGCAAAGATCAACCTTTTAGGCAAGACAAAGACTTAGAATTTGGCGACCTTGATGCCATTTTCAAAGTCACAGGAGTATTTTGTCGAACCCGCTTGCCGTAAGCGAGGCAGTCGACAAAACTTCAGTTTGGTATAATGCAGGCGTGCCTCCATCCAGAACTTTTACAAAAAACAAAGTACAGTAGACAAGAAAGCTTATGCAGACCAGACATGTGATGAGCAATTTTAAAACAAGTGCACCAGGTGCTATTTTATCATCAAAACTCATAGTATATAACTTATGAATGAATTCGTTGTATAACTAAATGAGGTGGGTGGGGTAACTCACCCCCTAGATATACAGATTAAACATATTAATGAATGAAAAAATATTAACATTGTATGTGCGGTTTATTTCTTCTCCAATGCATGTATCTATCTCTATTTATGCTCAGTTGCTGTTCTTTCTCTACATTGTACAACCTACACTCAGATTGCCTAATTTCTTTGTGGAAGGAATGAGTGGTTTTTGTCAAAGCAACTATAAAATACTGATTTAACGTATATTATTTAACAAAATCAACACTTAGAATGCGTATGCATATGTAAAAAGTAAATAACAAGGAATATGTTTCGTCAGCATTGAAACGATTCCCTGTAAATATCCGTGTAAATGAACACTGACCCATAATAGAATAACAGTTACCATGGTTACCAAATGATAAACAATGTAAAAACAATGACAGCAAACATGTGGTGATCTTTTAAAAATGTTTCAGTTTACTCACAATTATGGAAACTTGAGATATATTATCCACGGCATGTAACTTTTGCATTCATTTCATATTCAGTGGAAGTGGGTGGGGTAATTGCACCCCAATATGTAAATTTTAAACATACTTCTGAATGAGAAAAGTGTTTAAGTAACTTCCCTCCACTGTATTCAATGTATTAATTAGTATTTCTGCTCATATTTGCTTAACATTCTGCAGATATTATCTCTTATAACAGATTTTCTGCTATGACAGTTTCTTTTGATTTTCCTGACGGTGACTAAATTCAAAGAAAATTATTTTCAATTTAAAAAATATACCATCTTCAATTTTTTTATATATTAAGAGCTAGGTGTTATACTCTCTATACCAAGAGAATGAAAAAAATCTATAGCCGCATTTTCTAACAAGTGCTTTCAAAATTGGCCAATTTTTGATATTTTTAAAGAGATGCTTTACTAGATAGAAGTCAAGGTCACCTACTCCTTGACCATAGCAATATAAAGATAAAATATTCTATCCGTACACAGCACTTACATGGGTCGATTAAAAGACATGAGTGTCAATAACATTTGTTGAGAAATACTGTCAATACAACTGGTGTCAAATCTCGCATTTTTTATAGGAAAAATCACCAAATTAGGCCAAAAAAGAGAAAATCCTCGTTGCCATGGAAACGGACAGTTTGTTTGGAGAAAAAATTGTATTTTTGTTCATCACTTGACATAAGCAAAAAGACACTAAGTTTCATCAAAATCTGAGATATGTCATTTTCACCCCCTATTGCAATTTTTTTTGTGCTTACAGAGAATGACTCTTAAACACTTAACGAAAAAGGAACTTAAGGGGTTTTATTTTGCTGTCACATCTTGGGTTTGGAGAAAGCAGACATGATATATGTCCGTATATTGCTGTTGAATGTATACATCATGTGCGCTTACTTTTTCACTTGACTGAACTTGTAAAATCCAATGTATGCTACATTTACATGTTTTTACATGTTTTGCACATGCTCAGTTGTGCAGTAGTAATGTTACTAGCAGATTGCTATGTAGACACTCTACACTGACAGCAAACGTATTCCTGCATAATGTTATACTTTCTGAAAATTAGACAAATACTGAAACTGTGATTCTGTGCACTGACGCTGAAGTTGCCAAATACAAGGACGTTCAATTGCAGTAGGTAACCGTTAATCTCAGAAACCGTTTTCTGACTGCCAGAGACATTGAATTGTTGCATAAAAACATCCACAGATTACAGACCCTTGACTTGCAGTACATTTAAGGAATGAATTCCATTTTTCTGAGGTTTATCGAAGTGTAAACTACATTGGGTCACGTGCAAAGTGAATGAACCCCGAAGGGGTTCATGTAAACTTTGCTAGTGACCCAATGTAGTTTACACTTCGATAAACATCAGAAAAATTAAGTTCATTGCTTATATTTACACTCGTTTCAATCAAGTCTTTCATGAAAAATCTTGTATAAGCGCTAAAATTGAAGCATTAAAACATGTACACGCAGTTTCTTCTGCTAACAGCAGAACGGCATGCATGACGTCATGACGTTGCTGACGTCCAATCAGGTTGTAGAGAGACATTGTTTATTTTTACGTCATTGACGTCGCGTGTCTCAATGTAATTATTTGAATGTAAACTACATTACGTTCCATTAGTTTACTATAGGGCTTTTCAGTAAATACACCAAGAATGTAAATATTTAAGGAATAAATTTAATTTTTCTGGGGTTTATCGAAGTGTAAACTACATTGGGTCACGTGCAAAGTAAATGAACCCCGAAGGGGTTCATGTAAACTTTGCTAGTGACCCAATGTAGTTTACACTTCGATAAACCCCAGAAAAATTAAGTTCATTGCTTATATTTACATTCGTTTCAATCAAATCTTTCATGAAAAATCCTATATGAGCGCTAAAATTGAAGCAGTAAAACAAGCACACGCAGTTTTTCGGCTAACAGCAGAACAGCATGCATGACGTCATGACGTTGCTGACCTCCAATCAGATTGTAGAAAGCCATTGTTTATTTTGACGTCATTGACGTCGCGTGTCCCGATGTAATTATTGGAATGTAAACTACATTACGTTCCAATGGTTTACCATAGGGCTTTTCAGTAAATACACCGAGAATGTAAATATTTCTTTAACGCTACGTCAGAATTAAACGTCAACGTCACAGTTGAACTAATCATTATGTTAACATTTTGTAATGTACAGTTCCTGTCAAGTAAAATTTTGCTTATGTTTTCAATTTTGCCTTTTTTTGAAAATTGACCCCTGTTCTTTTTAGAACAGGTTTTAGCATTTGAAATCATTCAGGTACCCTAGTTCTTAACAAGAACTGAAAGGAAAGAATATTTGATCAATTTCAAATCATAAACTATTGCTCTGAGTCTGAGAATCCAAAAATGTTGGAGTTCAAAAACAATGACAAGCTTACAAACGTCAAGTTTCTAATTTTGCTGATCATACTATTACAGTTGTCTGCCTTGTAAATGTGGTGTATCCATAAATATTAAGATGCACTGTCTGGACAGCTCTAGTCATGGAAAAGTTATGCCAAACAAGGAAAATAGTTACTGTGGAAACTACGGAAGCCAGTCTTGCATCAAACACTTAGACTTTTTAGCTCACCTGAGCCAAAGGCTCAAAGGTGAGCTTATAGTATAGGCAGGCCTCCGTCGTCGTTGTCGTCCACACTCTTTAAACATCTTCTTCTCAGAAACCACTAAGCCAATTGAAGTCAAATTTCATATGGGGCCTTTACAGGATGTACTAATGGGGGAACGAAAGTTTATATATTTGGTCCAGGTCACATGACCAAGATAGCCGCCATGCCCATATATGGTAAAAACCTTAAAAAATCTTCTTCTCCAGAACCACTCGGCCGATTGCCTTAAAACTTGGTATGTAGCATTTGGGACTCTAGCACTATAAAGTTAATATAAATGATGACCCTGGGTTGACCTTGACCTATTTTATGACAAGGTCAAAATATGTCCCTTAGGCTTTTGAATGGGGAAAGCTGAAAAGGTGCATTTTTCTGTTGCCATTGTACTCTGTGATAAGGAAATGCAGCAAATACAACTCCTCTGAATTTGAAAGGTCAAGGTCATTTACCTTGGCCAAAGGTCAATTGTCCAGCCTTTGTCAACATTTTCAAACAACTCTTCCTCTGAAACTACTGGGCCAATTTCAAAATTGCATATACAGCCTACAGGTTAAGGGGGAACGAAAGTTTATATATTTGGTCCAGGTCACATGACCAAGATAGCCGCCATGCCCATATATGCTAAAAACCCTAAAAAATCTTCTTCTCCAGAACCACTCGGCCGATTGCCTTGAAATTAGGTATGTAGCATCTGGGGCTCTAGTACTACAAAGTTTATATAAATGATGACCCTGGGTTGACCTTGACTTATTTTATGACAAGGTCAAAAGTGGGCCCTTAGGCTTTTGAATGGGAAAAGCTGAAAAAGTGCATTTTTCTGTTGCTGTTGTGCTCTGTCACATGGAAATGCAGCAAAATTTAAAGGTCAAGGTCATTTAGTGACTTTGGCAAAAGGTCACCCGAGGGTCCTCTGTCAACATTTTCAAACAACTCTTCCACTGAAACTACTGGGCCAAATTCATTTACATTTCATAAACAGCCTTCAGGCAAAGGGGGAAAGAAAGTTTATAAACTTGGTCCAGGTTACATGACCAAGATGGCCACCATGCCCATATATGTTAAAAACTTGAAAAAATCCTTTTCTCCAGAACCACTGAGCCGATTGCCTTAAACTTGATATGTAGCATCTGGAACTCTAGTACTACAAAGTTTATATATTAAAATGATGACCCTGGAATGACCTTGACCTATTTTGTGACAATGTCAAATTTGGTCCCATAGGCTTTTGAATGGAAAAAGCTAAAAAAGTGCATTTTCTGTTGCTATTATGCTTTGTGATATGTAAATGCAGTAGACTTCAACCCCTATGAATTCAAGAGGTCAAGACCTTGTACTTCATCAACAAGCATTAATCATAGATGCATTTAAAATTCAAACATATTGTAAAATTTGCCTTAGACTTATGTGCTGAGGATGAATGGACTCAGGTGAACTAAAGGACCAATGGTCCTCTGGTTTAAAAGTTATTCTGAAAAGAAAAATAGTTGCCAAAAGGCAATGTAGTGTTCTTAATGGGAGCTTGACTTCTAGCTTATGCGGTTCTTCAGATATTTTTTTCACAAGATTGTTCCTATACAAAATGCCTATGTCTGAAAATGGGGAATGGTTCAACCCAAAATTTTTTAAATAGGCTCAAAAGTTAATCAGGTCATCTTTACCATGGCCTGTACCTGTATATGCCGTATACAAAGATCATAGCTTAAGGGGCTCTTCAGATATTTTGTTCACAATCTTTTTCCTTAACAAAATGCCTATGTCCCAAAAAGGAGAATAACTCAACTGAAAAATTATGAAATAGGCTCAAAATATAATCAGTTCATCTACATCTTGGTCTGTAACTTTATGCTAAAACTAAACATGTATAGCATCCAGAGGGAGATCAAGGTAAAAGGACAGAAGCTTGGTACTGCAACAAGCTTCAAATACCTTGGAGCAATTGTCTCAGATGATGGCACTAAAAAGGAGGTTCTCTCAAGGATTGCACAAGCTACTTCAGCTCTTACAAAGGTGGAGCCAATTTGGAGAGATAGCAGCATATCTCTTGGATCAAAGGTGAATTAAACTTATGCGCTCCCTTGTCATTTTCATATTTCTGTATGCCTGTGAATCGTGGACCTTGACAGCAGAGTTAGAGAAAAAATGCAGGCCTTTGAGATGAGATGCTACCGAAGGTTACTGAACATTTTATAAAGGACCACATAACCAATGAGGAGGTTTGCAGAAAGATCCAAACAACCATTGGAGAATATAAAGAACTCCTGACCCTGGTCAAGAAACGGAAACTAAGGTGGTTTGGCCATGTCTCAACGTCTTCTGGTTAAGCAAAGACGATTCTACAGGGCATAGTGAAAGGAAAAAGAGAAGAGGTAGACAGAAGAAGAGGTGGAAAGACAATATTAAGAGTGGACAGGAATTGACTTTGCCAGCTCAATTAGGGCAGCTGAAAACAGGACAAGGTGGAAAGGGATCGTTTCGAAGTCATCTGTGGTGCTCCAATGACCTTGTAAGGTTATGAGACAGAATAAAATAGAATAGAATAGAAACATGTTAGATTAAGTGGTTCTTCAAATATTTAGTTCACAAATGCATATGTCGAAAAAAGGGGAATAATTCAACCCAAAATGTTTGAAATACATGTAGGCTCAAAAGTTAATCAGGTCATCTACACCTTGGCCTGTACCTGTATGCCAAATATAAAGATATAGCTTTAAGGGCTTCTTCAGATGTTTTGTTCACAAGCTTGTTCCTATGCAAAAAGCGTATTTCCAAAAACTCAACCAAAATTTACCAAATATGCTCAAAAAGTTAATCATCTACACCTTGGTCTGTAACTGTATATCAAAACTAAACATGTTACTTTACTTGTTGTGGTTCTTCAAATATTTTGTTCACAAGGTTATTCCTATATAAAAGGCCTATGTCTAAAAAGAGGAATAACACAACCGAAAATGTATGAAATTTAATCAGTTCATCTACACCTTTATCCAAACCTGTATGCCAAATATAACGAAGCTTATGCTGGTTTTCAGACAAGCTTGTTCCTATACAAAATGCCTATTTCCAAGAAAGGAGAATATTAAATCAATCAAAAGTTTACGAAATATGCTAAAAAATCTACACCTTGGTCTGTGACTGCATGCCAAATATCAGGATCCTAGCTTAAGCGGCTCCTTATTTTTTTTCTCAAGCTTGTTCCTATATTAATGACAAAGTGGAAAAAGTGGCATAACTCCTTAACGACAAGACCAGCGAAGGTAAGAAAAAAAAACGGGTCCGCTTATTTTTCATGTACATGTCACATATAACATTTCAAGATCGTAGCATAAGCGATTCTTCCAAAAAGCGTTATGAACGGACGGACAGATGAACAGACAGGTCAAAACAAATATGCCCCCCTCAACATGCTCATCCCCGAAGTTGGGGGGCATAGAAAACTTGCAAGAAGTGACTTTAAGCCCTCAGTAGTTGAATCTCCGTTCCAAGGCCCACACCTCTAATGCATCCAGTCTGTAGTATGTCTAGCACTGAGGTCCTCCCAGGGTTTTGGGGGAGCTGTGGAGAGAGGCCTTTTACCTTTCATGGAGCTGGGGGCGGCAGTGGTTATTAGTTTCAGGTAGCTGGGGAGCAAGCTCTAATTTTAGGGAGCTGGGGAGCTCTGTAAAAATATGATTTTCAAAAATGTTTTTACTTATGGGGCACAGCCCAGTATATACACCAAGTTTTGCTCTCTGATGATCTCTCCTTTCCTGCTCCATGCCATCTTCTCCCAAAAATCTGCATCTGAGGCTTTGCTAAACTCAGCGTTGTGGTCACCTACGTCTTGTTTTGTGGGTTACAATATACGTTTTCCAAGTATACATTGTACTTTGGACTTTGTACGGCTATTGTGGTTAGGGCCTATGTATGGTTCTGCGTTTCTTTCGTCTCTCCCTTCCTCTTTTCGGTGGCTCGGGTGTAATGTAGCATTTTCTGTGTTTAACTTCATTATATTGCTTGTTAATAGTTCATTACTAACTGTGCATCAATAAACAATTATACCCCATTCACCCGTGTTATAATGATGATTACATACGCGTGGTACTGCAGTAGCAATTATACTTTATAAAAGTGAACACAAGAGTTACGTTTTGCGCTATACCTGCGACTGCTGTTGTGGACGCGTTTTGTGTTAACTGTTTGTAAATCTGGAGCAGGCAAGACGGTAAGCAGGGAGACGATAAGACCTTCATTCTCGAGAAAAATATTGTCGTTATCTTCACCGAATAAGCCTAATAATAAATAATTTTTCTTTCAGATGGCTCAGCGGAACGTATCCGTAGTTGGCTATATGTAGCATGAAGAAGAGACAGGGACGATGAACCGCGTTTTCCGTATAATTTGTTTAGTCTGTTGTGTAGTACATGTGTGCACCTCGGCGGAGGGTGAGGGTGAAGGTTTGGGCCCAGTAAAACCGGTTTAAACCCCAGTAGTTATTACTGACCGTCCCACAGGGACTTGTAACAATTTATACTTATTTAAATAATAATATATACATCTATACCCTAGACTAGGGTATAGATGTATATATTATTATATACATAAGTATACCTGTGGACCGTCCCAAGGCGTTACTTTCGTTGCGGTTGCTTTTGTTTTATGTTCGGTGCTGTTTAATTTATTGTGTTCTTATTTTAACCCTTCTATAATAAAAATAGAAAATTGGTAAAAATAGTTGTTAAATGTTTTTCGTATACTTTGTTTAGTCTGTTGTAACCCTTCTGTTGGTTTAAATTATTTAGTTCAGTAAAGATAGCTGAGTTGCCACCTATTTGGGAAAGACCTGCTGACTCGGCTTATCACTTGTAATTTATTGTTTGTTGGAATGTCTTTGTCAATCTTTCCCTTTGATGTTGGGGATAGGGTTTGGGATCTGATTCAGTCAGATCCTGAAGTGTTTTTATTCTTTAGTATATTCCCTAACATCCAAGTAAAGTATAGTATTCCTCAAAATTATTGAGAATTTTTTGCAATGTGAAAATTAAGCACTGGTAGTTGACAGATCATGTGCATACATAATATCTTTGTTTACTTAGTTAACAACATCACTCTGTGAACTTTTTAGCATACTAGTATTACTCATATGTTTGAGTCACAAATGTTATCTCCCCTTGAACTGTACCGCCCAGAGATTTTTTGTCTGACTGGAAAATTATGTACCCTTACCAAATCAAATCGATATTTGTGGAAAAGATAATGACAAATTAGTTGATTTTTGAATGGTTTTATCATCTATTGATAAGTTGTTGGGGAACTGAAAACAGA
The DNA here is from genome assembly GCA_963989385.1 of Ctena decussata. Lineage (NCBI taxonomy): Eukaryota > Metazoa > Mollusca > Bivalvia > Lucinida > Lucinidae > Ctena > Ctena decussata. The sequence goes on from OZ022498.1 coordinate 61,747,432, forward strand.
ATTTTATGAGAGCTTATCAGCTGTAGATGCTGCTGGCTTTCAAACGCGTGACTTCATTTCGAAAAAGTGCCCGAAATTGGGGAAAATTGCAATTTTGACAGAGGGTATGTTGCTCTGATTTATTTTTATTCTATACATCTCGACGGAAATGGCACAAAACCATATATTTTGTAAGGCTAAGTAAACGTGCTTTTAGGGATATGAGTTTTGACATGATTATCTATTCCTTGCCAAAAATATTCCGTTCAGATCACTAACAGATCAGATTTTTTGCTGTTTCTGAGGCCTTCAATATTCTTCCTATATTAAAACAGCCAGTCCCTGACTCAGGAACTGGAATCAGTAGCATTAAACCATGCAAAATATTAAAGGCACCATTAATAATGTAGATTATGATGAACAATGGAAAGAATAAACTATGTCACCTGAGATAGTCTATTTCTAGCAAAGGTAGTATAACAAAACATAGTCGATTTCAAGGGACATATTTTTACAGGGGTGTACCCTAGTCCATATTACCTACTACTGACGAAAGAAAATGCATCATATTGTTATTTTTGTATATCAAACTTGAAAAAGAGGTTCTTTTATTGTATTTTACGCATTTAACATATTGTTGAACATGTATGGCTAGCAACTGTGTGCCAAAATGCAATTCTCAATAATTTTGAGGAATACTGTAGTAAACCGACTGTGTCCCCCCCCCCCCTCCTCCCTCGGGGGTTAAGACGTAATGGAAGATAGATAGATAGATAGATAGATAGATAGATAGATAGATAGATCTGGCGTAGTGAGTCCGTCCATACCTTTACCATAGCCATATATCTTACGTTTAAGTAGTTCATGAGGGTTTCTCAAAGTCCAAGATAAAAGTGTCAGTCTGTCCGCCCTTATCCAAGATTTAAGTCCAGTTGTTTATAACCGTGATTAAGCATGTTAAGTGAGTTTCACAACTAACGTTATGCCTCTTCCGGAATGCATGTGTCTTACCACAGGCGCTTGAAGTTTGGACCGTGAAACACTTCAAAATGTCAAAAAATCGGAAAGACCATATGTCATTTAAGAATGACCAGATGACCAGGTATAGTGTTGTATTGGACACTTTAGAAATGTTTCTAAGCTAGAACTTCAAGCTCCTGTGGTCTGACTGACTAAAATTTGTGTTCATCCAAATGTGCCATAATATTAGAGCAAACAATATGTTCAAGTAACTTGCTTGGCTCACAAGTCAATATGGTCAATACTCCAATTCGCTCAGACCTTAATTTCTGGTTTTCAGGAATTGTTATACACCATAAACAGATTTTTTTCCCGTCTTTTCTTCTTTCTGCATAAGGAATAAAATCCTGGCAGATAATACACGCTTGGGTTGTATATTTCTTACTTTACAGATAAAAGTCAAGGCAATGGCAACGGGCACTGATTTTCATGTTCCTGAAGTGAACTTGGGACAATTTATGATTGAACATATGAGCAAATACGGATCTGCAGTCGCACTGGTGAGTACACTAAAATGCCAGTTTATATGCTCACTTCTTTGAAAGAGTATATTGCCATTTGCAGCCACATTTTACATATCTTTGAGCCCTGGAAGGGAGATCCCATGTCCCTAAATATTTGTAAGTGTATCCCTTGAAGTTCACATTGTTCTTGTGAAGTACCCCTAATATCTTGGATCCACTGTTTTGCCGCCTCCCTAAATTCCATTTATTTACTTTAAATCCCATATCCTTAATATATCCCCTGCCAGGGCCTCATCTATTAATCAACATACAGCCAAAATGAGCCTTCGTGTAAGTACAGACAATGACACATAGCAGCCCGATTGTAACATTGGGATTTGTAGCATTCTCATTTTATATACTTAAGAGCCAGCATACTGTTTTCTGAAGATTCATTTTCCGACCTATTGAGAAACCACCGATTTAAATTGCAACTGAATGTATATAATAAGTTTATGAAAGTGATTCGGAAGTGAATAGGTCTCTTGGACGGTTGAAACAGAAGTTATCTTGAGTAATTTGAGCACTGCAATGGTATGCTTAACTTTTTAAAGAGAATAAACATTTTAGGTTGATGCAGAAACGGGAAGTAGTTACACATATTCAGAAGTTATCGACCGAATACAAAGACTTGCTTCTGGACTTAGAGACATTGGACTTCGTTCCGGTGACGTTCTGTGTGTTCTGTTATATAACAACATAAATTACCCTGTTATTATGTATGCCACAAACCTACTTGGAGGAGTTTTACAGACGATGTCTCCATTATATAAAGATGGTAAGAACACTGCACCAATTTGGCCTCAGAGTCTTATACACACGACGACCTGTGCATGCATTCCTCGGAGAAACATTTTTATAGTTTTCCAGGGATCAGACGCCCCAGGGATCTCCAGGTGTCTCAACACGTTTTGGCTGTCGAGTCCTCATCCTTGCTTCATCACTGTCTTTTCTTGATTTTAATTGTTGCCCGTGATGATTCACTGATGAGCTAGGGGACTTCCATACGAGCCGAACTACCAACTAATTGTGCGCACCGCGGCAGAGGGTGAGGATGAAGGTTTGGGCCCAGTAGAACCGGCTTAACCCCCCACCCCCAGTAGTTATTACTGACCGTCCCAAGGCGGTACTTTCGTTTCGGTTGCATTTGTTTTATGTTCGGTGCTGTTTAACTTATTATGTTTTTATTTTAACCCTTCTGTTGGTCAATATTATTTAGTTCAGTTAAGATAGCTGAGTTGCCACCTACTTGGGAAAGAGCTACTGACTCGGCTTATCACTTGTAATTATACCCCCGGTATACGAAGTATATAGGGGGTATATAGTTTTTGGTTTTTCCGTTTATATGTTTGTGCGTGTGTGTGTTTGTTAACATTTTTTTTCTGTCACAGATTTCTCCGGAACCACTACAGCTAGGATTTTGAAATTTGGTACAAATGTTGGGTATGACTAGTTGTACCGTGTAAGGGAGAATCAGCCTCCTGTTGCTTATCATTCCCTTTGTTTGTCCATTTTTTCTTTCTCTCCAATTAAATTTCTGTCAAAGATATCTTAAAAAAATCTACATTAAGGGTATCTGAAATTTGGTAGAAACGCTAGGTATGACAAGTTGTACCCTGTAAGACAGAATCAGCCTGCTTCAGCTTATCATTCCCTTTGTTTATCCAGTTTTTCTTTCTCTCCAATTTCTCTCCAATTAAATTTCTGTCACAGATTTTTCAGGAACCACTACAGCTAGGATTTTGAAATTTGGTACAAATGTTTGGTATGGCTAGTTGTACCGTGTAAGAGAGATTTAGCCTCCTGCTGCTTATCATTCCCTTTGTTTGTTCATTTTTTCTTTCTCTCCAATTAAATTTCTGTCAAAGATATCTCAAAAATCTCTACAGTAAGACTTTGAAATTTGGTAGAAACGTTAGGTATGACAAGTTGTACCGTGTAAGAGAGAAGCAGCCTGCTCCAGCTTATCATTCCCTTTGTTTATCCAGTTTTTCTTTCTCTCCAATCTCTCTCCAATTAAATTTCTGTCACAGATTTCTCAGGAACTACTACAGCTAGGATTTTGAAATTTGGTACAAACGTTTGGTATGACTAGTTGTACCGTATAAGAGAGAATCGGCCTCCTGCTGCTTATCATTCCCTTTATTTGTTCAGCCTCCTGTTGCTTATCATTCCCTTTGTTTGTCCATTTTTTCTTTCTCTCCAATTAAATTTCTGTCAAAGATATCTAAAAAAAATCTACATTAAGGGTATCTGAAATTTGGTAGAAACGCTAGGTATGACAAGTTGTACCCTGTAAGACAGAATCAGCCTGCTCCAGCTTATCATTCCCTTTGTTTATCCAGTTTTTCTTTCTCTCCAATTTCTCTCCAATTAAATTTCTGTCACAGATTTTTCAGGAACCACTACAGCTAGGATTTTGAAATTTGGTATAAATGTTTGGTATGGCTAGTTGTACCGTGTAAGAGAGATTCAGCCTCCTGCTGCTTATCATTCCCTTTGTTTGTTCATTTTTTCTTTCTCTCCAATTAAATTTCCGTCAAAGATATCTCAAAAATCTCTACAGTAAGACTTTGAAATTTGGTAGAAATGTTAGGTATGACAAGTTGTACCGTGTAAGAGAGAAGCAGCCTGCTCCAGCTTATCATTCCCTTTGATTATCCAGTTTTCTTTCTCTCCAATTTCTCTCCAATTAAATTTCTGTCACAGATTTCTCAGGAACCACTACAGCTAGGATTTTGAAATTTGGTACAAACGTTTGGTATGACTAGTTGTACCGTGTAAGAGAGAATCAGCCTCCTGCTGCTTATCATTCCCTTTGTTTGTTCATTTTTTCTTTCTCTCCAATTAAATTTCTGCAAAGATGTCTCAAAAATCTCTACAGTAAGACTATTTGAAATTTGGTAGAAACATTAGGCATGACAAGTTGTACGTGTAAGAGACAATCAGCCTGCTCCAGCTTATCATTCCATATGTTTATCCAATTTTTCTTTCTCTCCAGTTTCTCTCCAATTAAATTTCTGTCACTGAGTTCTCAGGACCACTATAGCTAGGATTTTTAAATTTGGTACAATCGTTGGGTATGACTAGTTGTATCGTGTAAGAGAGAATCAGCCACCTGCTGCTTATCATTCCCTTTATTTGTTCATTTTTTTCTTTCTCTCCTATTAAATTTCTGAAGAAGATATTTAAAAAAAACACTGCAGTAAGGGTATTTGAAATCTGGTCGAGTCTTTAGGTATGACAAGTTGTACCATGTAAGAGAGAATCAGCCTGCTCCAGCATATCATTCCCTTTATCTAGTTTTTCTTTCTCTCCAATTTCTCTCAAAGGAAATGCCTGACAGATTTTTCAGGAACCACTGTAGCTAGGATTTTGAAATTTGGTACAAACCTTGAGTATGACTAGTTGTAATGTGTAAGAGAGAATCAGCCTCCGGCTACTTATCATTCCCTTTGTTTGTTCATTTTTTCTTTCTCTCCAATTAAATTTCTGAAGAAGATATCTCAAAAATCACTATAGTAAGGGTATTTGAAATTTGGTAGAAATGTTGGGTATGACTAGTTGTACCATGTAAGAGAATCAGACTGCTCCAGCTTATCATTCTCTTTGTTTGTCCAGTTTTTAGCTCACCTGGCCCGAAGGGCCATAGTGATCTATTGTCATACCAATGCGTCCGGCGTGCGTCCTGCATCGTCACGGAATTTGTGCGTCAACACCTAAAAACAAATATTCAAACATCTTCTTCTGTAAAACTACTGGTCCCATGGTTCTCAAATTTCACATGGAGCATGACCTGACTCCAGGGTCTCAGAATTGTAAAATTGGGTCAGGTTGAAAATCCAAGATGGCCGCCGTTACTAAAAATAGCAAAAACAACAAAATAAACTACTTCTCCAGAACCACTTGGTATATTTGTCTGAATTTTGGCATGGAACATCAGTGAAACCTTGGTATTCAAAATTGTAAAAATGAAAAAAATCTGTAGCGGAGTTTTGTCACAGTGACCTACTTTCTGTTTACGTGTGTAATTTTGCTCAAATGCCAATGTAAAAAAATGACCTATTTAAACAACTTCAAACAACTTCTTCTCTAAAACTACTGGTCCCATGGTTCTCAAATTTCAGATGGAGCATGACCTGACTCCAGGGTCTCAGAATTGTAAAATTGGGTCAGGTTGAAAATCCAAGATGGCCGCCGTTACTAAAATAGCAAAAACAACAAAATCAACTTCTTCTCCAGAACCATTTGGTATATTTGGTTGAAAGTTTGCATGGAACATAAGTAGGACCTTGGTATTAAAAATTGTAAAAATAAAAAAAAATCTATAGCGGAATTAGGTCACAGTGACCTACTTAGCGTTTACAAGGCCGATTTTGCTCAAATGTCAATATCTAAAGAAAATGCAACCAATTCTGACCAGATTTGGTCAGAAATGGTTCTTGAATGGAATTATTTCAATTTTGTGCCAGTTGACTATCCAAGATGGCCACCATGGGGGCCGTTACTAAAAATAGCACAAACATAAAAATGACAATTACTCAAGAACCCTTGAATGGAATTGGACCAATTTTGTGACAGAATGTTCCTTGCATGAAGCCGTTTCGATTAATTGCGATTTGGCATTCCAAGATGGCCGCCATCTGGTGTTACTAAAAATAGCACAAACATAAAAATGACAATTACTCAAGAACCCTTTAATGGAATTGGACCAATTTTGTGTCAGAATGTTCCTTGCATGAAGTCGTTTTGATTAATTGCAATTTGGCATTCCAAGATGGCCGCCATCTGCCGTTACTAAAAATAGCACAAAACATGAAAATGACAATATCTCAGTAACCGCTGAACGGATTTTGACGAAATTTGTGTCAAAATGATTCTTGCATTGAGATGTTTCAAAAATATCTAACTGTAGACCCTTCATATTGGCCTCTGTTACTAAAAATAGAAAAATGTGAAAAATAGAAAAACTCAATGGAGTTGGATTAATTTTGTGTCAGAATGGTCCTTTAATTAAGCTTTTTCGATTTTTTGCATTTTGGCATTCCAAGATGGCCACCATTTGCCGTTACTAAAAATAGCACAAAACATGAAAATGACAATATCTCAGTAACCGCTGAATGGATTTTGACGAAATTTGTGTCAAAATGATTCTTGCATTGAGATGTTTCAAAAATATCTAACTGTAGACCCTTCATATTGGCCTCTGTTGCTTAAAATAGAAAAATGTGAAAATCAGAAAATCTCACTTGAACTGGACCAAATTTGTGTCAAAATGGTCCTTGCATGAAGGCGTTTCGATTTTTTGCATTTTAGCAATCCAAGATGGCCACCATCTGCCGTTACTAAAAATAGCACAAAACATGAAACTGGCAATATCTCAGTAACCCCTGAATGGATTTTGATGAAATTTGTGGCAAAATGATTCTTGCATTGAGGTGTTTCAAAAGTAAATATATAAAGACCAGGCAAGTTGGCCTCTGTTACTAAAAGTAGCAAAATGTGAAAATGAGAAATTCTCAGTGGAATTGGACCAATTTTGTATCAGAATGGTCCCGTTGCACAATAGCCAGGTGAGCGATATCAGGCCCATTTGGGCCTCTTGTTCTTTCTCTCCATTTTCTCTCCAATTAAATTTCTGTCAAAGTTTTCTGACGGATCACTTCAGCTAGGATTTTGAAATTTGGTACAAACATTGGGTATGACTAGTTGTACCATGTAAGAGAGAATCAGCCTCCTGCTTATCATTGCCATTGTTTGTCCATTTTTTCTTTCACTCCAATTAAATTTCTGACAGATTTCTCAGAAACAACTATAGTGAGGATATTTGAAATGGTGGAAATGTTTGGTATGACTAGTTGTATCATGTAAGAAAACATCAGCTTGTTCCTGCTTATCATTCCCTTTGTTTGTTCCTTTTTTTTTCTTTCTCTCCAATTAAATTTTGTCACAGATTTCTCAGGAATGTTCACTAGGATACAGCTAGGATTTTTATGTTTAGGCAAAACATTTGGTATGACTATTTGTATCAAATAAGAGAGTATCAGCCTCCTCCTGCATATCATTCATTATCATTTGCTTTAAAGTTTTGTATTAAGTTTGTTCCTATTAGGCGGTGGCATTAGCCGGGGGTATTCGTGAGCCCTTGCTCACATGCTCTAGTTTATTGTTTGTTGGGATGTCTTTGTCAATCTTTCCCTTTGATGTTGGGGATAGGGTTTGGGATCTGATTCAGTCAATTCCTGAAGTGTATTTACTCTTTAGATTTTCAAACAGGGATAAAACCTTAATTTACATGAGTTCTGTCTGGTAGGGCCGAAATAACTATCATATTGGTGGCGGGGCTGTCAGACTTCCCCACTATCAACAATTTATTATTGTTGTAACGTAACTTGATGTTTGTCAGTATTTGCAGATGCAGTCTTTGCGGGTAATGCTCTCATAGGAATCACACTTTGGAGAAATTAGACCATCACTCAAATCTGTCTGCTTTTAACGCTATTTTGCTGGTTATATTTAAATCTCATTTATTATTTATAAACCGAAATAATCTATTTACGCCAATTCTGTTTTCATTCCTGTAAATGTGCTCACTTTACCTTTGGGTCACACGGTATGATTCAAAATCTGTCATCCCTACAGCTGCTTCATCATGATGTTGCGTATATTTTCATATGGAAACCATGGATATCTGATAAGCAGCATGACCAGTATTTTTGAAAATCACATTGTTACGCAGAAGGTTTTACACTCGGTCGACACGGGTGTAGAGCCTTATGCGTCGCCAGGACGGCGGAGGGTGACTTCCGGTTAAAGGGTTATCTACCAGTGTATTACACTAACAAGGAAACTCTAACAACGTTAGAAGTTTTGAAGTTTATATACATGTTCATGTCGCTGGCCCAAGTAAGGTGTTTGTTTCAAATCTGTAATCGATTTGCGTGCAATGCGCAAATAGATTACTGTCTGACGTCAACACCGTACTCGGCTCAGCGCCATGAACTAAAGGAAAACACAAAGAACAAAAGACGTCAGTTTGAGCTCATACAAAAAAAAACCAAGGCCTTATGTTGGTAGACTTCACTTTGTCGTTCCCTGGATCATGTCATGGGCCAGTCCATATATCATGAGGAACACCAACTTATATTGACACGTGCACGATTATATACTGGTCGCTCCCTGGATCGTACCAGGGACCAGTCTAAATATAATATGACACACTTTAGTGGACGAACACTGTCCCACTTTCACCTCCGCAGTAATTACATCGATTTTGCCAATATTTTGTGCTTCCCGCCTCTGCTTGGAAAACATGCACAAGGGCGTTGTAACTGCTCTACCCGGGTTGGTATTAACCTGGAGACGTTTATCGAATCTCCAGGTGAGACGTGGCTCTAAGCCCTAACAGCTGACTGCCGGACTTGATGTGCCTAAAAATAACGAACTTACACTTAATACATTGTAACTACATAATAATAATACGTAAGACTTGGGCCTGTCTTGGAAATACCCTACAACGCCCTCGGCGAATGCCGAGCATAACGTGCACACGCCAGCCGTGTCACTAGACACGACTCGCGCTCACGATGTAAAGCCAAAATTGTGCTTACCACTTCCGCCAATGAAGAAACGTAGATCCTACCACGCATGTGCGTCGAAGGATCTGACGTCAAACATTGTCAAGAAGTATACTGACGTCAACAGGCATCACCATGACATACCCCACATAAAACATGAATGAATCTAAACAATGACCTATTTACATTAAATTGATTGACCAAAATCTAACTCGCATATGTATTAATTCATTTCTTTAAACTAAGCGTAATACCATTTGCCATAGAATATAATAGCTGAATAAGCGTTTCTAACACATTTGGGATCATAACGTTTGATCTGACATCATGACATCAATGATGTTATACCATATGACGCCGTCTAATGAAGGCAAATCAAACGCATGATGACCAAATGTTACCATATTAACTAATGGAAAAAACCCTTAATGCGGTGCATGCTATGGCGTCAATTGACGTCACGAGTATATAAATTAGTTGCATTACAAATCAATCTACTTCTATAGGCCACGTATACGTGAAACTAATATAAAAAGTGCTGACGTCGCAATAACATGAATGCAACTGACGTCACATGAATAACACGAATACAACTGACGTCACTGGACGTCAAAAAGACGCAAACCAGTGAAACTAATGTAAAAAGTGCTGACGTCGCACTAACATGAATGCAACTGACGTCACATGAATAACATGAATGCAACTGACGTCACTGGACGTCAAATAGACGCACACCATTGCAACCAACATCAGTGATATAAACTATTTCCGTAATTTGCAAAACTTCCTAATATACAAATACCATGCGCAGCATGGTCAGTATAAACAAAATTGGTCGACATATGCACAGCCTGATCACTGTCAACAAAATCAAATCAGTCGACACATATAATCATACCATATCAATCAGAAGTCACATTTTTCATTCTTAGCCAAACTATTCTAAATAAATATAATAAAATCTTACCATTCAGGTCTAAACTCAGAATCTGGGCACACAACAATATAACATCCTCAGTATAAGAATTAAACAGCCACGTCTAACTTTTCAATAAAAGATAGGCGTATAAATAGTATGCGTCTCACATTTAAATCATGGGACTCGAATATAAGCGTGCAGGTATTCACATTAAAATCATGCAACACGCTGTCCACAATCAAAAGACTCGTGCAGGTATTCACCTTAAAATCATGCAATACGCTGTCCACGGGAGGTATTCACAAACAACCCATGCATAACGTAGCCACAATTTCCGTAAATGTTTTATTACTACAGTTGCCCTACAAACTGTAGCTCTACTGATTGAAAGAATTAAAATAATTTTGACGACATAGTCGACGATCGGATCCATTTCGTAACATAGGTTTCCCCTTAGGGAGAAAAAAAACATATCAATGTTTCTTTTCTGAAATAGTACTAAATGCGATCGAATAGTAGGCTATGTCAAAACTGGAAAAGTAGCTATATACACAACAACGGTGCGATGCATAACGTGGCCAAACTATCTACTAAGGTAGTCCGCCCCCAAATTATCTTGGCCACGGATAGCAACGATCCTGAATCTGTATGGCTGTAATTTCATGGCCCAACGCATGATTCGGGGATTGAGCACCTTAGCTGTCTGCATATAGGACAAAGGTTTGTGGTCAGTTTCAAGGAGGAATTCCGCCCCCATACAGGTATTTACGAAATTTCTCAACACCCCAGATTATACCCAAACATTCCTTTTCAATTACAAAGTAGTTCCTTTCCCGAGGTAACAATTTCTTGCTAGCATAAGCAATCGGCAAACGACCTTCACCTTCGAATTCCTGAAGCAAAATAGCTCCAAGACCTACGTCTGAAGCGTCTGTTCGGAGTACAAACGGGTTACCTTCTTGAAAAACAGGTAAGCGAAGAATTGGACTAGACGTGAGCCTACTCTTCAGAGTTTGAAATGCCCTTTCATGCTGATCTTGCCAATCTTTGATAGAATTAGGTCTATCCCGTTTAGTTAAATCAGTCAGAGGAGAAGCAATGGAAGAGAAATTTGGGATGAAACGACGGTAAAACCCAGCTAATCCCAGAAAAGATTTAATTTGTCTTTTCGTACATGGACGAGGAGCATCTCTGATAGCCTGTATCTTGTCCTCTTGCGGTCGTACCGTCTGTCCGACGATATTGTGACCAAGGCACTCGATACTGCCATATCCAATCATGCATTTAGATGGTTTTGCCGTCAATTTGGCCGACCTGAGCCGATCTAACACTTGGCGTAATGACGTCACATGATCCTTCCATGTTTCAGTAAATATCCACATGTCATCAACAAAGCTGTCAACATTTGGGAGATTGGACAATATGATTCTCATTAACCTACAAAGAGAGGCTCCCGAATTGACCAAACCGAAGGGCATAGTTTTAAACTGGAATAAACCCTTAGGCGTTTCAAATGCTGTTAAAGGTTTAGACCTTTCAGTAAGACTGACTTGCCAATAACCCTTACTCAGGTCCATCTTTGTAAAGAATCTATGTCCCGACATTTTATTGATAACCTCCTCCATATTTGGCATAGGTTCTGCATCGAATTCCGTCACTTTGTTAAGCTTCCGGAAGTCGATACAGAATCTAACTGACCCGTCTTTCTTCGGAACTAGGACAACAGGAGATGAATACGGTGAAATCGACGGCTCGATTACCCCTAAATCTAACATATCCTGTATCTCCGTCTCCATGACGTTACGCGTCTTATACGGGATAGAATAACCTTTCGTCCGTATGGGTTCTGACGTGAGTAGTTTGATATCGTGCTGTATTTGATCAGTTCGACCGGGTAAACTTGATAGTACATCCGGGTACTGTTTAATCAACGCTTCAACCTCCATACGTTGTTCTGACGTTAACGTATCTGAAATACTGACGTCATTAAAAGTTTCCGGTTCCTTAGCTGTCGGAAAAGCACAATCATCAAGAGAAAATTCATCACTACCATCGTCATCAACCGACTCTGTAGTCTCAGTCGACAATAAACAATGTGACGGCACAGTACGACGTTCGACATACTGTTTCAGCATATTAGCATGATATGTACTCACGACACCATTGACGTCGATTTTATAGTCCATTCTATTCACCACCTCTACTACTTCATATGGACCCTTCCACTGCAATAACAGTTTATTACTGTCAGTTGGCAGTAATAACAGTACTTTATCTCCCACGTTAAATTTACGCGACCTAGCGCGTTTGTCATAATAAGCCTTTTGCTTTACTTATACTTTCCGTAAATTATCATGTGCTAACTTACACGTCTGCTCTAACCGTTCTCTCAACTCAATTACGTACTGGTACGTAGACAGAACCTGCTCATCCTGTACCTCTTCGGACCATAATTCACGTAATATTGCCATTGGGCCCTTAACGTTACGTCCGTATAGCAATTCGAACGGAGAAAATCCTAAAGACTCCTGCGGAACCTCCCTTATTGCAAACAGTAGTGCTGGGAGATATTTATCCCAGTCTTTTGGACGTTCTGCGCACATCCTACGTAGCATTTGCTTCAACGTCGCGTGAAAACGCTCTACAAGACCGTTACAGATAGGATGATACGGCGTCGTGGTTAACTGCTGGAGTGATAACAGCCTGCTTACTTCTTTCATAACCTCAGCAGTAAACTGACTTCCGCAATCTGTTAACATTTCATCAGGTATGCCAACTCTACTAAACATCTCAACTAACGCTTCGGCTACGCGTTCCGTTTCAATGCCGGGTAACGCTACCGCCTCGGGATATCTCGTCGCATAGTCTATCATTGTTAAAATATAGCGGGATTTCCTGTCAGAACGAGGTTCTATCGGTCCAACTATATCAACAGCGACTCGTTTAAATGGTGTGTCAATCTGTGGCAACTTTCCTAAAGGAACCTTAGTGACACGACCTTTTTGAATAGTCCTTTGACATATGTCACAAGATTTACAAAACCTTGCCACATCACCACAAATTCCAGGCCAAAAGAACTCAGTTAACACTCTATCCATAGTTTTCTTTATGCCCAAATGACCTGACATCAAGGTTTCGTGCGCCAATCTTAACACCTTTTCACGAAAACTTTCAGGGATAGTAAGTTGCAAAGTGACCTTGTTTCCCTTAGTAAACTGCCTATACAATAAATCTTTCTTTCGGATAAACTTAGTTTCACCTCGGTTCAATCCACGACTAATAGTCACATTCCCAGATTCCACTCTTTGCCTTATGCCATTCAATTTAGGGTCAACAACTTGGGCCTGCTTCAATGCCTCCTTATCACTAGCAATAATTTGATCAGAAACTTTAAGTTTCCTATAGACCTCTTCACCTTGCTTAGCTTGTGACCTAGTCACTGCCGCCATTGCAAAATGGGACATATCGGGAAGTATTGACCCGTCAATATTTCCAATAACCAGGTCATATAATGTATCTTCCATGCACAATGCCTCAGTTTTTCCTGTGAAAAATGGACAATCTATGTCAACCATTGCTAAGGGATACCTTTGGGTAGATTCATCAATCAAAGTTACATCAGATTCTTTACCAAGTAACTGATCATTAGAAACCAAGTTTCTACGAACGACACACCCAGTACAACCTGTGTCCCTTAAAACTACAACAGTCTTACCATTAACCGTACCCTGCGCTGTTGGTAATCGCGATCTTTAAAAGTAACAGACACCTTCCCTATCCACGTTATCATTGATTAGTGGACTTTCTTCCTTACTCTTATAGAGACCTTCAATTTCATGAGACCTATTCATTGTAGTTTTACAAAAGCTCATTTGATGTCCGCCACCCCGACCACGTCCGCGGGAATAACCCCGACCACGGCCACGATCTGAATTACTACCCTTCGTCTGTACAGTATCGCTCTTACTCTGTGATCTTTGTGTCTCATCTTTCGGTGCATAACTACTCCCCTTACTTCCGCTATACCCGCTTGCACTTGCACCTACCTCCGCACTATATGCTTGCTTCCTATCGGGATTCTTAAAACATTTATATGTTAAATGTCCCTTACCACAAATACTACATTTTATCTCTGGCTTCGCACTCGGCTTATTATCAGATCTACTCTGAGTTACGCCCTTACTATCACGCTGCCCCTTATTAACACAAGCGTAGACACCGCCACGTGCTTCTGCAAATAAATCTGCTTCCCTAGCCATCTCACCTAGATTCGTGAATGTTTTCGGTTTCAAATGAACATATAGTTCTTTACTACAGGATTCTAAAAACTGATCTCTAGCGAAAAAATCGCAAACAGCTTCGTAAGACTGGTCTACTTTCGCCAGTTTTAACCATTTATTAAGATACGACCTAAGTCTACTACTAAACTGAATAAACGTTTCGGACTTTTCAGGCCTATCATAGCGAAATTTCTTCCTAAATCCGCGTTCAGTCATATCAAAATTCTTTAACAACGCATCTTTCAACTTGTCATAATCTGCTGCATCATCTACAGACAATCTATCATAGACATCAAGCGCGCGACCTTTAAGTAGTGCGCTTAAATATGCAGCCCAAACGTTTTTATCCCATTTATTCGCCGTCGCGTATTTCTCAAACCTTGATAAGTAACTATCCATCTTATCCTTACTTTCATCAAAATACGGTAACTTCGGATCTCGTGCATGCGCTAACTTTTCAGCCTTCTGTTTTTCTAATTCAACTCTAAACGTTACCTTCTGCAAATCTATCTGATTCTTTAACTCGCGTTGCTGCAATTCAAAACTATACTTCAACTTTTCTAACTCAACTTCGCTCGACAACTTCGCTTCCTTATCGCTTTCGACTTGAGACAACCTAGCTTCCCTATCTTTCTCGGCTTGCCGCTCTATGCTTTCAATTCGCGCCATCTCGATTTCCCTATCCGCCGCAATCTTAGCTTCTTCCGTCGCCCTATCCGCCGCAATCTTAGCTAGTTCTACTTCCCTATCTTTCTCGGCTTGCACAATCCTCTCTTTCTCCGCCGCGATCCTAGCTAACTCAATTTCCCGGTCTTTATCGGCCTGCGCAAGCTTTTCTTTCTCCGCCGCGATCTTCTCTTTATCAAGTTCCCTTACCGCGTGCCTTTCTGCCCTCTCAGTCTCTTGCTGCTGCTTTACAAATTCCTGTAAAGCCTGCCCCTCATAACCTAACTCCTTTCCCGTCTTAACTAACTGATCCATGCCGCTTAACGTAATGCTTACGTTAACTTAACTGAAACCGACGTTCACTTAAAGTCACACACGTTAACTAAAACGTTAACAATAATAATATCAAACTAATCCAACTAAAACGTTGATCAATTAGTATACTCGCGATCTAGACGTAGCCATTAGAGTTACGTTCATAACAGACCGGAAATGACGTCATAAACTGACGTTGACTTTGCCGAGAATTACTTTTCACTTTCAAATGACACAATTAGATGACGTAAATAACCCACATTACAATTACGCCCAACTTGATCTAGCGTATCGGATATACAAACGTAACGTATGTAACACAAGGTATTAACACTGACACGACAACTGTACGTTCTACATTACAAAACCTTATAAGATACCAACGGTAAATCAAACTTAAGATTCCGCTATTAGGTTTAATTCATTGTAACGATATTATATAACGTTACGAGTGACCTACGTTACTAAATCAGGACATAAAATGGACCTCAGTAACGGTAACGACACAACGTACAAAACGTTTAAGTTACAAATGTAATAAACTTACAGATTGTCATGCAACAGCAGTGCCAAGGTACTCAATCGGACCTTAAAACTAAATATGTATCATCCGTGCCAAGACAATTCAGGTCTATATACCTCAGTTTCCCCACTCAGATATGCAACCTGTTACATTCTAATTAATGCATGGGCTATCGCACTTCATCACGCAGGGAATAAGGATAGTTGACCTTAATTGAGTGTAGGTTACATTTACAAAGAATTTAGTGGCGAAATTGCTCCCCTAAAATTCAATCAATGCAATTAGACTTACGTCACCTTAGAAAAGAACAATCAGAAATTCAATAATACTAATGAAAAAAAAATGTCTGACAAAATTGTGCCTAGATTCTATATATATTGTCAATGTTTTACACTGGCAGATATTAACCGGAAACCAAATCCCACTTCTGACACCATGTTACGCAGAAGGTTTTACACTCGGTCGACACGGGTGTAGAGCCTTATGCGTCGCCAGGACGGCGGAGGATGACTTCCGGTTAAAGGGTTATCTACCAGTGTATTATACTAACAAGGAAACTCTAACAACGTTAGAAGTTTTGAAGTTTATATATAATGTAAATTCTATATACAACAATACAATTTACAACTGTCACAATTACAATAATATACAACACATATTAGTTCATGTCGCTGGCCCAAGTAAGGTGTTTGTTTCAAATCTGTAATCGATTTGCGTGCAATGCGCAAATAGATTACTGTCTGACGTCAACACCGTACTCGGCTCAGCGCCATGAACTAAAGGAAAACACAAAGAACAAAAGAATTCAGTTTGAGCTCATACAAAAAAAACCAAGGCCTTATGTTGGTAGACTTCACTTTGTCGTTCCCTGGATCATGTCATGGGCCAGTCCATATATCATGAGGAACACCAACTTATATTGACACGTGCACGATTATATACTGGTCGCTCCCTGGATCGTACCAGGGACCAGTCTAAATATAATATGACACACTTTAGTGGACGAACACTGTCCCACTTTCACCTCCGCAGTAATTACATCGATTTTGCCAATATTTTGTGCTTCCCGCCTCTGCTGGGAAAACATGCACAAGGGCGTTGTAACTGCTCTACCCGGGTTGGTATTAACCTGGAGACGTTTATCGAATCTCCAGGTGAGACGTGGCTCTAAGCCCTAACAGCTGACTGCCGGACTTGATGTGCCTAAAAATAACGAACTTACACTTAATACATTGTAACTACATAATAATAATACGTAAGACTTGGGCCTGTCTTGGAAATACCCTACAACGCCCTCGGCGAATGCCGAGCATAACGTGCACACGCCAGCCGTGTCACTAGACACGACTCGCGCTCACGATGTAAAGCCAAAATTGTGCTTACCACTTCCGCCAATGAAGAAACGTAGATCCTACCACGCATGTGCGTCGAAGGATCTGACGTCAAACATTGTCAAGAAGTATACTGACGTCAACAGGCATCACCATGACATACCCCACATAAAACATGAATGAATCTAAACAATGACCTATTTACATTAAATTGATTGACCAAAATCTAACTCGCATATGTATTAATTCATTTCTTTAAACTAAGCGTAATACCATTTGCCATAGAATATAATAGCTGAATAAGCGTTTCTAACACATTTGGGATCATAACGTTTGATCTGACATCATGACATCAATGATGTTATACCATATGACGCCGTCTAATGAAGGCAAATCAAACGCATGATGACCAAATGTTACCATATTAACTAATGGAAAAAACCCTTAATGCGGTGCATGCTATGGCGTCAATTGACGTCACGAGTATATAAATTAGTTGCATTACAAATCAATCTACTTCTATAGGCCACGTATACGTGAAACTAATATAAAAAGTGCTGACGTCGCAATAACATGAATGCAACTGACGTCACATGAATAACACGAATACAACTGACGTCACTGGACGTCAAAAAGACGCACACCAGTGAAACTAATGTAAAAAGTGCTGACGTCGCACTAACATGAATGCAACTGACGTCACATGAATAACATGAATGCAACTGACGTCACTGGACGTCAAATAGACGCACACCATTGCAACCAACATCAGTGATATAAACTATTTCCGTAATTTGCAAAACTTCCTAATATACAAATACCATGCGCAGCATGGTCAGTATAAACAAAATTGGTCGACATATGCACAGCCTGATCACTGTCAACAAAATCAAATCAGTCGACACATATAATCATACCATATCAATCAGAAGTCACATTTTTCATTCTTAGCCAAACTATTCTAAATAAATATAATAAAATCTTACCATTCAGGTCTAAACTCTGAATCTGGGCACACAACAATATAACATCCTCAGTATAAGAATTAAACAGCCACGTCTAACTTTTCAATAAAAGATAGGCGTATAAATAGTATGCGTCTCACATTTAAATCATGGGACTCGAATATAAGCGTGCAGGTATTCACATTAAAATCATGCAACACGCTGTCCACAATCAAAAGACTCGTGCAGGTATTCACCTTAAAATCATGCAATACGCTGTCCACGAGAGGTATTCACAAACAACCCATGCATAACGTAGCCACAATTTCCGTAAATGTTTTATTACTACAGTTGCCCTAAAAACTGTAGCTCTACTGATTGAAAGAATTAAAATAATTTTGACGACATAGTCGACGATCGGATCCATTTCGTAACACACATTAATTATTTATAATTAGTTATATCATCAGTCAGTATGGTCGGTAGATATATCAATATGCTCGGTAGAGAAGTCATTATTGTGAAATTATATCATTATGTTCGGTAGATGATTCGTAACGGTCGGTAGCTATATCATTTTGTCGGGTAGATAAGTCATTATGGTCGGCAGTTACATCATTATGTTCGGTAGATAAGTTATTATGGTCGGTAGTTATATCATCATGTTCGGTAGACGAGTCGTTGTGGTCCGAAGTTTTATCATTGGTCATTTTGGTCGGTAGTTATATCAATATGCTCGGTAGATAAGTCATTATTGTTGGTAGTTATATCATTATGTTCGGTAGATGAGTCGTAACGGTCGGTAGGTATATCGTTATGTTGGGTAGGTGAGCCGTTATGGTCGGCAGTTATATCATTATTCCGTAGATACATTGTAATGTTCAGAAGTCAAATCAGTATGTGTAGTAGCTTTCTTTGGACTTTGTTTTACTGAGTACTAACTTTATTTTACTTTGTTTTCTGTGGTTTCCTCGATTTTTATCATTTACAGAAGACACAATGTTATATCTGCTAAAATACTAACATAATAACAGAGTGTAGTAGGAGGAGCAAAATCTGTAAAGAAAATTTTGTCGAGCGCCCGACCGGGGAACGGTCTCACGACCTCAAGATTATAAAACAAGCACACAAACTCTAGGCTAAAAGGTCCGGACCAGTTAGACTAGTCAGTTATACACTCTATTTACATATTTACCGTACTATTACACTCCTTCATACTACCAAAGAAAATTTGCATCAAATGTTTAAGGAAATGAAATAATTATATCCAGGCTCTTTTTGACTCCGCAGCCATTGCTTCGCGTTTGGGCTCCAACGGTAATCATCCTGGCTCCAGGCACCACTGTAGTTGGAGGAGAAAAATCTGTAAAGAAACTTTTGTCGAGCGCCCGACCGGGGAATCGATCTCACGACCCAAAGATTATAAAGCAAGCACACAACCACTAGGCTAAAAGGTCCGGACTAGTTAGACTGGTCACTCTATATACCTATATACATATCTATACATCATTTATTGGCCGTAATGGCCTAGATAAAATATAGATTAAACCACCGAAAATAATGATTTAACTACTTAATAACCAAGCATAAGGAACTTCTGATTCAAACTGATGACGTTGCAACCAAACCACGGTGCAAACATATTAAATAAACTACCGACCTTAATGGTTATGCTGCACATAAGACTTATCTGAATTTTCATAATTTCTCTTCCTTTTGGACCATTGAGCCTATTCCAAGAGGTTTGAAAGTAGAGTTTTGCTGACGTTTAGATGTCGAGCATAAATTTGCATTCATGAACCTGATCGATGTTTTCGTCAGTTTTAGTTCCACTTTGCTTGCATAACAGTGTTTCAGGCGACAGTTTTTCTTGGTTGTTTTTGTGTTGTTAGTTGCTGTGTCTGTTATTGATATATTGTTTGTGATGTTCAGGCTAGCCCGTTGACCACCTACATGGGAAATAGCTGTTCACATGGCTGCCGCTGGTGTTGTCTTTGGTGGTGGCTAATTTTGTGTTGTCTCTTTCCCACATGGTGTCTTAGGTTTGATCTGAAATTGAATTGTGTCAGTTCCTGAGAATTTTCCTCCTTAATTTTTCAATTTTTCTATACTTTCTATAGAACATATAGCTTGCTTCAACAATGCCAGCAACATTTTTTCCTTAGAGCACTGTTTCACTTTTCAGTATCAATACGCGATCAAACTGAGCCTGTTACTTTCAAACATATTCTCTTCGCTTTCAGTTTGTTCATCAATACACGCCTGCTGTCGCTTATATGAGATTTGAAATCAAGACCATACCCCTATTCGACCAAAAGATAAAAAATAACAAATGGAAATGAGAAAGAAGAGACCGAGTTCTTGTTAAGTCTTGTGAAGCATTTTTTTATTCACAGATAAGTAGCGGTCGTCCGCGTTAACACTCTTGTTCGCGTCACTTGGCGTTACTTATTTATTTTATTATTTTTTTTTCAGTTTTCTTTTTTTCTAAAGCTTACATTTCAACAGTCACTCATCAGAAAACGTTCATATTTGGAGCATCTGTGCCTGGGAAGGCATTCTTTGATAACATTTGTACTGACTTTTGTGTTTATGCCCCAGGTTTGGGCTAAAGATTAAAATCTAGGACCTTTTGTTATGTATGTGTAATTGTGTATGGGTTCTGTTATGCAAACAACTTATAAACACAGTATAGATCAGTCAGCCATATATGAAGTTGACTTCAGTATCATGAGGCGGAGACATATTTTACGGTCCATTGATTATATTATATATCTTGTGGAATGTTTGACAAGGGAACGACATACTTCAGATACTGGTTTCGCTTGAAGCTTGAATACCGGGTATATGAAGGTCGATGAAACCTATTTTTAAGGTCCAGAGATTTTGCCTTATCTATGTCGACTATAACATGAATGAAAGTTATTATTTAGGTGCTAGTTCCATGTGACACCAAAATTGACATCATAATATACTACGTCAGTATGATTTAGTTAAATATTTTAAAGACTTTAACATGGATAATCGTTATGCTTCCATTGTGACCTATATTTCACGTTTCAACAATTTTCCTGTATATCTTGAACATTATTACAAGGATATAAACGTCTTGCTTGGGATGTCGATTCCATTATGGCAGCAAGATTGACCTCATACTATGTGTGGGTTTGTCTGATATACATTTCACGAGCTAGCGAGTTTGCCTTGTGTCTTGAAGACGAAATACATGCTTGGGATATAAGTTCATGTGAATATGGTATGAAAAATAAGATACATGATAGTATTATATTCTTTGTTAGGCATTATGACGTCATTGCTGCTCCATATCAAAATATTACTTCCTACTGTTGAAATATGATGCTAGTTTAGCTGTTATTTGAAATGTCTCTTGTTCAGATGATATAACTCGGCGACTTAGTCAGTGCAGACCAAACTTTTTAGTGACGTCAGTAGACCTGGTCAGCAGAGCCACATGTCTAGTTCAGGTAAGTCTCCTCTCATAAACTTTATGATTCTTTAATATTTCTATATAGAATACAAAGCTGTAAATGTAATAGAGAAGTCATTGGCAATAATACCAGGGGTAGTCGAAAAGCTCCTTAACAACTCGCATATCTTTATTTTGACCTTCTATATTGAAAATCTTGATGTATCGGCTATATGTTTTGAAAAATATTTCTGATTTTGATAATTGCATGCTAAGTGACACAACTTTCAAATTACCGACAAGCCGGGAGATGCCGCACTTTTCTGACATCGACGCTTTTCTGAAAATATTTGCATTTGCTTAGGTACCTATTCCATTTTCTCAAGGGATATATTATTTACAAAAAACAAAAACAGGCATTGTATACAGCACCCTAAATACTTATTTAATTGTGTCAGTTCCTGAGAATTTTCATACTTACTTTTTTGGGATGATTTGATGTTTTCTCTCTTATGAATGAATTGATGTAACTACTTGAAAGCATGATTTTTCGCAAAATTATCTTTCCGTAAACGCCGTCTGTTTAAGTTTGCTTTTCATCTGTTTTTGTGCCGTCAGAGCACACAATCTGGTGATTTTACGCCGTTCTGACGCATGTGTATAGATGTAAGGTAGGCTATGTGCAGAGAAGTAAGAAGTGATGTACAAAGAAGTGAGTGTATGTTATTAGTAGAGCTTGCCTTGTCTGTTGTTTGTTTATTCGGAGTTCAACTGATGGTTTTCTTTTGTCCCGGTATTTCAGTGGTGTTGGTTGACACCCCAGGAATCACCAGGTGTCACAGTACGTCTTTTTTCTGTCGAGTCCTCGTCTCTGATTCAGCATAGGTCTTATCCGTGATTTTCTTGTTTCCAATGATGATCTAT
This sequence comes from Ctena decussata, assembly GCA_963989385.1. Lineage (NCBI taxonomy): Eukaryota > Metazoa > Mollusca > Bivalvia > Lucinida > Lucinidae > Ctena > Ctena decussata. The sequence continues at coordinate 61,769,840 of OZ022498.1, forward strand.
TGATGGGTTAGGGAACCTTCATGTGGACCAAACAGCTAACTAGATGTTTGGAAAATCCACAGAAGCATTCGGCGAGATTTGGATCCAGTAAAGCATGTTAAAGCCCCCTCCCCAACCCAGTATTCAAGTCAGAGGTCCTGGGTTCGAAACCCGGTCTGGCCACATACTTTCGTTTCTCCTTCCGCTGATTCAAGAAGGGCAGTTGTCAGTTACTGGCGAAAGTATGTGCACTTAGTACTGGTTCACCGCTTAGGAGGTCTAAAAGTAAAAAGTATGCAAAGACCAGGAACTGAAACAATTAAAATCCAAATCCAGCCCTCAAACCATAGTTGGAAACAACTAAGATTACAAATAATCAAGATACAGAGAAGGTATGGCCAACCGAGTGAGCAGCTTGTTCCCGAAAGGTGGCCACTCAGCAACCCAAACCGAACCAAAAATAATAAGAACATACATAAGGTAAAACATCAGAGAAACTCTGACACTAAGCCTGCCCAGGAATAGTGTGGTTTGGTTAACTGATCGTCCCGACATGACCATAGTTATTTACCGTGGACGTTAAGCAACAAATCAATCAACCAATAAAAAACAACAACAACCCAGTATTCATTTGCCGACCGTTCCAAGGCGGTAGTTCTGTTGTGGTTTCTCTGTGTTACCTGTTGTTATGTCCTCTTGTCTATGGTCTCTAGCAGTTTGGTCACCTGAATAGCTGCCCATTCTGCTCTCTGTTATGTTTTGTTTGTAATTTAAAAAAAAATTATAAAATAGGTAAAAATAGATATTGCTACTGTTTCTAGTTGGGGTAGCCGAGTGACTACCTGTTTGGGAAAGAGCTGCTCAGTCGGTTTTTCGTGCGTGCCTTTCGTAAGCTTTTGCCAATTTTGTGTGGGTGCTTCTTTCCCTTTTGGTTTTACGAGCGGGATGTGGAATTTTATTATATTAATTCCTGACCATTGCCTGTATTTTTAATTTGACGCAGGGCAGTGTGTAGAGTTGTGTCAATAGTTTAGTTTAAACGACTATTTTATCATGTATATCACAGTGATTTGTCTCATTCTTGGTTAGAGAGTCAAGATGTCTACTGAATCTGACTTCCTGAACAAAATTATCGTCATTGGGAAGAGCAACAACTTTATTGAGTACGACACATTATTTGGAGCTGGCAAAGTAACTGAACCGGCCGACATTGACCCTAAAACAACTGCAGCTATATATCTGTCATCTGGTGGAACATCTGGTCCGTCAAAGATCGTGCAATTATCACACATCAACATCGCTGCCAACATGCCTCAGATGCTGTAAGTCTTCTTCATATCTGAGCCGCTGCACGAGAAAAACAACAAAGTGGTTGTGTGCCCAGCGCAGACTCAGATCAGCCTGGACATCTGCTCAGTCTGATCAGACTTTTTGCTAAACGCTTAAGGGGTAGCCAAGGGTCTAAGCTACTTCCATGCGGACAGCAAAGACTCTGATCAGACTGGGCGGACGTCCAGGCTGATTTGAGTCTGCGCTAGGCGCACAGCCACTTTGTTGGTTTTGTCGTGTCGCGGCTTATTTTTATGAGATCGGCATCGTTTGCTATCGATTCGGGACTATTATTGGTTATTGTGAAAATAAAATCTAAAACGTTTTTGAAGACAGTGCTATCCTTTTTTTTTTTTTTTTTTTTTTTTGCAGTGTAAGTTTTCAAGTGATTTGTTTAAATGTGTATCATTTAATCTCATTTTACTCTTTCACGTCAAATAATTTAATTGGGTTAGCGTAGTTGTTCCGGTTTAGACAGAGGTCTACCATAACATTCAAAATTTGTCTTCACGCAAGTCCGTTTGACTTAAGTTTGTTCTGTGTTTAAAGATAAGTCAGTCAGCTTGGAACTTTTCCATAGCTGGTAGTTTGATTGTAGTAATTAGTAGTTAATTGGTTCATTACTATTGTAGGCATACTAATTCTAACCATGAAGTATTTGACGCACTCTTTAGTTTTCTGTTACGGAAAAGAATAAGCTCCCATCGGCAGCAAATGAGTAGCCCTATTTTGGAATTACTTCATTGTTCAGGGAAACAAACAGGAAGTCACAAAAGCTTGTAATGGCGGGAAGACATGGTGATATATCCATTCATCTAAATTTTGACCAATTTGCTATTAATCACTCTTATCTCTGTGCAGATATGTTTATCGTCATCGTCCCGGAATGTGTACCATTGGATTTCTGGGAATGTTTCATCACTATGGCAACTGTGGTGTGATGAGTACGTGTTTATATAGTGGTGTCAAATTGGTTATTATGAAACAGTATGATACCATGAAATATATCGACCTCATAGAGAAATATAAGGTAAAGAAACCTTTCTAATACTTAAAGCGCCCAAAATGAACCTGGTTGAATATGCAAACTGCTTTTTTCAAATTTCGCATTTCTTTGGTCGTCCGCTGTTTTTATTAGCGCTTCAAGGCCTTAATTATTATACATATGTATCCTCTTTCTATCTGACTGTGTTATGTGTTCATGACAGTTGTAGAGTTTTCTCACTCGAATAAGTCACTAACCAGTTTGTAGGCCTCTACGAATATTCAACTCTTTCTTGTAAATTGGAGCTGCTTCAGCATTAAGATGAATGGATACACCTCTATGTTTCCCGCCATTTTACTTGGCGAATTAATCCTGACTGATTTTTCTAATTTGGAAACGGTTTAAAATATATAACTATAAAGTTGCAAATTACTAAAACGTTTTTCGTTTTGGCTTTTTGTTTTATTATGAAAAGGTGTGATACCAATTAACAGGTAATATATCTCTCTCAGATATATATAGCTTACTCACAGTATTGTTAATGTTTACTGGATTTTCTTTCTATGTCTCCCTTCTTCATTAAGGTATTTTGTTTACCACAAATTTTTTAATACATATTATAAGAAATTATACATGAACAGTTTTATTCAAAGTAATTTCTGCACTCAGTTTTAAAATTTCTTTTACACCAAGGCCTATCGGAACCAGAATTTTATGGTGACTTAGTATACAAATTCAAAAAGATTAAGGGTAGGACTGATTTTTCTGATCAATTCCGAAAAATAATAATACGTCACAAACGTATTGGCTATAATTTAAATGTTATGCGACAGTCTGCATGCTTAGTGATTAACCCAATCACGGTTGATAACTTTGCTGCACTCTTTAATTGCACACCGGGGGATCGGGCGTCAGACTCTATGATGGCCCCGACCTAAAGCTATATATTTTAGTTGGTTGGGACCGGAGCCTTTTTGTCTGTTGCTTGGTCCACCGGGGCTCAACTGATGACCTTCTTTTGCTTCAGATTTCCAGTGCGGTTGTTTGGCAGGCCAGGGATCTCCACCTGTCAGACGGCCCGTTGTATCTGTTGAATCCTGGTCTTTGCTTCTTCATGGTGTTGAAATTTGATTTATGTGTTTACCGTGATGATTCATTGACGAGTTAGAGGGTTATCATGCGAACCGAACAACCAACTAAATGTTTTGTACCACTTCAGAAACTGAGGGTGAGGTTGGGCCTGTAAAATCGATTTAAGCCCCCCAGTAATTCATTACTGACCGTTCCAAGGCGGTAGTTCTGTTGTGGTTCTCTGTTGCCTGTTTTTGGTGTCAGAGTTTCTGTGATGTTTTACCTTATGTATGTTCTTATTATTTTTGGTTCGGTTTGGGTTGCTGAGTGGCCAACTTTTGGGAACAAGCTGCTCACTCGGTTGGCCATATGTTATCTGTATCTTGATTATTTGTAATCTTAGTTGTTTCCAACTATGGTTTGAGGGCTGGATTTGGATTTTGATTGTTTCAGTTCCTGGTCTTTGCATACTTTTTACTTTTTGTATGTAATATTTTATCATAAGGATAAGATCTCTATAAGCACTATGCTTGTTTTCTGATCCTACATCGTATCTATGTGTTTATGTATATATATATATATAGCCTATGCTATGTTTACATAATTTGAATAAAATACTGTTTAAACCAACTGGTAATAGGCATTGTACGTTGAAATCGCTATTGCCAGCAAACTGGTGCCAGTACATTTTTTCGTACTTCAGGCGGACATTTTACAAGTCATTCCAACAGTAGCTATACAACTGGTCAAATCACCTCTACGAGCAAGCGCAGATATGTCTTCTGTGAAGTTCATTCATAGTGCTGGAGGTCCACTTGGCAAAGAGTTGATGAAACAGCTGATGACTATGTTTAACCGCCCTTTCATCTCACAGAGTAGGTCTGGTTTTTCATAATATGGAATAATTTCTTGAATGCGTTTAACTGAACGGTTTGAAACATACTCCTCGCCAAAAGCTCAGCATAATGGAAAAAGAAAATATAACAAGATCATTAGAAATAATAACAATTTAATTCTAACTTTCCGTGAAAGTTAATGATTTCTATCATCGACACCAATGGTTATTTATCGTAAAATTAGCAAGTTTGATTTGAATTTGAGTAGCAACTGCACAAAGCGAGCTTAGACGTAAATGTCAAAAATTTCGTTTTTGGACCAAAAGAAATTGCTTGAAATGCGCTGTCAGTAGCCTTACTGTTATACCAATTTAACAGTTTGTAACTCTAATTGTTTTGGCGAATACAAAATTACTGCTTCTATAATCATTAAAACGAAGCATTATTTTCTCTCGAAAATGTAAAGTTTGGGGGCATTTATATCTGTGCTCGCTCTGAGCAGTGCTTGCTCAAATTCATTTGAATTTAGTGACGAAGTGTATTTACCTTCATACTAAAAATAAGAACTAAATTATTATAATTTGTAATGATCCTGGCTCCTTTATTGTAAAATATGCTAAACTTTTGGCGAGGAATATATATTATGGAGGATCTGAACCAAGTGGTTTTATGAAACTGGCCACCAGCGGCATATATAGATTTCCTATCTAATGATCAGGACTTTAAGATATTATTTATCATACCAGCAGTGTATTAGGGTTTCTTAGGCAATGTAAGTTCTCACATTTAAAAGAGTTGTCATGAACAGCAATATAATAACCGGTCAAAACTGTGTGATATTATTTATTTTTATATGATCTAAAAATAAACTGACTTTCATTGGTGCCAAACGTGATTTATATCCCTTGTACACTTATTACAGGTGTATACTAATTGCCTGTATAGTCCTTTTCATCCAAATGGCTGTAACGTGCGTTATCATTCGGAATTATCCGGCCTACATTGTTTACAGGACCTTTTTTTTGTCATCAAAGTAAAAATAACAGAAATGTTGTTTCTCAGGGTAGGTGACTTCTTATATATAGACTTACTTCATGATACAGATTCACTATTATTTCATAACAAAAAATCTTTTCTTTGAAAATAGTTGAGACATTCTTGTTGGCAAAGTGTGTCTGCTTGTTGTGCAAAATTTCGACAGCCTGATTCCCAGCTTACAGACTGAAAAAATAACGTCAAACCTTTATCTTAGAATATAGGTCACATTATGCCCAAATATGGGAAGGTGTAGATATAAAAAAAACACTTCTATTTCATCTAATTGTTTTACTCTCTTCCTGGACACCCTCTGGTAGGGTTAGCAAAAGATAGACGAAAAAGGTTAACTGTGCTCAAAATTGTCATTTGGGGAGGTAACTGGTAGGTTCTGACCAACAATTTTCTAATCTGTTGTACAAATAAAAAATATATAAGTCTATGCTACAATTTCTTTGTAGTTAAAAAATGGTATACCTCTTAAAAATAGGCAATGAAAAAAACAGAAGTAGCTTTCAAACAGGCCCTTTATTGCGATCATTTTCAGGGCCAATAACTGTTCCGTTATAGAAACCCATCATATGTAAGCTCTTATACCCAGATAATTTTCTAGAGCATTTGTTTACATATCATAATCCAATATGAATGGAGTTTTAAGCAGTTTAAGGCTTGTTTTAGAGAATATATCATTTATATCCACGGAAGGAATGATAAATAATTGAACAAGACATTATGCAAACACTAGATCTACTGATGTCATATAAATTAGGGGAGAGGCGGGAACTTCCACGCGCAGTTTGACGTATCGTAATGTCTAATGGCGATATTCTATTACCCATATAGGCAATACGAAAGTTTTTTGGATTAGATAATTAAACACTAGTTGACTATTGAGTCATTAGACATGATGGTGTCAACCAGAGAATAGGCCTACCATCATTGACCTCCGCTGTCACGTCGGTCAATATAGGGATTTTCTGGTTGACATCACTTCATGTCTAATTCCTAAACAGTCAATAATTGTATAACATGTAATCATATTATGTACTGACATTCCTTTTCCCAAAAATTGCTCTTGAGATCTATTATCAAATGTTTAAATGAGCCATTTTGAAGTTACTGTGAAAATATTTGATGGAAACGTTTTTTGAAATCATAAACAAGGGCGTAAGTGACTGCAAAGCGGGCATGTGATAAATTCATATATGTGATATGAGAGGTTGTATATCACATCAAAACTAAGAGTCAATTTCTTATTATATCAGGCCTCCTATTTCAGCTTATCTAGAATCATATCAATGTAATTTACATTGTAAGTATTCCTTTGATGGACTGCTCACTTTTGTACCTGTTAAAGGAACTTTATCAGTTAAAAGGTATTATGTCAGGAAATTGTGTTGTGGCCTGAAAAAAGATGTACAGCCAACTGAAACCCTCAAGAGTTGTAATTTAACAATTAGGTGACATTTAAGTTCTGACTTATGTATGTTGCATTGCATGTATTAAATCACTTATTGGTAGTTCGTGTATTGTAGTTTCTACTCTGCCACATGGAGTGTTGAGTCAAATAAAGGGATACGAGCTAAATAATCCCAAATGATCAGAAAGTTTTAATGAAATGATACTATTTTGAAATACGGGGCAAAGACGACAATTGTTGTGACTTCTGGAAGACGATTTCTTGGAAGTAGGAACAATATACATGTACATGTAAAAGATATTTAACTTTTCTTGAAGAGCCAGTTTTTATTTACCGAATGAACACCAGAATCAGTATAAGAGTGTAAAATATCACTTTTTGGTGTTCCTGAGTGAAATGAACATTTTACACTGAACAGAAAATATAAAATTTCATGTTTTTTACTACTGATCATCATCCGTTGCAACATTTCATTCTCGCAGCAAGATCAGACACATTCATAGCTGTCAGGAACAAACATTCCGGTAACGATCAAAGTATTTTGTCTTTTCTAAAGGGTACATAGCTTGATCACCTGTCACTAGTCACGATAAAGAGCCGCCCATTTCCGAGCGAAATATTTACTCGCAGCTCAGCGCAAATGCTGATTGGCAAAAAAAAATGGAAACAGTCTGTTAACCCTACCTGCTATTAAGGTCAATCAGTAAATAAAATGAAAACAGTAAGTCTTAAGAAGAGGATTTACAAACAATATAAACAATGGAAATCCAGAAATCATATACATTGTATGTACCAGTAGTGTTTAGACTGATAACATCGATTTCGATTTCACTGGAAAATCTAAAATATTTCTTGATAAGCATAAGGGAAAACAGAGGCATTTTATTGAATTTTTGATGAGAGACTGAAAAGTTCAATATGTCTCACTTAAGTAAATAGTGCGAAAGGCATTGTGATCGTCTGGTAATGTTGTTTCATTACAAAGCAGGTCATCGGAATTCAGAGCTGGTGATTATGCCACTGAGTATTATCATGCCTTTCTCATTATTTTCAGTGTATGGTTTAAGCGAAACTGGCCTGATTACTAGTTGCTATGAGGACTGTTTTAAAATTGGATCAAGTGGAGTTGTTACTATCGGAACTGAGCTAAAGGTACTGATTTTTAGCTCACCTGAGCCGAAGGCTCAGAGGTGAGCTTATAGGATGGGAGTCGAGCCGTCGTCCGTCCGTGCGTCCGTGGGTGGGTGCGTCAACACTTTCAAACATAAATATCTCAGAGACCAATGGGCCGATCGCAATCAAATTTTATCTGAAGCATTATTTGGGTGGGGGAAAGGCTGCATTAGGTTTTGGTGCCGATCAGCTCAGAACTCTGGTTTCCATGGCAACAGATAGCCCCCATAGGGTTATAATGGGGAAAACGGCGTCATCACGTTTTCTCCACTGTTTTTGATTAGACCCTTATCATACTTGCAGGTAATGATGACATACACAAGAGCTTGGGTGAGTTCGAAATTTGGCGGGATTCGAGCACAGACTACTGAGTTAGCTGCCCTTGAGCGTTTGAAAAAAATCCCATAGGGTTATTATGGCGAAAATGGCGTCATCACGTTTTCTCAACTGCTTTTGCTTAGATCCTTATCATACTTGCAGGTAATGATGACATACATAAGAGCTTGGATGAGTTCGAAATTTGGCCGGATTCGAGCACAGACTACAGAGTTAGCTGCCCTTGAGCGTTTGAAAAAAAATCCCATAGTGTTATAATGGAGAAAACATCATCACATATTTTTAGAAAAACTTTGTCATCGCTCTATTGCCTACATTTCTCAACGGATTTTAAAATAACTTCACACAAATGTGGGGCATGACAATATCTCGAGCAAGTTTGACTTTCAGGATGCTGCGCCCAAGGTCAAGGTCACTGTGGCTATTTTTAGAAAAACTTTGACAGCGCTCTAGCACCTACATTTCTCAGCAGAATTTAAAATAACTTGACACAAATGTAGGACATGACAATATCTCGAGCAAGTTTGACTTTCAGGGTGCTGCACCCAAGGTCAAGGTCACTGTGGCTATTTTTAGAAAAACTTGGTCATCGCTCTAGCGCCTACATTTCTTAACAGATTTTAAATCAGCTTCACACAAATGTAGGGCATGACAATATCTCAAACAAGTTTGACTTCCAGGGTGCTGCACCCAAGGCCAAGGTCACTGTGGCTATTTTTAGAAAAACTTTGTCGGCGCTCTAGCACCTACATTTCTCAATGGATTTTAAAATAAATTCACACAAATGAAGGGCATGACAATATCTCGAGCAAGTTCGACTTTCAGGGTGCTGTGCCCAAGGTCAAGGTCACTCTGGCTATTTTTAGAAAAACTTTGTCATCGCCCTAGCACCTTCATTTCTCTATGGATTTTTGAAATAACTTGACACAAATGTAGTGTATGACAATATCTCAAGCAAGTTCGACTTTCAGGATGCTGCGCCCAAGGTCAAGGTCACTGTGGCTATTTTTAGAAAAACTTTGTCATCGCTCTAGCATCTACATTTCTCAACGAATTTTAAAATAAATTCACACAAATGTAGGGCATGACAATATCTCGAGCAAGTTTGACTTTCAGGGTGCTGCAATCAAGGTTTTTGAGTAGATCCTTATCATACTTGCAGGTAATGATGACATACATAAGAGCTTGGATGAGTTCGAAATTTGGCCGGATTCGAGCACAGTCTAAGCAGTTAGCTGCCCTTGAGCGTTTGAAAAAAATCCCATAGTCTTATAATGTAGAAAACAACGTCATCACATTTTCATTTTTCATCAGATCCTCTTCATACTTGCAGGTAATGAGGATATGCATAAAAGCTTGGATTAGTCAGCATTTCGGCTAGATCCCACCAATGAGTACCTGCCCTGAGCATCCAAAAAAATCAATGTCTCCACTTTTTCTTGGTTTCTACTGATCCGATCTTTTTCAAACTTGCAGGTAATGAGGAAATGCATAATATCTTAAACAAGTTCAAATTTTGGCCTGATCAAGCCAACCACTACGAAGTTAGCTGCCTTTGACAGCTCTGTCTATTGTGCTCTTGATCGGATACTTTTTAAACTTGCATATATTAAATGAGGGCATACATAATGTTTGGATGAGTTTAACTTTCAGCCTGATTGGATCACTGACTGTGGAGTTAGCTGCCCTTGAGCATCTTAAATATCCCTATAGGTTTACAATGTCTCTCAGGTGAGCAATTGTTGCCCTTTGGGCTACTTGTTTGGTTTGTTATTTGGTGATGTTGGCTATTTCCATTTCCCCTTCCGCTGACTCAAGAAGGGCAGTTGTCAGTTTATAATACTGGTGAAAGTAAGTGCACTTAGTACTGGTTAACCGCTTAGGAGGTCTAAGCCTGCCCAGGGATAGTGTGGTTAGGTTAACTGACATGACCTTAGCTGTTTACCGTGGACATTTAACAATAACACAACAACAACTATTTCCATTTCAATATGAAAATTCAACTCATTATCAATCCAGAGTTCTTACTTCTAAATGGGATATCAGACCTTTCTATGACTTTGTGACTCTATATTCAAGTCCAAGTTAAGCTCCTATTTTTCCTCTCTTTTCTAAGCCCACCTGAGCCGAAGGCTCACAATGTGAGCTTATCGTATAGGCTTGGTCTGTTGTCAGTCGTCGTCCGTCGTCGCCTGTTCACACTTTGAAACACAAACATCTCTTTAACCAGCCTGCTAATCTTGATCAAATTTTATGTGTAGCATTGTTGGGGTAAAGGCTTGACTACATACAGTTTTGGAACAGATTGGTTTAAAACTGTGGTAACCATGGCAATAAAAAAGTCCCATAGACTTCAAATGGGGATATTGTTGTCTGTGCCACAGCGCCTTCAGTTTTGATCGGAACTTCTTCAAACTTGCAGGCATCCAGGACAGGCATAAAATCTGGGAGGAGTTTGAATTTGGGCAAGGCCAGCTCATTTACTTCTGAGTTACTTGCCCTTGAGCAATGAAAAAAATTCCCATAGACTTTTAATGGGGAAATATTGTCGCAGGCACAGCAACTTTATTTGTTATCGAAACTTAACCAAACTTGCTGATAAGCATGACAGTCATAAAATGTTGGACGAGTTCGAAAATCGGCCTTATTGTACAATTTGTCATAGAGTTACTTGCCCTTGAGTGCTAAAAACCCATATTTGGCCTTGTTCCAGGCATAGCAACTTTTTTGTAATGAAACTTGATCAAACTTGTTGATAACTAGGACAGGCATAAAATCTTTGACGAGTTCGAAATTTGGACATATAGTACAATTTATCTTCGTATTAATTGCCATAGAGTGCTAAAACAACCCATATTTGACCTTTTCTGGGCCGTAGGGCCATTAGTTTTGATCGAAACTTCTTCAAACCTGCAGGTTTCTAGGACAGGCATAAAATCTCGGATAAAATTTGGGATATGTCGGATTATTTAGTCTGGAGTTATTTGCCCTAGAGCGACGAAAAATTTTCCAATTTACTTACAATGGAGGAAATTATGTTGTCATGGGCATAGCAACTTTTTTTTATCAAAACTTGATCAAACTTGCTGACAACTAGGACAGGATGGGTTTGAAATTCAGCCATATTGAACTTCTTAAAGTTCTTAAAGTACTTGCCCTTGTTTGCTAAGAGGCCCTTATTTGAACTTGTCCACACTTTCAAACAATAATATCTTTGACGCCAGTTGGCCAATCTTGATCATATTTCGCGTAGTATGGTTTGGTCGGGGGATTGACTGCAGAAGGTTTCCAGGCAGAGTGGATCAAAACTGTGGTTTCCACAGCAACAGATAGCTGCCATAGACTTATAATGGGGAAAATGTCTGGCATATTCAATGTCTGACCAATAGCTTGTTTATTTTATCTTTGATCTTCTTCAAACTTGCAAATAAGAAGGACATAAGTAGAATCTCGGATAAGTTCGAATTTGAGCCATATTACAATTTTCATGTCAGAGTTACTTGCCCATGAGCTCAAAAATAAATGTTTTCTGATCCATGACTTGTTTATTTTTTGTCTGATCATCATCGAACTTGCAGATTATCAAGCACATGCATAAGATTTCAGATGAGTTGGAATTTTGGCCAGATCAGATTGTTCATGTCAGAGTCACATGTCCTTGAATGCCAAAATTAATGGTGTCTGCCCAATAACTTGTTTATCTTTTATTCGATCTTCATCAAACGTGCAAATAAGCAGGACAAGGATAAAATCTTGGATGAGCTCGAATTGTGGCCAAAACAATTTTTTCATATCAGAGTTATTTACCCTTGCATGCCAAAATTGATTTTGTTAGATCAATATCTTGTTTATTTTTTATTCAATCTTCATCAAACTTGCAGATAAGCAGGAAATGAGTCAAATCTATGGTGAGTTCAATATTGGGCCAGGTTGAGTTTTTCATATCGGAGTTATTTGCCTTTCATGCCGAAATTGATGTTGTCTGATTATTAATTTGTTTATTTCTTATTTGATCATCATCAAACTTGCAGTTAAGCAGCTGATCTTATAGTATGGGCTTGGTCTGTTGTCCGTCATTCTTTGTTATCAGCTGACTAAACATCACTCCTTGGATTCAGGTGAGCGATTGTTGCCCATTGGGCTGGTTGTTGTTAATCATCTAGTATTTCATTTTGAAGGATGTTGATATCCTATGTTAAAATGTTAATATTATTCCCCTGCGTTGGTTTATCTCTGTTCTTCCGTGATTCCATCACAGTTTCCATCACAATTTGGGTAAGTATTTGTCAATAACTATGGCAGCCAAGGTCTTAAAGTTTGTGATACTATTTAAGTATGCCACGTTCAACTGTGTTGCAGACAATGGATCTTGTCGGCCGAATTCTTCCCTGCATTCATCCTTTTTTCTGTTTCTCAAAAAAAAATTGTGAGAGTGTTGTCCTAAACTATGCAAACCAGGAGCCTCAAACTTGGTATAGTATACAACCCATCCTGACCCACCAAGGCTCAAACTATTTTCTCCTTGACAAGCTAGGTTTCCCTTATTGGCCACTTAATACTGCATAATATAGGACTCTACAAGTTATTAAAGATAAGCTGTTCCTCCATGGGCAGTTACTGGTATTGAGTTTGCCCTCTTTTGATTCGCTGGGTGATTGTTACTTGTAATAAAATTCTCCTTTAATAGGGCAAGGTAGTGAGGAAAGGTATATTCAGGTCTTGCAGACGCATGATTTATGCAACCTTGACTGTGCACTTTCGCAGATTGTTTCCTCTTCTGATATTCAATTTTGCTTATGCTCAGTGTAGGACACTGTAGGCTAATGTAGGAACTATGCAAACTAGAGGCAACATGTATACAGTTGTGTCAAGTAAAAGGCAATAGATTTTCGCAGTTTATTTGCTCTTCTAATATTCCGTATTTTTCTTCTTGTCAGTATAGGCCAGTGTTAAATTTTTTATCAAAGATTCTTGATCTAAATTAGTCGAAGGTTTCTGAGATCTATGCAAGCTAGAAACCTCAAGCATTGTATAGTATACAACGAATGGACATTCCTGGCACACTGTCCTTTTGTTATTCTATTTTTCTGTCTCTTCATATAGGCCAATTTTATTTTAATTTTCATTTAGAGCTTTCTCACGAAGTTTGCAAGCTAGAGGCTTCAGACTTAGTACAGCTTAAGGTGGTGATTTATGGTAAATGTAAAAATCTGCATAAAACCATAAAGAAGTAACGTATCTCCCTGAAAGTTAGCAGACTTCTTATTTTTGTTGTTCTTTACAGTTTAGAATACAAAATCGACGTACATGCTGCTTAAAAAAGTGTTTTTTTAAGGAAAGATCTAAGGGTAATTTTCTGCGAATAAATCTGAAAAATAGTATCATTATTGAAAATTTACGTAGTGCTGAAGGTACATTATTGCATAATGAAGAGCGTCCTAGCAATTATTTATTCCAACTCTTTCTCAAATTGTAATGTAGACCAGATGAAAACGGTAGCTTTTTCTCAAATGTTCAACCATGTACAAAGCAAATGTACACTGGACGCATTTATTGAATATAGGGTAGACAAGCATACCTATGTTAACACCTACAATATAAAAAATACATTACTGACATGATCAGTGGTGTGTAGATGAAATTGTTCAACCTTGTTAAAATAGTCTCACCTGTCTCACCTGTGTGTTTTGACAAAAAACTTGGACACAGACTGCATCTTTTTTCATCAGCTCAGCCTGATAATGTGTGAAAGAGTTTGAAAAAAATGCTAGGACGCTCTCCATTATGCAACAAGGTACTCTAAGCACTATGTATATTTTCAATAATGATATCATTTTTTTCAGATTTATTCGCAGAAAATTACCCTTTGATCTTCTCTTGCAAAAACACTTTTTAACATTAACAAATGCTGCATTTTGGGATTCTGAATTATGAGAAACAACACTCAGAATGCATCTGCTAAGTTTTGGAAAGATCAGTGTTATTTGGAGTATTTTATGCAGATTTTTGTCTTTGTCCCAAATCAGTGATTATCACCACCCTTCCCTTGCTAACGCGTTCTTCTGTTCTAGTTGCTTTTCTCTCATTATAGGCCACTGTAATTTCTGAAGAACTTTGCGAGATAGATACTTGGGCATGAAACTTGTTTTAGTATACAACCATCAGTTGTTGTAATATGTTAGTGACAGCAGGTTCTCTCAGTTTATTGGCTTATATTTCATTTCATCAGTCAGATTTTTAGCTTCAGTTTTATTTCTATCCATATCTGCCAGTCAAATATTTCTGAAAATCTATAAGCTAGAAAGTTCTGACTTGGTAAAGTATACAACCATGAGTACAAAGCTATGTCGTGTAAGAGATAGTGGACTTTACAGCTCCTTTGTTCTTCTTTTGTTCCATTCTTCTTCTTTTCTGTATTGGCCAGTTTTCAGACGGCCCGTTGTATCTGTTGAGTCCCCGTCTTTGCTTCTTCATGGTGTTGAAATTTGATTTATGTGTTTACCGTGATGATTCATTGACGAGTTAGAGGGTTATCATGCGAACCGAACAACCAACTAAATGTTTTGTACCACTTCAGAAACTGAGGGTGAGGTTGGGCCTGTAAAATCGATTTAAGCCCCCCAGTAATTCATTACTGACCGTTCCAAGGCGGTAGTTCTGTTGTGGTTCTCTGTTGCCTGTTTTTGGTGTCAGAGTTTCTGTGATGTTTTACCTTATGCATGTTCTTATTATTTTTGGTTCGGTTTGGGTTGCTGAGTGGCCACCTTTTGGGAACAAGCTGCTCACTCGGTTGGCCATATGTTCTCTGTATCTTGATTATTTGTTATCTTAGTTGTTTCCAACTATGGTTTGAGGGCTGGATTTGGATTTTGATTGTTTCAGTTCCTGGTCTTTGCATACTTTTTACTTTTAAAATTTCGTCAAACATTTCTGAAGAACTATAGACTAGAGTAAGAGACTTTCATGGCATATTGGTCCTTTTTTCTAGTGTTACGTTTCTTCAGATTCATACTTTATCAGCCCAAAGCGCTGCTATGGGGGTATAGTCAGATACTCTAAAAGTTATAGTTTTAGTAGTTTTCCAAAAAAATTTAGCCGGGCCGGGTAGCGCAATCGGTAGGGCACCTGACTCATAAGTCAGAGGTCCTGGGTTCGAATCCCGGTCCGGCCACATACTTTCGTTTCTCCTTCCGCTGATTCAAGAAGGGCAGTTGTCAGTTACTGGCGAAAGTATGTGCACTTAGTACTGGTTAACCGCTTAGGAGGTCTAAGCCTGCCCAGGAATAGTGTGGTTAGGTTAACTGACCGTCCCGACATGACCTTAGTTGTTTACCGTGGACGTTAAGCATCAAATCAACCAACCAAAAAATTTAAATTTTGCAAAACGTTGTAAATTTAGGTGTTTCTTGGATAAACTAATTTCAGTATTTATATGCGTCTACACATTAGTTACTAAATTAAGCGACAATATGATGGGCAATTGGTTTGAAGACATTTATTCTCTACTTGGACACACGGTGTGTTGACAGCTAATCTTTATGGCTCTGTTATGCCATTTACCGGTGTATTGCATTTGATGAAATAACAGTTTCACTGGACTGTCACATAAAAGTAATTGTTACATAGTTTCAGTAAGCATACAACATTTATATGAACTGCGCAGAATTGAGCGTAATGAAAACGAGCCGGCCGCTTACAGAGTTTCCTCGCATATGAGGTTCCTTCCCAACGGTTTCTTCAAAGTTATGTCACTTAGACCCGTTATGGCAAATATAGGCAAATCAACTCGCCGGAGTTGAAGGAAGTCGGCAAGCGCCATTATGGGTCTAATACCTAAATACTTTACAACAGATATGTTTACAGATTGTAAATATTGATACAAGAGAGGAGCTCCCAGCCAACATTACTGGAGAGGTTCTGTGTAAAGGGCCGCAGATTACCATCGGCTATCTTAACAACCCAGAAGCAACAAAAGAAGCTTTTGATAAAGATGGATTCTTCAAAACTGGTAGGTCAGTTCATGTGGCTCTTTCGTTTAATGATGAAATTAGAATAGTAAATATAAAAATATCCTAGAGCTGATTGCCTAATTCCCCTCACAACTCCAAACTGGAAACAAACAGAAACGGCACGTGACAAAATTAACTGTTACATGTAGATAACACATGCGGAAAAGTATGAGAAAAAAAATATTGTTTTTTTTCCAGATAGTTGGTCATCTGGCTAGCATGAGCAAAACCAACAGATTGTCAAAGGCTAACAGAAAAGCAGACGAACCCAAAAAGCAATAAAAAAACAAAGAAAAGGTGGACCAAAACAGAAGGACAACACTGGGATGGTCAACAATAAATTTACCAAGAGTAGGACATGGGGTGGGGGGGGGGGGGGTTGATTGTCGTCTGTTTTATCAGATATGTAGAGTTTTAATCGGTATATTTTAGGTGATACTGGTTATGTGGATGACGACGGGTTTCTGTTTGTTATTGATAGAGTAAAAGATCTGATCAAGTATAAAGGCTGCCAGGTAAAATGTCTGTGTACTGGTCTTCCATTTACGTTATTTATAGTCTTAAAGTTTTGTTTATTGAGTCTGTTTTTAAATCAGAAACTTAGCAGTTCAGATGTTATTGTATTATATTCAGTAGTATTTCAAGTTGTAAACTTGTCATGCGTTGACATGCACAACAGCTTCATTGGCCAGTCTTTTAAACTTTTTTTTCATCTATTTTTATCCCCCGACCGTAAGGTTCGGGGGATATAGCGATGAGCCTGGCGTCCGTCCGTCCGTCTGTCCGTCCGTCCGTCCGTAAACACTTTCTTGTCCGCTCTATATCTTGAATACCCTTTGGAATATTTTCATGATACTTCACAGCTATGTAGAATAGGTCATGACGATGTGTCGCGTACAAGAATGGTAACTCTTGCTATTGTACTTTTTGAGTTATCTCCCCTTTGGTGATTTTTTTGGTAGATTTCGTGTCCGCTCTGTAACTTGAATACCCTTTGGAATATTTTCATGATACTTCACAGATATGTAGAACAGGTCATGACGATGTGTCGCGAACAAGAATGACAACTCTTGCTTTCTTACTTTTTAAGTTATTTCCCCTTGATGTTTTTAGGTGTGATTTTTAGGCAGATTCGTGTCCGCTCTGTAACTTGAATACCCTTTGGAATATTTTCATGATACTTCACAGCTATGTAGAATAGGTCATGACGATGTGTCGCGTACAAGAATGGTAACTCTTGCTGTTGTACTTTTTGAGTTATCTTCCCTTTGGTGATTTTTTGGTAGATTTCGTGTCCGCTCTGTAACTTGAATACCCTTTGGAATATTTTCATGATACTTCACAGATATGTAGAACAGGTCATGACGATGTGTCGCGAACAAGAATGACAACTCTTGCTTTCTTACTTTTTAAGTTATTTCCCCTTGATGTTTTTAGGTGTGATTTTTAGGCAGATTCGTGTCCGCTCTGTAACTTGAATACCCTTTGGAATATTTTCATGATACATAAGAGATATGTAGAACAGGTCATGACGATGTGTCGCGAACAAGATTGACAACTCTTGCTTTCTTACTTTTGGAGTTATTTCCCCTTGATCATTTTAGGTGTGATTTCTTGTCCGCTCTATAACTTGAATACCTTTTGGAATATTTTCGTGATACTTCACAGTTATGTAGAACAGATCATGGCGATATGTCGCGAACAAGAATGACAACTCTTGCTTTCATACTTTTTGAGTTATTTCCCTTTGATGGTTTTAGGTGTAATTTCGTGTCCGCTCTATAACTTGAATTCCTTTTGAAATATTTTCTTGATACTTCACAGATATTTAGAACAGGTCATGGCGGTGTGTCACGAACAAGAATGACAACTCTTGCTTTCTTACTTTTTGAGTTATTTCCCTTTGATGATTTTAGGTGTCTGCTCCATAGCTTGAATACCTTTTGAAGTATTTTCATGATATCTCACAGATATGCAGAACAGGTCATGACGATTTTTCTCATACATAAATGACAACTCTTGCTTTTATACTTTATGAGTTGTTTCCCTTTGGTAGTTTGAGCTGCTGTTTGAGTCTCTACTCCATTTCTGTATAATCCTGGCCTGCTCCACCATATTAATAACCTTGTACCTTTTAGAATATTGCTGTGATATCTTATCAGTACTACCTCTCTCTGACACCTCCACATTCCCGCAACCCCCCCCCCCCCCCCCCAAAAAAAAAAAAAAAAAAAAAAAAAATTCTCCAGATTTGGATTCTTTGTCCAAATTCACTTACTAGAGAGCTCAAAATTAGGTTTGTAGGGCTTGTACTTTAGAAGTTATTCACACATTTTGAATGTTGAGTGTATCATATGCTATACATTTGTGTATATGGTGGCTGTTTGAGATATTACGTCTTTCTTTTTAGCAGTCAGGCATACTGTTTTAGTCTGAGTGTTAGATAATCATGCATCTGTCAAACAGATAATGTCAATCAGAAGCATTAAAGAATGACAATATATTACTTATATGTGTTTTGAAGTGCACCTTTTTTACCAAGGCCCATGAGGGCCTTCGGTCGGGGGATTTGCCATCTCCTCTGATGGCTATTTTTTTTACTGTTTTAGTGAAGATTGAGGGTTTCTCAATTCTTGTTCGAATATTGCTCTTTCATCCATAAATATTGTACTTGGACAAACCTGTTTTCAGTATATTACACGCATTGTATCTTACAGTCACTGATTGTTAATCTCTTGCATATCGTAGGTTGCTCCAGCATACTTAGAAGACATGCTTGTAAAGCACACTGAAGTGGCAGATGCTGCGGTAATCGGTATATCATCTAACGACTCTGGTGGAGATATACCTAAAGCCTTTGTAGTTAGACGCCAGGGCTCATCCGTTACAGAGAAGGACATAGTAGAGTATATCAAAGGTATGTTATGATTATCCACATCTGTGAAATTGTGAAATTCGTATTTCTAAATACAGTAGATCCCTCTATAATGGTGCTCATTAAAACATATTTTGTATATAGCGCTATGATGTCATAGCTCAGATCAAAACAAAACTACAAAGCAATGTTCACATCATCAAATGAGCAGTAAAAGCGCATTTGCTTTGTGTTCCTTTGCAATTTATTTTCATTCTAACGCAGTATGCTTATACTGTTAAAGCTTTTCTATAGAACCCAAACATGGTGTAAAACAGGGTTTGTACAACAACTCATGTTATCATAATTCTTAGTGGGTTGTTTGTTTGATTGCAAGACTGTACTGGTATTTTGCATACCCTAATCGGATCGCATGTTTGCACAGACTGGTCTAGGAGTTTGCAGTCCCTTGTGTTTGCATAGAACTGCAATGATAATGAGCCACTTACGAAAACAGATATCTCTCAATTTCAAATTTAGATCAAGTAGAGGACTACGCAAGACTAAGAGGAGGGGTAGAATTCATTGAACAGATCCCCAAAACTCCAGCAGGAAAACGTCTGAGACGTCTGCTAAAAGAGTATGGCTCCAAAGCTTGCGACCATTTGTGAAGATGGAGGATGTTGAGTCTTAGTTGAAACAACGTTTTGAAACAATGTCGTATCGGCGTCGGTGCAAGGTCATGATGTCCCGTCGACGTTGGTAGGTCTGCGGCGTTGTATGAAGCCCAGCTCTCACTAGGCATGAAACGTCATATTTAGTCAGCAGAACAATAAACTGGCTTTGTTGTGTTCCCAAAATGAAAACAACCTCGAAAAATGTCGTATTAAAGTCGGAGCGACT
The DNA here is from genome assembly GCA_963989385.1 of Ctena decussata. NCBI lineage: Eukaryota > Metazoa > Mollusca > Bivalvia > Lucinida > Lucinidae > Ctena > Ctena decussata. The sequence goes on from OZ022498.1 coordinate 61,789,770, forward strand.
TGGTTTCGGCGTTGTGTTCCTACAAGTGTTCTTCTGCATGGCACTGGCTATGTAATATGGCAGTTAATGCTTGGAAACCCTTGGGTCGGCAAACCCCCTTATATGCCAGCCAGCAGTGTGACTATGAGCTAAACTTGAAGTGCTTCTCTAAAATCCGTTGAAGAGTGCTTAATAGGTGTAATTGTAAAATGTTGTGTACTTTGTTCATTTCCAAATGCCGGATTTGGAATTAATATATGAACTAGAAAAGGGAGGTTTGTGCATGTGTGTGTGGGTGGGTGCGGGGGGGGCGTGATTATCATTCTACAATAATTACTTATTTCTGTATAAAAACATTTTATGGTCCCAAGTTAGAACCATCGCAGCGACGCTGTTCTTATAAGTGCCGTTACGTATTTTTTTTTCTGGCGAAATAATTGAAACTCTTCACATTTATCATTAAAATCCACCCTTATATTACAGCGATATTTAATGTTTTGTAAGCATGTTAGTTCTGAATGAATGCTAACTTTTTTGCACATACAAACATATTGTACCTATATTCAGATTTTTACTGCTGTCCTTTATAGTTTAGTTGTCTGGGCCCAGCTGTTCAAAGCATCGTTAGCTTAATGAAGTTCTTAATCGAGGATGCATTAAGTCTAGCAGTGCACACAAAATCAAGTGTGCTAATGTTTTAGCTGCAAAATTATGAGGAGCTATTGCAGTACAAAAGATCCTCACAATTTTTTTCAGCAAAAATGGCTTTTTAGCTCACCTGAGCCTTTAGGCTCATAGGTGAGCTTATAGTATAGCCAGGCATCCGTCGTCCGTCCGTCCGTCGTCCGTCCGTCCGTCCGTCCGTCGTCAACATTTTCAAACATCTTCTCCTCTGAAACCACTGGGCCGATTGAAGCCATATTTCATATGGAGCCTACCTAGGTCGGGGGAACGAAAGTTTGTTCCGGATATCTGGGTCACATGACCAAGATGGCCGCCACGCCCATATATGGTAAAAACCCTTCAAAAATCTTCTTCTGCAGAACCAAAAGGCCTATGACCTTGAAACTTGGTATGTAGCATCGGGCATGCGGGCCCATCATAGTTTATACAAATCATGACCTTGCCTTGACCTTGACCTAATTTACGGTATGGTCAAGTTTGGTACGTTAGGCTTTTATATGGGAAAACGCTTAAACAGTGGATTTCTCAGAAACTATTGAATTCTAAGGTACAATATGTTGTATACATGGTCGACTAAATGACCAGATGAAGATATTATGTCACGAAAGGTCAAGGTCATTCCGTCGGATCATCCGTCGTCAAGATTTTCAAACATCTTCTTTTCTGAAACCACTGGGCCGATTGAAACCAAATTTCATATGCAGCCTCCATGGGTTGGGGGAACGAAAGTTTGTTCGCGGTATTAGGGTCACATGAGCAAGATGGCCGCCACGCCCATATATGGTAAAAACCCTTCAAAAATCTTCTTCTCCACAACCAAAAGGCCTATGACCTTGAAACTTGGTATGTAGCATCGGGCATGCGGGCCCATTATAGTTTATACAAATCATGACCTTGCGTTGACCTTGACCTAATTTACGGTATGGTCAAGTTTGGTACGTTAGGCTTTTATATGGGAAAACGCTTAAACAGTGGATTTCTCAGAAACTATTTAAATCTAAGGTTTAATACTTGGTATACATGGTCGACTAAATGACCAGATGAAGATATTATGTCACGAAAGGTCAAAGTCATTCTGTCGGACCATCCGTCGTCAAGCTTTTCAAACATCTTCTCTGAAACCACTGGGCCGATTGAAGCCATATTTCATATGGAGCCTACCTAATGTCGGGGGAACGAAAGTTTGTTCCGGATATCTGGGTCACATGACCAAGATGGCCGCCACGCCCATATATGGTAAAATCCCTTCAAAAATCTTCTTCTACAGAACCAAAAGGCCTATGATCTTGAAACTTGGTATGTAGCAACGGGAAGTGGGCCCAACATAGTTTGTAAAAACCATGACCTTGCGTTGACCTTGACCTAATTAACGGCATGGTCAACTTTGGTACGTTAGGCTTTTATATGGGCAAATGCTTAAACAGTGGATTTTTCAGAATACATTTAAGTCTAAGGTACAATATGTTGTATACATGGTCGACTAAATGACCAGATGAAGATATCATGTCACTAAAGGTCAAGGTCATTCCGTCGGACCATCCGTCGTCAAGCTTTTCAAACATCTTCTCCCCTGAAATCACTGGGGTGATTGAAGCAAAATTTCATAGTCTCAGTGGGATGGGGGAACGAAAGTTCATACCCGGGGTCTGGGTCACATGACCAAGATGGCGGCCATGCCATATATGGTAAAAAAACTTTCAAAAATCTTCTTCTCCAGAACCAAAAGGCCTATGACCTTGAAACTTGGTATGTAGCTTTGGGCATGCGAGCCCATCGTAGTTTGTACAAATCATGACCTTGCGTTGACCTTGACCTAATTAACGACATGGTCAACGTTGGTATATTAGGCTTTTATATGGGAAAACGCTTATATAGTGGATTTCTCAGAGACTGTTTAAGTCTAAGGTACAATATGTGGTGTATATATGGTCAACTAAATGACCAGATGAAGAGATTATGTCACTGAAGGTCAAGTCATTTTGTCGGTCTGTCTGTCATCAAGATTTTCAAACATCTTCTCCTATGAAACTACTGGGGAGATGAAGCCAAATTTCATATGGTGTCTCAGTGGGATAGGGGAACTAAAGTTTATACCCGGGGGTTGGGTCACATGACCAAGATGGCCACCATGCCCATATATGGTAAAAACCTTCGAAAATCTTCTTCTCCAGAACCAAAAAGCCTATGATCTTGAAACTTGGTATGTAGCATTGAGCATGCGAGCCCATCACAGTTCATACAAATAATGGCCTTGCATTGGCCTTGACCTAATTTACGACATGGTCAACTGTGGTTGGTTAGGCTTTTATATGGGAACACGCTTATACAGTGGATTTCTCAGAAACTATTTAAGTCTAAGGTACAATATGTGGTGTATATATGGTCAACTAAATGACCAGATGAAGCTATTATGTCACTGAAGGTCAAGGTCAGTTTGTCGGTCTGTCCGTCATCAAGATTTTCAAAACATTTTCTCCTCTGAAACCACTGGTCTGATTGAAGCAAAATTTCATATGGAGTCTAAGTGTGATCGGGGAATAAAAGTTTGTTCTCGGGATCTTGACCAAGATGGCCGCCATGCCCCTATACGGTAAAAACCCTTCAAAATCTTCTTCTCCAGAACCAAAAGGCGTATGACCTTGAAACTTGGTATGTAGCTTTGGGCACTCAAGCCCATCATAGTTTATACAAATGATCGTGCGTTGACCTTGACCTAATTTATGACACTGTCAACTTTGGTACATTATGTAGGCTTTTATATGGGAAAATGCTTACACAGTGGATTTTTCAGAAACTGTTTAAGTCTAAGGTACAATATTTGGTATATATGGTTGACTAAATGACCAGATGAAGATATTTTGTTGTTAACGGTCAAGGTCATTCTTTGACTTTTGTACAAGGTCATCAAGATTCTGTCACCTGTCAACATTTTCAAACATCTTCTCAGAGGCCACTGGGGTCAATTGAAGACATATTTCACATGGAGCTTCACCGGCTTAAAGGAACCATAGTTTGTTCAGATGGTCTTGGTCACTTGACCAAGATGGCCACCATGCCCATATATGGTAAAAACTCTTCAAACATCTTTTTCTCGAGAACCGAAAGGTCTATAACCTTGAAACTTGGTACCGGTATGTAGCATTGGGCACTCAGGCCCATCATAGTTTATACAAACGATTACTGTATTTCATATGGAGCTTTTATACTGGGTCAAAGGAATCAAAGTTTGTTCAGATGGTCATGGTCACATGAACATGGTGGCCACCACGCCCAAATATGATAAAAACCCTTCAGAAATCTTTATCTAGAAACAAAGGTCCAGTGACCTTGTGGCTTGGTATATAGAATTGGGACTCAACATTAATCCCCAAGGGAGGGGGTTATCTGCCCCTGCCCTGGTGCTATATACATGTATAAAAGCATTAAAATATATACCAGGACCAAGTGTCAGGTGAGCTACAGGACCATTGGTCCTCTGGTTTGTTTTTTGGCGTGCTATGCATTTCAAAATGTAGCATCTGGTTATCTAACAACATCGTTAGCTTTAAGCAACCGGATCCTGATTGGCATCGCAAGAAAATGGACCTCATTCCATGACGATACGATATAGTTCCATTTGCATACAATATGCATCAGTAAATACTCAGAGAAATGTACATCTGTGAAAACAGATCAGACCCTTTTCTTTTCCCTTTTTAGTTTCTTCAATATTCTTGATTATGTTTACCAACTGGGAACCCAGTGAGACTTCACAGATGTACAGGTTGATTTGAGTCTTTTGTATTGATATATTGTATTGATATATGGTGAAAGGTACATTTTCACATGATGCCAATCACTTTTTATCAGATGTATCCGTTTATTCGGGCATATTGGAAGTGTGCTTGTTCATTGCGCTAAGTCTGGAAAGGGCTTACATGCTTTTAAAATTCTGCGTGGTCCAATGATTTTCTGGATGAACAGGTAACACTCAAATGAGGGCATGCGCAGTTCATTTCTAGGGGGTAAAGTCTGGTAAATTCGGACAGTCGGTAAATTCGGACAGTGACATTTTTTTCCTTTATATGTCAGTTGTTTGGAATCAAAACAAAATTAACTGGGCAAAAAATGAAAATCCTGATGAGACGGCTCATTATGAGCCGTCTCATCTGGATTTTCACTGTTTGCTATTGTAATTCCGAATTTACCCGCTGTCCGAAGTTACCCGACTCGACCCTAATCCTCACTACAAAGTCCAAATAATGGTATTTTGAACTGCACATGCTGTGACCAGACTGTAGATATACCAATCTTGGGCTAGCAATGTGCAGTTTGCTCGCGCTTAACTGAATATAGATTTTCATCTGTTATAATGAATAAACAGAATATATAGAATATAGCCAGACTTTATTGAAGATTTTTAAAGAACCGAATGAAACCTCAAAACAAAATATACTATTTTTGTAAATTTATTTAATAAATAAAATAAATTACAATTCAACACATAAACTTTGTTTTGCATTGACCCCATTGCTTCTCTGTCAGGCTGAAAGGTTGACTGTCATTTAACCTGAAAAAGACAAGTAAGATATTCGTAATAATAGAATATATGGTGATCATGACGAGACCAGTAAATCTCAAGCTAGTTTTCAGATTATTTAGTCTCATATGAGGCTCGCATGAGACTTAAATAATCTGAAAACAAGCTTGAGATTTCCTTGTTAAGGCGCAATACCATCACACAGATTGTCTGCTGAATCACTTATTTAGTCTCATACGAGGCTCGCATGAGACTTAAATAATCTGAAAACAAGCTTGAGATTTGTTGAGGCCTTGTTTAGACGCAGTACCATCACTGATCAGTTTGCTCATCCATTATACTTCACAAAACAAATTGTCTGTTGAATCAGATGATTTAGTCTCATACGATGCTCGCATGATACTTACATAATCTGAAAACAAGCCAGAGATACCCCCGTCTAGGCTCAATACCGTCACTGATTATTTCCCCATCCATTATATTTAATAAAACAGACTGTCTGTTGAGTGCATTTTTTATTGTTTAGACACAGAGGTTATAATCAAACTCAAAATAAAGCACACTGAATGGCTGCTGCTCGGAAGCAGCCAATCAGTGTGCTTTTATTTTGAGTTTGAGATTATTCTCAAGTTTTATAACCTCGAACCCAGGTCTTCACTATATACTTCCAGCTGATATGCCCATTCTGTTGATTCCATATTGTGTTTGCATTTTGCATTACTTGCAGCTAATCAGAAATCTACAGTGACATGTACACCACTGGCTGTCAGTTTCATATTCTGCATGCAATTTACATGACAATACACAGTTCCGAGAATAGCCGCTAAGCTCCGCCTACTTAGTTACTGTTACTACGTCTCACAAGCTTACACAAAGATGGCGGAAAATCAGATGACAAATGCAAGTGTCTGCTAAACGTTGGCGATCTATGGCGAAGAATCAGCCTCCTAATGGCCTACACATGGCAGTTTGGTGCATCATGCATTTCCGATGCGCTCTGTTCTTGCAAATCAGGGTAAATTTATTAAAACGGGTGTTAGTGTGTTTTCTTTAAACAGGTATACATCCCTTCATTAACTGAAAGGTAAAATCACGGACTTATGTTGGTATTGACCACGTGCGATTTGTTTGTGAGACTATGTCACGTGCTAAGCTGTCATTGCATTGGCCAGGTATACGATATCATGTGATTTTGAGTGACTTTCTGGGTGTGGCTCGGAACTGTGTATTAGTTTAAACAGGCTGACGTGATTTGGCTGTATTGAGCTATGGCTGACTGACAGGTTTTTTTTTAGCCAAGGGTCAGGCTAGAGACAGCAGGCGTCTCAGATAGCTCTGGTGAGTAGATCTACAAAAAAAAACTTGACCACAAATCCAGATAAATACATGTATAAAAAATCATGGAATAAATTGTTTAGGACGTGAAGAAATAAATTTAAGTTTTCTGATTTTTTCTTGAAAAAATAGACGACAATGGACTACTACTAGTGTGTACTACTTAATAATTATGTGCTGAAACTCGGGGACGGTATGAAAGATGCATACTTCATTTATTGAAGAGATGTTTGATTAACCTATATTAAGGTGGTGATTTATGGTAAATGTAAAAATCTGCATAAAACCATAAAAAAGTAACGTATCTCCCTGAAAGTTAGCAGACTTCTTATTTTTGTTGTTCTTTACAGTTTAGAATACAAAATAGACGTACATGCTGCTTAAACAAGTTTTTTATAAGGAAAGATCAAAGCGTAATTTTCTGCGAATAAATCTGAAAAAATAATATCGTTTTTGAAAATTTACGGAGTGCTGAAGGTGCATTATTGCATAATGAAGAGCGTCCTAGCAATTATTCATTCCAACTCTTTCTCAAGTTGTAATGTAGACCAGATGAAAACAGTAGCTTTTTCTCAAATGTACAACCATGTACAAAGTAAATGTACACTGGACGCATTTATTAAATATAGGGTAGGCAAGCATACCTATGTTAACACCTACAATATAAATAATACATTACTGACATGATCAGTGGTGTGTAGATGAAATTGTTCAACCTTGTTAAAATAGTATCACCTGTCTAACCTGTGTGTTTTGACAAAAAAAAAACTGGACACAGACTGCATCTTTTTCATCTGCTCAGCCTGATAATGTGTGAAAGAGTTTGAAAAAATAATTGCTAGGACGCTCTCCATTATGCAACAAGGTACTCTAAGCACCAAGTATATTTTCAGTAATGATATTATTTTTTCAGATTTATTCGCAGAAAATTACCCTTTGATCTTCTCTTATAAAAATACTTTTTAACATTAACAAATGTTGCATTTTGGTATTCTAAATTATGAGAAACAACATGAAGAAGGCATCTGCTAAGTTTTGGAAAGATCAGTGTTATTTTGAGTATTTTATGCAGATTTTTGTCTTTGTCCCAAATCAGTGATTATCACCACCTTAAAAACAGATCAGCTGCTTATACTCTGAAACATACTCTAGGAGTTGAGCAAGATGGCGTTATTACGTACCTTGTGTGTTTGTGTTCAGGATATTGGGAAGAATGAGCGTCAGCAGCAGAAGTGGAACTGAAAATAAATAAAATGATGTTACTATGGTGATATTAGATATTCGGGCATATATAGCTGAGCAAACAGTGCAGGCCCATATCAGACTGCTCTCCAGGGCAGTCTGGTATGAACCTGCTCTGTTGGCCAAAAGGTTTTATGGAGTTTCTCGTTATACTAATTTTGCAACTTTTCAGGGCAGCCAGTATACAAAATACGGTCAGTTCAGTTTTAAACTATTCCCCATTTTCTGCCAGAATTGTACCATGCTTTCTCATTCTATAGATCTTTTAGCTGCCTTGTCCCGGCCTCGAGGTTATAAAACTTGAGTACATTCTCAAACTCAAAATAAAAGCACACTGATTGGCTGTGCTCGAAAGCAGCCAATCAGTGTGCTTTATTTTGAGTTTGAGATTATTCTCAAGTTTTATAACCTCGAACCCTGGTATAAACGCCATTTCAGTGCTGAGATTCAGGACAAATTTGAGTAACTCCGTAAACTGTTGTAAATCTACATAGAACCTGTCTGACAAGATGATGGATGGATGACTTGCGATTTTACGTCCTTTTCAACAGTATTTTAGTCATTCAGGACGATGAGCTGGTGATAATGAAAGGCTGTGTGCACTGGCACCCCGTTTACGTTTGAAAAGATCCTCACTTCAAACAGGGATCAAACCCGGGACCGCTAGATACAGGACACTTTATCAAATTACAACAAAATCGGGTTCATCTTCGATTGATGTGAGGCTTTTTCAAGCTCAGTAAGGGCTCTAGATAGGCATTCAAAGTAGATAATCATAACAAATGGAATTAGATGTGAGGTTTGGATAAGGTCAGTCCAATATGACAAAAAAAATAAATTGAAAAAATCGGGCTTCATCCCAGCAGGCACATGACGTCGTAATGACGTCGGACTGACGTCGATGCGACGTCATAACGTCGCATCGACGTCAGTACGACGTCAATTCTACGCCCTGTGCCTGCTGGGATGATTGCACGAGCAGCGCAGGTTCGCCAGTTTGCATATGAATTATTGTGATTTTTATATCGACTGATTAGACTGCGCAGATGCGCTTATTGAAGTCGTTGCTGTTTACCATTGCAATTATGCTCTTACTTTTCATGTCACTTCTAACTTTGAAAAGAAAAACAAAACAAAAAAGCAAAAAAACAACAACAACAACGAAACTTATACTTACGAATAATGCCCGTTAGCCCTGCAGATGACTCTTTTTTCTGTGTGGGGAGGGGGACATATGAGACTTTGTGGCCGAATGAGGATCCATATCCCATTGCGTGCCCGATCCCTGATCCCCATGAACTCATTCCGGATCCCCATGATCCCATTCCGGATCCCCATGATCCCATTCCGGATCCCCATGATCCCATGCCACCACGGATTCCCCAACGACCCTCGTCGTCATTATTGTTGAAGTTATTGAAGTTATCGTTCCAATCATTGTTGAAATCTATGGCAAGTGTGACGCCGACAAGGGCGAAGAGGGCCACTGCTGAGAAGGCTGCGAGTTTCATGTTGAATCTATAAAATAAATAGATGGCGTATAGCTAGACATGCATGGTATGGCTCCTCTTAACCTTTTTATATTGGAGACCCGTTTTGGGAACATATGCAAACAGTGCAGACCCAGATCAGATGCCGCAGAACGCGACATCTGATCAGGGTACGCCCTGTTTGCTGAAAGGAACTTCGTAAATTGCGAAATACAAAAAAGTAATAGCATTCACCAGAAACCCCTAAAACTAGCAATGGCTTCATCAAAATCATAAGAATGGACAAGTTCACAAGTCAAAAGTGGTTAAACGAAAGAAGTCTCTCTGACCTTAAAATTAAATTATTGAATTTGCAAACAGCTTAGATCCATATGAGGCGGCTCACAATGAATCGCCTCATGTGCATCTACACTGTTTGCTCTCTAGTCTTTTTTTAATTCTCATTGTGATATAGCCCTGACGAAACTTTTGTCCGTCTGCCTTTTTTCGTGTGGATGGTAGGGGTAGGGGCGGGGGAGCTTTTAGGAATTTAATGTCACACTTTAGAAATTATGATGCCTGTGATAGACTGTCTCAAACCAGCATGTTCAACGGTGCAAACTGATCCGAGCTTGTCTGCCTTTATGTCCCTTTTCTTCTAAGGGGCAGCGGTGTGTGTGTATGGTGGAGGTAGGGGCTTTTAGGAAATTTGAAGTCACTCTTAAGAAATAATGCAGCCTGTAATACACTGTCTCAGACCAGCAGTTGCAACAGTGCAGTCTAGGTTCGAGGTTATAAAACTTGAGAATGCACTCAACCTCGGGGCCTGATCAGAGCTTTAGCATTTGTCACACATAGTGTGTCACTCATACTTTGTGGTTCCTCTGATGGAAATACTATGCCCGACTTGTCCTACTTGTCCCCTTTCACACTGGACAAGTGAGAAATTTCAGTTTACTTGCCCTGGGACAAGTATTCAAAGTGTCATCAGTAGAAGTATTTCAGGATAATTATTAGATATTTTTTTCACATTTTCTCTTGAAAACATATGCTGTTGGTTCCTGTTAGAATTGCCTCAATGAGGCAATTCTAACAGGTGCCCACAACATGTTTTAATTCAAAACTTTATGACAGTTAGCCAGAACCTGTCATCAAGTTCAGCTATTCCTCTATTCATTATCTATTATTCTTTCCTTTCCTTATGTGTACATTTATTCTGGGCAAGTAAATAATTGTTTGGACAAGTTAATTTTGTCCATTTACTTGTCCATGGACAAGTAGAAAGTTGAAGTATTTCCACAGCCCTGCTCTGATCATACTGCAACATCTTCGCAAGCCAAGGGTACTTAGTCCACTTTGTTCCTTCGCATTTAAGGATCAAAGTGGACTTAGTACCCTTGGCATGCAAACATGATTCTGCAGATGCTTATGCTGATCTTATTTTTCGGTTGCTACATTTTTTCCAACGGTCCCATTGCTGACCGGCGGCTAATAAATGAGATATAAATCTGATAGCAATGCATTCAAGATTCACCTATAAGCTATTGAAAGATAAATACAGTAATGATAGAATAACATCACAATTTGTTTTGTTCACGCGAATCTAACACACCAGCTGATTTTGGATAAGTCCACTATGAGACCTATCTTAATGTCGAGATCTTGCCAACAATAAACAGTCTGGCTAGATTTTTCTCTATTCTTCTTAACTTTTTAAACGCCAAAAAGCCGGCAGACGACAAAATTTACGTCTGCAAAAAATCAAAAAATGCCTTGTTCATGACATTTCAAATTGAGAATTCAAACTGTACAACATTAACCACAACAGGAGCAAATTCTTCCCTTCAAAAGTAGACCCCTTTTTGATGGACTTTCGTTGTCCGGGGAAGCAGACAGGAAGTACTGTTAAAAGTTATTTCCCTTGCTGAAAATGGCTGGAAAACATGAAGGTGAATCCTTGAAAATAATAATAATAATAATAATAATGAATACATGAAAAATAATAATTATTATTATGAAATTAAACTTTTATTAATAACAATAAAAATATATCAATATAACCAAATTGGCGACTTACCAGTTTACGGTTAGTTCCGAAGACGATAGTGCCCTGTCCATTTTTTCTCGTCATTTATATACCTGACGGTTTTCACACTTCCTGCTGTCAGGAATACACCCCAGGTGTGTCTGCGTGGTGTAACAACCCGTCTAGGTCGACTTCCTTGTTTAGGACCACCATACTGTCCAGTTTGATCCATGTCACGTGAAAAAGTGCTTAAGGGTATGCGAAATTACTCAGACTCTGATCGGCCTGTGTGGGCGCGCAGTCTGGTTAGTATTACCATCATTGTGTTGAACCGCGAGAAAAGCGAAGGCTTTTATCAGTATGCAAAATACACAGGCTGGTGCGATTCTTGGTGGAGTATATAATAATAAGCCGCGGCAGAAGAAAACCAACAATGCGGTTGTGCGTCCAGCGAAGACTCAGATCAGCCTGGGCATCCACCCAGTCTGATCAGAGTCTTCGCTGTCCGCATGGAGGTAGTTCTTAGCGAAGAGTATGATCAGACTGGGCGGTTGCCAAGGCTGATCTGAACTTGCGCTGGGCGCACGACCACTTTGTTGGTTTTCTCGTGTCGCGGCTCAATTATTTTGTCGAAAGATATTTTCTGGTGTTATGGCTCAGATGTATGTACGGGCTGTCATTCAGTTACTTGTGATACTCAAAATCTCCGATCTGTTAGTTTTGAATTCGGTAGGTTGTCAGGGATGGATCCAGGAGTTCAAATTAGCTGAGGGATGGGGAGGATGGGGGAAGGGGGGGGGGGTCGATTCGTGCATTTTGACCACTTTTTCCTGAAATTCCCAATGAAAATGGAATAAGTTAGGCTGAAGAGGATGTTCATTTGAACCCCCCTCTGGATCCGCCACTGGTTGGAATTTTGACGCCTACGAGACAGGAGTCCAGTCTATATCAAGCCATCTCCCAGAGACAGAGGGAAAAAATGGAAGAGCAGATAAGCGAAGGTGCAAAAAAAGCTACAAACAAGCCCCGCCGCGCACCTGCTGCAAGCACAGCCGATCCTTGCTCTACTATTATCCAAGACATAGGACGCCCCGGCACTGAAAGTGCCCCTAAATTATTACTGAAGAATAACAAAAATAGTTAATTGTGCTTTGAATTTGAAATGATGATTAAGGAAATACTTGTTTCAATTCACCCATGCATAATTCTAACGCTGCCTTTGTGTTGCCAAACTCATATTGTCCTTTTTTTTTTCTTCTATATGAGTAACAGAAGATGATACTGAAGTCGCGTTATAGCAGAAACGTTACTAAGACCTACCTGGGCATTCGCTCTGCTTTGCCCTGTGTCGATTTCTTATACCCCCATTCCACTGGACGGCGCTTCCACTGCGCTCCGAAATTTTGGACAAAGCGCCATGAATCATAGCAGAAGCGGCAGCAGCGCAGGAGAAGCTTCTAGGTCGCAGTGAAAGCGTATCAGAAGCGGCATGATCGCCAAGTCACGGCGCTTGTTTTGACTCTGCTCAAAATTTACGTAGCGGAAGCGCCGTGGACTCAAAGCGCAACGAAAGCGTAGTAAGAACGTAGCTCGAAATTCATGAGCGCAGCAGCAGCGGGAGCAACGCAGCGCCAGCGCAGCGGGATCGTGCCGACAGCGCCGCGAGATTCGTTTGCGACCCAGCTACGCTCCTGCTACGCTCTTTGCGCTCCCGCTGCGACTCTATTATTTATGAATAGCGCAACCACGACGCTTCCGCTGCGCTCTTGGCGCTTTATCTGCGTTTCCACTGCTCTTATGGCAATCTGGGCATGAAAACGCCGCGTTTCCACGACGTTTCATAACTCGATTCTCGCGTTTCATTCAAGATGCAGGCTGCCCGGAGCAGGAGTTGAAATACACTCTCCTGCGGTAAAGGCTGTGTGAAAATAGTCTCCTGACCAGGCCTGGGTGTGGATTTCGCCTTCTGCTTTTGACAGGGGGCCAGGCTCTTGCCTCTAAACTGAGCCAAATAGGCGCCCTTTAGAACGCCAAGCAGAGGCCCCAATTGATCCTGAACAGCAAGAAGAACAAGACGAGTTGTTCGAAGTCACTAGTTCATGATTGCCAACTGGGCCATAGCCACTGAATTTTTTATATTATCAATATTGTTTGAAAGCTGGTGGCTAACTTCTGCTGAACCCGATTTTCCGCCGATTTACATAGAAGCGGTTACAGAGCGCAACACAAGCGCAGCTCCGGCGCTTAGGTCGTAGCACGATCGCAAAGGCATCGTAATAGGAGATAACAGGAATCCCCGGAGTGACGTCATCGGATGATCACGTGGGTAGATTGGTTGGCAAAAGGATAGCGACAGACAGTGGTCTTCTATTGCATTTTGCTTAAAATTAACCTCTGAAATGCGTAAAATATAGTTTAGAAAGCTACGAATAAACAGAAACCGATAAAACCAGTGCAAATATTGTCTAAATCGCTTGTCGCGCGAAAAAAGATAGTTATTCAATATTATTTAAAGATATTCAATTACTCGACATACATTGACTCGCTTTGGAACAGGACTTTTTTCTCTTAATAACTTTGACCGAAAAAGAAAAATAAATAAATGAAATAGAAATACGTAAATCGGAGGTACTAAAGATCAGTATTTTAACCTTTAAACCTTTTCGACAATCAAGTTGATTAGTAAATATAACTCGGGTAATAGAAAATGAAAGACAATAAAATATAGAAACTATCCAACGAGAACTACTGCAAAATTCATAAAACATATTGATCCGATTTAGGGATAAGTAAATGTAAAAAATAAATAAGTAAATGAATTCATAATCATGACTGCGATTCAAAAGAGAATGTTATAAAACGGTAAAGGATAATATACATGTATAAGCAGAGAAACTTCTGTTTTGAAATTACTATCAGTAATTACCACATTATTTAGTCCGAGCTCATGACATCTGAAAAACAAATTCACTCTGTCTCTGTCTCTGTCTCTCTGTCTCTCTCTGTCTTTCTCTCTCTAATGGTTTGATAAAACGGTAAATGATGATATATAAACAAAGAATCTTCTCTGTTTTGAAATACAGTAATTACCACAGTATTTAGTCCGAGCTCATGACATCTAAACAACAAATTCTCTCTCTCTCTCTCTCTCTCTCTCTCTCTCTCTCTCTCTCTCTCATTGTTTGCTCGTTATATTTTATGAGCGGACAAGCACATTAATATCAAAATATCATAGATTATAATAATCGAGTTTTATTTGATATTTAAATTAGCCACACCGCCAAAAACAATATTATGCAAGTCGATATGACATTGTCACTGTAGGACACCTGCGGCGTTTAATGATAAATAAAGACATTCCTTATCAAAAGACCCGCTGAATACCGGATACATTCATTTATAAACGATAAACAACCGGTTTAATTTCAAAATGTACATTAGATACAGACACATTTTTTTAGAGTATCCATGCTAAAACGTACATCTAAAAGCACTTCATGTGGAACCAATTTAAATGAATTAGGCGAGCGAATAGAACAATATTTCACACTTAAATACCTACATTTCTAAGCGTTATCATTTATATATATAACAAGAAAAACTATAACATGAAATGTCATGTTATATTGGGCGTTTGATTTTACTTCTCAGTTTATGCAGGTTTATAGAAGTAAATGTCGCAATGATTGTTGAAATGAAACTTGAATCTCATTGCAGACTGATGAGGCTTCTTCCGTGTTGTTTTCGACCCCAACAAATTATCTTACTTCGATATAGCCACGCAAAAAACTTTAGTTTTTGGATGTATTAATTTTGTTAAAAATGACCACAGTAACATATCTTTGATCAGAAGATTTGTAAGCTAGTGCAGAATACTAGGATAACAAAAAATTTTTGACTTACGACTTGCATTTTAAGAAAAATAAATAAATAAATAAAACTGAGTAACCTTTTGTTCATTTTCCCTATTTTCTCTATATACTAATATTAAAGAATGATGCATGGTCATGTAAATCAGAACAATATTGACCGCGTTTAATGTAGACTAAAAGATATGCAAAAAGACCTTAGTGCAGCTAAATTGAACTATATGGACCTACCACCTTTAATTCAAAATAAAAATGCAAGGAAGGCAATAAAAATCGAAAAGTATCGATGTCCTACGATAGCCCAATTACCTCTCTTATTTCACAATTCTGAATTTCGAATTCTGAATTCCAAAATTCGTAGTACAAACTGAGGGATAAATTAAGATGAATGAGATTTATGTAAGTTGAAATGCAAATAACAATTGGTTTTAGGCCCGATTTCACGTCACAGTTATAACCCGTATTAACCAGTCCGTGGTCTATTTTACCGTAAGGCGCAATGTAAAATTTTGGTGTTCCGAATGCTAATCCATGTACTAAGTTTAACGTGAAATCGGGCCTTAGTATATAAAAATCTGAATTAAATAATTTCACTAGAAAAAAACAATGAACATTGTCGCGTGCAAAGGGACCTTCTATATCTAGTATAGGTATATAAGATATCATATAAGAATCTTATATACTATATAAGATATCTAGTATAGGTATATAAGATGTCTTATTTGACTTTTCCATAAGACGCAACAAAATATATGTTATCTGATATAGCATTTAAGATGTCTTGTATCACATATAAGATATCCTGTTTTGTAAATCAGATATCGATATCAGATATGCTATCTTATATAGGATGTGAGATATCTTATTTAAATATATAACATATCTGATATATCAGATATCTGATTTATTATATAAGATATCTTACATGCTATATAAGATATCTAATATATAAGATATCTAATATATTATATAAGATATCTTATATGAAAAATTAAATAAGATGATAACTCATATCCTATATAAGATATCTTATTTTCTATATAAGATATATCCAGTATCAGATATCTTATAGAGGATGTAAGATTTCTTATATGCTATATATCTTATATGTTATATTAGATATCTTAACTGGAATATTAGATATCTAATATACTATATAAGATATCTACTATGCATTATGATAAGTAAAATGGCTTGCCATAAATATCACTATACAGATTTGGATATATCAAAAAGTAAAGTGGATATGATTTTTCGATATCACAAATTCGATTTTTGTTTGATATCACTTATTTGATTTGGCAATATCAGTAATCTGAGTTTGTGATATCACTAATTCGTACAAAATCGAATTTGTGATATCACAATGTCGACTTTGTGATACCAATATTTCAAGTATGTGATATCACATGTGGTATCACATTATTTTCTGATTTCACTAACTATTATGTGCTATCACTGACTCACCTGAGTGTCATAAACCATGTGTTATACTATGTTTACTAAATCGATTTAGTGAAATCACAAAATCGTTTTTGTAATATCGATTTCTTGATATCACTAGTTAATGAACGAATTTCTGACCACAAACTCGATAGATATAGTGATATCATAAAATCTATTAAGTGATATCACAAAATCGAATGTGACATCACTAAATAGATGTTGTGATATACAAAATCGAATTAGTGATATCACAAAGTAGCTGTGATCTCGTGTCATCACAAAATCAATTTTGTGATATCACTTTTTCTATTTTGTGATATCACTAATTGGATTTTGTGATATCACTCAATCGTACATATTTTGTGATATCACTTTTTCGATTTTATGGTATCTAGAAACATGTCAATGAACATCAGTCTGATTTTTACCGGCTTAAATACATTCACTGCACTACCTAGAACCATTTGGCTGAACATTTGTCTAATACCTACCCACTCAGACACATTCATCTCACCTCCTGGAAACACATCGATGAAAACCAGTCAAATAACGATACCGCACTCCCTCTAAACATGTCAATTAATAATTAATATATGTCTGATACGTACTTGCTCAGATACACTAACCGCACTGCTAGCCGCAATGCCTACAAACATTTCGAAGAACACTTGTCTGATAGCAGTCTGCTCAAATACAATCACCCCACTACCTAGAAACATACTGATGAACACCGGTCTGATTCCTACTTGGTTAGACATGATCACTTCACTACCAAGAAAAATTTTGATGTATACCGGTCTGAATTTTACCTCTTTAGACAATTCACTGCACTACTTAAAAACATGTCAATGACTGGTGTTCATCAACATGTTTCTAGGTAGTACACTGAGTTTGTCAAAGCAGGTAGGAATCAGTCAATTAATATATGTCTGATACGTACTTGCTCAGATACACCCACCGCACTTCCTTGAAACATTTTGAAGAACACTTGTCCGATACCGCCCTGCTCCAACACAATCACTCCGCTATCTTAAAACATGTTGAAGAAGAATGGTTTGATTCCTACTTGCTTAGACATGATCACTTCACTACCAAAGAAACATGTCGAACACCAGTTTTATTTTACCTCTTTAGACAATTCACTGCACTACTTAGAAACATGTCGATGACTGGTGTTCATCAACATGTTACTAGGTAGTGCGCTGAGTTTGTCAAAGCAGGTAGGAATCTGTCAGTTAATATATGTCTGATATGTACTTGCTCAGATACACTCACCGCACTACCTAGAAACATTCTGAAGAACACTTATCTGATCCTGACATGCTCGGACACAATCAGCCCACTACCTAGAAACATGTCAATGAACACCGGTCTGATTCCTACCTGCTTATACATAATCACCGCATTACCTAGAAACATGTCAATGAACACCAGTCTGATTTTACCCTCTTTAGACAATTCACTGCACTACCTAAAAACATGTCGATGACTGGTGTTCATCGACATGTTTCTAGGTAATGCGGTGAATTTGTCTAAGCAGGTAGGAAACAGACCGATGTTCATCAACATGTTTTAAAGTAGGATGGTGAAGTTATTAGACCGGTGTTCATCAGATTGTTTCTAAGTAGTGGGGTCAGTGTGTCTGAGAAGATAGGTTTCAGACAAGTGTTCATCCAAATAGTTCTAGTTAATGCAGTGAGTGTGTCAAAGCAGTTAAGATAAGGAATCAGACCGGTGTTCATTGACATGTTTCTAGGTAGTGCGGTGAGTGTGTCTGAGCAGACCGGTATTCATCGATAAGTTTCTGGGTAATACAGGATGCATCTCTAAGCAGGTAGGAATCAGACCGGTGTTCATAGGTGTTATGCCGATGTTAAGTGAGTCTGTCTCTGAACTCACCAATATACCCCAAAACAACTCTTTCAACATCAGGATGAGTCAAAAGTGTAGCTAGTTTGGCCAGATGAGACCTTTATATAATATTTACCTGTACCCCATCCTGTTAATAATGAAGTTTTGAATCAAGTGTGGATGGATTGCAACTTAATAGTTTCATACTGAAAGAGCTTTTACTCTTGTTTCAAACGGTACAATATAGTAACTATGCCTGTAAATATGAATACAATATTATATTATATTATATATATATTATATTAGGTATACTTTTCTAATAATATATTAAACAAAAGAAAAACTAATGTAACTGTCTGGATTATCCTCCTCGGACTTAGCTGAAAACCGCAGTATTGGTGGCATTTACTTCCGCTTACACTGACAAATCCTTGCGTTTCGTTTTTTTTAGGCTGAGAAATCTGTTTGAATTTCAATAAATTCACGAACTAAACATTAAAGTTAAAGCCAGTGAGAATCACGAGTGTACAGTCTTCTGTATCGGATTTTGTATTCAGATTCGTTCTTTCGTTTTGATACGGTGATCTCTCGATGAAATCTAAATGAATATGGGTCGAAACGTCCTGAGACGAATCCCTCCCGGGTTTTTGGCCTCTTTGAGACGAAACGTCCTGGGACGAAACGTCCCTGGCGCGAAACGTCCCGATACGGTCTCGAATATCTAGGTCACGGCTTAAATTTTGTTATGCGAGCTCAAATTCAACAATTAAATTCATCTTTCATGGACTGAAGTATTATTTTTGACCATTAATAATTTAGCGGTATCAAGGTCGATTGAATATTGAGATAACGTTCTTCAAATCTCGTAACGATGTTCACTAGGAAAATACGGAGATATTTCATCAGCTAGGTGGTCGACCGAAGTACTCTTCCAATCGGAATACACATACGCTCAAATAATCATCGTTTACTTTCCTTCCACTGTGCATATTAGTCTAGAAATATCTGTTATCGTCTTTTAGATAAATTTATGTATTACATGGAGATGCTCAGGTCTTAAACTTCTTATATACGTTGACAAAATACCTAACTACTTTGTACATAATCATTCCGCGATGTAAACCGGCCAGAAGAAATATTGGTTCCAAGTCTACTTACATTTAAATGAAGAGGGGAACCTAACATTAACTGGGTCAATATTGACGTAACAACTCGTAACGTCGATTTCTGAATTCAATGGGACTCATCGCGGAATGATTATGTACAAAGTAGTTAGGTATTTTGTCAACGTATATAAGTTTTGGCAAATGCCTACGCTTCTGCTGCGATTTCGAAAATTTTGGAGAAGCGCCATGATCGCCAAGAGCGCAGTCAAAGCGTCATCCAGTGGAATGGGGGTATTAGGTAAAAATACACTTTCAGCGAGCGTCTATCCTTTTTGCCTGTTTTCTCAATGGGGGTCAGCTCTTTTAGGAAAGAATTTGCTGCCCTGACAGCAAATTTTTTTCTTTGAGTAGACTGCATTTTAGAGGGCTTTGTCGCCCAGGGCGATAAACAGGAAGTCTTAAGAGTTGTTTCCCTTTATAAAAATGGCGAAAAAAAGAAGGTGTATACATACATCGTACATCTTAAGAGCTATGGCTTGCTGTGCGATCGGAGGAAACTGTGATCAGACTACTGATCTGAGTCCTGAATGGCCGGTCACCTTTAGTGCAAGTTATAGTTTGTTATATTTTATTATTTTATCTATTTATTTATTTATATTGTGTGTGTGTGTGTGTGTGTGTGTGTGTGTGTGTGTGTGTGTGTGTGTGTGTGTGTGTGCATAGGACGCTGATGTTGTCCGTATTTGCGGTAGTTCTCTAGCAATGTAAGACATTCACAGGCTTAAATCCCGCATCTGACTCCAGCATATTCTGAGAGGCTACATTGCAAAAAAAAGGGTAAATGATATGACAGAATTTCTAATAGCATTGACTGAAATCAATCCAGTGGAAACTAGAAACATGGAAGCTAATAGGGCCCGCCTTTATTGGACTGTTGACGGCATTTAAGTCATATGTCCCCAACCAGAAACAACAATAACAGCTTATAATTTCTATTATCAGGTGGTTCATGTTGTTGGGAATTAAGCCTCTGGTAGAGTCATTAAGATATGGGCAAAACACAAAATCAGGACTGATAAAAACGAGGGCAACAACTCTTTGAAGCAGGAAACTGGAGTTACAATTCTTGCACTCTGCTTACATTCAGATCATCTGATGGTGCTTTATATTTGTACTAAGTTTTGTGAAAACATCTTCAAAAGCTTAAAAGGTATAGAGCGGACAAGACATCTATACCTAAAATTACAAAGGGACATAACTGTAAACAAAGGCATCGTAAACACCTGCCTAATACCCCGCCACATAGCCCTGTTCCAGGGGCAGATAACCCCTGGGGACAAATATTTGATCACGACAGGCAGCTAATATTACCTTGATAATTGTTGCAAGCCCCAGGAAAATTATTTTCAAGACCGATTTTATATGGATTTTTTTTCTCATAATTTTATGTACATGTCAAGTGCCATGGCAGAGGCAGATAACCCCGGCGGACTATATTCTGCTTGTAACAGGAAGGTTATGATATTTCAATTATTACTGTAAAATCTAATCAAGATAAACCATGTGTTTGGTTTACTATAGATTCTTCGCATGATTTTATATATTGTATACTGAACAAAAAAGAAACGTTACATAGATGATTCAGGAATTTTAAACCACAGAACAATATTTCCAAATACTGCTACGTTATTCTCTCACATTCCAGACGACAGATAACCTTATAACCTAATCCTTTTTTGATTTGCATCATTTGTTACAGAATTATTCCACTTTGACTGAAAACTCAATAAATAATGTGAAACGCAAAATGCGCATGCGCAAGCGCTTAAATTTTTACACTTTCGGATTTGCCTTGTAACTCCCAATAAGAAACCCTATAAACACTCTGACATTTAACCAACAGTTCAAAGAAATTAAAAGTAAAGCAAATCATTTACTCTGATTAACCAGTACGTATCAATAACATTTTCAAGTTTCTTTTGTGGATCTTATTGAGGCTTCTCTAGACAATGGTTCATGATGAAAAAGTTTGACCAAACTGGTTAAATAACCGTGGTATATCACCTTGCATTGTCTATGGGAGTTTCAGTGCATATCATGAAAGTGAGAGTCAAGTGTCCTGAAAAGCGATATTCCAAGCCTTGTGTTTCACTGATCAATCTATTAGAAGCGGTGAATGGACCGTTTTCATAACAACTAGTACCTGATAAACGTCTCAGAAATGACTTGTTCATATTGGCTGAGAACTTGAGTGAAATACGGGTCTTCGAAAAGCACCTCGAAATTGCACTTTCCAGATTTGACCCTCCATTTACTCAAACTGATCTGGAGACATTGATCCGGCAATTTTTGTGGTGATATTCATTTTCTGAACTCCAAATACTTTTTATCTGTTTGACATAAAATAAAGTTGGCAAAATCATGATTCAGTTCAAAGAAAACATGTACTGAAAATAGTAGTAACGTTTCTTTTTTTGTTCAGTATATATTTAGACCTGTTTCAGTGGTATATAGCCCCTGGGGACAAACTTTTGACCACAACAGGAAGCTTATATTACGTTGACAATTCATTGCAAGTCACAAGTTCAGAAAAATCCTTTTCAACCCTTATTTTTCGTATATTGATTTTCCCCCCGATTTTGGTGCATATATGTATACCCAGGTCAGGGGCAGATAAACCAAGTGGACAACAGTTTGCTTGTAACCAAAATAGAGGATCTTACATGAGTGTTCATGTTTTATTGAATTTATTAAACGAGTTGGAGGAAAAGATAAGATGCGAGGCTATGCCGAGCATCTTATCGGTTTTCCCCCACGAGTTTGATAAATTCAATAATACAGGAGCACGGATGCAAGATTCTATTTACCGTATGACACTAAAATCGCATTTTATTAGCAAATTTTGCACTAAAATGTCACGGTTTCGCCATTTGAAAACACGACGTTTTATGAACGTCACTGACGCATAAAGTTACGACGTGATTTGCATATTTAATCCACTAGTGGATTGTCGTTTTTAATGCATGGCTTTATTACACTCTCATATGCGACGTCATATGATAAAGCTTGTTAAATTTCGATCAGTTCTTTGAAATTTCACTAAGATATTTCGAAGTGTAAAGGAACTACAGACTGAAAACCACTTTTAAGACACTAACAAGGGCAATAACTCTGTTATGAAATATCGAAATTTGCCCATTAACACTCCCAACTAAGATATTCCCTATATGTACACACCAAGTTTGAAGAAAATTCATCAATAAATAATCAAGTTATCGAACGGAAGCAAAGTGCTATTGGACGGACAGATGAACAGACAGACCGACGCTCGTATGACGAACAGGCACACGGGACAGCCAGTGAGAAAACATAATACCCCGCTACTAACATGTGGCGGGGTATAAATATGAAGGAGTAGTTACAGTTCTTATTTTCTGCACAGCTTCTCATAATACTTTATATTTATACAAAATTTCATGAAAATATCTTTGACGGTTTTCAAAGCTATAGAACAGACATGACTTCTATCCTTAAAATTACAAAGGGGCATAATTCTGTAAAAAAAAGTATATGGAGTTACAGTTCTTATCCTCTGCAACAACTGATGATGATTTATATTTGAGCTAAGTTTCAAGAAAATAGCTTTGAGAGTTTTAAAGTTATAGAGCGGACGCGATTTCTGTATACTGAAAATTACAAGGAGCATAATTCCATAAAATTATGTAGATGGAGCTACGGTTCTTGTTCTCTGCACATCGTTTGATGGTGTTTGACAATTGTACAAAGTTTGGTGAAAATATCTCAAACAGTTTCAGAGATATGCAGTGGACACAATTTCCGTGCTAAAAACAAAGGGACATAATTCAGTAAAAATGTGGGTGGAGTCACTGTAGTTGTTCCCTGCATGCCGTCTGATGATGCTTTACAGTTGTACTAGATTTCGAGAAACTATCACAAACGGTTTCAGAGGAGTAATGGAGCGGACAAGAAATCATGACGGCCAGACGGATGGACAGACAGACAAGGTGATTACTATAGAGCCTCCGCAAACTTCGTCTGGCGGGGCCCTAAGAACACAAGTTACTGAAGCAGGGAATGCTATTTTTCAAATTCACGCCAACACGCGCGCATATCAAACGCCATAATTTAAGATTCCGTCCGCCGAGGTCAGTGAAGACTCAAATCAACTTGCACGCGTGATCGGTCCTACTTTTCTCGGTGTATGGTAATTCAGAGCGTGTTTTGCGTGCAGCAGGTAGGGGATGAGGACTTATTTTGCTCTTTCTCACAGTTGCTCTTGCTAAAAGAGAGAGTCAGACAAGACGGACCAGAGTAAAATAATAATACATCTAATACTACTACTACTACTAATAATAATGATACTACTAGTATTAATAATAATTCTAAATACTAGTCTACTACTAAAGAAAATTGAGCCAATGCCCCCCTCCCCTCGTTCAGTGCCTGTACTGGCAGTGAATATTAACAAACGCCATTTGATATATAGCTATCGTCTTGACCCGACTTTCTTCATGGCTATGTTCAAAAGCTGCATTTTTGTCGAACAGTAAGTGATACGTGAACCTTAGGATGCCCCGATGCCACCGTAAAATTTCACGGCACCACGGAGATTTTACTCGTAAGGGGCAAATAATGCGGTGCTAAGGCATATCTTTATGCACGAAATGTTAAGAGATGCGTGAGTGAACTCGGTTTTGACGTCTGTCATTCAGAAACGGGAACTCGGTTTAAAGTCTCATCCTAAACGGACCGGAAAAGCGGGGGATCGAACCTGCAACCCCTGGGTTGGTAGTCCAGCGTTTTTATCCACTACACTGCGGCCGCTCTTGTTAAGAGATGCGCCGGCTGATCTAAGTCTTCACTATTGGCTAAGTCCATGGATCATTTGGAATCTACATATTGCAAAGTGGTCAGTTTGCATTGATACAGAGGCTGACATTAATTGCTGTGCTCACATGAACCACGGTCCCATTTCCCTGGCACAGGCATGTGAATTATAACAATTCTAATTGGTCCAATATTGAGATTGTTGAGACACCGCATAGAGATGGCTTTACAACAATCCCTTTTAATTTAGTCCTGTTTGCAGCGGCCCTACTTGTGCTGGCAAAGTCCACCCCTGTCCATTCTCTTTAATTATACCATCCTTATGGGAAAGCGCCAACTTTAGCACGAAATATTTCGCGACGAGCAAGGTCTGTACTGATAAGGGTGGTATAAAATAGATATAACATGGTTTGTCCGACTGTACAGGAGATAATCCACTCGCCAAAGCTCGTGGATTATCTCCTCATACAGGCGGACAAACCACGGTATAACGATATTACTTAATCCCTGTGGCTCCAGTGTCACTAGTTTGCATAAGTTCACGCATCCTATCACCCAAAAGCACTTGGCTTCAGTCATCAGTGTTCGCATCCTATCACCCAAAAGCAAACTAGGTCATGAAAAGTCACCATGAACTACTGTTTTCAAATAAGTGCAATCATATATTGGCTTCTACGAGCACAAGGACCACTAAATTATATTTCATACACCAGATCACTAAAGCTTACTTATTATGAAACTAGGATCATTGTATGTTAGTATAACCTATTTTTATTGTTTAGATTCAGTTTGCAAGTAAAAGCCAGGGTCACATGCCATAAAATAGTTCATTGTATATCAGTGTGACACACTTTCTTGAAATTCTAGAACATATTAAAAACCTCTGAGCAGATTTAATCGCTGCATGAAACTAATCACTTATTGTCAGGTCACGAAGCTAAACTAATGTCATCCTATGCCACAATGACTTATTAGCTCACCTGAGCCGAAGGCTCACAGGTGAGCTTATAGTATAGGAAGTCATCCGTCGTCCATCCGTCGACATTTTCAAACGACATCTCCTCTGAAACTACAAGGCCCATTGTCACTAAATTTCATCTATAGCATCTATATGCAGGGGGACCAATACTATTGTTTTTCATCCGAATCCTTTCAAATCTTTGATTGCTATGGTAACTTAAAGTTTCCATTGAGTTGTATGGAGAAAATTGAAAATTTGCATTTATTGCCATGTCACTGCAGATATTTTCATAAATCATTTACAGAAATGACCCTTGACTACTTCTCTATCAACCACATGAAATTTATGTAAATTTCACAGTTTGGCTGGTTGCCATGGCAACTGAACGGTTAAAAATAGAGAAATATCAAAATTCATATCCTCAGAAACTATGCAACCAATAAAGCTCAAACTTCACAGAAAGGATCTTAGTATTAACCTTTATAAAATATTGTTTTTCTTGGCAATCGCTCTAGCTGTATGGTTGCTATGGCAACTTAAAGTTGCCATTGACTTATAATGGCAAAATAGAAAATTTGCATTTATTGCTATGTCTCTGCATATATTTTGACAAAAATTATAAAGAAATGTTTTTAGTGTAGTCCTCAACCAGCCTTATTAATTTTATGCAAATTGCACAATTTGGCTGGTTGCCATTGCAACCGAATGGCAGTTTAAAGTTTCCATCAACTTATAATGGGAAAAGTAGAAATTGGGATTTATTTCTGTGTTATTGCAGATATTTTGTCTAAAGTTTTACAGAATATTCCTCGAGTATTTCTCTACCAGCCATATTAATTATACCAAATCATTGCCTTTGATTGGTTGCCGTGACAACCGCAAGGCTGATCTTTTTCTAATTGCAACTTTATGAACTTTGCAGATTATCAGGATAGGCATAAAATCTCAAACGAGTTTGAATTTGGGCCAGATTGAAATATTCACGTAGGAGTTACTTGCCCTTTAAGATCAGAAATTTTTCCCATAGACTTACACTGGGGAAAATGTTGTCCTGAGCTTAGCAACTTTATTTCTTATTGAAACTTGAGCAAACTTGCTGATAACTAGGACATGCACAAACTCTCTGAAAAGTTTGAAATTTGGCTATATTGAATATTTCACCTTGGAGTTACTTACCCTTGAGTGTTTAAATAGTTCATATTTGACCTTATCTTGGGCATGGCGACTTTATTTTTTTTTATTGTAGCTTCATCAAACTTGCTGATATTAGCTAGGACAAGCATAAGAACTCAGAGGAATTTGAAATTAGGCCCTATTGTACAATTTACTTTAGAGTTACTTACCCTGGAGAGCCTGAGGATGAATGGACTCAGGTGAGCTACAGGACCAATGGTCCTCTGGTATACTTTCTGGAAACTGATCATAAAATTCTAATAGTTGAGGCATCAAAAATAATTACTGTAATTGTCCTAAACAAGAGCTGTCAGCAGACAGCATAGCTTGCCTGGAATCAGAGTGATAGAAGGAGATAACCAATACTCCAAGTGATAAAGTCCTATTCAAATGGATGAGAATAAGCTAATCTTGTATTCAGAAGACAATAGGCAGCCAAGACTTGACAGCTGCAGTTTTTAAATCACCTGAAAATGTTGATTAACTGTGCCACCATGATGAAGGCTTTAGGGTGTTCAAAGACCTTAGAGGTTCTCCATCCTATTGGGAACAAGCTAAAAAAAATAGAAATGTTTTTCAGAGAAAAACTGATGTCCCCCACCAGTCCATTTCCCATCACCTCTTTTCAATAAAAATCCTGTAGAAATAAAATATCTATGCAAATTTGGAGAAAATCCATCAACTGGTTTTAAAGGTATCCTACATAGAAGACTATGTCCTTGAAAAATGGGTCATGGTCACCAACTACTAAGCATTCTTGAACCTGTCACAACAATATATTCATGCAAGTCTGATGAATATCAATCAATCAGTTCAAGGTATAATTCATTTTTAAGAGAAAAAATAAGCATTTGTAAGTTAGCTTTTGACCTTGAAAATGGAGTCAAGGTCATCCAAAGACAGTAAACTGTTGAGATTGTCCCAAAAGTATATGTATGAAAGTGACCTGGAAATCAAGCAAATGGCTAATGAGATAATGTGAAATTTCACTGAAAATTTTCACTGAAATTTCACATACCTTAGTCCTCCTGTGACCTTGAAAATGAAGTCAAGGTCACCAAAATCTGATGGGCTCTTAAACTTGTCCCAATGATGTATCCATGCAAGTCTGGTGCAATACCATCTATTGGTTCATGAGATATTGTGGGTACAAGAAACTGTCATCTAAGTCCTCCAGTGTCCTTGAAAATGAGGTCAAGGTCACCAAAATACAATCAGCTCTTAAACTTATCCCAGTGATGTGCCCATGCAAGTTAAGTCCATCCACTGGTTCAGGGGATATCATGGGTACAAGAAAATGCCATCTAAGGCCTCCAGTAACTTTGAAAATCAGGTCAAGGTCACCAAAATCTAATCGGCTCTTAAGCTAGTCCTAATGATGTATCCATGCAAGTTTAACGAAATGCCATTTACTGGTTCATCAGATACTGCTAGTACAAGGAATTTTCATCTAAGTCCTATGGTGACCTTGAAATCACCAAAATCTAATCAGCTCTTAAACTTATCCCAATGATGTACCCTTGCAAGCTTGATTAAATTCCATCCATTGGTTCAGGAAATATCATGGGTATAAGACACTGTAATCTAAGTCCTCCAGTGACCTTGAAAATGAGGTCAAGGTCACCAAAATCTAATCAGCTCTTAAACTTGTCCCAATGATGTATCAATGCAAGTTTGGTAAGATTCCATCTATTGGTTCGAGAAATTGAGGGTACAAGAAATCGTCATCTAGGTCGTCATCTAAGTCGTCATCTAAGTCCTCCAGTGACCTTGAAAATGAGGTCAAGGTCACCAAAATCTAATTCGCTCTTTAACTTGTCCCAATGATGTATCCATGCAAGTTTGGTGAAATTCCATCCATTGGTTCAAGAGATATCGTGGGTACAATAAATTGTCGTCTAAGTCCTCCAGTGGACCTTGAAAATTAGGTCAAGGTCACCAAAATCTAATCAGCTCTTAAACTTATCCCAATGATGTATCCATGCAAGTTCGGTGAAATTCCATCCAATGGTTCATGAGAAATTGAGCTCTTTAAAAAACTTAAAAGGTATATGTGGACACCGACGCTGGGGGTAGCGCAATAGCTCTTCCTGGAATTCGTCCAGGTGAGCTAAAAATTGAACCTTTTTAGTTTTTCTATGCAGTTACGAGTCTAAAGGATGCAGATTGAATGTGAAACAGTGCAGAGCCTGATCAGACTGCTTCCATTGGGAGCAGACTGGTCTGGATCTGCACTGTTTGCTTAGACCTATTTGTTCCAAAACTGTAAAACACTTACATTTGGCGGCAGTAAACTTTTGCGTTTTATATAAACTGACCTTTTGGCGCATTTTTATTTTTGCAGTTTTGTGAATTACTAAAAAGCGAAAGCAAAAGAAAAACAAACGGAGATAGATGCCATAGTCTTATAGAACATATGAGCCAGGGTTCTAAATTGTTTGTCTTTAATTATGCGGCTGATTGCAGTGATTACAATTCTATTCAAACATTATAAACAAACCTGTTTACATTATACAGGTAAATGTGTTGCTTCTGATTAAATAAAATTAGCTTAGGTACTAAGTAGCATGCCATAAACACCATTACACTCTGTTTCGCCTGGATGTTTTACTTTCACTCCGTTTCTACTTATGCATATGATGTGTGTTTGCTTTAATATTTGAATGGAAGGAATCTCAGTGGTAGATTTTCCCCTGATCAGCAGTTTCAGTAGCAGCATTTTAATTTCACGATTTTCTTCTTACACGCCAATATTGCCAAAATAAAATGGCTGCCGAATATAAGTGTTTTACAGTATGTATTTAGAATTATTACAGTAATACAACTGGAATATCTCCGTGATTCCTGGGTTTCCAGTGTGTGAGCCAGTAGTGTTTATCCGTATGTTGCCATAAACCAGTGTCACCAAAGGTCCCATGACCTGGCCCGGAGGTTATAAAACTTGAGTACATTCTCAGACTCAAAATAAAGCACACTGATTGGCTGCTCCGAGCATGTGCTCGGAAGCAGCCAATCAGTGTGCTTTATTTTGAGTTTGAATTCATACTCACGTTTTATAACCTCGAACCTTTCTTTCTTTAAACACATATTAACCTGTCTTCGCTTTTGAAGGATCTGGGACACTGTACCAGATCTGGGGCACTCAGTGCAAGAAATTGTGTTTGCAACCAACTGTTCTTGCTGCAAATAACAGCATCTTAACACAGGCAAAGGTTGACAGCCTAACTGTCTAGTGCTGGACAAAAATACAACTAAATGTTAGACGGAAGTCAGAATTTATAAGATATGTTGCTAAATCAAACAATTTCAATGAACATGACAATATACTGACAATATTTAATATTGAGCACTTTTCTGAACTGTAGAGTTGGCAATGAAGGAACTTTAAACCAACTATTATTTTTGCTACATACACAATGCTGTCTCAAATTATTTTACACAAGCATGCATACTAAATCACTTTTCACACACACTATAACCTCTCAAACTGCCATTCACACAAACAGACCATCCAACATTTAAACACACTCGAAAAAGCATCTTATCTGGTGCTTAGATGAGTACTTGATAAAATTCTGAGATAACTTTTCCTACTTCTCCATGGAAACCTATGTTGTGACCAATCATTAGAACTGTCTCACTGAGACAGTTCTAGTGATTGGTCACAATTTAGGTTTTTATGCAGAAATAATAAAAATCATTTCTGAATGATCACAGAATACTCCTTATCTGAAGTACTGTATTTTTACACAAAATTAAAGCTTCCCCACACTTGGAATGGGCCCTTTCAACTGTAGATGCCTTCCCCACAAACACTTCATAATGCTCAAAACATGTTGTATCAAAGTATCACATACTCAACCACTTTATCAAAACTTGCACCTCAAGACAACTGTTGCCTATACAGATCAACTCTGCATCAGTCATGATACAGTCATGCCAGTCCTTTGAAGAACAACTCATCTTTTGCTCATTGTTGCCAATGGGATGCCCTTATACACTAAGTGTATTGATGATTGCTCATAAAATAGACTGACAATGATCATATCATCACTTTTGCGGTACCAGTCTGTTAACATATGAGCCCGTCCAGATAGAAATCGACCTTATGACACGCGACGTTAAACTGAGATAAAGGACGTCAAAGTTTGACGTTACGTCAGACGATTTTCCCGCTGTTTCACACGGCATGTGACTGAACTTAAACATGAATGTTAATAGTGTGGGAAACCACCGTAGGCGCATATTTGTTGCCAGGAATCCGGATATATGATTCTTTGGAGCATTATGCATCACCAAAAGTGCAGTTTGCGTTTAAAACCGAATTGAATAAATTGCAAAAAGTCTTTTATTCGCAGATGCGTAAAAAAAGTTTGACACTTGCGACAGTTCTGGTCCCGTTTTAGTTCATGTTCATAAATTTTCAGTTTTGATCTAGAGAAAATAATTTTCAATCTCGGATAATAATAATAATACTAATTATATTATATATATATCAAAAGTAAAATCTCGAACCGAAAAAAAGCATCCCGTGCCTATAGCTTTGTTTAGGTATACAAACACCGTCAGCGTATTCATGCATTCACTGACATTGTTTACAATTTTCAGTCCAAACTGCAAGTCAACAAAAAAAAAAAAAAAAAAAAAAAATGAAGATAAAATCTTGGAAAAAGTAATTTCAAGTGTTCATGCGCTGCTTGTCTCCTATACCACAAACTGCCAGGTCGAAGGTAAATTTGCAATACGATTTTTTCCCACTCCTCCAGTGCCGGGGCTTCCTACTGATTGGGAACATTGTAGGGCAAGGGCCTACTGTGCTTGCAGTAGGTGCGGGTGGGGGTTGTTTGGACATTTTTTCTGTTGTCTATCATCATTTCTCTTCCTTCTCCCCCTCTCTTGGAGACGGCCCGATAATATAGACTGAACTACTGTCTCAAAGGGCCCTCGCTCCCCCCCCCCACAAAAAAAAAAACAATCAATCCATCCTCTCCTGCCTCTCGGCGCTGATGAATGCCTGGTGACAAACGGCAAAGGGCGGCATAAAGAAATGTCGTCTGAATCTTAATGCATCTAGATGGTGGAAGACAAAACGCTTTCCAATTTTAACACAGTTTTCGGAGACCCTGAACCATTTTGATCTACTTACAATTCCTTGTCCAATGAGATGAAAATTGCGAGTTTAAGTCAAAAGTCCGTCTGTTTTTTTTTTTTTTTGTTTTTGTTTTGTTTTGTTTTTCCTTAAGCTTATACATTTTTTTTTTATCTTTTCCCTGTTTATATTGCTTGTGGTTGGTGATTATAGTTTGTAAAATAAATTAAAGTCTCCATAGTCCTACCAGTGTTAAAAACCACCGAAATACAAACCATTATAAAACTGTACAGCCTTCAGAATATGTGCTAATATGCCAGTTGATATGCTTTTTTGTATCATATAACTGGCAGAAAAGAAGGAACAAGGTATTTTGAAAAAAATATAAGTCTCTCCGTTAAAATACGGTCTTTGTCTCTGGTTCCCCGTTAGGCAATGAAATACAATCAATGGGGATCCTTGCCTTACATTTTTGTACATTGTATTTTATCACCTGTTAAACGCCTGTACCTTGTATTTTTACCTGCTGTACCTTGTGTTTTTACCATATGATAAAGCTTGTGAAATCGAAAGTATGTCATTTTAGTTATTTTTTTAATCTTTTTTATGAGAAACTCAAGGACGTTTTGATTTTTCAAAGCCGGTCTTTCACGATAATAATCAATGGCGAAACTGTAGTGAGAAGCTTGCAAGGATACCTCACGATAAAATATTTCATGTTGATAGAGCAATAGGGCCGTTTAAGAAATTAAAAAAAAATGATATTTTACTTTCGTTTAAAATTGTGATTTGTTTGCTTTTCCGCAGTTTGGTAACTCAAAGTGCATACCTGATACCACAGTGACGATTTTATTTTTGTTACGGACACAGAAAATATAAGAGCACGTCCTCTTTCTAAAGAGACGCCTATATAATCAAGAATTCCGTTTTAACCAAAAGCTGGCATAGGTGTGGAGATTGAAAAGCGGGAGGGGAGGAGCTCGTAATGAAACGCCACTGAGTTTCACATAAAAAGGTTGAAAAATTATTTTAGTCTTTTAAGCTGGCAAGTAAAATTACCTCCTTTCGACTTTTTTTTTCAGCTTGAACAAAGTGGTAAAAATACACTATACAAACCTGGAACCCAATTTATTGTCTTACCCTTGTTTATATTGCATTGCTGGACGGGAAACTAGAACAAGAAATAGTGTTTTGCTGAGCAGTTAGACAGTTTTCAATTTTTTTGCCAGTTATCTGGCACAGTAAATGCTCATCAACCCACATTTTGTCACCAATCATGAAGGTTGACGGATTTTCAAAACAATTTGTGTTTAGGCGATTTTACAGCTGATAGGAATATGGAGACTTTAATAGAACATGCATGCAATCATTTGTATGCAAATAAACTCAGCCTTCGCATCAATATCGGCCTTTGAGTCTGGTAAATTGTATGGTGAACAGGTAGAAGTGATAAGTGACGTGGCATATGGTACTTGGCTATGATTTCCCAGCATTTTTACAAAGGGAAACAACTTGTGACTTTCTTTTTTTGCTTCCTCGGACGACGTAGTCTTCCGAAATGCGGTCTACCCTTAAAGTTAAAATGCTGCTGAAGGGATCTGGCACAGGAACAACAAATTCTTTGCTTTATTAAAAAGAAAATTAGAAACTTAAAGTTCATTACTTATTCATCTTTAGAAACTGTTGAAGTATTTCAAAACACCAAAAGATATGTTTTGCTTTATGCACTCGAAGCCATAGGAGCACCAGAGGTATGAAGTTTCCGGATTGTCCGTACGTGCGACAATATTTAAACATGTCGGTCAGTCCGAATATTAAGCATATTTTTTGTTAAAGCTGCTTTTCGGAAAATATATTTCTTGTTACCATTCGAGCTAAAGGGATCATACTTGGTATGACATTTATCTGGATCAAAATCTTTCCATCTTTTCTACCTATCCCAAGAGGCATGTCCCAGGGTAGGACCAAAGTCTTGAGCTGTGTTGCAGGAAAATTTACTCATACTGATTACATGCGTTTGCTGTGTTAACGTTAATAATAATGATATGCATTTCAAGGGAAAACATTGGTAATGGCGTTATCCATAACAGTGTAACGTGACGTTACGTAACGTTATTAATTCTGGCAAATTTAATTAGATACCAGTGTGTTTAAAACTGCCATAACATCCTTTAAAATCAAGATAACTTCAAACGGTTTTTACCTTTTTGTTCTATAATAGTATGCGCATTCAGATAACAGAAAATCTAAAAATCGATTTTTTATGTCATAAGGTCGATTTCTATCTGGACGGGCTCATATAATGAATGTATAGGGTAAGCTTGTACATACACATAAACACTTTTCCATGATAAAAATGTTCTCTCAACAGCTTTAAAGGGCAAGGGTAAAACTGCATGTTTTTCCCAACAATTTTACAAAGGGAAACAACTTTTATGTCTTCCTGTTTGCTTCCCTTGATGATGAAACCCTTCCAGAAGGGGTCTACTCTTAAATGAAAGAGTTTGTGCCTATAGGAGTAAATTCTTCCCTTTGAGAGTTGACCCCCATTGAGATGGGAGGCAAATATGGTAGTCACTTCCCTTGAAAGTGTATCCATTCACCCTAATACAAACACAGCCAACAACTCTTCAACATGCCAGTATTGAAATTATGAAAGACTGATATATAAAGCACATTACATACACTATATAAATACTGCATTAGTTAGCTATTGAGATAGTTTAATTTTCAAACTCAATAAAATTTGTCCTAAAAGGAGACTACTGTCAAAGGAAAAAATCCTTATTTTTAGGGGCTGACTTCCATTAGGAAGGGGAACAAAGAAAGAAAATGGCAGAGTTATTCCCCTGACTGTATATCCATACACATCATGTTAGAAATTTGATCCTTAGGTATTTAAATTTTGAAAATACTGACAAGTAATATGGCAAGATCAGTATGCAAGATTTCTGCTACTTAAATAGCACAGATAGAAATTCTAAATGCACAAAATGTGGTCTCCTTGGATATAAATGTGTAAAGTTACCCGATACCCAATAACAACAGACCATTTATCAACAATAAGAGCATAGTTCTAGAAGAGTAAGACCATTTTATTGAGGCTTGTCAGATGTTGATAGAATACTGTTAAATGGCAATTTTTTGTGAATGCTTATTTAAAGGAATATCTATTGTGCCGTAAGAATACTAAGTATTGGGACAGATTAGGTCTGAAATAGTGTAGACCGAGATCAAACTGCTCCTGTCTGGTCAGGGTCTCCATTGTTTCCATTTCATCTGCACCTTTTGGATGCATTCCTGCATTGTAAAAACAAACTCTTTTGTTTTTTGGACAATTACAGTAATTATTTTTGGTGTCCCAATTTTTAGGACTGTTATGGCAAATACAGTAACCACAGCTGGCAGGGCCAGATTATGTTTTGCTAAATCATCCACACATACATTTTTAAAATCTATATATGTTTTAACTATCTTAATGGCATACACTGAAGAAACTATCTTAATGGTGACACTGAAGTAATACACAACAATGATACATGAATAAGAGCCATGATATGTATGGGGCCCTCAGTACATATCTGAACAGCAGAGACTAACAGCCCTGGGATGTAATGCCATGAACTTCAGCCATTTTTCTACAGGAAGTCATCTTTTGTGACTTCCCATTTGCTTTTCTAGGTGACAAAGTCCTTCGAAAAAGGGGTCTACTCTTAAATGAAACAATTTGCTCCTTTAAGAGTTGACCCCCATTGGGAAGAGTAGCAAAAACAAGTAGCCCAAAGGGCGACAATTGCTCACCTGAGAGACATTGTAAACCTATAGGGATATTTAAGATGTTCAAGGGCAGCTAACTCCACAGTCAGTGGTCCAATCAGGCTGAAAATTGAACTCATCCAAAACATTATGTATGCCCTCATTTAATACATGCAAGTTTAAAAAGTATCCGATCAAGAGCACAATAGACAGAGCTGTCAAGGGCAGCTAACTTTGTAGTGGTTGGCCTGATCTGGCCACGATTTTGAACTTGTTTAAGATATTATGCATTTCCTCATTACCTGCAAGTTTGAAAAGGATCGGATCAGTAGAAACCAAGAAAAAGTGGCGACATTGATTTTTTGGATGCTCAGGGCAGGTACTCCATAGTCAGTGGTGGGATCTAGCCGAAATGCTAACTAATCCAAGCTTTAATGCATATGAAGAGGATCCAATGAAAAATGAAAATGTGATGACGTTGTTTTCTCCATTATAAGACTATGGGATTTTATTGGAACGCTCCAGGGCAGCTAACTCCGTAGTCTGTGCTCGAATCCAGACAAATTTCGAACTCATCCAAGCTCTTATGTATGTCATCATTACCTGCAAGTATGATAAGGATCTAAGCAAAAACAGTTGAGAAAACGTGATGACGCCATTTTCCCCATTATAACCCTATGATAAGGATCTAATCAAAAACCGTGATTGCAGCACCCTGAAAGTCAAACTTGTTTGAGATATTGTCATGCCCTACATTTGTGTGAATTTATTTTAAAATCTGTTGAGAAATGTAGGTGCTAGAGCATCCTGAAAGTCAAACTTGCTAGAGATATTGCCATACCCTACATTTGTGTCAAGTTATTTTAAAATCCTGGGAGAAATGAAGGTGCTAGGGCGATGACCAAGTTTTTCTAAAGATAGCCACAGTGACCTTGACCTTGGCCACAGCACCCTGAAAGTCGAACTTGCTCGAGATATTGTCATGCCCTACATTTATGTGAAGTTATTTTAAAATCTGCTGAGAAATGTAGGTGCTAGAGCGCTGACAAAGTTTTTCTAAAAATAGCCACAGTGACCTTGACCTTGGGGGCAGCACCCTGGAAGTCAAACTTGTTTGAGATATTGTCATGCCCTACATTTGTGTGAAGTTGATTTAAAATCTGTTGAGAAATGTAGGCGCTAGAGCGATGACCAAGTTTTTCTAAAAATAGCCACAGTGACCTTGACCTTGGGTGCAGCATCCTGAAAGTCAAACTTGCTCGAGATATTGTCATGCCCTACATTTGTGTGAAGTTATTTTAAAATCTGCTGAGAAACGTAGGTGCTAGAGCGCTGACAAAGTTTTTCTAAAAATAGCCACAGTGACCTTGACCTTGGGCGCAGCATCCTGAAAGTCGAACTTGCTTGAGATATTGTCATGCCCTACATTTGTGTGAAGTTATTTTAAAATCTGCTGATAAATGTTGGTGCTAGAGCACTGACAAAGTTTTTCTAAAAATAGCCACAGTGACCTTGACCTTGGGCGCAGCATCCTGAAAGTCGAACTTGCTCGAGATATTGTAATGCCCTACATTTCAAGGGCAGCTAACTCCTTAGTCTGTGCTCGAATCCGGCCAAATATCGAACTAATCCAAGCTCTTACGTATGTCATCATTACCTGCAAGTATGATAAGGATCTAAGCAAAAACAGTTGAGAAAACGTGATGACGCCATTTACCCCATTATACCCCTATGGGATTTTTTCAAACGCTCAAGGGCAGCTAACTCCGTAGTCTGTGCTTGAATCCGGCCAAATTTCGAACTCATCCAAGCTCTTGTGTATGTCATCATTACCTGCAAGTATGATAAGGATCTAATCAAAAACAGTCGAGAAAACGTGATGACGCCATTTTCCCCATTATAACCCTATGGGGGCTATCTGTTGCCATGGAAACCAGAGTTCTGAGTTGATCAGCACCAAAACCTAATGCAGCCTTTCCCCCACCCCAATAATGCTTCAGATAAAATTTGATTGCAATCGGCCCACTGGTCTCTGAGATATTTATGTTTGAAAGTGTTGACGCACGGACCCACAGACCCACGGACCCACGGACGGAAGACGGCTCGACTCCCATCCTATAAGCTCACCTCTGAGCCTTCGGCTCAGGTGAGCTAAAAAAATGGCTGGGTTGCTTCCCCTGAATGTGTATCCATATACCTTAAAACAACTAAAGAGTGGTGTTTCATTTTTGCTTGGAAAAATAAAAGTCAATGGTGACTAAAGTTGCACTGGCAGCCTTCGTTACCCACATTTGCACTGAGAACTATGAGTTTGAGTCGTTAGAGCTCCTGACCTTGGATCATTTAATTGTGGTTATAAGTCCCATTGGACCGTGCTTCACTGCACAAAAACCTGCATAATCACCCTCCTATTGTCCTGATATGACTGAAATACTGATGGAAAGAATGTAAAATTGCTCAGTCATCCATCCATCCATTCATCCTTATATACAAGCTCTGGCTCATAAATTATGCTAAGCATGTATCCATGGAAGACTAAACACAATGGCTATTACACAGTCATCCATACAACTCTAGATAATTTCACAGAATTCTGAGATCTTTCTGCTTATTTGTCATAAAAATATATGTTGCGACCCTCATCTTGTTGGAACTGCCTTGCCGAGGTGGTTCTAGTGACGGGTTACAACATACGGTTTTTAAAAGAAACGAGAAAGGCTTTCATCAAACTATCCCCTTATTTGCAGCTCTGACAATAACTGAATTTTTCATGCATCCATGAAAATAAGAATTCCATGGAAGGCAGTGTCTCGCCTGTCAGCCCACTGTGACAAAACAGAGATATACCAGGAGCACAACAAAACTTTACACTGCTGATGCCAGAAAAGTAAAACTATGTATTGCTTTTGCTAGTCACAGGTGAGACAATGAGTATATGGCACCTTTTGCAAATCTTTTCAGTGAGGCAATTTTAACCAGGCCCAGAGGTTATAAAACTTGAGTACATTCTCAAACTCAAAATAAAGCACACTGATTGGCTGCTTCCGAGCATGTGCTCGGAAGCAGTCAATCAGTGTGCTTTATTTTGAGATGTGCTCGGAAGCAGCCAATCAGTGTGCTTTATTTTGAGTTTGAGATTATTCTCAAGTTTTATAACCTCGAACCCAGATATCACCTGCTATGTTTGATTGAGGAGAAACAAGAAAGCTTACATCAGGCCCCACATTCTGGTTAATCAAAGCGCTAGTGGCTACAGGAAGCCATTAGTCAAGGATTTGTTAACTCTTCTAGCACATGTAAAATCAAGTGTGACAATATTTTTTACCGAAAAAAAGCTCCTTACATTTTTTTTTTCGCGCAAAAAGTGGCAGTGCTTTTGCATACAATTTGTTTGAAAATTTAACATCTTGTTTACTAACAAGGCTTTCAGTTTTGAACAACTGGTCCCATTCGGTCAAAACTAATGACGTAGTTAGTTAAGGAAACATTATATTTTCAAACGCATTATAAGCAAAATCTCTACCATTTCTTGCGGAAAAAAATATTAGCACGCTTGATTTTATGAGTACTAGAAGACTCAATGAATCCTTGATAAACAAACTTCATTATAAATAACTGGGCCAGAACTATATATGTTTACTCTTATATGGAGCTTTGCAAATTTATTCAGCCGACTATATAATTTTGACAATACAACTTGATTTCAACAGTATTTGCTTGCGGTAAGTTAACTCCTTCTGCAAGGGGAGCTACTGTTAAAGAGTAACCCAATGTGAGAAGGGAAGCAAATATTTTCATGCAAGAGTGATTTCCCATAGAAATGTATCCATACACCTTTAGTAACTCTATAATTATCCCTGCAGGCACACAACTATGAATCAACATTGAATCAACATTGATTCAATGTCATGACATTGAATCACTGTTGGTTCAATGTTGATTTACTGTCTTGTGCTACAAAGTATCCTACTCACTAACTCATTATACACCATATAGGCAGGATACAAAACTGGTTAAGAGAACTGGGTCATTGACACCAATTACCTAGTAACTGGATAGAATAAAATAATTCTAATAATACTCTTATATATAGCATCAAGATTAAGGTGAGTGGGTACAATTCCTGTGGATGCAACTCTGTCATTTTTTTTGCCTGACTTCTCACTGAAAGTTAACTGTTAAAGGATAGAATTTATTCCCCTAGGAGCAAATTCTTTCATTTAAGAGTAGATCCCATCTAGGAAGGGCCTCGTCATCCAGGAAAGCAAAAACAAGGGCTTCGCAAGCGGCGCATAATACGCCCGTTTCAATTTCCTAAAGAAGTTGGTTATCAATCCCACAATACAAGTTATCATCAACATGCATACAAAAATCCCTACCCTAACTTACAGATGCATAGAAATCTTTTGCAAAAAAAATGCATTATTCAAAGTAAAGAGAGAAAGAAAATCGGACAAATACAGGGAATAAAAAGAGGAGAAGTCTGGTTCTCAATCCCACAA
Source organism: Ctena decussata (assembly GCA_963989385.1). NCBI lineage: Eukaryota > Metazoa > Mollusca > Bivalvia > Lucinida > Lucinidae > Ctena > Ctena decussata. The sequence goes on from OZ022498.1 coordinate 61,829,625, forward strand.
TACAGGAAGTCATCATTAACCTGCATACCAAATATGACTAATCTAGCTTGCATGGTTGTGGAGAAATCTTTGATGAAAAAGTTCATTATTCAAAGTATGGAGAGGAAGAATATTGGACAAATACAGGGAAGAATAAGCAGAAAAAGGCTGGTTCTCAATCCCACGATACAACATATTGTCATCAGCCTGCATACCAAATAAGAGTACTCTAGCTTGCTTGGTTGTGGAGAAATCTTTGACGAAAAATTTTATTATTCAAAGTATGGAAAGAACGAATATTGGAAAAATACAGGAAAGAATAAGCAGAAAAAGGCTGGTTCTCAATCTAAAGATACAACATATCGCCACCAACCTGCATACCAAATATGACTACTCTAGCTTGCATGGTTGTGCAGAAATCTTTGACGAAAAATTTCATTATTCAAAGTAGGGAAAGAAAGAAAATCGGACAAATACAGGGAAGAATAAGCAGGAGAAGGCTGGTTATCGTGGGATCAACATGTCATCAACCTGCATAACAAATATGACTACTCTAGCTTGCGTGGTTGTGAAGAAATCTTTGACGAAAAATTTCATTATTCAAAGTATGGAAAGAAAGAAAATCAGACAAATACAGGGAAGAATAAGCAGGAGAAGGCTGGTTCTCAATCCCACAATACAACATGTCGTCATCAACCTGTATGCCAAATATGACCAGTCTAGCTTGTATGGTTGTGAAGAAATCTTCGATGAAAAATTTGATCAAATGGGGACGGAAGGACAGATGGAAGGACGGACAGATGGACAGACGGACGGACAGACAGATGTAAACCAATATACCCCCCACTTTTTCAAAGTGGGGGTATAATGACTGCAACATCATCTAAATATCTAACACATGATATACTGTTAGTATTCCAAGGTAAAGTTGGACAAGGGAGATAACCTAAATACACAAATTACACCATTTTTAGTTCTAGTTTTTTCCCTTGACAATATATTGTACAAGAAAACACAAAAACTAATGAAAGGGATTAACTTTAAAACGAAGAAAGGGAAAGCAGCCATTTTTGTACGCGACACATCGTTAGGACTTCATTAACATTGCTATGAATGTTTATAAAGATATCCCAAATGGTTATCTAGTTATGGTGCGTACAAGACTTACAGGGAAAAAATTAATCAAAGGGGCATAACTTCAAAAGTAAGAAAGGGGGAGCAACCATTCTTGTACGCGACACGTTCCCCCACCCTGATACATATGCCTACCAAATTTCATGAAGATATCCCGAATGGTTACTGAGTTATGGCGTGTACAAGAATGTTGACCGACGGACAGACGGACAGCGCCACGACTTAATACGTCCGTTTTTTCAAAACGGGGGTATAATTAAGCCACAAAAGTTGTTCCCTTTGTAAAATTTGCAGACAGACACAGAGAAGTACCAAAGCACCATCAAACTATCAAAAAATGATATGAATAGGAGTCCATTGTTGTAGTATGTTTTGTAACTAATGCAGGTAAGGGAGGTAACCATTTTGCAGGCAGATTGCCTCCCTTGCAAATGTCGTTACTGCCCTTACCGTATCGTTATTGATGGAAGTTAATATCTCTTTTCTTTGGCAAGTAAAGTTTAGGCTAATACAACAAGAAAATACTGTAGCAAGATTATATGCAATTAAAATCTTACATTATGGTGTATGGACACGCCTCCAAGAGAGATCACTCTGTCATGAAGTAATTTTCTCCCTTCTAAGGGGGGGGGCTGCAATTAAAGGAAAGAATTTGCTCTCTCTGAGCAAATTCTTTCCTTTAAGCACAGACCCCACAAAAAAAGACAGGTTAACCTACCAGTAAACTAATACTGTTCTGATAAAGTTGCCACCCTTGTTAAAATGATACTTTATCCATGGCGATGTATCCTTACACCTTAAATCCAAAAAAAAAAAAAAAAATAGCATTCAAATACACAGTTCCGATAATAGCTGCTAAGCGCCGCCTACTTAGTTACTGTTACTACGTCTCACAAGCTTTGCACAAAGATGGCGATAAAACAAAAACAAATGACAAATGCAGGTGTCTGCTAAATGTTGGCGATCTATGGCGAAGAATCAGCCTCCTCATGACCTACACATGGAAGTTGGCGCATCATGCATTTCCGATGCATTCTGTTCTTACAAAGCAGGATAAGTTTATTGAAAGTGGTGTCAGTTTGTTTTCTTTAAACAGTATACATCCTTCCATTAACTGTAAGGTAAAATCACGGACGTATGTACAAATTGACCACGTGCGATTTGTTTGTGAGACTATGTCACATGCTAAGTTGTCGTTGCATTGGCCAGGTATACGCTATCACGTGATTTTAAGTGACATTCTGGGTGTGTCTCGGAACTGTGTATTATTGGTCTTTTCAGCTACACACTGTCACATACCTCTTCATATTATTAAATTCAGAGCTCCAGATAAGATGGATTTTTTAGGCTAATTCTAAGATAATTTTTCTTATTTTTCAACAAAAACGTATGTTGTGACTCCTCATTAGAACCATCTCAGTGAGACATCTCTTATGAGGAGTCACAACAAATGATTTTATGAAGAAATATGGAAAATTATACATAAATCATCTCTGCTATCCATTCTTATCTGCAGCACTAGAAATTATCAATGTATTTTTTTTAACAGCAACAGAACTGGATTTTCTACACAGATGCATGAATATTCACAAACCAAACAGAATCAATGTATGATGTTAACTGATGAATTAATGACAACTTTTAATGCTCTGATAAAAAGAGGTCACAAAGGTAATTTATCAATAATTCACCTCTCAGTGAAAACAAAATTTTTGACTCCTTATTAGAACAGCCTTGACAAAACGATTCTCACAACATTTGTTTTCCCTGAGAAATAAGTAAAATTATTATCTAAATTAGCCTTGTTACCCCTTCTTATCTGCAGCACTGACAATGACTTTATTTTAAATAACCTGATAATGAAATATACATCTTTATATGAAGATCCAACAACATATCCTGAAAAAAAAGGTCAAACTACTGGCTACAAATAAAGATGTTAGCAAAATTACAGTATATTCACCCTTTTATTGAAAACAAACAGATCCAATCAATGCCAGTCATAATATGGTCATGCAAGTCTGTTTTCAGAACAATCTTTTATAGGCTCCACTCCAGCTTTAACATCAGGGCCCAGTGGTTAAAAGCATTGTTAGCCTAATGAGCTAGTTAAGTGGTCAACTAATTAAGTGTTTTACAACTTATAACCAAATACACTGATAATTTTTGTTGAAAAAATGTGAGATGCTTTTGCAGTAAAATGTTGGTGTATTTGAGATATTAACATATGAAATTTTAACAAAACCTTAACTACCGACATTGTTAGTTTTGAACAACTGGCCCAGACTGGCATCAAATGTGTATAAGAATTTTCTAGATATGGACTGGTATTGATTGTTCTAAGACTGGTGAGGACTGGATCTGCCTACATTTTAATGCACTGGGTGATATAATGAACATAAAAAATTTTAGTTGGTCTTCCTTGTATTACCATGATGACCTTAAACATTTGAATTGTGACACAACAAAACCAACAAAGTGGTTTGTGCACCACCTGAAGACTCCAATAAGCCTGGGCACCCGCCCAGTCTGATCAGAGTCTTCGCTCTACACATAAAGGATGGCGAAGGGTCTCAGCTACATCCATTCCAACAGCAAAGACCCTATTCAGACTGGGAAGACTCCCAGGCTGATCTGTCTTCGCTGGCACACATGCCACTTTGTTGGTTTTGTTGTGTCGCAGCTCAAAGCTTTGTATAATACCTCTATGCAAACAGACTAAACCCAGAACTGGCTGCTCATTATGGTGCAGCCTAATCAGGTCTACACTGTTCCAAAGGTTACCAGAATTCTTGGCATATTATTGAAAGACTCCAAGGGATTTCACTTATCAGCGATTTAGAATCTAGTATATTGAACAGACATAGGGAATCCATGTATGCTAGACATGTGCCTGTTATGGGTTTGTACACCACTGACAACTGAAATTACATAGAAGCTGGAAAACAAAATTTATGCAGAATGTTGTATGAAACCACACCATAAGATATAGAGGAAATCTACCCAACTGCTACTGAATCCAGCTATGAGTCTTTAGAGAAGAAACGTGAAATCAACTTGTTCAAACTGTAGGAAAATAAGACTAAGATGTTCTTTTTTATTTTTTTTGTGGATAGTGTTTTCAAGAACATTTGAGCCGCGACACTAGAAAACCAACAATGTGGTTGTGCGACCAGCGCAGACTCAGATCAGCCTGGGCATCCACCCAGTCTGATCAGACTCTTTGCTAAGCGCTTAAAGGATAGCTAAGGGCCTAAGCTACCTCCATGCGGGCAGCGTAGACTCTGATCAGACTGGGCGGATGCCCAGGCTGATCTGAGTCTGCGCTGTGCGCACAACCACTTTATTGGTTTTCTCACGTCGCTGCTCATTTCATGATTGCTACACAAAGGTGGGTGAAAACCAGAACTCCGGGGGAAAAAAACACCTGACCTTCTGTACACAGAATGTGGCTTTCTCACATGTGGCCAGCTGAGGCTTGACCCACAGCCATCACAGACCTAATGGAATAAGACCAAGTGTGCCAAAAACTAAGGTAATTATGATATGAGCCGCGACATGAGAAAACCAACAATGTGGTTGTGCGCCCAGCGCAGACTCAGATCAGCCTGGGCATCTGCCTAGTCCGATCAGACTCTCCGCTAGGCACTTAAAGGGTAGCTATTGGTCCAAGTTACCTCCATGCTGACAGTGAAGACTCTGATCAGACTGGGCGGATGCCCAGGCTGATCTGAGTCTGCGCTGGGCGCACAACCACTTTGTCGGTTTTCTCGTGTCGCGGCTCATATATAGTGCAAAAGCTGACTATGTCTAGCTGCCAAGAATTTCATCAACAGCCATATGGTACTTTTAAATGCATGTTATTAAAAATTCAATACAGCACGAAAAGCAGTTTTTATACCAGTTACCTCAGAATAATGTCCTGTACACAAGCAAGTCATCAACAACAAAAATGCATTTGTAAAGAAAAAAAAAATGCTTGTTAACAACTATATTAAAGCAATAACAACAAAGGAAAATAAAGTACATGTATATGATTTCAATGCTCTCCAAAAGATTACTATTATATAATAATTCCAAGATAATCTACACCATTCTTCATAAAACATATGTTGTGGACCCCTCATCAGAACTGCCTCAATGAGGCAGTTCTGATGAGGGGCCACAACCTATGTGTGTATAATAAAGTTAGAAAAATTATCTTAGAATTATCATCAAATACTCTCCTTATTAAGAGAGCACTGTTTAACAACTAACAACAAGATCGCAAAATAAAATAATAACTTGTTCTTTAAACCTTATATAAATGAGCCGCGACACCATAAAACCAACAATGTGGATATGCGCCCAGCGCAGACTTAGATCAGCAGAGTCTGCGCTGTCCGCATGGACGTAGCTTAGACCCTTAGCTACCTTTTAAGTGCTGAGTATGATCCGACAGGGCACATGCCCAGGTTGAGCTGAGTCTTTGCTGGGTGCACAACCACTTTGTTGGTTTTGTTGTGTCGCGGCTCAAATTTTAATTTCTTTTCCTGACAATGACACTGCACAGTTGGTCAAGCACTGTCTTACTGTGCTACCTGTACTGGGTTTGAATCCCGCATGCTGGGGAATTCTTCACACTGTAAATGGGTTCAATTGCAAACAGCCTCTAATTATCATCCTACCATCATCTAAAATCGACTAAAATACTGCTGAAGGTGACATAAAACTCAATTTCATCTATCCATTCAACAACCTAATTTCCAACTCAAGGAAACAGATTAAATCAACAGTGGAATGGATGATTAAAGTTCTACTATCCATTCACCAGTATTTTACACTGGGCAGATGAGAAACTGGGATGATAAGGTAGATGAACTATTCTGAGGCTACAACCAAGACCGCCCACAATACTATGAGTTCATGCCATTAACCCCTGAACATAACTGGCACATTAATCATAAACCTTAGTGAATATTGTAGACCTAGTTCAGACTGCTCCTGAAGGAGCAGTATGATCTAGGTCTACATTATTTGCTGACATACATGAGCACTGTTTTTTAATGTCTTTACTATAATGTTATTAGTCAAGAAATTTAGTAATGGCCCAGTTACAGGTCTGAGGTCTGCTGTATTGACCCGAGGCCGAAGGCCAGGCCAGTGCAGCAGTCCGAGGACCTGTAACTTGGCCAATATGAATTTTCTTATCAATGACAATTTTATTAAATAACGTCATTGATATTAGCCGAGTTTGACCACACTGATATTGGGCGAGTAGAATTAGCCGAGTTTGGCTTGTATTGGCCGAGTTGGCCTGTACTGGCCGAGTTTGTCAAAATAAGCCCAGTTTATGACTGGTATGATCTGGGCTGCTTTTGACATATATATTTTCATCACCTCAAAGAGGCATTACCCTCACCATAAGCACCCTCACCATAAGAAGCTACATTCTACATGTGAGTGGCATTGCCTAAAAAGAAACCTTAGGTGTGAACAGTAAAGACTCAGATCAGCCTGCACAGCCACACAATCTGATTAGGGTCTTCCTTGTTCTTGAAAACAATCTATGTATCCTGAGGAACTATGGACTCTGAATTTAAAGTTTAAGCTGATCTGAGTATTGAAGGTCCCTTATGGCCTAAGGTCTCTTCCATACACACACACAAAAAAAGCACTTGTATTTAAAGATCACCATGCCCTCTAGCAGATCTTTTCTCATTCCTTGCAGAATCCTCAGTCTGACTTTCAGACTCTGACTCCTGAATAATTTTATCTTGCTGGGAAGTTTCAGAATGTTCAGAAACTAAAGTAGCTTGTTCTTGAATCACAGACTCTTGTTTATCTTTTGGCTGTTGTGTTCTATCACTCTGGGACATTTCAGATTGTGTGTCTAAGTCATTTATATTTTTACCTAATCTTAAATCACCTATACTGCCTACGTCACCTGTTTCCCTGCTATGTAAACTTTCAGATGGAATATTTTTGTCTGTTGATTTATCACTGATCAAGTCAGAGTCTTTTTCTTCATGCGAAAAGCCCTGAGACTGATCAGCTGAAATTGCACTACTATCTTTTGGAAGCCCAGCATCTCTAACAGCTGATTCTACAGATGCTTCTACATTTATATCACTTTTTTTGAAAGCTTCAACTTCTCTCTTGAACTGATTTATTTCTTCCTCAAAATCTTGTTCATTAGCATAAGATTCACCTCCTCCCTGAGTAGTTCTTGAATAAATCTTAACTCTAATGCCATTTCCTTGTAATATTCTAACTTCAGGAGTCTCTGGATATGAGTATTTCCTCTTTGGATTTTCTTCTTGTGAATGTAGAGAGTCTTCTGACAGGTCTACATTATATGCATGCCCTTCCTCGTCTGAATAAACAGGAATTCCCAACTGGTCTGGATCATGTACTGGTACTTCGGATTGCTCATTTTCCTGTTCATCAACATCATCATCTGTTTCACCTGCAATTATTTCAAGCTCATTAGCCAACTCATTAAATAATAACTTAGATTCCTCATTTTCAGGTTGATGCCCATAGTAGGCTCCCTCTAGAAATGAAACCACAGCTTGTAAGTACTCTGATTTTTTCTCTAGCTGATTGAAATTTGTTTTCATTTGTAAAGTTTTTGTTAATTCTTCATATATTTCTGCTATTCCTGGAGTTGCACCATTTTCCATCTGTATACTATCCAACTTAAAGACTAGTTGTTTTGAGCCATCTGGAAGGACGTGCAGGTTTATAACACCATTGTCTGTTACTACTGGAGTGGGTGGTCCACTCTGCAGGGAATCTATATGGATATGCATTTTAACTTTATGAGTTTCAAGTTTCATATTAAATTTGTTGTCTTCACCAACAGGCTGTAATCTTTGAAACTGGAATACTCTTTCTACATATGGTTTGGTATCTGGCTCTTCAGACTCTGGGGATTGTTCTGATTGGCTACTTTCAGAGTCATGTGATTCATCTCCCATGTCTGTATGGCTATCTTCTTGTGTATCTGAACCTGCAATAGATGCATCTTTAAATATGAAAATCAAGAGGCCTGACCATGTCAGTGCAAATTTGTCTATTGTTCAACAACTTACCGCAGCTTCCTGTTTCCTGGAGAAGCCACTGTTTAAGTGATTGGTATTAATATGTAGACTGACACAATATTACAATGTTTTAACAGGGACTTTGAACAACTATAATGTTAATGTCTACAGACTAATTTTTACCATTATTACTAAGAGAAATTCAGTTTAAATTTGATTCACCCAAATATTTCCATTTTTTTCCTTATATGTATAATGCTTTTGCAAGGTAAATGTGCTTAAATCAACGACTGTATTTAACGCTACAGTTGCTCATAGATTGCAATAACTTTTAAATGTAACAAACCTCAGCTTTACTTCATTATTTTTGGCCACTGACTTTTTCCAGCTACTGAATATCTTCCCCACTGACTCATCACAGCATGCCACTAACATTACTCACATAATGAGTAGAATGATGTTACACTACACATGCATGAGAAGGAAAGTAACTTTTTCTCTATTTTCTATTTAGTTAATTACAAACATTTGCTTTTGCCAGCAAAAATGAAATACGAGTATATGTGCTACAAAATTCAGAAAATAAACTGACTGCAAATTCTTGGGAGATGAGAACAACTAATTTTAAGGAAACTTCTGGAGTGTATTTCTAACCAAGTTTATTGGCAAGTTTACACTGAAACTGTCTTCAGCTGAACTCTGTTTTCAAAACAACTTTAAATGAGGCTATGATTCCAAAGGACCAGACAATATTTTGTGTATAAACTACACTATAGTAGTCTGAAGTATGTGCATGTTAGAAACAGTAAATCTTAAACTGACATGTTAAATTTTACAACCTGAACTTACCAAAAATCATAACTTTGTCAGTCATCATAACCTGAAGACCTGTATGTTCATTCCAAGCATCAATGAGAGCATGACCCTCTTTGTGAAAAAGGAACAACATCGGAATGTGAACATCATCATTATTGTCACCTGACATGGCAAATAATGGCTGAGTCTCGCTGGCTGTACCTGGATTATGATCTGTCAAGGAACCAAAAATTAATTACTATAAATTACAGGTTGAACTGTAACTCCAAAAATCTTACTTACATAGAGGATCTTACATGAGTGCTCATGTATTATTGAATTTATTAAACAAGTTGGGGAAAAAGATAAGATGCGAGGCTATGCCGAGCATCTTATCGGTTTTTCCCAATGAGTTTAATAAATTCAATAATGCAGGAGCACGAATGCAAGATTCTGTTTATCATATGACACTAAAATTACATTTTATTAGCAAATTTTGCACTTAAACAACACCATTAGAAAACGCGTAATTTTTATGGACGTAAACCCATAACATTCTGACGTAATTTACTTTTAATCCACTAGTGGATTATAATTTTTAATGCATGGCTTTACTTCACTCTCAGATGCGACGTCATATGATCATTACACTTACACACTAGTGTTACACATTTGATGGGTTCTGAAATGTTTCTTTTCATTGGATAGCATCTGCTTTTATGCTGCTGAAAGTGCTGGCTTTTGGCTTTGAGAGGTGAAAATGTAAAAAAAAAATCATTAGAATGGGGATAATTGTATTGAAAGTTGTCATCTGGGAAGGTGAATCATCAGTTTTATGCTAATTAATTGTTTCACAGCACTGCTAATGTGTCACTATAAAACGAACTTTGCAACCCTCAAAAAATAGTCAAAATTTTGATTCTAAGGATGGGAAGGCAAACCTAAATGTCATGGATATTTTTCATATTTAAGAAATAGATCAGCTCTAGCAGTGAATTGTTAAGTAAGAAAATCACTGTTAGAATGTCAGTTGTAAAGAAGATCACATCACAAGCGCGGATCGCAATAGATAATGTCCATTTACAAATTATTCTTTTCCTAAAATTCTCCCAATCTTTTTGTCTGCCTGTGCATGATTCCAGTGTAACACAGATAAACGTAAGATTTTTTGGATATTTTGTAGTTAACAAGAGATGTTACGCCATCTAGCATCAAGGAATGCCATCAAAACGTCAAAAATCATCACTGATTGCCAATAACGTCAGCAATTAGACTCATGCGATTCAAAACAGAGAACTGTAGCAGAATAAAACATGAAAATTTTCCACAGCTTCTATAGCGCAGTGTTAGAATTCCCCACAAAAGCATATGTTGTGCAATATCATTTGAAATTCTCACAACATCCAACTAGAACTGTCGGAGAATCCGACTATACCCCCGCTTCACTGCTTAAATCAAATTGTGTTAATTTCATTACAAAAAGCAGAGACAGAGAACTAATTGCCAAATATAAATATTATACATAAATCCCTTTCTATGTAATATGGAATAAAATGATTTCAAATTGACAGAAAGAAAAAAATAATAAATACATTTAAGACATAAGTCTTTATCAGTCTGTATACCAAATATGAACATTCAAACTTGAATGGTTGCTGTGAAATCTGTTACAAAAATTGCATTATTTAAAGTCAAGACAGAAAGAAAATGGGAAAAATATAGGGAAGAATAAGCAGGAGAAGGCTGCTTCTCTATCCCACAATACAACAAGTTAACATCAACCTGCATACAAAATATCCCTACTCTAACTTACAGATGCATAGAAATCGTTCGCAAAATTTCCTTATTCAAAGTATGGAAAGAAAGAAAATTGGACAAATACAGGGAAGAACTAGAGCATGTGAGCAGAGGCTCACGTTTACCCCCGGCCAGCGCCACCGCCAAATAAAAACACATTTAATACAAGCAAATGTTAACTAACAGACAGACAGATGGACAATCTATTACAAATCTAGTGAAAGGCCTGTAGACAAATACCAAAAGGTTCCATTAAAATAAATGCAAATTATGTTATCAAAAAATATACAAATAAAACACAAAATTCCAACGTAGGTTTACATAAACGTCTATGTCTGTGACCTTGACCTTAAGTCAGCAGTAGCATCCAAATGATGTCAACTAATCTGTTTAAACCTAGACGTAAACCTAATAACATAATAATCAGAGAAATTTTTTACATAAATTTTTCCATTTATTACATTGGAGTGAGAGATAGGAAAAAGAAAAAGAAGGCCAAAAGAAATCTTAGCATCTTGATTTTCTTTCCACCAATATATATGGCCATTCTCAAGATGTATACAAAATTTGAAGACTGTGGCTCTCTTGTGAACAGAGAAAACTGTGATAAAAAAATTAGAGAGAAAGAAAAAAAGGACAAAGGGAATGAAAAGCAGGAGGAGGCTGATTCTCTCTTACACAGTACAACTTGTCATACACAACGTTTGAACCAAATTTCAAAATCCTAGCTAAAGTGGTTCCTAAGAAATCTTTGACAGAAATTTTATTGGAGAGAAAGAAAAAAAAATGGACAAACAAAGGGACTGATAAGCAGGAGAAGGCTGATTCTCTCTCTTACATGGTACAACTAGTCATACCCAACATTTGTACCAAATTTCAAAGTCCTAGCTTTAGTGGTTCCTGAGAAGTCTGTGACAAAAACTTAATTGGAGAGAAAGAAAAAATGGACAAACAAAGAGAATGATAAGCAGGAGAAGGCAGATTCTCTCTTACACAGAACAACTAGTCATACCCAACATTTGTACAGAATTTCAAAGCCCTAGCTGTATGTAGTTCCTGAGAAATCTGTGACCAAAATTTAATTGGAGAGAAAGAAAAACTGGACAAACAAAGGGAATGATAAGCAGGAGAAGGCAGATTCTCTCTTACACGGTACAACTAGTCATACCCAAAGTTTGTACAGAATTTCAACGTCGTAGCTGTAAAGGTTCCTGAGAAGTCTGTGACAAACATTTAATTGGAGAGAAAGAAACAATGGACAAACAAAGGGACTGATAAGCAGGAGAAGGCTGATTCTCTCTTACATGATACAACTAGTCATACCCAACGTTTGTACCAAATTTCAAAGTCCTAGCTGTAGTGGTTTCTGAGAAATCTGTGACAAAAATTTAATTGGAGAGAAAGAAAAAATGGACAAACAAAGGATCTGATAAGCAGGAGAAGGCTGATTCTCTCTTACATGGTACAACTAGTCATACCCAAGGTTTGCACCAAATTATAAAGTCCTAGCTGTAGTGGTTCCTGAGAAATCTGTGACAAAAAATTAATTGGAGAGAAAGAAAAAATGGACAAACAAAAGGGACTGATAAGCAGGAGAAGGCTGATTCTCTCTTACACTGTACAACTAGTCATACCCAACGTTTGTACTAAATTTCAAAGTCCTAGCTTTAGTGGTTCCTGAGAAATCTGTGACAGAAAAAATGTTAACACACACACACACACACACAAACATATTAACGGAAAGACCAAAAACTATATACCCCCTCTATACTTCGTATACCGGGGGTATAATAAGAGGAAAAGGCCGTCTTGCAATCCAACATTACAATAAGTTGTCATTAACCTACATACCAAATATGACTACTCTAGCTTGCACGGTACTGGAGAAATCTTTGACGAAAAATTTCCTTATTCAAAGTATGGAAAGAAAGAAAATTGGATAAATACAGGGAAGAATAAGAGGAAAAGGCCGGTTTGCAATCCCACAATACAATAAGTTGTCATTAACCTACATACCAAATATGACTACTCTAGCTTGCACAGTAGTGGAGAAATCTTTGACGAAAAAGGCCTAGGGTCGATAAGGGGTGTTTTTGGCCCCATGTTCAAAATAAGTTTTACGCTGTAAAGTTATTGTATAGTCATTTGGGATTACTATTACGGGCATTGTTTTGTTATCTAAGGCATGTTGCCATGGCAACGAGTTTTACAAGAGCATAGGCAATTTTCTTTCATTTTTATACGGTTGTCTACCGTTGTGATTACATGAAACCCTCTTTTGATTTGCTTGAAGTGATTTCAGTTGCATATCACTGTATTGTGGTTAATCGACATTATAAAGTGGCGAACGGTAATTATCGCTCCTTAGTAACACGTGGACATCCTTAGCAATGATCTGAAAAGTTGGTTTAGTTGGGTTTTTATCCCTTTTCTATCCTTTTACCCTTATGTTTGTTTAGATTTTGAAAAAAAAAAAGAAATACCGTCACGATTCAGCTGACTCAAACAAATCCTTATTTTATTTCAAAATTTTGCCCTTTTTATACGTTGTTTGTGAATAAAAATCTCTGTGACGTCATGTAGGCGAACAAGGTTGATTTCTGACGTCATCGACGCCAAAGGAAGAAAGACAATGCGTAAGGATGTTCTCATAGAAGCTTAGCTTTGCACGAATCTCGGATCGAGCTTGTCTGACCAAATCTGTCACACAACCGCCCATATGACAGAGAGAAAATTACACTAGCTGGTTCATACTAGTTTGCGAACAATCTATTAAATCTATTATTCAAAAGGACTATTTTGAATCATTTTTATTGCTTTTACTTTTACTTTTTAAATGAAACACCAACTATTCATTCTGTATTTAGCATTCTTAAAGAAACAAATACGACATTCATCAGTTGCCCCCAGTATATAAGGCAAGTCAAATAAAACTGCAAAACTAATCATAAACGATCCACCACGAGTGGTGTAAATCCCGTGAAAATATATCATCAGAAACGACGAAAAGCATGGTAATTTTCTTTGCAAAGCCTGTACATATATATTGGCTAATATACATACAATAAAACACGCTTGTGTGTGGTGTATATGTGTTTGAATGGGGAGGAGGGGGGGGGCGGGGGAAGGAGGGCAGGTGGTCAAAATCTTTGAAACCTGGAAAATCTGTCCTCAAAAAACGATTTTGTTTTGGTTCTTGAATGGGGAGGGGGGGGGGGGGGGGGGGGGGGGGGTTGAGGGGAGGTGGTCAGAATGTTTGAAACCTGACAAATATGTTCTCAAAAAAACAATTTTCGTCTGGTTTTCCATCGAATACCAAAATATAAACAAAAGCGAAACAAGGAGCGGGATCCTCGTCCTGTACATTGTATTTATACTATATATTAAAGTTTATAATAATTGGGCATGAGTTTTCCAACAGAAAATATTCAGGTAATTTTTAACACTTTTTATCAGGCAATAGTTTCTACGAGTATTTTGTGTTAAAGCTTCATTCATAATGACGGAGGGGTGGTTGGGTGGTGCAGTGGTGCTGGATATAACTTCCAGTGCCCGGGCGTCCTACTCATTTGGATAATAGTAGGGCAAGTGCATACTGTGCTTGCAGTAAGTGCGGGTGGGGTTGTTTGGACATATTTTTCTCTTCTTTCTCCCTCTCTTTAGGAGGCAGCATAGACTGAAATACTGTTTCAAAGGGCCGTTAAACCCAAAACAGCCAACCAACCATAATGACGGAAGGGTAATGTAAGCTGGCAGAAATAGAAAAGAATACAAGCGAACTTACACTTTAATGTCAAGCCCGGGAGGGTTAACAAAATCATTTAAAAATCGTGATTAAAGATAAGAATAATATTAATAGTGCCATCATAATACAACATTAGCGTTGCAATGACAACCAGTTCTGAAGAAGACATGCGTTAAACTTCAGTTGGTGGTGGTTGGATACGCTAGGATGCCAAGAAACGTTCGGTTTTGGGACATTCTACAGGTATTGGCTAAAAGTTCCACTGCTCTTTCAGTGGTATAAATGTCGCGAGGTAGGGCTGGAAGATTCTCACCACGGATCAGTGATTACCACCGCCTTAATAATACTTGGCTCTAGAAAAGGAGGTTTTCTTACGATACTAGCGGAAGAATAAAGTTTGGGTACAGAATAATCATTTGAAACGATTAGACTGAAGTTGCTGCATTACGTAAAAGCGAAAATGTGTTCATCTCTCTCTCTCTCTCTCTCTCTCTCTCTCTCTCTCTCTGGTCGATAGCTCATTGGGTTAAGCGCTAGCTTGCTGATCTACCTGTCCCGCGTTCGACTAACGATGGAGGCTGGAAGCGGCAATCTTTTAAACTGTAAACGGGAATCCATTGCACACCACTGCCTTTCATTATCACGCTCCCATAGTCCTGGTATGACGGTGACTGAAATGCTGTTGAAAAGGACGTAAATTTGCAAACAAGTCATTCATCAATTCTCTCTCTTTCCCTCTCTCTCTCTCAACATGTATAAAATACATGCACGGTTACGACAGAAAGATCAAATGTTTACATCATACACGAATGGTAAGAAAATGGTTCATGTTGACAATTAAGCATCATAAGCCTCTCTCTGCTCATTCTTTTAAGTGAAATATGTATACTTTTATGTAAAGAGTCGATTTATTAAATTATGGTGGAGCCCTGACGTAATAATACTTGTACCAGTGAGAAAATGTATGCAAAAGGAGACAGATGATGATATTAACCCTCAGGTCTCGAGCAAGAAGAAAGAACATGAAAGTTAAAAATACACATTGAAAGGTTTATAACTGACAATATTGGTAAAAAAAAAAAACGATAAATTTCTCTTGGTTACCCTATCAACAGCATAAAAGCAATAGAAGTGGATCCATGTTATTTGTTTCAATTCAGGAGCAAGAAGAAACAACATAAAACCTTGAGAAGTAGCCATACTCAAAGGTGTTTCATTGATTTTTGCTGACCAAGAAACGAGGATTTGTCCTTGGTTTCCATGACAACGACATGAGTGCAAGAGGAATACGCTTTGCTATTTGATTTTTCAATCCTCTGTTCTCCAACGACAAGAAACAAATTAAGATATTCAAAAAGGCCGTTTTTGAATGTTTTACAAATTAAACTGATTGCCTAAACACACGTGGAATGATCATGGTTACCATGACAACGGCACAATTACTGTTACAATGGAAACGAACTTTATTATAGGAGTGACTCACATAAATCTAATTACATACTGTCTTACTTCATCGAACTCTCTGAGTTATGTCAAGTTCAAAACGTTTTTGCCAGCCTTAGATACATTATCAAGGTTGCAAGGCGCACGTGGCTGGAGGACATATTTTATTTTTAAAAAACCCTCCACATGCAACAAACAACAAGAAATTTTTTGTCAAAGTTTCTCTTCGGTAACAAAATCGTTTGCTAAAGTATGAAGTTGTTTGTCGAATGTGGAGGCATTAGAATATTTGTCTGAATACATTAAAATTGGCTAAAAAGTGCAAAAAAGCGAAAATGTAGCATTTTGGAGCGTTACCATGGCAACGTCATGAACCGAACTTAAAAATAGACATTTGATTTGAAAATAACGTACCATAACATATTCATAAAAAAGAATTTTAAGGCCAATATTCAAATTTTATTTTCTATGAAATTTTGAGGCCGAAAATGATGCTTATCGACCCTAGGCCTTTCCTTATTCAAAGTATGGAAAGAATTGGTTGGTTGGTTGATTTGATGCTTAACGTCCACGGTAAACAACTAAGGTCATGTCGGGACGGTCAGTTAACCTAACCACACTATTCCTGGGCAGGCTTAGACCTCCTAAGCCGTTAACCAGTACTAAGTGCACATACTTTCGCCAGTAACTGACAACTGCCCTTCTTGAATCAGCGGAAGGAGAAACGAAAGTATGTGGCCAGACCGGGATTCGAACCCAGGACCTCTGACTTACGAGTCAGGTGCCCTACCGATTGGGCTACCCAGCTCGGCCCAGTATGGAAAGAAAGTAAATTGGACAAATACAGGGAAGAATAAGAGGAGATGGCCAGTTTGCAATCCCACAATACAATAAGTTGTCATTAACCTACATACCAAATATGACTACTCTAGCTTGCACGGTTGTGGAGAAATCTTTGATGAAAAATTTCATTAGTCAAAGTATGGAAAGAAAGAATATTGAATGAATACAGGGAAGAATAAGCAGGAGAAGGCTGGTTCTCAATCCCACAATACAACATGTCGTCATTGACCTGCATACCAAATAAGAATACTCTGGCTTGCATGGTTGTGGAGAAATCTTTGACGAAAAATATCATTATTCAAAGTACGGAAAGAAAGAAAATCAGACAAATACATGGAAGAATAAGCAGGAGAAGGCTGGTTCTCAATCCCACGATACAACATGTCGTCATCAACCTGCATACCAAATATGACTACTCTGGCTTGCATGGTTGAGGAGAAATCTTTGACGAAAAATTTCATTACGAGGGTCATCCAAAATGTTCTGTCACTGGCTTATATCTCGAAAACGAAACGTGCTATTCACCTAAAATAAAAACCATTCGGAAACCCTGTTTATTATCACATAGCTGTAAAAAACTGATTCTTGTATCAATGACATAACATTCACAATCTGCTTCAAAAGAAGGGTACCCTCACCCTACTGGCAAATTTGTAGATGCAACTCCGGCAATAATCAATGAAGGGATGTCTATCATCGCTGCCCGGTGCCTGCGATATCCCAGGTGCTAATAAACACAGAGAAAAAATCTCCAAGTGATTCTGTCCATTTTAAAGAGTTTACAGCATTTCGTAACCTCAACTTTATGCAAACAACGCCATAGAAAAATCGACTAGGTCATGTTCTAGGTTCAAAAGCTTCATAAACGTATAATATTCCCAATTCTGCAGTATATCTTAACTGCTGTAGATCATGACAATGTGTTTTCAATCAAAATTTCAGAAAAGATCCCTAAAATGAAGGCACAGTGGGTCCTTGAAAATCACGTGACTGTGAATTTCACCATATTTCATATATCAATATTTTGCATCGCATATAATTGACAGAAGTCGCTGAGTTTTATGTAGTGTCCTACAAAATGCAACAGACAGCAACCCTGAACATTTCAGAATCCTGCGATATGTAATTGACGAGATATGCAACAAGAAGCAAGCCAGCAGAAAAACAAAAATCGTAAAAATAGCCCAGTGTCAAATATAAGGTCTGTATCTGAGCTTATAACTAAATCAGATGGCATGTTTTCACCATTTACCTGATATCAGTATAAAGATAAAAGATTCTTTTGATTGTTGCAAACTGTGGTAAGCTATCACGTATGTGAGCAAAGTTACGAGTCCAGTGACAGAACTCTTTGGACGATCCTCATATTCAAAGTATGTAAAGAAAGAAATTTGGACAAATACAGGGACAAATAAGCAGGAGAAGGCTGGTTCTCAATCCCACGATACAACATGTCGTCATCAACCTGTATGCCAAATAGTCCAGTCTAGCTTGTATGGTTGTGAAGAAATCTTTGACCAAAAATTTGATTAAAAGGGGACGGAAGGACGGAGATGTAAACCAGTATACCCCCCCACTTTTTCAAAGTGGGGGTATAATTACTTGTATTTATTCAGTTATAAGCCAGGTGGTTTCCTTCTTAAACAACCAAAAAAAATCTAGCTTTTGATGTTCTTTTGGAAGAGAAAAACTCATCTAAATTTTTTAGACTGTTTTGGAGAGAAAATCTCGCAGAATTACACAAGACTGGTTTACATATTCCCAGTCATTTTTGGAGTAGGAAACCCCTATTTTATAACCAAACAAATAAGGTACTTTTGTTTTCTTTTTTATAAACATAGAAAACAGCTTGAAATTAGCTCTAACAAACCAGAAACTTACCAATTACTATTCCACCAATAGCTCCAGCACGTTCTATGTTCCGCGCCTGAAATATACAGAGATATCCCTGAGCTTCTCATTTCAGAAAATTACAGCACAAAGATTTGGAGATTGAGATTCATGATCTAGAGATGGTAATGTTATGAATATCTGGAACATAATTGTATTATACAGAAGAGCAAAGCGTGATACCAGTAACTATTAAATGGTAAGTTTGTTTTCTGATAACAGTCTTACAACAAATTCTGAATTTTTTACATCCACAGTCTTTTTTTATGTCTTTTAAATGTTACTATATATTAAAACATCTATGTACACATATAGTTCATATAAGGATCCAAGCAGCCATTGGAGAATATGATAAACAACAGACCATGGTAAAGAAATGGAAACTAAGGTGGTATGACCACATCTCAAGAACATCTGGCTTAGCAAAGACCATTTTACAGGGCACAGAGTAAGGAAAAAGAAAAATAGGTAGAAAGCAGGAGAGATGGAAAGACAATATTACAGAGTGGATAGGGATGGACATTGCCAGCCCAAGTAGGACAGCCGAAAATAGTAAAAGGTGGAAAGGGATTGTTGCAAAGTTTTCTGCCATGCCCCAGTGCCTTGCAAGGTAAGGAGACAAAATAGAATAGAATATATCAGTATACTAAGAAACAGGATAACTCTCATTCTCAATAGAGATTTCACATCTATTAATGCAACAACTCCATACCTTGTCTATAAACATACAATCTCCTCTCTCTAGTACTGCAATCTTCCCACTGATTCTGTCCGCATTTTCAATCTTTGTACACCCTTTAAATGGTTCCAGGACTTGCAGGAGACCTGTTATAGCTGGCTTTTGTTTGAGATCATAACCAAACTGGGCTGGCCCTGCCTTATATACCACTGAGCCTGAGTATGGGGGTGATAACAACTGTATAAGCATTGGGTCATGCTGGGCTGGAAAACAGACAGAAATAAATGAACATTTACCAAAATGATCCTAAATAATAAGCAGAAGATTTGTCGATGATACCGTATGTCTGGGATCATTTCTCTTCTTTACCTATAAAAAAATACGTTGTGACCTCTCCATAGAACTGAATCACACAAACTTCCGGTATGGTTACTTGATTATTTTAATCATACTGAAAAAACAAGTCAGCTTCACTATATGTAAAGCTGACTATTTTTTTCAATATGATTAAAATTTTACTCCTCAGAATGACTCCACAGTCTGATTTTCACCAACTAAAATATCAATCGAATGAGCGGGAATCATGCTGTGTTGGAGATGTACCAGACCTGCTTATCAAGCGCTCAAAAAATATTTGAAAAAATTTCTTATTCACAAATATACTGAGGGAAATAAGTTTAGCAAGTTTTTACAAATCAGCGTATAATTCAAACTTATTTAAAAAGTGGGAAATGGTATTGTTTCCGCTGTTTTAGGCATCATTTTGTGTACCAGAAACCCTACAGTTAAGGTCGAAAGTTTATTTATAGAGCAAAATCGCATCGCATTTTGTACCCAAGGGTTTAGCTAAAAAAATACCATAAATCTTTTGTGCAACTCATCCTTTTTCAGGTGCTGTTTCATCTTCAAATCTTACACCAGAGCCAATTTGCGGCAGTGTAGACATTCGTGAACACGAACACAGTGTTGTGTGCTAAAAGACTGTTACCATGTTAAATGTAAATGTGCTTATGACGCCGTCAAAACTGGCATTCACAAAGCAATTGAGACTCAGCAAAAATCACCGTTAACGAATTGTTCCAAAATCTTGAACCAAACTGCAATGGCAAGGTATCTAGTTGACCAGAACTCATTCAAGCAATTTGTTCCTGTAAACTGGTGCTATTCCCGCAGATTTAGCCACACCTGGTTCGACATTTACGTCATTCTGACGTTAGTTTTTAAAACCATCAAAGCTCCTTTTGACATCAGCAATATTGAACTTAAAGTTTCTTTTCTATCAGTGCACATAAGGGTCAATGCATATCCACAAATTTTGTCAATTTCCGTCATAACGTAAACTTGACGCCTCCATTCAAATCTTGACAGGTTCTGGTTGTTGCATTAAAACAAATGGACTACCAGGGTAAACGTTTTCATGGTTTTGCTAGATAGTGTTCCCACAGTTGACAGTAATAAAGCACAAAAAGATTTGAGTCAAAACGTCAACTGATAATGTTTAAAATGGCGGTTGAATTTTTCGGCTAGTTAACGTCAAACTAACGTGCCCCCATTGCCGGCGTCTTATGCGTTTATTTGCAAACCCATTTACCATTTTCTTGTTCAAGGACCCAGTTAAAACTTTTCAAAAGCATTTTGACAATTTTCTTTGCTTAATTGTTTGTCAGCCCGCATAAATTGTGAATTCATTTAAAGTGACGTCAAACATGCATAAAGTCACCTTTTTCGTCCAAGTTTGATGTAATCGCAGTCTCTTAACTTAAACTAACTATATGCGATCAACAACCTGGGAATACTATCCCCAAAGAAAATTTCACAACCCTTTGGAAAAATTGCTAAACTTATTTCTCTCAGTATAGTTTATCAAGAAACATCTTTGAAGCCTTTCACTATAGTTTCATCATTGTTAATGACCATGATTGGCCAGCATTAAATAAAAACATCCTTGATTTCTCAAAATCAAGTATTGAAAACTTATTTTGGATCATTTTAGATGGCAACCAAAATGACCTACTCTTGATATCAGAATAATGATAAATCAAGATATTCACATGCACCTTACAGGTAGGTGCTTAAATATAAATATACCACTGTATATTGTAATGTTGTCAAAATGACAGGCAAAATCGGTAAGTATCCTCAAACATCGTCAATTACTGAAACATACTGTTTTCTGTGATTGCCAACTTTATTAAACCCAGTAGAACTTCATTAAAACCAACCACAACACAACAAAACCAACAAAGTGGCATGCCTGCCCAGAGAAGACTCATATCAGCCTGGGCATCGGCCCAGTCTGATCAGAGTCTTCACTGTCCGTATGGAGCTAGCTTAGACCCTTAGCTTTTAAGTGCATAGCAAAGATTCTGATCACACTGGATGGATGTCCAAGCTGATTTCATTCTTCACAGGGTGCACAAGCCACTTTGTTTGTTTTGTCGTGTCGTGTCTCCAATGATGTTGACAATATCACAATATATCTGTCACTGTTTCACCAGTGTCAAAACAAAGCTGGCAAAGGCAGAATAGGAAGTTTCTTGGAGTCTTTGTTATGACCATGATTGGCCATTGCTTTAACCAACTCAGACCCAACAAGACCTGTCACTGGGACAGGATAGATCACCTGACATAGCCTTGCCCATCACCTGTAAAACTTTAACATTTTGCTAACGCCGCCGCCAACGCCAACACCGACACTGGGGGTTGTACAATAGCTCTTCCTGAACTTCCTTCAGGAGAGCTAAAAAGCAGACCACAAAATATACATCTCCAAAATTTCAGAAAAACTATTTAGTCCAAACTATGTCATATTGAGATTTCAAGGACTAGATGGCAAACAATTAAAATCCAAATAAGACCCCGATGAGGTGGCTCATTATGAGCCACCTCATTTGGATCTACCCTGTACGCAAATTCAATTTCAATCATTCTCAATCATGAGATTTTACGAGTTAATACCTCCAGCATAAAACTGAAACAGTAAAATGACAGGAATGGACAGAGGACAAATGAAAGCAACATAATGAAGAACACATGCAAATAATGATATACAGAGTGAAATGAACTAAAACTAGAACAGTCAGTAACTAGGTCTCAGAGGACAGCATGCCTGATAAAAATTCTTTCCTCAAAATTAATGAAGAACTGAGCACTATCACAAAGTATCCCCTTTACTACCAGAAAAATTCTAACTATTGGAACACATAGGTCTGAACAAACAGTGCAGACCCAGATCAGGATTTTCAAGATAATTCCTGTAATTATTTTAGGTGTTCCAATTTTTGGAATTTTTATGGTAATGAACTAAACCAGGAAATCTGATGTAAAGTTATACTGCCACTGCTGACCAAAAGGTCAAAGTATCTAAATCCAACTTCTGGAAAAATACAATTACTGCAAATGAACCACACAGTGTCATAAAAAAAGAAAGAAAAAAAAACAGAAAAGTAGATAGAAAGAAAAGACAACATGAAAATAATATACACCCAAATATTGGGAGGTGTGGTATACAGGTATAAAGTCATGGAACCTGGGTGTAGCAGATAAAATCAACTGAAACAAAAACTATAATCCCTGGAAATAACCAACTGAATAAGTTCACCACATATGCCCTCTCTAATGTGTTGCATCAAAATCTTACCCTCATCTGATCTAGTTTCATACACATGCCTGTTTCTTACAAATGCTGTCGGTTTTCTTACAAATGCTCTTGGTTTCCTTACATGTAGCGATGGTTTTCTTACATGTGTGGATGGTTTTCCTACATGTGTGGATGGTTTTCTTACATGATGTGATGGTTTTCCTAAATGCATAAATTTGAAGTCTCTTTAGTTACTGACAAATGGAGTCAACTGAACATACAGGATAAATTTTGCTGACAGCAAAAACAACTTTAACAACAACAACAACAGTATCGGAAATAAACCTCTATGTTGCCCCAGCTTGCTATCAAAAGCAATCACAACAACAAAAGTGCCAAAATGATCAAGTTCTTCTAACCGATAAAGCACCAAAGAAGCAGATGACAAAATTTATGTCTGCAGAATTTCAAAGAAAGAAGGTTTTGTTCCAGCACTATCATACTGAGAATTCAAAGAACAGCGGGTGAATAGTGTCAATACAGATGAGGTGGCTCATTAAGAGCCACCTTAACTGGATCTATGCTATTTGCAAATTCAATTATTTTCATTGTTGGGGCTTTAAGTATCAGCCGCTAAAACCTGTCATGAAAAAATAAATTACATGTTTTCACAATATTGTGAAAGGAGGGCAGATATTCATCTGGGTTGGGCTGTTTCAAATCTTTTAGTTAATGGAACGTTAAAATTTCAAACATATTATATACGAAAACACTGCCATTTTTGCCGAAAAACTGTGCACTGCAAAAGCTCCTTGTAGTTTTTCAGCAAAAAATATTAAGACACTTGATATTATGGGTAGTAGAAGACTTAACGAATCCTTGATTAACAACTTTGTTCAGCTAACAATGCTTTAAACAACTAAGCCTGGACAAATCAATTATTTTTTGTCCCATTTCTCAACAAAAATGTAAGGTCAGGTCTCATTGGAACTTCTTCTTTAATAAAAGCTTTTCAACTAGAAAACAGACGTACATAAATGATCTTAACTGAGTAGCCATTTGATATGAAATTTATGAAAAGAGACTTTGGCGAGTTTCATAAACTTTGCATCAAACAACCACAAATTTCAGATTCTATTTATCATGCAATCAATTCTTACCGGTTTTAAGGGACAGAGAGGTGTCTAAAATGTAATAGAGTTGTCGAGGACAGTGACCTAGTGTTACAAAGCTGAGTGATATGTTAAGTGTGGACCATATAAAATTTACCTTATGAATTTAAGTAACTGCATACTAGTGTTCTACAGTAATTATACTGTCCAACTTTTGGTAGATCTACAGCAATGCAAATGAAAAAAGTTTTAAAGTTTTAAAATCTTATCACCTGAACATTTGGACAGGAGTGAGCAACAAGAGCTGTTACCTGACAGCATAGCTCGCCTGAACTGGCACCTGCCCATCTCACAGGCATTTGTCACTATGGCTTGCACTACATAACACTTCATGCAAGCATGTCCATGTACTGTCAACATATTAATAAGCAAAAGCTGTAAGATGAAATTCTATATCAATGGCCTTGACTTCAGGGTCACACAGTGGAGTTGCGGTAGTATCTTGTGAAAACACAAGCCAGTATCAAGTATACTAAATCCATCCCAAGCACTATAGAACAGTATGCTATCAGAATACTTTCACAAAACCCCAAATTTCTAGGTCAATGACCTTAACCTTAACGTCCCTGAGTTGGGTGGGGGTAAGACTTTGGACCAATTTTTAACTACAGTGCAAATATCAAAAGAATCCATTCATGAGAAAAGGAGATATACTTAATTGTAAAACTTTTGAGAGTGACCTAATTTTTGACCCCTAAGCCCCACCCCAGGGTCTGACTCTGGGGTATAGTGTTATGTGATGAAAAGTTATGCTATGATGAGATTATGTTCCAAATATGGAAGGGCTTTTGCTAATGGTTGCTCAAATATGAATGTTTAAATGTGGTAAAACTTTATAGTGAGTGTGACGGCATTCTTGACCCCTAAGCCCAACCCCAGAGTCTGAACCTGGGGTATACTGCCATGTAATGAAAAGTTATGCTATGATATGATTATGTTCCAAATATGGAAGAGTTCTTGCCAGTGGTTGCTGAGGTATGAGTGTTTAAAAAAGCTTTGTCGTAAAACTTCAAAGTGAGTGTGACCTAATTCTTTTACCCCTATGCCCTACCCAAAGGCCTCACCCAGGGGGTATAATTTTACAGAATAGAAGGACATGCTATGATCTTTTGACACGTCACAAAAGCCAAGATTCTACAATTTTATGATAATTATAGTATAACAACTAAGGTATGCCAATATCTAAGCTAATGAAGGTAGTTTAATGCTTTTAGTCTAATGCAAATGGAATGTTAAAAGCTTTATACTAAACCTCTTGGTTAGAGGGATTATTTCAGAAATAATTTTTCTTTACCAGAAAATTATTGCTGATAGATATGCTGAAGGGAAGATCAAGAAATATTAATTCACAATAGTGAAGCCACAGTGAATTAATATTCACATCTGCTCAACAACGTATGTTAGTCAGGGATAATTTACCGGCAAGTAAAAATTATTTTGATTCTAATATTATACAGAATGAGAATGCGAGGATGCTGTGATGAATTTTAAAGGACTATTTTGAGGCTCGACAAATGTTTACATCCAACATCATCAAGGCATGAAATTTGCCTGCAATGATGTTAGCTACCTAAATTTTCATAAATGTTCACACAGTATCACTTCCTACATGCTCAGTACGGAAATGTTAATGTCACGTTAGAATTGATAATTGTGGGATAAACTTCAAAAGAATATAAGGCAAATGAGCATTTCTGCTCATTTGCCCTATATTTCTTTGAAATTTAGTCTTTGACAATGAAAGTCATGACATAATAGTGTTATATCCGAAAAAGCATTACAATGGGTGGCATTACTGACAGTGTAATATTCAAAATAGCATTACTATGGGTTGCATTAATGACAGTGTAATATCCAAAATTGCATTACTATGGGTTGCATTAATGACAGTGTAATATCCAAAATTGCATTAAAATGGGTGGCATTATTGACAGTGTAATATCCAAAATAGCATTACAATGGGTTGCATTACATTAATGACAGTGTAATATCCAAAATAGTATTACAATGGGTTGCATTACTGACAGTGTAATATCCAAACTAGCATTACAATGGGCTGCCTTAATGACAGTGTAATATTCAAAATATCATTACGATGGGTGGCATTATTGACAGTGTAATATTCAAAATATCATTACGATGGGTGGCATTACTGACATACTGACAGTGTAATATCCAAAAAAGCATTACAATGGGTGGCCTTACTGACAGTGTAATATCCAAAATAGCATTACAATGGGTGGCCTTACTGACAGTGTAATATCCAAAATAGCATTACAATGGGTTGTATTATAAAGAGAATCTTCTGTACTTACTATTCTGTGGTTGTGTTTTTGAAAGCTCTATCATTTCTTGCATAAATCTAAGACCATCCTCGGCCAATTCTGGTGTCAATGCCTGAAAATTGTCAAGGATGATATTTACCTTAAATGATGCAAACTATTTAGAATCCTTCCTGCACTAAGCATATATAACAAGTTTAAGTTGATTCTTTTAAAACAAAGCAACAGAAAAAACTTAACGCAAAACTTTAACTGAAATGATGAACAAATTTCAAACTCTGTGACAATTGACTTTGGGTCAACAGGAACAGCCAGGGAATGCAAACTAATTAGTATCCATCCTGTACTAATACTAAGCACACAACGTATTTATTTGGTTATAAAACTGTGCCTTCCTCTCTCTAGAATGCATCCAAATATCTAAATCAGACTTGTAAAATTCTGCTCTAATATGGGTTTTTCCCTTTCAAAAGGTCTAGATCCATCTTATAAGACGGATCTAGATGTTTGTGGTTGTTTTGGAAGGGAAAAATCTCCATCTTGTAGCCGAAGAAATACGGTATGAACAAGTCCCAGTTAAGAATTTCACAAAAACAGAACGAGAAACCTTAATGCAAAACTTTAACTTAAACCAGATGTTAACTTACCGACAGATGGGATAATAGAAAGACAGACAAACAGGTGAAAACTATATACCACTCTGCATACTATGAGGTATAAGTATCTTTGAATTATCATCAAAACCTAATGTTAACTGCATCTCTGGGTAATTCCCTGTGCCAACCTCTAACGCTGTATGCTGTATCTATAGTCTTCCATCATTCATTGCTACCAGCTGTATTCCGATGTTAACAGAATAGAAATTATCTTTGAATTATCATCGAAACCCAAGGTAAACTGGAGCTCTGGGTAATTCCCTGCACCTACCTCAGAAGCTGTATGCAATAGCTGTATTCTCCCATCATTCATTGTGACCAGCTGTATTCCCATGTTTTTCAGCTGTATCAACTGCTGTTTATTCCCAGCAATAAAATCCTGAGCCTTCAAACGACTCTGCCCTGTGCCTGATGGACATAATGGTAAATCTGACCTGAAATGGAGACTAAAATGATAAGACCCACACAAAATATCTGGGCCAAGTTGTTCAAAGCATCGTTTGCTTAGGGAACTCCTTGACCAATTAATTTAAGCTGGTGATGCTTTGGACAACTGGGCCCTGGTTGACAACTTGGTGTATTGACTATGATCTAATGTTGACATTAACGCCTACTAACAGTTCATTATAAAAATACTGTTTCAAGATTAATGGGTATACTTTTAAGAAAAGCAACTCTGTCATTTTCATTTTTGTCTCCTTTAGCTATTGTAATCAACTGAATTCTGAAAAGTAAGAATTTGCTCTCTCCAGAAAAATTCTTTCCTTTAAGAGTCAATCTTATCTCAGAAGAGTCAATCATATCTCAGAAGGGCTCTGTCATTCAGGGAAGCAATTAGGAAATCACAAAAGTGGTATTCTTTTTCAAAAATTGTGGAAATACTCGGCATAGTAACCATATATCTAAATACCTTACTTATTAAAACAATTCACCAACACAGTATAAAAATACAATTTTACACATACCCAGCCGGGCCGGGTAGCTCAATCGGTAGGGCACCTGACTCGTAAGTCAGAGGTCCTGGGTTCGAATCCCGGTCTGGCCACATACTTTCGTTTCCCCTTCCGCTGATTCAAGAAGGGCAGTTGTCAGTTACTGGCGAAAGTATGTGCACTTAGTACTGGTTAACCGCTTAGGAGGTCTAAGCCTGCCCAGGAATAGTGTGGTTAGGTTAACTGACCGTCCCGACATGACCTTAGTTGTTTACCGTGGACTTAAAGCATCAAATCAACCAACCAACCAACACATACCCAGCATTTTCAGGATAAGAAGATTTGACAAAGTCTTTCAGGTTTGATCTGAGATTCTGAGCATAATTAATAGTCTGTTTAAACTTGTAGGTAGGGTTTGGACAGGTATTGTGATCATCATCTGTAGTAACTGTCTCAGTCTCATCATCTATGTCTCTCAGATGGCTGTACATCTCCCTATGAAGTCTCTGTAATATATGGAACATTTCATATTTCAGCAGTCATCAAGTATAAACCAAGACCCGTTTTTTCAAAACTAACATCTGGACATTAAAATTTCAAATGTATTGTACACAAAATCACTGCCATTTTTTTGCCAAAAAATATGAGAAGTTTTTGCAGGGCAAAAGCTCCTCTCATTTTTTTAGCAAAAAATATTAGCATACTTGATTTTACGTGTACTAGAGGACTTAACGTATCACTGACTAATGACTTCGTTAAGCTAATGATGCTTTGAATAACTGGGCCCAGATTAATCTTTGTAACAACCCATCTTCATTCATATTTTAAAAGCAGTACCTCAAAAGAAATATCTCTCAAGTTTACTTGACAACACTTTTAATGGTACACCATCAAAAATACCTTTTCTCCCTAAACTATGCATCTTTTGTGATCCTAACCTTCCATTTAATGGGAGTTAGTTGCAACATTATAAAATTGCCTGCATTGAGAAAACTGTGTGCATAAAGCCTTAACTAAAATATTCAAAAAAGAATTGAAAGTTTACTTTCCAACATTGCGAAGCCCTCCATGAAGAATTTTGCAATGACTACTAGCTTTATCACCCTATGAACATTGAAAAGTAAAATGTCAATTCTTATATTACACTTGATCGTAAGCTATTCATACTTATACTAACAACTGGTGAATAGAAATGTATGCAAAATATTTAGTACAGAAACTTTTAACAACCATCTTTTACCTGACCGTTGAACAGTCATATGCATATCTGGATGCCATTCAAACTTATGACGTCCAATCAAATCCCTCAGTTATCTTGATGTCAGTTTGACCTCACGACATTCGGGCAAATGTCCTTCATTTGTCGATGAAGACAGTTGCTCCAAGTAAGTTTATTAAAGGAAAGTGAGAGGCAAGTGTAAATATATGGGGATGCTGACTGGCCAAGAGTGAAGACTAACTCTTTCTTACTTCCATATAAGCAAGTTAAACAGTATCTTACCTGAGGTGGTCCTCTAGTAGAATTACACAAAGACAATGATAGTGGTAACAGATGAGCCTCTGTTGTAAAGATGTAGTCATCTACGTCTAATACAAGGTCACTTTTGTCAGCGTATAAGAGAAACAAATACTTGAATGTCTCGGCCAGCACAAAAGAATCAAGCCTGAAAGTAAGAGATAACTGCTTACTTGTTATGTAAAAACATGCAAGACTTTTCAAGATATTTAAAGCAAGTATACAGACAGAAGGGTTTCTTGCCTGATGCTGTTGAAGGACTCATTACACATAGCCACTGGCAAAACACTCCATCTTCCCAATTAAAATAATTTATAATGTAACAGTATCATCTAACAAATCATCAGTTATATGGAAGGCTTTGTCACAACTGCAATGCCTACACCTTAACCCTTTCTAGCCTGAAAACACATTTTGGGGACATATGGAAACAGTGCAGACCCAGCTCAGACGTAACAGAAAATAGCATCAGGACAGGGTCTACACTGCTTGATTACTGAAATTTCTGAGCAGAATACAATATAACGAGACCTGCCACTGGGAGAGGATAGCTAGCCTGACAGCACCTTGCCCATCACATAAAAAACTGTAACGTAAAACTTTACCATTTCGCTAATGCCGCCGCCAACGCCGATGCGGACGCCGGGGGTAGTACAATAGCTCCTTCTGAACTTCGTTCAGGCGAGCTAAAAATTACCACCAAAAACCCCTAAAACTAGAAATGGATTCATCCAAATAATAGGGATGGATAAGTCTACTGGTCAAAAAAGGGATAAATTCCCCATATTCTTGATTAATTTCAATCTCTTAGAAAAAAAGCCAAATAAATGTTATGGTCAACAAAGCATGAAAAGCAGGACCAAAAAGCAAGCAATACTATTGCATGAAGAGAAAGACTTGATGTAAGCCTACATGAAATTTCATCCTAAAGAGTCTTGCAGTCTCAGAAACAGACTGAATGCAATGGGTAGGCATAAATTTGGCTATGTTAATGTAGATCATGGTCAACAAAGTAAGCCTGGTGTTGCAAAGGCAATATATCCATGTGAAAATTGTATGAAGTTTCATCCCATGCTAACTTACTGGTCCTCATGTGTTCCTTTAGTGACGTCCTTGAGAGCGGCAAAGCCGCAGGGTACCCGAGCATGAGATTCTAGATTCTCTATCACTTCTTTACCAACTTCTAGGTAGTAAGGATCTCCCGTTGCCTGTAGAATGACGGAACAGCAGGTTAGAATTAAGGATAAATGGATATTCTTCCATGGCAGATCAAACAGACTTGCAAACACATGAACTGTCTAATTTTTAACAGTGGACTACTTTTAAGGAGAAGAATTTGCTCCCAAAGAGGAGAAAATTCTTTTCTGGATGGATTTCCTCCTGATCAGGAAAAAATAAGTAAAACAAGCCCAACTGCAATAACAACCTTCATTGCAGCTTAGGTAGACTTTGTCATATCTAGTTGTAAATTCACCTCTGATAAACAGATGCATTTCAGAGAAATATGAAACTTCAATTTGAATGACCTAATTTACATTTCATATACCCATAAATCTTAACCATGCAGATCCGGATGAGATGATTCACAAATGAGCCTTCCAATCGGGATTTACAATTCTAACACACTGTTTATAAATGCCTTTTATCATATTTCACTATTCTAAATAAGGAATTTGTCCAAATTCAAATAGCCCAGATAGCTAAGTTGGCCTGCTGATCTAGTGCTGATCAGATTTGATTCCCATTGGAGGCATAAATGAGCCGCGACACGAGAAAACCAACAATGTGGTAGTGTGCCCAGCGCAGACTCAGATCAGCCTGGGCAGCCACCTAGTTTCACCAGACTCTTTGTTCAGTGCTCAAATGGTAGCTAAGGGTCTAAGCTACCTTCATGCGGACAGCGAAGATTCTGATCAGACTGGGCGGATGCCCAGGCTGATCTGAGTCTGCGCTGGGCGCACAACCACATTGTTGGTTTTGTCGTGTCGCGGCTCAAATTTGTTCAACCATAATGGGTTCCATTGCACACATCCTTTTACCCTCACCCTCCCTTTGTCAGGTATGATGGAAATAATGTTGAAAAGGATGTAAAATCACAAATTATCCACACATCCATTTGTCCAATTCATTTAGGAAGGAGTCAATTATAGATATTTTAAAAACGTAATTGTTATACCATGGTTTGTCCGCCTGTGCATAGAGATAATCCACGAGTTTTAGCGAGACCTTACCTGTAGACCTTACCCACTGTGAAATAATTTGTGCTAATGTTGGGTGGTATAAAGTAGAGAAAAATGACCTATTACTTACCTTGTATAGAAAATAAGTTGATTCCACAAACTCTGGCCGAAGTGGATGCTGACCCCAATGAACTCGAAAATCAGATGTAAATGCCTGAAATTATCGAGACAAAAAATGTCTACAAGCTGCTATATAAAGAGCTAGTTCAGCAGAAGTACATGTACCTCCTTTTCTAACTAGAAGAGCCTTATTATAATAATCCTTCAGCTGGGACTATAATGCTTTGCTTGTATTTCAGCAACACTCCTGACACAAAAAACTTTTTGTTACACTTGAGAATCTATGAAATCTAAAGTTTACAGTGTTTATTGCTTCTAGATATAATATAAATGCTATAATATCATAGGAAACTATTTTCTAACAGTTCAAATACATGCATTTCTCTTCCCAGCCTTGCAAAGCAACTCTCACTGAAAGTATTAATTTGAATGGGTACACTTTGAGAAACAACTCTGCTACTTCCATGCTACTTTCATCTTTGCCTCCTTTCTCAGTTGGGCCAACTCTGAAAGGAAAGAATTTGCTCCCTTTGGAGCAAATTCTTTCCTTTAAGAGTACTACCCAGTTTAGAATGGCTTTGACATCCGGGAGCAAATAAGAGGTCACAAATATTGTCCCCATTGTAAAATTGGTCTCAAAACAAGGAGGTGTACCCATTCACTTTAACAAATGAACGGTGTGGCAAGTATATGAGCCGTGACATGAGAAAACCAACAATGTGGTTGTGCGCCCAGCACAGACTCAGATCAGCCTGGGC
Organism: Ctena decussata; assembly: GCA_963989385.1. Lineage (NCBI taxonomy): Eukaryota > Metazoa > Mollusca > Bivalvia > Lucinida > Lucinidae > Ctena > Ctena decussata. Next base: position 61,862,151 of record OZ022498.1, read on the forward strand.
ATCCACCCAGTCTGATCAGAGTCTTCGCTGTCCGCATGGAGGTAGCTCAGTCCTTTAGCTACCCTTTAAGCACTAAGCTAAGAGTCTGACCAGACTGGGCGGATGCCCAGGCTGATCTGAGTCTGCTGGGCTGATCTGAGACTGCGCTGGGCGCACAACCACAATGCTGGTTTGTCGTGTCGCAGCTCATATATTCTCACATTTTCTGATAGAAATAACCTAGAAAAGTAATATACACACCTCTGGTAGAAACTTGTGCCTCTGCATGACCTGATACAACATTTCGTGAAGCTCTATGGCCGGCTGTATATCTCCTTTTAGCACCTAGAAACAACATAATATCAGCTGTTTATATGTACACACCAGGACTGGTTTATAAAATGGTTGGTAGAATGGTTGGTAGCACGGTTCGCGCTTCCGCTCGCCAAATTCGCCAAATGCGATAAAATAATTCTTTTAGCTCCAAAAATATTTATTTGGCCAAAACAAGTGGCGAAAAAAAAAATCTAAAAAAAAACGTATGACAATGTTTTACGGTATCAGAGACGACCTCCGCAAACATAAATCAACACCTTCAATTACCGTTAATCAGCTCCTTAATTAGTCCACAGTGACAGGACACCAAGTAGATGTTTCATGCCCCAAGGCTCAATGCATAATCCTGTTGTGTAAACTTGAACACAAGTAGCTGCCTCCATGTCTATTCATGGCATTATTTTTGACAGCTCAGGTAAACACATCATTGACACCTTACGAGCTAATAAACTCACTGATCTGTGAAAATACCTGGCTGTTTTGCCTGCCGATTATTGATTAGAAAAGGGTACAAAAGTTCAAAGGACATACCGACGAATGTGGTGAAGGTTGACCATGCAAAAAGGCGATTAAGCCATGTTTCACAATTATACAAATCAACATGTGCAATATGTTTAAGAGACTTTTGTTTTCACTTCTCACAGACTGTATATGCGAAAGTCTTATTAGACTGCATGAATGCCCAGGCTGATCAATGTCTTCACTTGTCGCAAAAGCCGTTCAGTATTTTTTCGGGGCCATTTATCTGAACTTTATTAAATTATGGTGTAAAACTTATACATGTTATAGATATAAATTTTGATTCTGCTGTCCTACACATGCCATTTTTTTTATGTAAAAACAGAATTTGAACATTGTTATATATACTTTAGTCTACAACTACAATGATACAGCTCTCAGTTCACTGAAACAAAACTCGTTTGCATGAAGAGGATAAATAAAAAAATTGATACCGAGAGTAAGGGGAGGCAACACAGCATAAGGGAGAGACTCTCAAGTACTAGCTTTTGCAAAGCTTCTCAAGCACTAGCTTTGCAAAAGCTAGTTTCTGGTCCAGATTGTCTCACAATAATAATAATTAATTATCATAAATAAATAACAATAAAAAAGGAACAGTAATAATAAACAATTAGAAATAAAATAATCATTAGGATTTTTAAAATGTTTTAGGCTATTTATAATGAGATAGGTTCCTGAGAAATAGAATAAGGAAAAGAGACTACAATACATGAAAAACAAAGCACAGATAAAAGATTTAATAACAAGATTTTAAGCTATATAGCAGTGTTAATCTCTTTCAATTGTCAGAGTAAAATGAGTATGTAATGTAATACACTAAACCTGTCAAAGCAACCACAGTAAACTGCAAGTTACGGAATGTGTGTGTGGTGGGGGTGGGGGTGGGGTAAGATATTTTCAAAGAATTCTCAATATTGCGAAAACTGGCTCAAGTTTAAAGAATCTGGCACAAACAATATCAATTTGGCGAAAGTGGTGGCGAGAGAAAAAAATATCCAAGCGCTAACCCTGTGGTAGCAGTCTTAATTTGGATAACACAGAAACTTTATTACCCCAATATATACACCAGCAGTTTTGTATAAATATGGCACAGATTTTCACCTGAAGTAGAAACTGGTATTTACCCCAGTTTGAGTTATACAATGTTTCAAGTACAGCAACCAAGCATGCTGCAAAACAAAATCCTTTAGAACCGTTGTTACTTGCCAATAGTTTACAGTGCAATATAAATTGGCTTTTACTTCTTTGAGTACTTATAAAAATGATGCACAGTACATATGATGCCCTCGCCTCAAGCCTTTCCAGAAATGCTATTACTGCTTACAAGATGACCACTAATAAAAACATTAAGCTGAGTGTTACAAGTCATGGATATTTATTCATTTCTTATCCATAGCCTAAATACTGGGATACCTCAGATGATTCCTAAAATCAGAGCTCCAATAAGAGGGGGTATTGAGGATGTTGTTGTGCTATTGTTTAACGTCCACGGTAAACAGCTATGGTCAGGGGGTATTGAGGATAATTTGAAGATAATTTTTCTTATTTCTCAATGAAAACATATGTTGTGACCCCTCATTAGAACCGTCTTGACAAGACGGTTCTTATGATGGGTCACAAAATATGTTTTTTATGGAGAAATATGCATTATTATCCCTAAATCATCTCTGTTACCTCTTCATAGTACAAACATATTTATTCCAAGAAATCTAACATTCATGACAGTAAACAATATTGTGATATACATAAACATAATAGGGTTAGAACGAAAGCATAAGCTTATTTAGTTCTTCTCCTCTTCTTATCTTGAGCACTGTAAAATTATCCTTAAGTTAACTAGATGTTACCTTTTCAATATGTGCTAACTGTTCTAGCAAGTGATAAGTCATGAACATCCCAGCAGAATAACAACCACGCAGACCAGGACAGGCTGCTCCAGTCCAATCTGGGTCTGCAACAGTTGCTCAGGACTTTCTGAACAAATATTCAAGGTAACTATTGTAGCCATATTTACCTGTAAGCCCGGCCAGAAGGCAAGAAGAGCATCCATGAAATGTCTTGAGGTAGTGTGTGGTCTGTGCATGTGTACGTCAACAAATCGTGGACCTTGACTCACATACTTCATTATCGCATCATAATGCTGGAAAATAGGGAAAATGATTTTGCTGCATTAAGTCTCATTGACTTCAGGAAATGATATGGTAAGCCAAATGCACCACAAGTCTCCAAACCTGGGTTTAAGAACTTCAACCTGGGTTTCAAATTATCAATCCCATGTTTTAACATTTCAAAATCTAGTTTAAAAAAAAAATAATGTCTCAAATGCTATCATTCAATTATTTAAACCTAAATTTCAATAGAGCCACTCCTTGAAAGCCTTAAATACATATCAAAAACCTCCAAACCTAAGTTTAAAAATACATTCAATCCATGGTATAAGATTTTCAAGGAGTGTTTATGTTCAAATGTAAGTTTAAACATAAACAATGGTTTTTAAGAACCAAAAGTTTTGAAACACAAGTTTGAAGCTAAAACCTAGGTCTGAAAAGTTGTGCATTTGGCTTGCCATAGAAGGATTTACAGAGGATAACAACTGAAGAGTAAACTGTTAAAAGTAATTTATTTTTGTTCATACATATTTCACTTGCTATTACATTAGCTATGGTATTTCTAGCAAATCCTGATGCTATGCACAGCATACTCTTGCAGACAAAGCTGACATCATCATGATGTCAAGGTGATGTCTTGTTAACCCTCAAAATGACAACAACATGCTCTTATTGTGACACCTAAAAACAGCTGTTGTTAGGTTTTTTTTTTTTTGGTTTTTTTTTTTCTCATTTTTTTCTTTATTTATTTCTTATATACTCCTACCTTATTAAATCTGTCCAGGTAGGTATCATCTCCAAGAAGAATATAGGCCTTCAGAACATACTCATAGTAGGAGTCGATGCCAGCACCAACTCCACTTTCTAATGAAATAAATACAACAGTGAAAGTTATCAAATACGGGTCAAGAAAAAAGGCTTCTTATGGCACATGAAAAGGCTCAGATTAGCTTCTCTATCTCTGCAAGCCGATAAGAATCTAACCTTCACTATTCACACAGGCAAAATGGCATCTTCTCATGTACCGAAACTCAATATTCACTAACTTGGAAAGTAGTATATTCGCAGTACACACTTTGAAAAAAAAAATTCTACTTTCATAAAGTCAGTACATGTATATAGAGCTTTCCAGCTGAAATGAAAAACATCATAAGCAGTGCAATAAATTCATAATGTGTGCTCCTCAAGCACTTTTTTGTGTGTGTAAAAAGGAGATCAGAGCTCCAGATAAGAAGGGGTAACAAGGATAATTCAGAGATAATTATTCTTATTTCTCAACAAAAACATACATTGTGACCCCTCATTAGAACCATCTCGCCGAGACGGTTCTAATGAGGGGTCACAATATATGTTTTAATGAAAAAATAAGGAAAATTATCCCTAAATTATCCCTGTTACCCCTTCTAATCTGGAGCACTGGGAGATGCAAATATAACTAATTTGCAATCATTCCTGGCTGCAAGACAAGAAAGAAAAGCTAAGTTAATCCACCCTGGTAAGTGAAAAGGTATATCAAACATGTGAAAGAACACTGCATCTAGCTTAGTAAAGTTTCCCAAAGCAAAACAATGTTAGTTTTTGATTAAAAGCAATCTCTTTACACATATGGACAGCACCTGACTGAAAATACCGGCAGGTAAAGGGGATTTAGTTGCTAATGTACCCCCTTTTAAGAATATTACTGAACAAGACCTGTCAGTGGGACAGGATAGCTCGCCTGACAGCGCCTTGCCCATCACCTAAAAAACTTTAACGTAAAACTTTAACAGTTTGCTAATGCCGCCGCCAGCAAGGCCAGCGCAGGGGGTATTACAATAGCTCTTCCTGAACTTCGTTCAGGCGTACTAAAAATGATATCCTTTTAATATTCAAGTGACATGAATTTTTTGTTTTCTGCATACTTATCTCAAGGTGAATGGGTATACTTTTAAGGGAAGCAACTCTGCCATTTTCACTTTAGCCTCCCTTCTCCATGGGGATCAACTTTTAAAGGAGGGGATTTGCTCCCATATGGGAGGCAATTCCTTCATTTATCAAGGAAGCAACTCTCTTTTTTAATACTTGACCCAATCCTGAAAAGACTTTATTCACCAGAGTAAGAAACAGGGTCACAAAAGCTGTTCCCATTCTTTAATATGGCAGGGACACATGGATGTCTACCCATACACCTTTAAAAGATAATATTCTGTGGCACCTCATTACCATCACCTTGCTAAAAGGACATTAAAGATTCTACACAGATGACAAAAAGAAATTCAGTATTATGACCATAGAAATGTTATCTAAGGGGCTCTATTGCAGACTTGCCAGATAACTTCTCAAACACTCTCTTAACTCACCTCTTCTAATCCAGTCCCCATTCTGTATGTTAATAACAGTTCCCATGAGATCACTGCTTCTGTGTCTTTGGTTCCATAAGTAATCCATTGCCTTGTGAGCTTTCTCCTGAAATTAATTAAGGTACCTGAGTCCATTTCCTGTTTTTCTGCCATTTTTACACAGAGGAACAACTTTTGTGACTTCCTGTTTGCTCCCATTGGGTTCAAAGCCCTTCGAAAAGAGGGTCTACTCTTATATAAGAAAGAATCTGCTCCTAGAGGAGTAAATTCTTTCTTTAAAGAGTTGACCAGCTTCACCAGAGTTCACTCACTCACTAGTCATCCAACATTCCTGTGTCTGCCTAAAATCAGTAATTTTCCTAATATGCGGGTTTAAATATTGCTTAACATCAGGTCTGGAAAACCCAGAAGGCAGAAGACAGCATGTAATGTCATAGTACTAAGTTTGCAACATCATGCTAATGTCAGTGCACAAACACAAATGAGCCACGACACCAGAAAACCAACAAAGTGGTTGTGCGGCCTGGGCATCTACCCAGTCTGATCAGTCTCTTCCCTAAACGCTTAAAGGGTTGATAAGGGTCTAAGCTACCTACATGCGGACAGCGAAGACTGATCAGCTGGGCAGATGCCAAGGCTAATCTGAGTCTGTGCTGGGCGCACAACTACTTTGTTGGTTAAAGCAAGGATTTCTTTCACGAACAGCCCCAGTTGATAAGAAGGCAAATACTTCCATGCAAGAATGATTTTCTTGGAAAAGTGTGTATACAATTTACCAATCTTTCAAATCTAACACAAGGGAAGTCATCAGGGCCAAAATAAGATGAGTGTTTGATGATAATTCTGGATGATTTTTCTAATATTACTCCATACAAACTTTTACGGTGTGACCTCTCATTGGAACCATCTCAGTGAGACAGGTCTGGCCCCGAAGTTATAAAACTTTTTTCATGCTCAACTCAGCTGAGATGAAATTTTACCTGTTAATATATAAATAGCAAAATACTGATAAGTACCATTGTTTTCTTGCTCAGTTTAGCTGAGTGTGAAATTTCCTCTGCTTATGAATATGAAAATGCCAACTAATGTTGGCATTTTCATATTTATCAGTAGAGAAAATTTCATGCTCAGCTGAGTTGAGCATGAAAAAAGTTTTATAACCTCGGGGCCAGAAGGACCACAACATAGGTTTTTATGGAGAATTAACAAGAATTATTTTCAAATTATCTTGAAATGCTCACATGATCCTGGCTTCAGCAGTATCTCTTGCCTTGAAATTACAATGTGTGTACAAACCTCAAATACAGGATCCCCTGTCAACCTACTCAAGGCAGCAAACTCCAGAATCATTGTTCCTGCACAGGCTGTGCATGTGTCTTTTTGCTTTAAATACAATGAAGAATCTATGCCTTGCTTCAAATTCACCTGTAACAGAATCAAATTTGTATCATAACTTGCTGAATAACACAAAGGTAAATCTACATCTTGCTTAAAGTTCACCTGTAAGAAGAATAATGATTTTCTTGTTTTTTTTAGATAAGCCTCTTATGCTTTGCTTCAACTTTAAAGGTCAGCTGACTTCATTTCACTTACTCCAAACATACTCTTAATAAATAGGTATTGGTGACAGAAACAGGGTGCTGAAACCCCTATTAAAAATTCTAACCCAAACTGCAATGACTGACAATTTAAGTTTATGCAAGTTAGATTTTAACGCCTCCCACTTTTTCTTTTCGTGCACTTTATTTGGATACTGTAAAAATGACTGATATTCTGATGCATATAGTTTGAATTTTTCAAAAGATGATATTACTTGCCACTCTTAATGTAATTCAGGAGAAAAAAATAATAATATGCAGAAATTTCTTAAGTTTTAGCCAAACAAAGTACTGAAATGGCTTCATAAAATTAGAGCTGAACTGGAATCCACATAACTTTTTAGCCCTTTGGAATTTTTTACAAGCAGTTTTCAACGTTCTTCTAGATAAAACAATGCTAGTCATTCAACACATGCTGAAAAGCATTTCATTAGTTCTTTTAGTAAAATGTAATGGGTTACAATAAAAACATTCTACAACTTGTAGAATGTCATTGTAAAACATTACATTTTTCATGATTGTAGTACAATCATGAAAACCTATCCAGTGGCAGATCTGAGCATCAGAAAATTGAAAAGCTATTAGCTGCAAAGGCAACTGGAGCATGCTTTATGATTGTGCTTTCTTAGTTATATTCATTTTCACTGACTATGCAGCTGAAACTATCTTACCCTTGGGTATGGTATCCCAGTTGTAGTGTTAAAAGCTGGTAGGAGCCGAGTACCAATATCTTTTGCCATTGCTAACAACTCGTCAGTGTACCATTCCATTGCAAACTTTCTACGTTTCAGATAAGATGCTATCACATGACCACCTAGTAAACCCCTGAAGAAAAATTAGAATGTATATTGAACTGCCAAATGATATACTCAAGGACTTTGAAAATGCATTACTTTCCATCTTCCATTTTATTAAACCATCCAAGTTCACATGAACATACCGTATAAGTTCACATGAACATACCGTATACATGGTAATTTTTGCGGTGTTCCATTTTTCGCAGTATTTCGCGGTCACTTAGAAACCGCGAATATTAAATTTGCGAATAATTTCCTGTTTCCCACAACGTGTCTTCTGTAGACACAGTGTTCATATATTTTGTTTGTGTTTGTTTCGGTAGTTGCTGGTACTTTTCACTTGAGCCAGTTCTTTCATTAACCTGCGGCGGCCCTGCCGCAGGTTAATGAAAGAACTGACTCATGTGAAAAAGAAATAGTTTTCCTTTTTGAGCATGTTGCTAGCCGCGAAAATTAATTTTGATGTTTTTGACCCTTAAAGGTAGTTCCTGTACTTTGGAATGCATCATAATTTTGATGATTTCTTATCCAAGTTGTTGGAAAGCACTTATAAAGAGGAAATGAATAAGTTTCACTAAAAAGTGTAAATCAAAAAATTGTAGAAAGGTCGTTTTGCAAGGGATTTCCTAACTCTGCTTCGCACACCAGTTAGCGCTATTTTTAATACGCGCCAAAAATAGATAACATAGCTGACGTCATGCTGCATTGCATTTCGGGATAGTTTTAACCCATCCACCATGCCAGGACCTCTGGAAGAGCTCACACCGAGAGAAAATTAACCGTTGGCAAATGACATCAGAAACTGCGGACTTGTAGACATATATACATATTTATTTTTAGAACTGGAATTCCAACAAAAGAAAATAAACCAAAGGCAAAACGACTATTTTCTACAACATCTGACGATTTTCTCAGTAGCAACAGTTTCAGAAAAATAAGAGAATTCAATACTACCCAGAGAAAGACAAAATTATTTTGTGAACATAATTGTTATCGCTAGGCCAGGAACCTACCTTTAACCGCGAAAATTTGAACCCGCGAAAATTACAACATATACGGTAATACAATCTGATTTTGCTCTACCTACAGCATCTGTTCCTTAAACCATAAAACTGGCCCTATTAGCACATTGCCAACGTGATGATTTCATATGATTTCAACACAAAGTGTTTGCTTCCTAAACTCACAGAAGCAAAGTTAAAATAAAGCTACCTCTGACAGCTGCTGTCCAGTTAAATCAGGAAAAACAAAATCACATCTCTGATGCTCAATTTTAGGTGAATGGGTACACTGTCAGGGACAGCAATTCCACCATATTCTTTTTTTTTTTGCCTCCCTTTTCAATGAGGGTCAAATCTTTAAAGACAGGACTTCTCTGCTGGGGGGGGGGGGGGGGGGGGGGTTCTGGTTCCCAGCAATAGTATATGCTACCTGCACAGGCAAAGGTGTGAAAATATATTTAACCAATCAGTGAACCAGAATTACTAGTTATAATTAATTCATTCACTGACTGGAGGTGTTGACACTATGTGATCAAGAGACAGAATGACACTGGGTTCAGTTCAGTTAAATTCTCCTAACTACGTTCCCCAAGTGGCTCAGCGGTACGTAACCATAGTTGCACGCACTTGGCATTGAGTGTCTGTCCAATATAAACACTGGGGAAGTTAATCCTCTTTATATAGTACCACTCATGTCTTTAAAGGAAAATAAAATATTGCTCCTCTCAGAACAATGTCTTTTCTTACAGAGTAGACCCAATTTTGAAATGAAGTGCCATCCAGGGAAGCACATGGGAAATTACTAAAGTTGTTCCTTTATAATTCCAACTCAACATTCTAATGCTAATTTAGTGCAACCTGATTGGTTGAAAGCAAGTGGAAAATGCTTTCATACATCGGTAAATGACATGAACTGGAATCTTGGAACTATGTTCTTTGCGACAGTTTCAAAGGTGCGCAATATAACCAACAATTCTCAGATACAGATGACTAAGTGGAATTATAAGAAATGATAATTATTTTTGTGGATTTTATTGATGTGTAAATGCTAGGAAATCACTGACCAAAAAAAACTATTTTTCCGGATTTTATTGATGTATGAATGTCGAGGAATCACTCACAAACTTAACAGTAAGCCCTTTGGGCTTTATTCAGTTTGAGAGTGATTCGCCAGCATTTACACATCAATAAAATCCACAATAAAATCCACAAAATAAAATTCATTCCTATAATGAAAATATGGTGGAAAAACATGGAAGTGTCCCTACACCTTAGAATAGACAAGTGTTATTTTTTGCTGACATTTTGAAATCCATACTTCTGTCTTTTTATACCAGGATGGCTCCATGAGAAATATAAGCATTGGCTTTTTAAAACAAACTCACCCCAAGACTCTTATATTGGTTTCAAAAACTGATACCACAACATCAGCATCAAACTTTGTATCTTTGATGACATTTCTAACAGCCTTCTCAAACTCAGGTATATCCCCCAAGATCTGCAAAAAAGTCAACAGGATAATAACAAGAAGAAATGCCATAAAAATTCTATGTTTTGGGACACACAGGTCTAAACAAACAGTGCAAACCCAGATCAGACTGCTCCTAAAAGGAGCAGTCTGATCAGGGTCTACACTGTTTGCCTTTCCATCTGCATCTTTTGGGTGTATTACTGCACTGTAAAACCAAACCATTCCATTTTAAGTCAACTACAGTAAAACTCAGGGGTCAGCCTAGAGGGAGAAGTGGAAGAAATAGTCTCCCTAAGCTGACTGACTTCTCCTTATCTTGAGCTGAGGAAGAAGTCAAAATGTATAAACTATATAGAAAATCCAAAATTTGGGATAAAACTTCCCCATGAAATTCAGACAAGAATTCCGCAGAATGCTATGTCGCACCTGCCTTGTTCTTCCACTGCAGAAGAGATCATGCTTACATGAGGTTTGATGAATTTATGAAAGAGGATTTGAGCGAATTGGACTTACAAGCTAAGAAGGATGTAATTTTGGACACAACATTCAACAGTTAACAGAGTACGAAATGATGGTTAAAAGTATAAAATAGTTAAATAATCCATAAGGCCAGTTTGAAAAAACATTTTATGCCATGTCCGATGATTGTAGTGGGTTACTTGGTAAGAAATGTACTTAAAAACTAGAGTAAATGCAAATGTGGATGCCATGCTGATGTAAAAATTTCCAATGCCAACATAGCATGAGATATAGGTCAAGCATACCAATAATAGCCGCATCCCACAAGGCCATTCTAAGAAGACCTTCATCTCAGGTTTGTATTTTACAAAGTCAGAAGAGCATGAAATAGAGATCAAGGCTAGAAAAATGTGCAACATGCCATAAGAACATTCTTAGAAGAAACTTTGTACCAAGTTTGATGATTGTAGGTATCATAGTTTGGGAGAAATGAACTTAAACACTAGGGTCAAGTTAATTTTTTATGTGAAATTTTACGAAGTCAGCAGAGTGTGAAATACAGGTCAAGGGTAGAAAAATTTGCAACATGCCTCAAGAACATTTTAAGAAGAAACTTTGTACTAAGTTTGATGACTGTAGCTATCATAGTTTGGGAGAAATGAACTTAAACACTAGGGTCGAGGTGATTTTGGAAGTGAAATTTTACAAAGTCAGCAGAGCGTGAAATACAGGTCAAGGGTAGAAAAATGTGCAACACGCCTCGAGAACATTCTAAGAAGAATCTTTATACCAAGTTTGATGATTATAGGTATCACAGTTTGAGAGAAATGAACTTAAACACTAGGGTCGAGGTAATTTTGTACGTGAAATTTTACAAAGTCAGCAGAGCGTGAAATATAGGTCAAGGGTAGTAAAATGTGCAACAAGCCTTGAGGACATTCCAAGAAGAAACTTTATACCAAGTTTGATGATTGTAGCTATCATAGTTTGGGAGAAATGGACTTAAACGCTAGGGTCGAGGTAATTGTGGACAGACGGACGGATGTACGGACGGACAGAATGACTGACGGACGGACGAACGGAAAAGTGAACTCCTATATCACACCTTGCTAAAGCAGTGGATGCAGTATTTTACAAAGTCAGAAGAGCATGAAATAGAGATCAAGGCTAGAAAAATGTGCAACATGCCATAAGAACATTCTTAGAAGAAACTTTGTACCAAGTTTGATGATTGTAGGTATCATAGTTTGGGAGAAATGAACTTAAACACTAGGGTCAAGTTAATTTTTTATGTGAAATTTTACGAAGTCAGCAGAGTGTGAAATACAGGTCAAGGGTAGAAAAATTTGCAACATGCCTCAAGAACATTTTAAGAAGAAACTTTGTACTAAGTTTGATGACTGTAGCTATCATAGTTTGGGAGAAATGAACTTAAACACTAGGGTCGAGGTGATTTTGGAAGTGAAATTTTACAAAGTCAGCAGAGCGTGAAATACAGGTCAAGGGTAGAAAAATGTGCAACACGCCTCGAGAACATTCTAAGAAGAATCTTTATACCAAGTTTGATGATTATAGGTATCACAGTTTGAGAGAAATGAACTTAAACACTAGGGTCGAGGTAATTTTGTACGTGAAATTTTACAAAGTCAGCAGAGCGTGAAATACAGGTCAAGGGTAGTAAAATGTGCAACAAGCCTTGAGGACATTCCAAGAAGAAACTTTATACCAAGTTCGATGATTGTAGCTATCATAGTTTGGGAGAAATGGACTTAAACGCTAGGGTCGAGGTAATTGTTGACGGACGGATGGACGGACAGAATGACTGACGGACGGACAGAATGACTGACAGACGGACGGACAGAAAAGTGAACTCCTATATCGCACCTTGCTAAAGCAGGTGCGACAAAAATGGCACAAAACTTCTCCCTGTCTGACAACCCTAGGCTGAGCCCTGAAAACTTTTAATTTTTTTTTTTTAGTAATTGCAGTAAACAGTTAATTATCAAAATATTTACACTGTAGGGCAGCTATACAATAACTGTCAATATCTTAAAAGGTTTGTTACAGCTTAATGCAACTAATTCAACAGCATATCAATGCAACTCTTTTCCTGTAAGTAGTAAAGGGTGACACTATGGGGACTCCCGGCCGGAGACTAAGTCCACAGCCTGGGGCAGTCTCGGGCCGGGAGTCCCCATAGATGACACCGCTTTAGTAAACTTGAAAAGGCTAGTTTGAAATAACTGAGTCTTTTTCATGGGGGAAAGTCTATGTTAAATGGCATAGGAGATGTCTTAAGAGGCTATACAGTAATATGCGTCTGCTATGAGTCTCTTGGCCTTGTATCTCAAGACCTCACTATACCAGAGGCATAACTCTATAGCGTCAGTTGATGGTATGAGTTGCTGTGGCATACTCTTGTTCATTCTGTTCAATTTCTGAGGCTTTACAGTAATATGCGTCTGCTATCAGTCTCTTGGTCCTGTATCTCAGGGCCTCACTATACCAGAGGCATAACTCTATAGCGTCAGTACTTGTTGCTTGGGGATTATAAAATCTTGTATCTCAAGATTTTAATGTTCTGGACTGAAATTATTTCTTACTAGCCTTCTAAAGCCTGACTTCTACATTTGATGACGAGAAGATCTCTACTCCCAGTGTGATTGAACTTGTGGGTATCTAGTGGAAGGTCCACATATCCACATTGAAATTGTGGAGCTAATGTGGATGTCAAGTGGAAGGTCCACATATCCACATTGAAATTGTGGAGCTGATGTGGATGTCAAGTGGAAGGTCCACATATCCACATTGAAATTGTGGAGCTGATGTGGATGATGTGGACTTGATGTGTATGCAATGTGGAGGTTATGTGGATGATGTGGATCCACAATGTGGAGTTTCCACATGTCCACATCTACACATTAGACAAATCGGCTTACCCTGTCCCATTTCTGACAGACTGACACAATGCATCTCAAAACCTCACTGTTACAATAATAAGAACTAGGAAGAAAAGAACGAATAACAACAGATTAAATTTAGAACAACTTTATTTGTCCCGCTCATCTATTCATTACGATAGACAAAGGATTAGGACCGTCCCTCTGTCTTCGTTTACATAATGATCATTAGTCTTTTATAGTAAATAAAACTCTTTTGATAGGTTCCACTGCAGGTCTACTATTATTTAAATGATCTCAATGCTTTACCATCGCTGAAACGGTTAATTTCAAAGTTCTATCAAGAATCAATGTCACTGGGTTTCCTCTTCAACAGTTAAAGTTGGTCTTTCATATTCGTCAAGTTTTCGTTCAAGTAGATATCTTCTTTTTTTCACTGCATACTGCATCGCCTCTTCTTCATCATAGTCTTCATCTTCTTTCAATCTGTGAGCTGTTGATATTACTTTCTTGTGGATAGGATCTTTTCTCAAAGCAGACCCGAGTGCCACGAGGTCTTGATACTTGGTAACCAGCGTCGATCTGTATTTTGGTTTCAGTTCTTCATATGCCATTTCCTCAGCTGATTCAGCATCGATGTTAGGTGTCTCCTGCATGGTATTTTCCACTGTTTCATCGAACTGATCTTGATTGTCTCTGTAAGTGCTTCTCATTAGTCTATCCCAAGGACTTGTCTTTTGAATTTTCCTGCGTTTGGCTTTCTGTTTTTCCTCTTTACTAGCAGACTCACTGTCTGTCTCTACTTCTGACGGTTCTGTATCTGGATCGTCTGAGAGTTTACTATAATCATATTCTCCAAAGATATCATGTCCTTTCATTCCCTTCAAATATTTTCTGTTTGTAGTTACATCTGACACTTCTGAGATAGTACTTTCTTCGCTGTCAGACATAGTTGTAGTTGCTTTACAAACACCACTGGACGTATGTCTTCTCAGGCTGTCTGATCTAGCAAATTCACGGAAGCACTGCTTGCACTGGTATCGCCCCATTAACGACTGGTTGAAGAATGAAGTTATATCCTTTGACTCTTTCTTTTATAGTCTGCAATAGATATTGAAGAACTTGTGCTAAGTTTGGTAAACCACTGCAATTCTTACATTTTTACCAATTGCATGCACTTTTGTGAACTAAATGATGTAGAAAATTGTGAAAAAAATGTGTATTATTTAAAATCAGTTTTATTAATTCTGTCAATAATTTAAATACCAACTGAATTCTAACAAACCTACATTTAGAAAACTGATACAAGTTTCCAATGTTACTCAATCGTCATAGCATTTAAAAAGTGACTAACACTTTATTTCATTGTTTTTAACTCCAGCTTGTTCTCTGTCTGTCTGTTGATATCCTCTTTAGCTTCACTACGTCTATGACATTTCTGACCCCCATATTCATTCTTTGTCCGTCTGGAACGTCTTAAATGTTTATTCTTCTTGTGTATGTATCCTTTGAGTTTGTGTTGTTTTTCTTTCTCCTCACGACATAATGAACGAATTTCCGCTCTGCATAGTCGGCAATACTTTAAAGGTCTACCCTCTCTGAGCCTTTTGTCTAAAGCAGTTGACAGTCGTTTCATGAGGTATCGAATCTGTCCAAAGGTAGAAGGATTTCTTTTTCTTTTCTGTACAACAGGAATGACAGGCAAGCCTGAAGATTCAGAAGTTAGCCCACAGTGTGCTTTTGTTAGGTTATTGGAACTACCAGACATTCTGCTTTCTCTCAAGATTTTACTTGAAATGGTGACGCTTGTAACAGTGTGTTGTATTTATACTTATTTCCTGTGTCTTATTCAACAAGAAATCAAACAATTTTCTTTTTTTTTATTTAATTCGCCGCCTGAAATGTAACTTAATTAAAGTCTTTCCAGAGCTGAACTGAATATTTTTACCGGTATCACCTTTGATACTGATATGAACTTGATCAATATAAGATTTTCCTACTGGAACGTAGTGCATGTTGACAAATTCTTTGTGTGACTGCTGAGAGCGTTTTGAATTCTCAAATGGTACAACTCTCAAAATAGGGGCCGTCACGTCACCAAGGTATGTATAATCAACTACATCTGAGTACACGTACAAGCGATTATGCAATATATTTAGGTCTACTCCATATTTGAAAGCATATGTTTCGTTTCCAATGGGGTTTTCTGACATATCCGGATTAACTCCAAGAGCTTGTCCAAGTAAAGCTGGAAAGCGAATCCTGACCTGGTTTGGATTTTGTGCAACAACTTTTAGACGATATGTGCTTTTAACATAAGTAATGCTGATAGAAGCATTTATTTGTTTCATTAAAGATCCATGTTTTGTATCTATTACAGATTGCATCTCATCCACCAAATGCTGAGGAGAGTTGTAATTTCCTTCAGGAAGAAATAATTTATATTCATGACAGCTCTCTCCACTAGCACACAAATCCTTTGTCGTATCTATTCCTTGAGCATTTAATACCGCTTGGTCCAGAAATGACAAAAAGAAAAAGTTATTGTTTTCTGAAATATTATTGACTCGAGATGGTGTAATTAATTCCACCAAAGCAACTTCCCACTTTTCGCTTTCGATATTTATCGGGTGATCTAGTCTCACAGTAAAAGAGCTTTGTGTGTTTTGAGGGAAAGTTTTCAGAGAACCATCACTCAGAAGTGTTAGATAGAAGTCCTTCATGATCAGGAGATGAATTATAACTCATCAAATATCTTTAACTGCTTTGTTTTTTTCCTCTTGCTTCTTACTTCTCTCAGTTCAAAATAAGAATGAATTCATATTTGAATATCACACTTATATACCGGATAGCATTTTGAGTTTCATATATTATTTCACACAATTCTCATCAAGATTATAGTGCCACAAAAAATGCAATCTTTATTTCTTGCATGCCAGTAAAGACAAAAATATGCACTTAAAAATTTAGCAAGAAGAGTGTGCTGTTCAGCACCTTGTTCTTCCCCGGTCGGTTACCCTATGCCTGGGAAGCCCTGGCGATTTGAAGCCATATCTACATGATCACAAGTCCTGAATGTCGCTATGGACCAGAGACCTGCCAGCGGAGGTACCTTTTACGGAACCATGGATGTTCCGACCCCTTAAGCCATAGGCTTCTACTGTTTCACATGTAATCGATAGACTTCGCATCTGCGGGCCCAGGCGGTATAACCGTTGTGCACACCAGTTCCAGTCCAGTGGTGACCGGCAAACTAGCAATATTAATATGTTAGTTCCCAATATATATACCTAAACATAAACCAGTTTACTTGAGACAAGATTGGACATTTGCATATCATATATCTTATTTCAATAAAGGTCATGTTACTATTTATAGTAACACATTTTAAAATATTAAAATTAATTAGAGAATAATAAAATCTACATTTTGGTGTTTATTTTATCAAAATCGGCCGAAAAATAACAAAGTTATTCAATTTTTCATATTATGGTGTTATTACAAGGGAGGTAAATCTGGATTGACTTTCTTTTATTCTATAAATAGATTATTCAAGTAATAGCTTTCAGAAAAAATGATACAAATGAAAGGCGAATACGTGCATATGTGTATCACTTCTGTTATGAGTATTATTATATGTTAACTAATAAACTATTGAAACAACCCAAAACAACAAAAAATGTCGAGCATGCACTGCGCATGCGCGGAATTTGCAGGGTAAGAAAACTGTAATAACTCCAGATTGCCTTGACGGATTTTCATAATTCTTTTTTTATTGGAAAGAACAAGTCAAAACCTACCAAATGAAATTAAAATAAATTGTCACACTGCGCATGCGCGGAATATAGAGGGTAAGAAAACTGTAATAACTCCATTTTGCCTTGATGGATTTTCAAAATTCTTTTTTTATTGGAAAGAGCAAGTCAAAACCTACCAAATATTCTTAAAATAAATTGTCACACTGCGCATGCGCGGAATATGGAGGGTAAGAAACCTGTAATAACTCCAAATTGCCTCAATGGATTTTCAAATTTTTTCTTTTATTGGAAAGAACAATTTAACACCTACCAAATTTTGTTTCAAAATAATAAACCACAATATGCATGTACAGAATAGAAGGCAGGAATCAGATATAACTCAGAATTAGGATGTATGAGGAACAAGTGAACCCCTGGGCAGCTGGCATTGTAACAGTGAGGTTTTGAGATGCATTGTGTCAGTCTGTCAGAAATGGGACAGGGTAAGCCGATTTGTCTAATGTGTAGATGTGGACATGTGGAAACTCCACATTGTGGATCCACATCATCCACATAACCTCCACATTGCATACACATCAAGTCCACATCATCCACATCAGCTCCACAATTTCAATGTGGATATGTGGACCTTCCACTTGACATCCACATCAGCTCCACAATTTCAATGTGGATATGTGGACCTTCCACTTGACATCCACATTAGCTCCACAATTTCAATGTGGATATGTGGACCTTCCACTAGATACCCACAAGTTCAATCACACTGGGAGTAGAGATCTTCTCGTCATCAAATGTAGAAGTCAGGCTTTAGAAGGCTAGTAAGAAATAATTTCAGTCCAGAACATTAAAATCTTGAGATACAAGATTTTATAATCCCCAAGCAACAAGTACTGACGCTATAGAGTTATGCCTCTGGTATAGTGAGGCCCTGAGATACAGGACCAAGAGACTGATAGCAGACGCATATTACTGTAAAGCCTCAGAAATTGAACAGAATGAACAAGAGTATGCCACAGCAACTCATACCATCAACTGACGCTATAGAGTTATGCCTCTGGTATAGTGAGGTCTTGAGATACAAGGCCAAGAGACTCATAGCAGACGCATATTACTGTATAGCCTCTTAAGACATCTCCTATGCCATTTAACATAGACTTTCCCCCATGAAAAAGACTCAGTTATTTCAAACTAGCCTTTTCAAGTTTACTAAAGCGGTGTCATCTATGGGGACTCCCGGCCCGAGACTGCCCCAGGCTGTGGACTTAGTCTCCGGCCGGGAGTCCCCATAGTGTCACCCTTTACTACTCCTGTAACACATGTCACCAATAGCTGAATATGCCACATATTGCTGCATAATAACAATACTGATCTCAAGCAAATAAATCTCTTAAACAGAAACCATCTTGGTCATATTATCAATCACATACCTTTCTTCTATAACTCTCACACGTGGCTGATAATCGATACTTACTGCTAAAGTGTCCAAGGTGTCAACCAAAGTCAAAGTGAAGCTGAAAAAGAACAAAAGAAGTTTGAAAACATGCTCATAGCAATGGGAGGGGGGGGGGGGGGGGGGGGGGGGGGGGTCAGAAGATAGGAGGTGAAGGCCAGGGGAATTTTAATGATAATTCAAACAATTTTTTTTCTTTTCTATTTTGCCTTCAAAACACACAAGATGTTACATTTAAAAATTGTATGACACACAAAAACACTGTCACTTTTTTGCTGAAAACATGTCAGGAGCTTTTGCACAGATTTTTCCAGCAAAAATATTAGCCTACTTGACTTAAGGTATCTTTCACTGATGATTTGGTGAAGCTATCAATGCTTTTAACAACTGGGCTATTTAAGGACTTTATTAGTACCATCAAATAGATGTCCTAATGAGGCTCAGAAAAAATGCCTTATGGAAAATGAACATAAATGATAACATCAAAATCATGTCTGCAAAATTTAAAATAAATGTTTTGTCCATGCTGTATCATACTGAGAATTCTGAAATAGAAGATAAACAGTGTAGGTCCAGATGAGGTAACCCCTTATGAGCCCATCATCTGGAGACTAGGTATACTGTATACATGCAAATTCAGCTATTTTCATTTTTGGCACTTTAAAGATTAAGCTGCTGAAATTGGGCCGCCATTCAAATTGTTCTATCAAGCAGGTGGGCCTTAAGAAATTATACATCACTATACATTTTATTGCCAATTTTTGGGGTTTAAGGTATATGGGTAAACATTTGGGGGGCAACAGCTCTGTCATTTTCATTTTTTCCTCCCTTCTCATTGTGGGTCAATGCTTGAAGGAAAGAATTTGCTCCTACAGGAGCAAACTCTTTCCTTTCAGAGTAGGCTCCATTTTGGAAAGGGCATTGTCCTGCAGAAAGACAAACAGGAAGTCACGAAATTTATTCTCTATTGTGAAAATATCAGGAAAACATAGAGGTGTACCTATACACCTAAAAATTGCTGACTGTCAGCAGTGGCCACTAAAATTTCCTTTTAAGTAATTTCTTTTTTGCTTAAACAATTCCCCACCCCATTTTAGCAGGGGAAACAGCAATGTATACCAATGACTATAGGCTGCTTATGAAACAAAAATATGAGTACCTAAATTTAATATAAACTAACTTGCCAATGTTTACAGGAACATGTTATTTAAATGACCGACTGATTGGGTAATATTAACCCAAAATTCAATGTTTATGGTAGATTTTTTATGACTTTGATTGTGTATTTTGCTCTGCACAAAACCCTAGTTAAATCAAGGTAGGGTCATAAGACTTTGCAATTTAGGGTATGACAAGTAGTGCGTAGCAAATTAAGTTCTGCCAGCTTTAATGACCTAATGTATTTGAACCTCCTTATCCATCTAAATTTTAGGCATAGTTTACAACACGGAATGGAGTGAAATGGAATGAAATGGTTGTGAAAATCTCCCACATGCCATTCCATTGATTTGGGATAGCACTCTTACAGAAAAGAATTTGCTTCCACTTAGGGAGCAAATTCTTTTCTGTAAGAGTGCCATCTGAGGCTATGGAATCACATTGTAGCCAGTGGAAGATAGATTATGTCATTCATTCCATTCTATTAAAATCCATTTTAACTCAATCTATTTCAGCCTCAAACTGAGCCTAATTTTGTTCAGCTTTGACAAACTGGGACTCTTCAATGATTATAGGGCTACTCAAAGTGCAGTATACTCTGATCAGACTGCTGATCTGAATCACAGCTGTTTGCTCATGAACTTTTATCCAATTAAGTAGGTCTTTTTTTATGGGCTCATGTTTTCAAATGCTATTTTTATTCAGTCAGCCAATTATGTTTTTCATGTTATACCTGGATAAAGAATTTAAAAAGTGGCTGGGCATGGGTAAAGGTGAAAAGTGGCATTTGCATAAAATGACAGTATCAGCCTGCTGTTTCAGCCAGTCTAATCAGGTCAATCACCATTTTCTTGTTCAGGGTTGAGACCCCTTATATATTATAGAGTGAAACCCAAAGAATGTGATAAGACTTTCCAGTCTCATTTCCAAACATATGGTAATGGCTTTTGTCTCATGTTGTCCATTTTGTGATTCAAATTGAGTTCACGTAAAACTGTTACTATTCAAATCACTACAAACAAGTTTATATTAACGAAACTGAGAGAAAGCTATTTGTCTGAAGTATGTGAACCAGGGCTCCCTTATCATACTTACCCCAAAAAATGCACAGGGAAAGGGTAAATGGGTTTAGTCTATATCTTAATTATGGCCAATTTCAGCGTAACTCTAAACCTATTCAAATTAAGTATTTGAATATGGTGTATAATGATGTCCAAATATTTATCAATTAAATATATTATGGTAGCTTTATGTAATTGTATAGTAAATTCATGTCCATGTGGACCACAGTCAAAACTACTGCCCGGAGATGCTGCAGAAGACCCTATCCATTACTGCCTGAGGCCACCAGGCCGAGGATGATAGTGAATCAGACTGGAGGGTGAAATGCATCTGGTTGTCCACAGACCAAGGAACAACAGCTTTGACTGTTGTCCCTTCAACAGTGCTCAAGGTAAAAAGGGGTAACAAGGATAATCTAAGGATAATTATCCATATTTCTCCACAAAAACATATTCTGAAACCCGTCATAAGAACCGTCTCATCGAGAAAAATTATCTCTGAATTATCCTCTCATACCCCCTTATACCAGGAGCTCTGCCATCAAGACTTATACAGTTGATTTATTACAGAATTCCAACGTAAAAACATGTTTCCATTATGCCAGAAATCGCCATTTATGTCTGCCGTAACTTACCATATGACTGGGGGGAAAAATAACTTCACATAACGGAAGACAGTCAAAAATATTGACTGGTCATATGCTATGAAATTAAAAACACAGAAAATAGTTATAACTACCGTATTAATCCTTTTAAACACCCAGGGGGCATTGCATTTACGAAAGGGGGTGTTATTTAGAGCCTTAAAAGTAAATCAACTACTGCCTAATACCTCTAATAAACAGTATTAAGGTTAAGGTGAATGGGTACACTTGCAGGGGAGCAACTCTACTCTTTTGCCTCCCTTTTCAGAAGGGGTCAACTCTTAATGGAAAGCATTTGCTCCTCCAGGAGCAAATTCTTTCCTTAAAGAGTAGATCCAATGTCAAAAGACTATCTCATACAGGGAAGCAAACAGGAATTCATGCTACCAGTAGTTAATAATACATTATTTCGGAAAAGAGGGAGGGCTGTTTATTAGAGCAGGGGCATTTATTAGGAATAACAGGGTACATATTTATTCTGCATATACTTGTAGTAGGTTGGGTAATAAAAAAAATATCACACACTTCAGCAGTACTCAACCAATATCATCTCTCTTCAGCTAAAGCTCTTATAGCTGACATTGTAGTCTAAGAGGCATAAGAACTTACAAAATTCTTTTCCAGGTACACGTAAGTAAAAAATCTGGAAACAAACATTAATCTTTTCCCTATTTCTGCATATAACAGCAGATAATAATAATAATCATAATGAGATCCAAAAACTCATCTTGTAGTACAAACAAGAATTATGCAGAACGCTTTGTCTCACCTGTCACAGAGCGGCCCCTATATGACTTAAGTTTAAGCCTCTGCCAATGACAACACGGAAAAGCAATACCTGTATTAATCCTAATAAATGCCCCTGCTCTAATAAATGCAACCTGCCTCTTTAAAGCAAATAATGTTGTTATTAACCTGCATGAATTCCTGTTTGCTTCTCTGGTTCAGGTAGCTCTTTGAAATGGGGTCTACCCTTAAAGAAAAGAATTTGCTCCTAGAGGAGCAAATTCTTGCCTTTAAGAGTTGACCCATACTGTGAAGGGAGGCAAAAATTAGAAGAGCTCCTCTGAAAGTATACCCATCTACCTTAATACTGTTACATGTACATGTTGTACTTGCATTATTTTGGCAGTAGCTGATTTTCTACACATTAGGCTCTAAATAACATACCCCTTTGGTAAAATGCAATGCCCCCGGGGCAGTTAAAAGGACTAACACAGTACTTATCTCTCACTTTCTGTTAGTGCCACCAAAATTTTTAAAAATTACAAATATCGTACTTTCCAAGACTGTCGTCCACATCTCCTCTGGATGGCTCTGAGCCTCTGTATCTCCCTTTACAGCTCAGGGGCATCAACTCATCTGCTGGGTATGCGTGTTTCTGAAATCAACAAGTTCACTATAAATTAGGATTCTGCGAAATGCTATGCGGCACCTGCCTTGAACTTCCACGGTAGTAGAGATCATGGTGAGAATCACTGTATACAAGGTTTAACGAATTTATTTATAAAATATTAAGAAAATTGTTTAAAATTATAAGTTAGGAAAGATGCAAATTTCTTAAGTCAACAAAGCATGAACTGTAGGTTAAAGGTACAAAGTACTTTTAAGTAGCCCAATTATCCAGAAGACCAGGTTAAGAACAAATTTTATGCCACTTTTGATGACTGTAGGGTATATATGTAGTTAGAGAGAAATGGAAATTAACAATAGGGTCAACTCAGTTGTTGATATCAGATTGATGAAAAAATTTCTAGAGCCAACAGACTGTGAAATGAAGGTCAGGGTACAAATCCAGTAGGTCATTCTAAGAAAAACCTTAATGCCAGATTTGATGACTGCAGGCATAGTACATGTAGTTAAAGAGAAACAAGACTTAAATCTAAGTTAGGGTTGACATACATTTCCAAACAACATTTTACAAAGTCAGCAGAGCATGAAATATAGGTCAAGTGTAGAAATAAGTGCAACTTCACTGGAGACCTTTCTAAGATGAAATGTTATGCTAGGTCTGATGTTTGTAGGAATCATCAGGGTTTTCCCCTCAATTTAGAATGCCAGGAGGCCTTTGGACCCTCATTTTTGTTTTTTAAAAGGTCCCATGTAGAAAATTAAGGGTCCCGTTCTAACAATTATCTCAGATAATTTTGTCTAAAGTAGTAAAATGACTGTAATTTGCAGTCATCTTTAGAACTAAACACATTTAGACCCAATGATTTCAGCTTATGGAGCTGATATATCCAGCTGATAATTAATTTTGTCTAAAGTGTTTGAAAACAGGTATTCTGTGCTTTATTCTGTAAATGGTTAACTAATATTTAATTCTTTACCCACATTCAGTAATTTCAACCAATTCTGACACCAGAGTTCATAACCTTTTGCTGTACCCTAAATCTGGAACATCATTTAGAGCACACGACGTCATCTTGGTGCAAAAAGTCAACTAGTGCTTATATCAGGCCTCATACTGACTAAGCTTTTCCAAGCCTGAAATGCCTGCTTTCGAAGCCTAAAATAGCCCTTTTTAAGCAGAAAAAACACTGAAAACTTAAAAATCAAAGCCTGAAATCCAGTAAAATTCAAGAAATGAAAGCCTGAAATCCTGCAAAAGCCTGAAAAGTATGAGGCCTGTTATATATCTTAATTGGGATTATAGACTTTTTGCACTATGGTGAATCCAAGTGCAGATCTATGGACATATTGATGAAAACATGGACGACAAAGTGTATACCACCACTATTGTGTGGTGGGGTATAAAAATCTTCAATATTAATTCAATGGGAAGCTCTGTTTGATCTGGAACATGTCAGTGTAAGCCGAAAACTAAGTGAGTGAGTGAGTGATTTGATGCTTAACGTCCACGGTAAACAGCTATGGTCATGTTGGGACGGTCAGTTAACCTAACCACACTATTCCTGGGCAGGCTTAGACCTCCTAAGCATTAACCAGTACTATGTGCACATACCTTTGCCAGTAACTGACAACTGCCCTTCTTGAATCAGCGGAAGGAGAAACGAAAGTATGTGGCCAGAACGGGTTGCGAACCCAGGATCTCTGACTTATGAGTCAGGTGCCCTACCGATTGCGCTACGCGGCCAGGCCTGAAAACTAAGTTATAGGTTGTTTGCGAAAAAGTGGAGGGCAAAAAATCCATTTAATTTCATTACTACTGAATAAATTTTCATGAAACTTTGCCGATCATAATTCCTTACCCATATGAACTCTGCAAAAAAAATAAGATTTTTTTTGACTATTGATTAAAATATTGTCAGATCAACTACATGTTAAAAACTGCCCCAATTCTTTCAAGCTTTACGCATAATTGGTGCCGTTTTTGGACCAGCCAGTGTTGTACAGACTATATTCATGTACATCCCTTATATGGAAATTTACTCCTATTTAGGAGAAACACATAAGAAAATCCTTTTCAAGTGATTGGCCCATTATCACTAAAGCCTCATGTTTACCAAGTAGTGAGTGAACACATTTCAGACCACATGGTAATTTGTGAATGAATACTAGTATTAGTATAGTAACGATAGAAGCAAAATGGCTGTTGTACCATTATGGTTACCTTCTATGTAAGAATGACACAATGGAAATGATTAATAGAGTAATTTTTTACCAACAAGTCAAAAGATTCTAAATTTCCTTGCATGAGTTCGTAAAGGTAACAGATTATAGCAGGCAAAGTTTCATGAGCATTTATTCAGAAGTGATGAAATTAAATCGATTTGTTGCCCTCCATTTTTTCGCAAACGGCCTATATGCAACACTTACCATATATGAACTGTATGCATGCTTGAACATCTCCACAACTTTAAGCCTACAATATTAAAATAAATACTTTAAATACAAGTTAAATGTAATGTTCATACCCTCAAAATTCTAAAAATTTCAACACCTAAAATTGCAACACCAAAAATAATTATCGCATTTGTCCTAAAAATCAACCATTTGGTTTTACAATGCAACAATTCATCCAAAAGATGCAGATGGAATGGCAAACAAAGCAGACCCTGATCAAAATCAGACTGATCAGGATCTGAAATGTTTGCTTAGACCTATCCGTCTCAATACTTAGTACTTTTATGGCAATCATACCTTCATTTTCATCTGAGCCCAGTGTTATACTTCTGTATCACTTATATGTAATGTTATGTCTAATCTATTCCACAGGTGGCTGGAGTCTTCAATAAATATTGATCAGCAATAGATGTATATTTAGTCAATTTAACATGGCAGCAGAGCGTGGATCCAAAACAGAAGCCATCAACAGCGTGTAACAAGACAGTGAAGCGAAGGAGTCTAACAAGTGACTTATATCATGATATCAAGCGTAGTGCTATTGACAGTGAAGTGTAGGGAGAGTAAGGCATAGCGTTATTGACGGTGAAGGGAAGTGAACTTAATTACAGTGAACATAATAGAACAGTGGAAGTGTAGCGTTAGGTACCAGTAGAGAGTAAAAATGGCGACAGCAGTGAATTATAAAGTCCCTCCAGTATTCACAGTACAAAAACCATATAGTCGATGGGTTGATGAAATCAAAGCATGGCAAGCTCTAACTGATCTAGATAAAAAGAAAAGAGGCATAGCAATAGCGCTGTCACTGCCTGAAGAGGGAAAGAATTCAATTAGGGACAAAGTTTTTAGTGAACTAACAGTAGAAGTATTAAATGCTGATGATGGTGTGGAAAAACTCATATTGTTTATGGACAAAATCTTCAAAAAAGATGAGTTAAGTGAAGCGTATGAGGCATATACAGAGTTTGATAGATTTAGACGTAGCAAAGCTACATCAATGGAAGACTATGTAACTGAGTTTGAGAAACTGTATAATAAAACTAAGAAGTTCAAAATGGATTTGCCTCAACCAGTGTTAGCATTCAAACTATTAGAATGTTCAGAACTAGATATGAAAGACAGACAATTGGTGTTAACAGGTGTTGATTATACTAAGGTAGAGGAGTTATTCAAACAAATGTATACCTCTCTGAAAAAGTTCTTTGGACAACAGGCTGCTTCTAGTAAAGAAATGATTGATGTCAGTGGTATTAAAGTTGAATCAGCATGCCTTGCTACGGAAGATGTAAATTACTTCAGAAACCGTTCTGGAAGAAATCCAGATTACAGAGGAAATCGTGGAGGATATAGAGGGCGTGGCAACTATAGTGGTAGAACAAGTATAAACAGTTATAGAGGAAGTGATAATTGGGAACGTGGCAAATTCAGTGACAAAACAAAAGGGACACACACAAACACAGTTAACAAGCCTGTCAATCCTGATGGGCCTGATGGGCAACCTCTTCGTTGTCTTAGTTGTGATTCTGTTAGACATTTAATGAAACAGTGTCCACATTCCTATGAAAATATGTCAAAACGAAGTGTAGAAAATGCAGTACTGTTCACTGGTAATAAGGTACAAGAAACTCTCATTCTTCTGACTGAATCTGCCAATTACGCAGTTTTAGATAGTGCTTGTACTTCAACTGTAGCAGGAGAAACATGGATGAAATGTTACATGGACTCCCTAGACACTGTGGTCAAAGATAAAGTAATTGAACTACCAAGCGACACTCAGTTCAAGTTTGGGGGAGGAACAGTTTTGCAGTCAACCAAGAAGGTCATATTTCCATGTGTCATTGCTGGTACTGAATGTGAAATACAGGCCGATGTAGTTAAAAGTGATATACCCTTACTACTCAGTAAGGATTCTATGAAGACAGCAAAAGTAAAACTTGATCTAGAAAATGATAGTGCTTCCATATTTGGAAAGGATGTCCAATTACAATGTACCTCTTCTGGACACTATTGTGTTCCAATTGACCAGATCAATGTCAGTGTTGCGGACACCAGTTCTGCTTTAATTGCCACTCGACAGTCTACAGGAAAGGATGATATCATTGAAAAATTGCATAAGCAGTTTGCACATCCTTCAGCTAAGCGTTTGAAATCCCTATTGAAAGATGCTGGAGGATATACTGAAGAACATCTGGAGTGTGTCGATAGAGTGACTGATAACTGTAATGTGTGTAAGCGATACAAGAAGACTCCAGCTCGACCAGTTGTTTCTCTTCCGTTAGCAACTGAATTTAATGAAGCTGTGGCTGTGGATCTGAAAGAATGGAAACCCAATGTATACTTTTTGCATTTAGTTGATATTGCTACAAGATTTAGTCTTGCAGTTGTTATCAGAAAGAAAACTCCAGAGGTAATTACTGAGAAGATAATGACTCTGTGGATTGGTAATGGTATGGGACCACCAAAAAGATTTCTGGCTGATAATGGTGGTGAGTTTGCTAACGAAGTCTTCCGTGATATGTGTGCCAATTTAAATATTGAAGTCATGAATACAGCTGCATACAGTCCATGGCAGAATGGAATATGTGAACGCAATCATGCTGTTGTTGACAATTGCGTGGCCAAGATTTTGGAGGATCAGCCAGACATGAATTTGGAAATAGCTTTAGCGTGGGCAGTGAATGCAAAAAATAGTTTGTCAATGGTGTATGGGTGGAGTCCATATCAGCTTGTGTTTGGTGCCAATCCTAACATGCCTAGTGTAATCACTGACAATCCTCCTGCTCTAGAGAACACTACTATCAGTAAAAATTTTGCTAAACATCTTAATGCGTTACATTCTAGTCGCCGAGCATTCATACAAGCTGAATCATCAGAAAGAATAAGACGGGCTTTGCGCCATAAAATCAGAGCATCAGGTGAGTGTTTTCAACAAGGAGATCGAGTATACTACAAGAGAGATGATGACATAAAATGGAAGGGGCCTGGTACTGTGATTGGTCAAGATGGTAAAGTTGTGTTTGTTAGGCACGGAAGCATTTATGTTAGAGTACACCCGTGTAGACTTATAAGGTGTGGTCTTGAATTTAATGATGAGGTAAACACAGAGTCAAGGGACAGCAAAAATGAAACTGTTAAAGTGTCTAGAATGCAGGATGTAAGCAATGTTAGTGATGAAGAATCAGTAAATGGCACACAGAATGAACGTGAACAGTTGAATATGGATGAAGGGCTAGGTGAAGAAAATGTTGAAATGCATCCTGTTGCTAACTTACCAGAAGTACATCTTGATCAGAATGCTCAGGCAGTAAGACCTAAAACATTTAGTATACCTAACACTGGTGAAAGCATAGAGTATCGTGGCAAAGACAGTGAAACATGGGTAAAAGCAAAAGTACTTAGTAAAGGAGGTAAAGCTACAGGCAAAAACTGGGCGTATTTAAACATACAGGAGGAAAACAAAGAGTCCCCTTCAGGGATAGACTTTAAGAAAGATGTTCAGGAGTGGCGTGTTTTAGAGACTGTAAATGAAGTCAACATGGTTTTTGTTCCTGTTTCTAGGCACAATGAAGACAAAGTGAAAAATGCAAAACAAATAGAACTTGAAAACTGGAAGCAATTTGCAGTGTATGATGAAGTTCCTTATTCAGATCAAAAGTTAATGTCCACCAGATGGGTTATTACCGAAAAAGAGTCAGAAGGGGTTCGTAAAGTTAAGGCTAGATTGGTGGTCAGGGGCTTCGAAGAAGAGGCTGATGTGAAATCTGATTCGCCAACTGTTCACAAAGAAAGTCTTCGATTATTTCTCGCAGCGGCTGCAACTCGTTGTTATGATATTCATTCCATTGACATTAAAGCTGCATTCTTACAGGGTCAAAATATAGATCGAATAATCCATGTGCAGCCACCAAAAGAATGTGAATCTGATGACTATATAGTATGGAAACTGAACAAATGTGTTTATGGTTTAGTAGATGCTTCCAGGAACTGGTTTCTTAGTGTAAAGAAAGAGCTGGTTAAGTTAAAATGTGAGCAATCTAAGCTTGATCCAGCCTTGTTTTACTGGCATCAAGAAGGAAATCTTGAAGGTCTTTTTCTAATGCATGTGGATGATTTTCTTTGGGCTGGCAGTGATCGATTCAAAAAGGATGTTATTTCTCCACTTAGGTTGAAATTTCACTGTGGAAAAGAAATGGATATTAGCTTTAGGTACATTGGTCTTGATATAGAACAGGGTGAGGGTCAGATTTACCTTCATCAGCATGACTATACGGAGGAAATCAAACAAGTTGATAGAAATGTTGATTCTAGAGATATTAAGAATGACATGTACCCTGAGTTAGTTGGGCAGCTTCACTGGATAGCTACACAGAGTAGACCTGACTTGTGTTTTGATGTTCTTGATCTGGCTACCATTTCTGAATTGAGTGACTCAAAACTTAGGTCAAAGATTAACAAAGTGGTCAGAAAAGCCAAGTACAATCAGTATAAGATAGTGTTTCCATGTTTAGAAAGTTCAGAGGGTATGGAACTTTTACTCTACACTGATGCTTCATACGCAAATTTGTCAGATAGGTTTTCAAGTGCTGGAGGATATCTGATCCTCTTGAAAGGCAAGAACGGGAGGACATGTCCGATATCATGGGGTTCTAGTAAGATCAAAAGAGTTGTCAAAAGTACACTCGCAGCTGAAGCCTTGTCACTGGTAGAAGGACTTGATGCATGCTATTTTGTGAGAAGTATTCTACATGAGATGTTCAAAGTTAAAGATATTACGATCAAATGCTTTACTGACAACAAATCACTTTGTCAGAATATTCATTCAACCAAACTCATTTCCGAAAAACGTTTGCGTATGGACTTAGCTAGCATCAAGGAAAGTGTCAGTACTGGTGATATTTCAGTCACATGGGTTCAAACCAGTAACCAAATATCTGATTGTTTAACCAAAGCTGGGGCTGACTTCCATCGTCTGATTGAACTTCTGAAAAGTGGAAGTGGTTTGTAAGTCTGTATGAAATAGTATTGGCTGTGGTTAACGTGACTATGCACTGTGTGAGGTTGTTTGAACTGGAAGGTTAGATGGAGATGTGAAGGTTATATGAAATGGAACTGTGAAATACCTACTTAACCATGAATATTACCTTAGATTACTTTTTGGATAATTTCTTTGCACCTTTAATTTTATCAGTTGAACATATTGGAAAATGTTCATTCACTTGACAAGTTTTTTTTTATTATTTTACTGTTTAAGTTTACGCGGGAATGCTTTACTCTGTTACTTCTGTCAGTCTGGCCCAAGCTACTTTTTACAATATATCAGTCAGGAACAAATTGACAGTATTATTCTGGTGTTACAATTATGTTTCTTTCTTTGTTTTAGGAAGACACGGGAATGTGTTATACTTCTGTATCACTTATATGTAATGTTATGTCTAATCTATTCCACAGGTGGCTGGAGTCTTCAATAAATATTGATCAGCAATAGATGTATATTTAGTCAATTTAACACCCAGTTGTTCATTCTAGCATCCTTAGCTCAACGAAGTCGTTAGTCAAGCATTTATTAAGTCTTACAGTACTCATAAAATCAATTGCAGTAATATTTTTTGCTGCAATATTGTGAGAAGCTTTTGAACTGCAAATGCTCCTCACATTTTTTGGCAATAAATAGCAATTTTTTTGCATTTGAAAATTTAACGTCTCGTTAACTGACGATGTCTTTAGTTTTGAACAACCTGGCCTTGGTCACTGGGTGGGAGCGTACAGTACAAGTGACCGGTTGTCCCGATCTGTATAGTGGACGCATCTTTGTCCCAATATGTCGGGTAAGTTTCAAAATTGTTTATTTTTGTGTTTTAAAATCATTGAGTGTAGGTAGAACAGCTTGCTCGACAAGCCTTAATACAGATCTTTTCGACATGTCACCTTAGTTTTCTGTAAATTGTTATGATATGCTTTATTTTCACATTTAATTTGAGAAAATCACTACTCTACTTTCAATTTCGAAATCTGCGCCGGTACCATTTCTTCAAATTTTGCCATCAATTCTATATGAAACAACCGTGTTTTCTTTAGAAATATTTTATGGTGTATTTAGGTTCAGGATTAATTAATCTTGTTAGATATCATGCTAGGTAAGGGCAATTATTTTCAAAGAAAACAAAAGAGGGGTCAAACACTATTCTGTATCGTGGGTCGTAAAACCGATTGTCAGTGAGACATCCCATACAGTCAGAAAAATTTGGGGATGCTCAGCTTTGCTTGTCTTGTGGATTCGTCCCGTACTTAAAGGATACTTATCATGGGTAAATCTCTTAATAGATCATTAATCTATCTTAAAAAGGGACTGACTAACATTTTTTTCGAATTAAAACGCTAACTCGGCCGATTTTCTGGTTACACGTGACGTGATCTGATTACAAACACCAGTGATTTGCAGATGAAAATACGAATTTAGAGCAAAGAAAGCAACATCTAGCAATCTCCAAAGATGACCATAATGGAAAACATAAATAGAGAAAACACTCTTACCAAGTGGTTTACATCCAAACAATAAAAGAAAACACATTTCACACAAACACACCCTGAAGGTCATAACAACGGACAAAGATTTGCCCACTATACACATCGGACAACGGTGCACATGTACTGTACGCTCCCAACCAGTGTGGTGAATGCATAACAATATATCGGGATCCTGTTGTTTAAAACTAACGAGGTTGTTAGTAGTGAGACGTTTATTTTTCAAACGCACTACATGTGTATGTAAAAACACTATCATTTTTGTGCCAAAGAAATATGAGGAGCTTTTTCTGAGCCATCTTGGCAGTAGCCCCTACTCAGCGTAATGCTTATCAAGTATAGCGCACATGCGTAATACAAACAGTCAAGAAATAGAGTACGTGCTTCAGAAAAGGCTCAGATCTTCGGCGATTCCAGGATTCCCTTTTTGAGACGGCAGTTGCCCCTCTTGTGCTTTTTAATTTTAATTTGCTGGCAAAGCCACTCTAAAAGTCTCGCCTTCTGACAAGCTGCCAGTTAGATGTAGTGCGATGCTGTGCTTTTGAATGGTGAGGTTAAATTACCAATCATGCGAGGCGGTAGATCTAAGACAAGATACCCTATTGACCCAATTTGTTCATACTGATCAAAAGATTGCTAGTTATTAGTGTGAAATACTGGCATGCGCCCTACTACTGGTGATTAACGACGATAACAACATCCCATAGTGAGGATTAAGAAGGTGTGGAATTCCAGGTTTCTGACAGGTGGTATTAACGATGATTTATTATTTATCGTTACAAAATAAATGGTCCCTCTGTAGTTCTGCCAAAGGTGTGACCAATGCATGGCTACTTCAAAACCGGAAATACTGACATCTTAGGAATTTTAAAGGAGTACAGCCAGAAAAATACCGTGTCAGCAGGCAATTATTGGGGTATCGGGACGTTTCGCGCCAGGGACGTTTCGTCCCAGGACGTTTCGTCCCAAACAGGCCAAAAACCCGGGACGATTCGTCCCAGGACGTTTTGTCCCATTATCATTTTGCAACAGATGCGACGAGTAATTGCTCTCTACATGTTTATTAAATGATTTAGAATCTTCCTTATTTTTCGAAGGAGTACTCTTGTCATTCACCTCATCTTCATCTTCAAAAAAAAAAAAAAAAAAATGCTGACCCAATCTTAAGCATAGTCGCACTGTGAGCATAGTCCATAGCATTAATCCATATCTTCTTTTCAGTCCGTCTCTATTTCATTAGTACATTTTTGCTAATACTGTCATGTAGCAAAGTCTTTAATACTGTCATGTAGCAAAGTTTTGAATATTATCACATCACAAATTGGTATATTTGCCTTCAAACTGACGCTTCCAGCCCATAAGACATTCTTTTATTCCATTCTCATTTGCCTTTTCCCAGTCAGGATTTTTCTGAGAATTTTCAGTAACAGCCGTTTTAAAGTTTGAGTAATACAAAAATAATAGTATGGTTTATCAACACATTCTATACTATTCATCATACCAGTGACCTATAAATACACTATATATAGGTCACTGATCATATTAGGATAGGGTGTAGATAATATGTCCAATTTTTTCTTCTCTTGTTGGAAAGCGCAAGATTGATATAAGAATATTCAGGTCAAGAAAGACAGAACAGTTACTATGTGCATAAAAAAATTACCATTACCAATCAACCACCATATCTCTACTATCTTTTATTACTGTAGTTTGATATTTAAAGTACAGCTGCTTCTACGAAAACGTTTAGTCCAGTATAAAGGGGCTTCAGGAAAATATGGGACGAAACGTCCCGGAATTATGGGACGAAACGTCCCAAGAGAGAAAATGGGACGAAACGTCCTGGGACAAACGTCTCTGGCGCGAAACGTCCCGCAGCCATTATTGGCGTCCCGGTCGGATTTTTCGCGTCCTGGGACACCGAATCTGGCGTCCACGAGATCCCTGCCCCGACTCTTTAACAGCAAGATAGAATAGTTTTAAAGACAAGACAAGATAGATGAACAGTAAACCATAAAAAAATGAAGAGTAAACCATAAATTATAAAGATGTTATTACTTCAAAGATTGTTTTTCTGTTGTGCTCATTGCACTGGCTTCATCATCCACAACTATCAGAATAATAACGGCGATTGCCAAATAAATCACAATCCTTTTTCGTGGCATTTTGGTAAACATGCAAATCTATAATTTTCTGACAAACGTTTCTGAGCAGATCCATTCAAAATATCCGTGAAATTTTCCTTTTTCGAGCCAAATGTCAAAATGTTTGGTCTTTTTCTGCCATGTTGTCAAATTTCGGTATGGTAAGGAAGGCGTCTCGAATGTGTAAAAGTTATAAATTGAGTTTTTTATTATCAATATTATTATTATTATTATTGTTATTATTATTATTACTATCATCATCATTTACTGTGTTGTTGTTGTTGTTTTATTTTTTTGTGAGCCGGATTAAGTATGAAAAGCCGTACTGTCATTAATAAGTGCTGATATGATTGAGTTATAC
Source organism: Ctena decussata (assembly GCA_963989385.1). Lineage (NCBI taxonomy): Eukaryota > Metazoa > Mollusca > Bivalvia > Lucinida > Lucinidae > Ctena > Ctena decussata. The sequence continues at coordinate 61,896,563 of OZ022498.1, forward strand.
AAGATCATGCACTGTGTCGACAAAGTGAAAGAAGAAAAAGTTTTCCGTAGGAACACATACCAACGTACCAGAGGACACAGTCTACAGGTCTAAAATTATTCAAGGATAGGGCAAGAACGGAGGTCAGGAGGGGTGTGTTTAGGTCCCGGGTGGTTGGGCCCTGGAACTCTCTTACAGAGGAAGTGGTTATAGCACCCACTCTTAATTCTTTTAAAGCACGTCTTAATAAATTTTGGTCATCCCATCCCCATAAGTTCAGTGCATCCTGCTACAACCAGTAGCATCTGGAAGCTATCATTTTGAAAACTACCGGTCTGATAAAGCATATAATAAAGGGCCTAAGAAACTATTAGTTTATGTGGTGGACATCCACATTTGGCCTCGGAACAGTGTAAACAGTGTAAACAAAAAATAAGATATTGCATGGGCCCCGTATGATGTGCGTTTGCGCGAGCAGGAATATCTTTCACTGTCAAGTTTCAAAAGTCTATCCAAAATATTGTAATTTCCATTGACGTCAATGCATCTGCAAGTGTGCTGTGAATTTTGCAGAAGCAATATTGCTTATCGTATTATATTGTTTTTTATATGGTTAGAATGAACAATAATTTGGGCAACATCTAATAATTTTGTTTTGAATTCAAACTAATTGTTCTTTAAGAAATATTCTTTTAAAGGCAACACCAGTTATTTAGAAATTTTGGACGACGTCACCGTTGACGTCAATACAAAACTGTGAAAATTTTATTACGTTCAAAAGATTTAGTTTAATGATAAGTCTAGGGCAAGCTAATATTTGTTTATATTGGGGTCGTAAAAAAAAATCTGAATCATATGAAAATGTATCCCCCCCCCCCCACACACACACGTGATAATAAATGACTCGTCCCTAATATTTGCATAGTTAAAAATCTAACCCCCCCCCCGCAGTCTAACCATAGTTAAAAATCTAACCCCCCTCCCCCGCAGTCTAACCAGAATTTTATTTCGACCCCCAGATAGGTGACTCACCACCCCCTCCCCCCCCCCCCCAGATAGGTGACAAAAAATTAATGACTATGACCCCACATACCCACAACAAGTCTACATTCACATGATAAAGACCATATTACCTATTTTATGTCAGACTGACCTCAATCAAGCCTACGAAAGACAATGAACATTTTCTCATTTTTACAGGTTAATTACTTATACAGATTAATGGTTCATTAAATGTTTTCCTACATTTTTTCTGCATATGCTCACCCAGAAATCTGATGCTGAATGCTCTATAAAGCTGTTAATAATATTAAGAGGGGTCTGGGGGTGGGGGGGCGCAGCCGCCAGAAGCCAAAGCAGTTTTCTTGATGAAAGGCTATTGGAGATTTGATGTCACAAATGCAGGCATTTAATTATTAAATTACTGATTGGCATGATTTCATAAATTAATTTATACTGTTCTACTAACAAAGCAAATAAATGATTTTTTTTCAGGACATGAAACGGCCAAAGTTTTTTTTTTTTTAAATTCGGGTAAATGTTTGAAGAAAGGTCTGAAAGAATAGAACAAATATGAAAATGTAGGAGTAATCGGGGGTCTGGCGGGCTATGCCCCCCCTAGAAGCTGAGACATTTTTTTTTTTTTTGAAAATGAAGACTGATGGAAGAACTCCCTCCAATACGCCTAAAAATATATGACCCCCCCCCCCGCCCCCACGATGCTCCATGGCTTAATGATTTCCGAACCACCAGTAGATCACCTAAAATAAAATCACCCCCGCCCCCACTAAATGCCCCCCCCCCCACAACCTGGTAATAAATGACTTGTCCCTTATTAGTAATATTTATTTGAATACAATCCTATGTCCTAAAACTACTACTCTTTTCCCAGCAGTGTATTTTCTGTTACCTAGGGTAACACATGTACACATGGACGACAACAGAGTAAATAAACAGATTTTTCAGTGGTCAAACAGTGCAAGACAAAAATATAGAAATTGGTGTTTGAATATAGAACGAATGATGAAAAAGTTTGATCAATGTTCCTTAAATATAGGTTATATCTATAGTAAAAGTGAACGTCATTCAGTAATTACTTCATTACAGGCTTCTATCTTTAATGTCTTAAACGTGACTGGCTAAATAAGATAGATAGTAACAGTAGCATATCGAAAAATAACGGCGGAAATAAACTTCGTACATATAAATTATTCAAAAGAACATATGAAACGGAGCATTATGTGAAAAGCCATATTATGTCTAGGGCAAAAAGAAGTGCAATAGCTAAATTTAGGTGTGGAGTTGCCCCCCTTCGTATTGAAACGGGTCGGTACGAAATGTTGTCTGTCGATAAAAGATATTGCTTTCATTGTAAATTAAAAATAGAAAATGAAGAGCATGTATTACTAGAATGTCCTTTGTACTGCGAAATACGACATGAACTTTTTAGGAAGATTGAAACTCTAATCACTGGTTTCCAGTATCTAAGTAACTCTGATAAGGTTTGTCATTTACTGTCTGATAGTAGGATCGTAAATTATAGTGCCAAAGCCTGCCATGATATTTTAAAGGAACGACGTAAATGTTTGTACCGATAATTACATTTTAAAAAATGTAAATGATGTAAATAATAAGTTCATAGTGTAAATAGCAAGTACACGACTGTGCAACACGATTTGTTATGATCAGGGAATAGACTACATCGAGTAGATGGTGTTTATTCTCTGCTCATTTATACTCGTGTTGTACATAGTATGTTTTACCTTTTACCATTTTAAACTAGTCTCTTATAACTCAATGTGAGTGGTTTCATACATTTTATTCTTAAAATGTTTATAGTATGTTGTTTTAAAGGTAGGTTCCTGTACTTTGGAATGCATCATAATTTTGATGGTCTTTCATCCAAGTTGTTGGAAAGCACTTATAAAAGGGAATGAATAAGTTTTCACTAAAAAGTTTAATCCAAATTTTTTTAGAAAAGTTGTTTTGCAAGGGATTTCCTAACTCTGCTTCGCACACCAGTTAGCGCTATTTTTAGTTCGCGCCAAAAATAGATAACGCAGCTGAGGTCATGCTGCATTGCATTTTGGGATAGTTTTAACCCATCCACCATGCCAGGACCTCTAGGAGAGCTCACGACAAGGGAAAATTGACCTTTGGAAAATGGCGTCAAAAATCGCGCACTTATAGACATAATAAACATAGTTATTTTTAGAACTGGAATTCCAACGAAAGAAAATAAACCAAAAGGGAAACCGACTATTTTCTTCAACATCTGACGAGTTTCTCAGTAGCAACAAATTCAGAAAAATAAGAGAATTCAATACTGCTCAGAAAAAGACGAAATTATTTTGTGGACATAATTGTTATCGCTAGTACAGGAACCTACCTTTAAAAATGTCTTAAATGTATGAAAATGAGACTTTAATAAACCATTTGTCTGTCTGTCTGTAACAGAGGTAACATACAAGCCTCACGAAAAAAATCTTACACGCTTGCAACTGCATTAAAGTCAAGGTAAAAATAATTATGACAAAGATTAGTAGGTATAGTTCTGCACTGAATAACTTCCATTATTACAGGATGTCATGAACCTAGTGATAATAGAGGGAATTAACCGTTTATGCCGCATGACAGTTTTAACATAAGCGCAGTCTATTTTGCACAGCTGTGAGGCCTATATATCAGTTCAAAGATAAACATCAACAAATTGATTGCGAAGCTCAGAAAGAGTGCTTTACGGATATGCCACCAGCTAAATCTTTGACAAGCCTGCGAATCTGTTCTGTCTATTCCGAGCTTTTGTTGTTTGTATCCGACATGCATGGATCATAAAGAATAGGACATTGCTTGACCTCATAGATTCGCTGGCTGGTTTGAGCCTCAGTTGTTTGCAGTGACGTAAACCAACCTTGTTGCATGACGCAGCTCCACTTTTATAAGACTGGTCACGTGCAATCTTTTATAAGACTGGTTGCACTTTTTGTGTTAAGTATACAGTTCCCTTGCGAAAACCGATTTCACAGATGACAGGCTGATCTGATTCATCAATACTGCAAGACGCAAGATCCTATTTTCTATAACTTCAGCAATTATGAAATAACAAGAATATTTGTCTTTAATTCCAAATGTGTGCATTTTAGTGGAAAAGGAATTAAAGAAAAGTAGTGTCCTGAGTTTTTCTTTGTCTCGCATAAACTCAGGACACTCCTGGTATAATAAACAACATTTTTTTAATCAATTTGTATGACAACGAGTAACAGGTCTAGTTGCTGAAAGTAAAAAGTATGCAAAGACCAGGAACTGAAACAATCAAAATCCAAATCCAGCCCTCAAACCATAGTTGGAAACAACTAAGATTACAAATAATCAAGATACAGAGAACATATGGCCAACCGAGTGAGCAGCTTGTTCCCAAAAGGTGGCCACTCAGCAACCCAAACCGAACCAAAAATAATAAGAACATACATAAGGTAAAACATCACAGAAACTCTGACACCAAAAACAGGCAACAGAGAACCACAACAGAACTACCGCCTTGGAACGGTCAGTAATGAATTACTGGGGGGCTTAAATCGATTTTACAGGCCCAACCTCACCCTCAGTTTCTGAAGTGGTACAAAACATTTAGTTGGTTGTTTGGTTCGCATGATAACCCTCTAACTCGTCAATGAATCATCACGGTAAACACATAAATCAATTTCAACACCATGAAGAAGCAAAGACGAGGACTCAACAGATACAACGGGCCGTCTGACAGGTGGAGATCCCTGTCCTGCCAAACAACCCCACTGGAAATCTGAAGCAAAAGAAGGTCACCAGTTGAGCCCCGGTGGACCAAGCAACAGACAAAAAGGCTCCGGTCCCAACCAACTACAATATATAGCTTTAGGTCGGGGCCATCATAGAGTCTGACGACCGATCCCCCGGTGTGCAATTAAAGAGTGCAGCAAAGTTATCAACCGTGATTGGGCTAATCACTAAGCATGCAGACTGTCGCATAACATTTAAATTATAGCCAATACGTTTGTGACGTATTATTATTTTTCGGAATTGATCAGAAAAATCAGTCCTACCCTTAATCTTTTTGAATTTGTATACTAAGTCACCATAAAATTCTGGTTCCGATAGGCCTTGGTGTAAAAGAAATTTTAATCCGACATCAAATTTTGAAACCAATTCATGGTGTCTGCGATAGAATTTAGAAAAAGCCTTTCTAAGCTTATGATACCGATAGCCCTGTTGAAGAAGTTTAGCAGTTAAACATTTATTACGAGCATTAAAGTCATCTACATGACTACACACTCTAGCAAATCTTATAAGTTGAGAAATATACACTCCATAAGAGGGACGACGTGGAACGTCACCGTCCAAAAATGGAAAATTAACTATATCAAAGTCAAAGTCATCACGTTTATCATAAATTTTAGAAGATACAAAACCGTTAGAAATAGATAGATGTAAATCCAAAAAGGGGGCCTCGGTATCTGAAGTATTAGCTTTATTCAATTTAAGTTCAGGTGGGTAAATTTGGTTAACCATGCTTTCAAAATAAGGATTATCAATATTCAGAAGATCGTCTAAATATCTAGAGGTTGAGTTAAATGCCTCAATGATATCAGCTTGATTATCAACAGAAAGAGAAGTCATGAAATCTCTTTCATAACAAAATAAAAACAAATCGGCCACAAGAGGAGCACAATTTGTACCCATCGGAATACCAACAATTTGTCTGTATAACTTATTACCAAATCTGATGTAAATATTATCTAAGAGATATGATAAGGCGTCACATACATTCTGACATGACCAAAGACTATATCCTCTATATATTTTACGGTCAGTAGAAGTGAAAAACGCTTTCTTATCGTTACAGGCAATATAAAGGGTATCTCGGCTCGTTATACAAGCGCATTCGGCATACAAATCCTCTCGGGTAATCAAGCACAGATACCTCTGACACGGCAATAAATTTGTATTTCTTAAAAGGAAAAAAGATAACGCCAACGACATTATATCATCTGTTAAATGTTGCTACATGTATTTGGTTTCGCACGATTGTTAGACCAATGCTGTATACATGGAGGTAACAAATGCTAAAGGGTGAAAAGTGGTGCAGATCTTTCCCAGCTCGTTACTCATTGTTACCATTGCTATATAGGAGGTAACAAATGCTAAAAGGTGGAAAGTGATGCAGATTTTGGGCCATATATGGACCAAGGTGTTACCATGCAGTTACTTGCTGTTACCAAAGAGATATAAGGACGCGAAAAAAAATCTAAAATAAATTAAACATGCAATTTTGCATTTACCAAGATGTTACCATGCTGTTACCAGGGAGATATAAGGTAACAAAAATCATCTGAAATAATCAACATCAAACTATTTAGTATTATACATACTGAAACTATTGTTACCAAATGTTACTATTGTAAGAAAATATAGCATCTTGTGAATAATACTCTTGTTAGACCAATGCTGTATAGGAGGTGGAAAAAAATGCTAAAGGGTGGAAAGTGGTGCAGATATTTCCCAGCTCGTTACCAGCTGTTACCAATGCTATATGGGGGGGGGGGGAGGTAACAAATGCTAAATGGTGAAAAGTGGTGCAGATTTTGGGCTCTATATGGAATTATGCCCCCTTGTTAACTTTGACATTTCCATCTTGTGAACCCTTTGACCTAGAGACCTGATTTTTGGTATACTTATAGTAGTATTTGATTTTGATGATGGTTAATATTTATGTTGCATTCATTATTGACAGAGTTATGCCCCTTTCCTTATTTGTTCAAAACATTGTAGGGGGGAGCTATTACTCAAGAACAGTAACTTCTGCGGCCTTGCTAGATCATGATTTATCACCCTCTATGATTACCGACAATGGTCCAAACATGAGCGGTCAATGTGAGCTATATCTAGCGGAAAATGAACTCGACATAATCTGGGTAGTAATACTGAATGCACCAAATATGCGCGTGCGAACATACGAGGTGCGCATGTGCTGAGGCCGAATCAGAGGTGAAGTTGGAATTTACGGACACAAAATGTCCGTTTACATGCGATACATTCGGTTCAATTTATTGAAAGCATGTCATTTGCATGGCACACCATATTCAACACTTGCAGAACTACATGGAAAGGTGGGCATCGACTGTAATTTTCATACGTGATTGCATAATGCAATACAGAGCACATTCCTGGAGCATAGTAATCCGTGTGATACCAGTACTCGGTTAGTCAGTTTTTGACATAAAGGCACCAGGGCTCAGTCTAGGCTGCTTTCATTTAAAGTTTGTACACTGTAACCACTTGGTGAACTTTATGTCCAAAGAACTTCTGACTTGATCAGGGGTGTATTTAGAGCAAACACAACATTTTTCAGTTTCATCAATCTCTGATTCGTCAATAGAGGGGCCTGCTTGGGGAATAACTTTCTTTGATTGTTTTGGTTGAGGTTACTACCATCCAGTATGTTGCCTTTACTCTGTTATATAAGTTTTTCTATTGTTTGTTAAATTTGTTTCATATTAATTAATAAACTGCTGAAATATAAACATGCTACAACGTTTATTCATTTAAAGGAGTCACTTTTTCCATTTTGAGCCTAAGGATAGGGACATGAAACTGAATGTAAAATTGGCTTGGCCTAAAATATTTTTTTGATGGGTGTTGGATTTTAACCCTCTATAGAAGTCATCCGAATGATGCGTTCAGCAAACAAAGTGAAAAACTGAAAATCTAGGAAATTGTGGGTATTTTAACACCATGAGAAAAAAGTATCGTGACGTCATACATTATCGCCACTCATATGTTTTCGATACCTTCCTTTAGGTCGCGAGATTTTCATAGATATTATGTCATGTGGTCACGTTGACCTGTGATCCTGTAGACTGAAGCTTTGCCGCCAACTCAGTGAAAAAATTCAAATGAACATGCTTAGAATCAAAGCAAGATCACTGTACTTACAATACAACATGTAATTTGTTCATTTTCACTTATATCCATATTTCTTGGCCATAAATTCATTGAAAATTCCACTTTTGAAATTTCTGCAACTATGGACGCTTTCCTGTTTGTTTATTTACTCAATGGGGCTATAAATAGAACAGGCTGCATCGAGTGACTGTGTTGGATTTCAAAAGTACGGAAGTGCAAACGTACCATAGGTCCTTATCATACAATATAGGGAATTTGATTTTTTTCTTGTTTTTAGCTCACGCCTGTTATTGCTGCTGAAAAGCTACTTAGATTTTATTACAATTTAAATTCAATTTATATTTATTGTAGAGTGTTCCAGGTGTGAACTACATGTTCTAGACAGTATGGGGCGTCTATCTGTTTCTAAAAAACGAATGATTTGCAACACCATGCTCTCAATAAATTTGTAGCAGTATCTATTTTAGCAAGTTTTGTAACATACCTTTTTCATTAATGGGTAATGTGAGCTTACAAAAACAAAGAAGAAAGTAACAGACGATTTTCGTCACGAAAATGAATGATTTTAATACCCCACCGCAGATTTTGTTGTTACACTTACACAGCGCGTGTCAATTTAGATATGCAAGTGAGTATCGATAGCATATGACACACTATTTCATTGGTCAATTTGGAAGGTCATGTTTCTGGGTCAAGTAGCAAAACAGTCGGCGCGGAAAATGGCGTGTTTTCACCAAGTATAAAGAGGGAAAAGGCGAAGTTTCACGCATACAAGACAAATATATGTTGACGTTGCTGTGTTGCTTATAGACTGGGATACTTTATTAAGGTATCGATAACACATGAGCCCAGGATACGGTCCGTGGAAACACCCCAAGCCACCCCAAAACATCCCAAACCACCCCAAACCACTTCCATACCACCCCAAACCAACCATCCTGGATATAAACTAGAACCCCTCCCCCACCCTGACACCAACATCTCAGGTCAGTTGGCGAGTATTTTTCAATCTATAATTTCTTTCCTTCCCTCCACCCCCTTCATTCTTTAAATTAATTTGCCACTGCTCGAGGGGTGGGGTACAATTTGTATCTAGGGTGCTTAATTGGGTGTATAAATGGTTGCGCCTCACCCCCACCCCACCCACACCCTACGTGACATACGCAAACGTACAAAATGATTTAATTTATTATACTGTGATTATTAATTTTTCGTTAATATTTAAACTTGAAGTTATGAAAAGAGATACATACATACATATCATGGGGCAACCACTTATTGAAGTATATAGATACTGTTGGGGATGGGATGGAAGCGGTGTTGGTGTATGTGTATGTGTGGAGGGGACACGGGGTGCTGTGAATCCAGGGAGGCTGGTTTGGGGTGGTTTGGTAGAGTTTTGGGGTGGTTTGGGGTGTTTCCACGGACCCAAAAAAGTAATAGTGAGAATTGTTAATTTTAAGCATGTAGAATTTGATTGCTCAGTACTTACTTGCTTGAAACACATAGTGCACTGGAAAACAGCCGAACAACTTTGACAGTTCTCGAGCTGAATGTTTACCAACAGACACACTTGGTAGCCTTGACCTCACGCGCGGGACGGGAAGATGACGAAACCTAACGAAGTTTTATGCATAACGAAGTTGGATACATAGACGATAACTTATTTCTACATCAAACGTAACATTAAAACCAAACATCCCGGTGTCCGCGAAGCGGCATATAAAACCTCAGTGCGCCCTCAGCTAGAATATGCCTCCACAGTGTGTAGTCCATATACACAGTCAAATATTCACAAAATCGAAATGATACAGCGTAGAGCTATCCGCTGGACTTTGAATAACTATTCACCCTATGACAGTGTCACTGCTATGCTAGACTGAGTCTAGCCTTGGTTGGAGGTCTCTGGAGCAGAGGAGAGCTGATGCTCGTCTTTGCATGTTTTACAAAATTCTGCACAATATTGTTGCTGTGCCTCTTCCATTGTATTTTACACATCCTACAAGAATGACACGTCACAGCCACCCCCTCACATTACTGCAAATTCACACTCATGTAAATTTCTATAAATACTCGTTCTTCCCCCTGGCTGTTGTGCAATGGAATTGACTACCAGCTGATGTTGTTTTGCTGCCTAAACTGACTCAGTTCAGTGTGGCAGTCAGGTCTCTTGACCACCAGATGCCATAAATACAACAGACCTGTTTTTAACCTGATTTTAATATCCCACTTCTGTTAACAGTTTTAACCCTTTCATCTTTCTTCACCTCACTTTTGCACTTTTTAGACTCATCTATTCATCTCACTTTTTTCTTCACGGCACGCAATCATCCTGCACGTAATCCTCGCGAGGGGGTGTTTTCTTCTTCTTCATCAATATACTGCCATTTTTCTGCTGGCTATGGTCACGTGTGCTGTATACTCTTCTTTGTACTTCCCTCTACATGTATGTGCTTTTACACTTGATGTAGAATAATTTGCCCATGCGTGAGGTTCATAAATATTAAAAGAAAAATTAAAGAAATCTCTATCTATTTGTAAAATCTGCCTGTCTGTTTGATATATTGTAGTGTGGCCTCTATGAGTTGTTTTTCTGCATCTGAACTGATGTCTTCAAGATTACCGGAAAGCACTTTCATAATTATCAACATCTCCACAAGTGATTCCTTCAGCATTCAGCACTCTTAGTACTTCATTCTTCAATTCCCTTCTGGGAGCACTGTATTCATCACACTCAAAAAGGAAGTGTTCTAATGACTCTGAAACACCACAGTAGTCACACTGTTTTGTCTGATTTTTATCTACACGAGATCTGTGAACGTTTAGCAGTGTATGCCTATGGCCACAGATCAAATGATTTAAAATTCTGTAGGCTCTCCTGTCATCCTCTCCAGTTTTTGACCTTTTCCCAATTCTGTCTATATTAAATACCTCTGCACTTTTTCCAGCACTATCAGAATGAACAAATGATCTCCTCCACTTTTCTATGACCTGTTCTTTCATCCTGTTGGTAACATCCTTTTTTGTGAACCTATCTAAACTGTTGGGTAAATTGATAGCTTCTGATGCTGCTTCTTTTGCATATTTGTCTGCCAACTCATTGCCCACAGTCTGTTTGTGTCCAGGACACCAATGCACATGCAACTGAAAACCTTTTTGTATTACTTTACCTACTAATATCTTTATGCCTATTATCAGTTCTATGTTGCTTTCAGGAACTGACTGTTGGAAAACTGATGTTATAGCCGGCTGACAGTCTGTGAAAAAATGCACTGCTCTATTTCTTTCAGCATCAATGTTGTCCTCCGACAGGAAATTCAGGCCTAACTCTATACCCACTAACTCTCCAACAAAATTATTGCTGCTGCTGCTAACACTTTTCTTTAAACAAACTGGATCAGTGTTAAGTTCATTTAAGAAAATCACGGCACTCCCACCAGTAGGGCCTGGATTGCAGAGTGCTGATCCATCTGTAAAAATGATAATGTCATCATCAGTCAAGTTACTAAGAACCTCTTTAATGTTTTCTGTTTGAATATCGTTTGAAGTGTTCATTTCATCCCAATTTGCTGTGGTTTTTTCTCTTCTCAATGACAGTCCCATACAATCTTGGTTATACTGGAAATCTTTTTCAATTTGGTCTAGGTTTATATCTCCCTTAATTATCCCCTCACACCACGAAGTGGTGAGGGGATATAGGTTTTGTCCCGTACGTAAGTACGTACGTAAGTACGTACGTACGTACGTACGTACGTACGTATGTTCACCTTTTGTCATCGCTCTAGCACTTAACATTTCTTTACGGATTTTGAAATAACTTCACACAAGTGTAGGGCATGACAATATCTCGAGCAAGTTCGACTTTCAGGGTGCTGCGCCCAAGGTCAAGGTCACTGTGGCTATTTTGAGAAAAACTTTGTCAGCGCTCTAGCGCCTACATTTCTCATGGATTTTGAAATAACTTCACACAAATGTAGGGCATGACAATATCTCGAGCAAGTTCGCCTTTCAGGATGCTGGGCCCAAGGTCAAGGTCACTGTGGCTATTTTTAGAAAAACTTTGTCATCGCTCTAGCGTCTTCATTTCTCAACGGATTTTGGAGTAACTTCACACTAGTGTAGGGCATGACGATATCTCGAGCAAGTTTGACTTTCAGGGTGCTGCGCCCAAGGTCAAGGTCACTGTGGCTATTTTCAGAAAAACTTTGTCAGCGAACTAGCGACTACATTTCTCGATGGATTTTGAAATAACTTCACACAAGTGTAGGGCATGACAATATCTCGAGCAAGTTCGACTTTCAGGGTGCTGCGCCCAAGGTCAAGGTCACTGTGGCTATTTTTAGAAAAACTTTGTCATCGCTCTTGCGCCTACATTTCTCAACGAATTTTAAAATAACTTCACACAAACGTAGGGCATGACAATAATTTGAGCAAGTTCAACTTTCAGGGTGCTGCCCCCAAGGTGAAGGTCACTGTGGCTATTTTTAGAAAAACTTTTGTCATCGCTCTAGCGCCTACATTTCTCAACGGATTTTGAAATAGCTTCACACAAATGTAGGGCATGACAATATCTTGAGCAAGTTCGACTTTCAGGGTGCTGCACCCAAGGTCAAGGTCACTGTGGCTATTTTTAGAAAAACTTTGTCATCACTCTAGCGCCTACATTTCTCAACAGATTTTGAAATAACTTCACACAAACGTACCGCATGACAATATCTTGAGCAAGTTTGGCTTTTAGGGTGCTGTGCCCAAGGTCAAGGTCACTGTGGCTATTTTTAGAAAAACTTTGTCATCGCTCTAGCGCCTTCATTTCTCAACAGATTTTGAAATAACTTCACACAAATGTAGGGCATGACAATATCTTGAGCGAGTTCGACTTTCAGGGTGCTGCGCCCAAGGTCAAGGTCACTGTGGCTATTTTTAGAAAAACTTTGTCATCGCTCTAGCGCCTACATTTCTCAACAGATTTTGAAGTAACTTCACTCAAATGTTGGGCATGACAATATCTCAAGCAAGTTCGACTTTCAGGGTGCTGCGCCCAAGGTCAAGGTCACTGTGGCTATTTTTAGAAAAACTTTGTCATCGCTCTAGCGCTTACATTTCTCCATGGATTTTAAAATAACCTCACACAAATGTAGGGTATGACAATATCTCGAGCAAGTAGTCTTGTGTGAGGGGATTTGTATCGCCTGCGATGCCTTGTTTCATTATATCTGGTCAGTAGCATCTTAAACACATTTGGTTTGTTGACGAGGTCACTGTTATTGGCTGCATCAAAATCTTCCTTCAAAGGGTCCTTTCCATCTTTGGCCACAATTCTAACCAGCTTCTGTGCTTGACGCAACTTCAGATGAAGGCCCATTGGTGTGCAGTTTGTCAACACCTGTAGTGCATCTGTGCTAGTTGATGATAGACATCCTGATGCTCTCAACATGGCTGCTCTCTGGACCTTCCCAAATTCTCTTTCACTTTCATCATGACTAAGAACTGTAGCTGAAGCAGCATAGTCCATAAGAGGAAGAACCAGTGACTTGTAAAGCAGTATAACTAGATAGATAGATACCAATTAAGTGCATGGCCAATATTGGCATAGTCTCACTGTGAACAACCTTAAAACATTCGTGCTGGGAGGTTCTTATGTACAGTTAAAATCAGATAAAAACATGTTGTTAACAATCTCGGTCTTAGGACATCTGCACTGACAAGGAGCTTGAAGTCATCCAGAGTCGGTGCAGATATGACCTTGGCAGGCAGACCATTCCAGAGACGGACTGTTGATGGAAAGAAGGATCCCTTGTAGGTGTGATGGAACAAAATATTGGCAGGAATCGTTGATGGTGTCCTCTAGTTGCTACTCCTGTGGCTGTCAGGTACTGGCCTGAAGGGATTTCAACGAGGTTATTGACGATCCTGTACATCATTGTGACTTTGCTCTGGTCTCGCCTTGATTGAAGGTCCTCCCATCCAAGTTCTTGCAACATTGAAGTGACACTGCTGGTTCGGCGGTAGTCATTGCAGCAAAACCTGGCGGCTCGCCTCTGTACAGACTCCAATTTGGCTATGTTGGACTTTGTCTCTGGGTCCCATACCGTCGAAGCATACTCAAGCTGTGGACGAACTATGGACTTGTAGCATTTGGCCTTAACATCCTTTGGGCAGCTTGAAAGATTTCTGCGAAGGAAAGCTGTAGTCTGGTTGGCCTTTTTCGTCACTGCATCAATATGGCTGTTCCAGGACAGTTTACTGTCTATGGTGACTCCAAGGTACTTTGCTTTTGACGTTTCTTTCAAGGTCTGTCCATGAATGCTGTAAGAGATTGGTATGACATTTCGCTTGTTGGTGATCTGGATATGTTCACACTTGTCTGGGTTAAATACCATCTGCCAATCTTTTTCCCATTCCTGTAGATGATTAAGATCTCTCTGTAGTTACTCTGCATCTTTCTGGTCTCGTATAACTCTGTACAGCAGACAGTCATCTGCGAAGAGTCGTACTGAAGAGGAAACTCTTGAGGGCAGGTCATTGATGTATACCAGGAACAGGAGAGGTCCAAGTATTGTACCCTGTGGAACTCCAGATGTGACAGCAGCAGGAGAAGATGTCTTCCCTGGTTCCTATCTGCGAGGAAACTTTGGATCCAGGATAGGTTCTTGTCTCTGATGCCGTAGTGATGGAGTGTATGCAGTGTAGCTTTTAGCCAGTCCAAAATGGCGGCTGGGAAAGGGGGACTATTGTTTTCGATTTCGTTTTACTTGGTTTTAATTAGGATTTTAGAGGATTGGACTTTAAAGCTTGGTCTTAATGAGGAATTTTCCCATCTTTCTATCTTTACTGTCCTGATTGTCCTCGGTCAACTTTGACCATGATGACAGGTTTCTGGTGTGGCGCATAAGTTGTCACAAAGAGAAAAGAAAAAAAAAAGAAAAATAAATAAATAAATGAATTTGTGACAAAGCCACCAGCAGACTAAAACTATTTACAAGAAGTCCTCAGGGGCAGGCATTCCATGCCTAACCTCTGCTCTACCCTAGGATATTAAATTTTGGCCTTAAACCCATCAACTGTCTCCGAAGAGACAGCTTCGGTTGTAAGGCCATTCCAAGTTGCAATTGTCCTGGGGAAAAAGGAATTCTTAAAACCGTCCGTGTAAGCATTTGGACGGTGGTACTGGAATGGGTGGGACCTAGTTCTCCTGCTCCCTTCACCGACCTCAGATAGGTACTTTTTCTTATCTACGATGGCAAGATTATTGTGAATTTTGTAGAATAGAGACAGAGAAGCCTGCTGTTGTCTTTCCTGCAGGTCTGGCCATTGGAGTTCTTCTAACATTTCTCCCACATGGCTTTGATTGCGCCAGTGCCTACAGGTCCAACGGGCAGCAGTCCTCTGTACTTTTTCTATTCTGTTAATATCTACTTGGTGATGGGGCATCCAAACTGGCGCTGCATCAGAATTAAGGGTATGCCACCAATTGGTTGTGCCGACCATGATATTGTTTTGGTGGAATATGACATAAAAGCGAAACGGGTCCTTCAGTCACCACATATGATATTCATACTGCTTGGTCAGCCTTTAGAGATATATTTCTTTTAGTTTTAAACTCTGTTGCTCCAGTTAAGGAAGTCAGGCTTAAACAAAGGACAGAACCTTGGATGATTCAGAAATTTCGGATTTTATCAAACAAAGAGACAGCTGTCTATACCAATTCAAGAAAACAAAAAACAAAAATTATTATAAAATGTTTTGTCAGTTTAGAAACAACGTTCAAAGAAAAATCAAATTTGCTAAATCAGAATATTTTTCAAACAAAATAAAAGAAAACAAAAACAATCGAAGAAAACTTTGGCAGCAATTAAAGAATTTAGGTTATAAAAATAATGAAACTGTGTCATCAAATATAGTCTTGAAAATTAATGGAGAGAACTGTCATGAACAAAAAACAATTGCAAATTATTTTAATGATTTCTTTACAACTGTTGCAGCAAACCTGGTTCAAAAACTTCCATTAGGAAAGAAATTATATGACTGTAACTCTGCCAATTTGAAGTATTTTTATAGTAAAATTGAATCAGAAAGGGAAACATTTTATTTAAAGCATGTATCTGAAGAGTTTGTGCTGAAAGAACTCAGACAACTAAATCCATGTAAAAGCACCGGCCTGGATGATATTCCAGCAAGATTTTTGAAAGAAGGAGCAGATTTATTAAAAATTCCAATTACTTTTTTGGTGAACATGTCAATTTCTGAAAACTGTGTACCAGATGCTGTGAAAACAGCGAGAGTCAAACCATTGTATAAGAAAAACAGTAACCTAGATGTTGGGAACTACAGACCTGTGAGCATATTGAGTGGAGTTTACTTGAAACTTATTTGGTTGATAACAATATTATTTATAATTACCAGTCTGAGTTCAGAAGCTCATTCTCTACAGATACTTGCCTTATTCATCTTTTAGATCATATAAAAATGAAGAGTGCTAGGGGTTTATTCACAGGTATGATACTTCTAGATCTTCAGAAGGCTTTTGACACTGTTGATCACAGCATTTTGTGTAGCAAATTGAAACTTATGGGTGTTGGCTCTACTAAATGGTTCGAATCTTATTTGTCTAATAGAAGTCAGCTGGTTAATGTGGGTAAAACAAACTCAGACATAGCTAATGTAACTTGTGGTGTACCTCAAGGAAGTATTTTGGGTCCATTACTCTTCTTGTGTTATTTGAATGACATGCTGATAAGTATCGACCCTGACTGCAAACTTTTGCTGTATGCTGACGACAGTACAATCCTATTTTCTCACAAAGATCCAGATCAAATTGCAAAACTTTGAAAAGTTCTTGACTCATGCTCAGAATGGCTTGTTGATAAAAAATTCTCTCTTCACCTGGGAAAAACAGAATGTATACTGTTTGGATCAAAAAAGAAACTTAGGAAAGTGAAGGATTTCCATATTGTCTGCAATGACCACATGATTGGATCTACAACTTCTGTAAAATACATTGGTCTTCACATAGATAATCTAATATCTGGTGAAATCATTGTGAACAGCATTATTTCAAAAGTTATCGCTCGTCTTAAATTTTTGTATAGACAAAGTAATAGTCTGTCAGCAAAAACTAGGAAAAACTTACGTTCGGCTTTGATACTGTGCCACTTTGATTATTCATGCTCATCTTGGTATGCTGGCCTCAACAAAGGTTTGAAAAAGAAACTGCAAATAGCTCAGAATAAAATCATCAGATTCATTAATCAACTAGGACCTAGAACAAGGATCACTTCGGATATTCTGATGAACCTGAATTTACTCAATGTTGAAACTAGGGTAAAACAACTAAGATTAAATCATGTGCATAAGATCTTCAACAAACTTGTGTCCTTCATACCTTCAATTTTTTTTTGTACCTTTCAGAGACATACATCACCATAATACTAGGTCTAGTGGGTACAACTTCTTAGTTCCAAATTGTAAAGGCGTCAAGGACTCAACTTTTTATTATACTGGCATCAAAGATTGGAATTCTCTTCCTGAGTGGTTGAAAAAATTGGAAAGCCCACAGAAATTTAAAATAGCCCTCAAGAAATATCTGATTGAGTATTGTTGTGCAACTGAGCAAGAGCTGTTCTTATATTATTGAGCATATAACATTCCTCTTTTGTTTGTGATAGCTGTTCTAACAGCCAAGTTAATCACTCACAGTGCTATCATGCCTCTAGCATACACACTTGGCCCACCGTATGCTCTGGGCACACCGTTCCTCGAGGTACGGGGTAGGTTCGTGGAGAAGCTTAAAGTGGCACTCCGGTTCCAGTTCCTTGACGGGTAAGTAAGTAAGTAAGTAAAGACTTTATTTAACGAGGGTGACAACATTTAGCAAGTTAACTAATCTTCCATGAGGCCCTCAAAAATACATACAAAACACACAGGACAAAAATAATATGGAAAAAAAGAAAAAAGAAAACTGAACAATTAAAATGTCACAAATCAATATGTATGTACAGGCAACTCAAAATGTGTTTGCAGTGATGAATACAGCATGTATCTGTGTAAATGCATGTATGCATGCATGATACCCATATACAAGAAGATAGAAACCCTGCAACATTGCACAACACTGCAAGCATGAAAGAAGAATACAAATTAGAACACACAATATGATGAACATTCACAAGTAAATATAAAGATATATATAATACAAAAAAACATATACCAGCAATAAAAGATTAAGGTGGACGATCCCGGAAGAACTCTGTTCTTGCTTGTTTAAAATACAAACAGAGTTATTGTTCATAATCAAATCGACTAACTGTGGAGTAAATACAGTTATAATATACACTTACAATATCTACCGTAAAGATCCTAAGTTTTCGGGCACATAGGTCTGTACAAACAGTGGAAACTGAGATCAGACTGTTCCTTAGGAACCAGAATGATCAAGATCTTCACAGTTTCCATTCCATCTGCGCATTTTTGTCGACATTACTCTATGGTAGAACCGAATAACAGGAAAATAAATAATAGGGCAAGGACCGGCTGTGCTTGCAGCAGGTGCAGAATTTGGGCAGTCTGTTTTGTGGATATTTTGAACTTAAACATTGTTTTTCTAGGAAACGAAACAGTGAAATGTTTGTTTTTTTGTTTTATTCTTTAACATACGACGTAAGTTTTACTAAAATAATACGCATAAGCATGCCCCATCGATTGATAATATTTTTCATGACGTTTTTCATGAAATTCAATTTTCTTGCATTTTTTCAAAGAATGTAAAAATATACTTATTAACAAGAAAAGTGCAATTTTTTGTTATCAGTTTGTTTCAAATATCATATATTACAGATTATATGATTTGCTGAACATGTGCTAGAGATATGAATTTTAATGGAAAATGTTTAAAAATAATATGTAGAAATACAAAATATTGTTTTTTAGGAAAACAAAACAGTGAAAATTGTTTTTTTCTTACCCAAATGTTTTATAGCTCTTTGGGTTATTTAGACGGTATAATGGTTTGAATGCCCCGCCAATATTTCTATTCAGTATTCGTCTACCTTAAAAGACAATTGCAAGTAAAATAATGAAATTAAAATATTACAAAAAAAAGTCTAAGACTGACTGAGTGATCATTTTCTTCTCTTGAAGAGATTTCAGCACCTATACAATTTAAGTAACTAGCCACTTTAAGCATCTTTTATGAAAAGTTCCTAGGGTATGAGAGCTCTTAACTTCAGATGGCAAGCTATTCCAAATTAAACATCCTGAATATCTCATGCTCTGCTTAAAGCGTTCTGTTCTTGGCTTTGGTGGGACAAAACATCCTGATGTTGCTGATCAAAGATTAATTGTTGTATTTTGATTGTTACGTAACTTAAAGTTTTCACCAATATATGTAGGTGTAATATCATGATACACTTTAAACATGAATTTGGCTTAGAAACAAGCGATCATAAAGAGACTGGATTTTTAAATATTTCATAGCTTCATGGGAATCATCAACACTGTAATCAAGAATGACACGGCATGCAGGTTTTGTAGTCTGAAAATCTTTAGTTTGTTAGAATCTGAAGTACTTCCCCACACAATATTGCAGAAATCAATATGTGGCTGGATATATGATTTATAAAACTGTATGCGATGTTCTAGAGATAAGAAAGCCTTGATTTTTGAAAGAAACCATATACTGGATGCAATTTTCTTTGATAAATGTTTAATATGATCTGACCACATTAAATTGTTATCCACAAATACACCTAAGATCTTATCACTTGATATTGTTTGCAAAGTGTCGTTATTGTAGTTAAGGTTAAGACTATCAGTGTTTAGTCTTTGTCGTTTCTGGTTAGTTGTTACAAGCATAACTTTAGTCTTCGCTGAGTTTAGCACCATACCATTACTTCTACACCAGATGTGTAATTCATTTAATGCAAGCTGCAGATTCTGTTCAATTGTATCTTGAGAAGTATGAATATTATATAAAGTTGTATCATCAGCATACAAGTTTGTACTTACACTGTTTGTATATAAAGGAAGATCATTTATGAAAAGTAAAAATAACAGAGGTCCTAACTCCTAAGATGGACCCTTGTGGTACCCCGCATGAAACTGGCTTAAAGTCAGATATGCAATTATTAACTGATACTTGCTGTTGTCTGTGCATCAAGTAGGAATTGAACCATAAAAGAGATTCATTTTTTATGCCATACATTTCAAGTTTAGTCATTAGAATTTCATGATCAACAAGATCGAAGGCCTTCTTGAAATCAACTAGCACAACCCCTATCATCTTACCATTGTCAATTGCATTTAGCCACGAATCAACCATATGAGTAAGAGCTGTTTCACACGAGTGATGTGACCTAAATCCTGACTGAGTTTGGTGAAGTAGATTATTTTCATTTAAGAAGCTTGTAAGACTGTCTGATACATGCTTTTCAAGAACTTTTGACAGTACAGGCAAAATTGAAATTGGGCGGTAGTTATTGACTTCATCTTGTGGACCATTTTTGTGAAGTGGTGAAACTTTAGCCTCTTTCCACTTATTTGGAAATGAAGAGGTATTGATACTGCTATTACAAATGAAGGTAATGTCACCAGCTATATATGGTGCTGCAAGTTTAAGTAGTCGTGGGCCAATATTATCAGTTCCTGTTGCTTTGCTCACATCTATATTTAACAAATATTTCAAAACTTTATCTTTTTCAATGCTGGGGATTTTAAAGTTTGTATTGTCCGAAATCTTGCTTTGACAAAATTCTTTAAGTTTATCGTGGCTCGAATTACTGATAGGCTCCTTGATCTTAGCAGCAATATTGACGAAAAAGTTGTTAAATGTATTCACAATTTCAGTTTGGTCTTCAGTATAGGAGTCTTGACCTGTATTTATTGACAATATATTTGACTGTTTACGGCAACCTTTGCCAGCACCCACTTCCTGAAATATCTTAAAAATACTTCCTGGCTTATCTTTGTTAGTCTCTATGTATGTTTGATACTTGTCTTGTTTGGCCTTACGTATCAAAGTAACAACCTTATTTCTCCAGTATTTATATTGATTTTCATTTCCTAAGTATTTATGTCTGTCCCTACATTTAATAGCATCTAGTATATCCGATGTTATCCAGTCAGGCTGAATTTTACGCTTGACCCTATGTTGTTTTAATGGTACACTTTTGTCAACAACCTCCAAAAACAAGTCGGTCCATACTTCCAAAATATCATTAGTATCATCAAAAAGCTGTATAACATCCCAAGGAACAGCCTGAAGATCAGCGAAGAATTTCTTTTCATCAAAATTTTTGAAAGATCTATAAGATATAGTGAAATGGTTGCCTTTAATTGGATGGACATGCATTTTACGCGTAAAAAATATTGGAAAATGATCACTCAGTCCAATCTTTGGTACATCTAACGAGTTTACTTTTTCTGGGCAGTTAGAATATATATGGTCAATAAGTGTATTGGAGTCATGTGTCACCCTAGTAGCCTCTGAAACTAGCTGAGTTAAACCAAATGGTTCCATGTAATCTAGCCATACTTTATTAATTTGACTATTCAAGAGATCCCTGTTTATGTCCCCTAGCATATACATTTCTTTTTCTTCTTTTAAAACATTCTCAAGACAGTCCTCAAACAATTCATTCCATATAACACCAGAATTTGGAGGTCTGTATATATGACCAACCAGAAAAGGTTTGCTTTTTACAGGTTTCACTTCTAACCATATACATTCTAACCTTTCACTTTCAAGATCAGACCTTCGCTTACAACAGACTCCATTTTTTACATATATCACTAGCCCACCCCCAGTATTTTCTTTACGATCCCTACGAAAGGGTGCTTGATATCCATTGATTTCAAAAAAGGGATCAGGATGAAAAGCGTTCAGTTTTGTTTCACTCAAACCTAAAATTTGAATTTGGTTGTGTTCAGAGGTTAACAAAATTCTAATTTGATCTGTTTTGTTACTTCAACCTTGAATATTTATATGCCCGATCCTAAAACCTTTACATTTGAGACCCAGATTTATCAGACTGTTTGCTGGCTGTTGATTTGCAGCAAAGGAATTATTGAAACAGGTGAGATTCTTGCAGACTATTATTAGCTTCTGACTGTTCACTGCTGATGTTGTCTATGGCTAGTTCATCCCTACTGTTATTAATATCCGCCCTAATATCAGTCATTATAACATGATTTGCGCTCACATCAGAGTAAAAGCTAGCATGTGAATCATTAACTAAAGTAGGTGTATCATGCATAGTTGTACTATCTGTTCCTACAGAGGAGGGCCTCATGGACTGACTAACAATAACATTATCATTCAAATCATGTGAGATAATAGAGGTCACACCCAGGTCTAAAGATTCACCTGCAAAATCATGTTGATAGTTAGTTTGTCCTAGTTTTGATGAATCAGGCTTAAACATCTCTTCAAATGAATTATCCGTGAGATCTGAGCCATGGCAGTCACTTGAAATACAATGTTCACTCAAACAACAACTGTATGACATATTACATTCTGTACATAAGGTATTCAAAACTGAAAATTTATTTACACTTAGAGTATGATTGGCATCATTGCCGAGTCCCTAATGATTTCCACATCGCCTGGATTTATGGCCGTAGTAGCCACAGTGGTGACATTTCAGTTGTCCCACATGCTTACAGTCCCTTGTTTCATGGTTATTTTCACCGCACTTGGTGCAAGGAAGCTTGCTTACATCTCCTTGTCACAGGTAGTTTGTCTGCTGAGTTCTGCTTGGTGGTGATTTACCTCTTCTCTTACTAGTGGTGAATACACACTGGGAGAAATCCTCCACTATATATACCTTGCTATTTATAGTGCCTACAAACCGCCTCACTCCAGTGTCAGACAAGTGGATACTGTCCCATGCATAATACCTGTTGATTGCTTCCCCTTTTCTATTGAAAAATGCTCCGTGAACATCTACCATCTCCAACTTATGGTACTTTGCTAGACCGCGGATAATATCATTGACGTCAGTAGTGTCCACATCCCCTCTTGGACAAGAATTTACCATGAGGATTCTGCACTGGCTGTTTTCCTTAATGTGAAGCAGCAATTGTTCATACTTTTCTTCAAAGTATTCTATGTCTGTTCTGCTTGAAGCGTCATTGCCCCCTACATATATAATGGCATGGGAGAACCGATGAAGATCATAGACTGCTAATTCATTCAGCACAGTTTCAACTTTTGCTCCTGGAATGCCATGCTTGTAGACATTATCTTTTAGGCCATTCTTGTTAATTCCCGATATTAAAGAGTCTCCGATTAACAGAATCTTTTTAGGTGATGTCTGTGACTGTAGTGAAGTTCTTGGCCTTGGCACTGGACGTGATCTAGTTGTGGGTTGACTTGCTCTACTTGAAGCACTTGAAGATGGACAAGGTCTTGGTGTCTCATGCAGCTTAGGTCCTGGTGTAGAGGTTAATCTTATATTGTCTCCTGTAAATGAATGGTTTAAATCTTGGTTTGATTGAATTTCATCAGCAGACTCATCCTGACTGATTGTATCCGGAGCATTTTGGTCAGCAGCATTTTCATAATCAGATTTTTCCTTGGTTTCGCCGATATAAGTTTCACTGACAGTCTGATAAAGGGGGTCAGAGGCTTGTGTAACTAGTTTGTTAACTTCAGCTGTCAGTTTCATCACTTGTCCCTGTAAGGTGTGGATCATATCCATCAAAGTTGAGATATTCCTTAGGACTGGAGAATCTGATGCAGAGGTTGTCTCCAGTAGTCCCAATATCTGGGTCTGTGTATTGTCTGATTGGTGAGTTGAGCTAGACGCTGTATGCTCTGCACTATCATTAGCTTGACTGTTCACAAAAGAATTTGTTTTGTCAACAAACTTTTTATACATATTCATTGTCATTTTCCTAAAGCTGTTTTCCTTCCAAGTTAAGTGACCAGGTCCTGTGGCAGTTATGGAGAGGTCACTTCTGTATGTGATGGCCTGCGGGTTCGCTCCCTTGGTCCTTTTGTGTGTGTGACAGATACGACCATTGGTTTTGTCTTTCCTTTTCGAGCATTCTACGGTGATAAAAATCTTTCCTTTTATAGAGATTTCAGTGTTAACCTGTGCAATATTTCATACTTTTCCATGCCAAAGTCTTGTTCATACCTAAATGGACGCAATTGGAAATAAGCCATTTAGGCTTTATGGGCTATCCATGGGTATTAAGATCGAATCTTTCGAATCAATGAAAATGGGTGTGGGTGTTAGTTTTTTACTTCTAGCAGCCTAGCTCATTCCAAAACTCCTCAAGTTCTAGTCAGATTCACTGTGATAATTTTATTTTTCTTAAATTAAATTCATATAGATATATACATAAATATCATTTAAGCGTGCTCTTAAATACCTCACTAAGTGTTGATTAATTTTTAAATTTTAATTTCAAAAATCACTCTTAGATAGGATATGTTACTTTGTTAAATGATCTTAATTCCTGAATAAATCTTAACTTACCGAGTCTGTTAGAAAATGCTTTTTCGCGGTATTGATATCTGAGCGCAAAGCATTCCGTTAACTCGGAGAGCTTGACTGGTAACCGGATATCGATTTATGTAAGGTGCATTAACCAGTGCGGGGAAAACCACTTATTGTAAACATGTCGGCAATCTCAGAAACATAGAAATGAATTGATGACTTCTCTTGTCAGCAGAAATTCCGCAAATAAGCGGGAATAAAGAAAACAGAAGACACCAGTGATGAAAAACAATCAATGATGAAAAAGCTAGAGATCCTATGCAAATAATTTCAGAATGAGTGGCAACAAAAGCCTCAGTTTCACTGGCTTTATCGTGATGAGGTGAGCGGTATCTGTATACAGCAATACAAAAATAATGCAATTTACTGCTGTTCTATGGTGAGTTAGAAGTAAATGGGTTTTAAAACGCCAAAATCATGGTTATTTGCTCATTAAAAGTGCTGGCCCATCTGAAAAAAAATGTTGGCCCCTTTTCAAAATATTGATGGGCCACTGGCCCATTCTGACATATTTCTAGGTTGAACCCTGAAGCATTATATGCAAAGTACAAGAACATCGAACAACAGGTTCTTGAACAACAGATATGAAACAATAAATATCAGCTCATGAGCTATTTTCTGACAAATGAGTTGTAATTAGAAAAATCAGCTATGTTCTACCTTCAAATCAAGGAGTCACTCTTGTGGCTGTCGGATCTAAATTACATGAAATTCTGAGGTCAAATAATTTCTTGATGTATTGTTATGATTTACTGAATTAACTTCAGATCAGTCATATGATACTATTATTCGGTAACAAGACGTTTCGCCCCTATACCATTTCCGTATAAAAGCCTTAAGGCCATAGTATCTCACTGGTATTTTCTTGAGCACAAGTATTACTTTAGTTTAAACAGTATTTTATTCAACATATAAACATACACAATCAATTCATACATGGATAATATAAAGGATTCGATAACAAGCTAACTAGCTTATAGACATCGTCTCCTATTTAACATGTATTTGCAAGGATATACGAGTGCATAAGATTTCTAACAATAGGCAATTAAGAAACGTTTATATGAACATATACATTAATGTACTAGGAAAGTTTTGATGTGAGAACAGCATTCAATAAGAATGAATCGAATCATATATAAGAAATAAGCTTAGTAGAGAGAGAGAGAGAGAGAGAGAGAGAGAAGAAAAACAACAGATGTTCCCATTCATTTCCGTTCAACCCCGTGTCTCACCCGCATCCCGACAAAGATGTACCATTGGCATAGCAGCAAGAACAGGTCAATTACGTATGAGGAGTACTGAATCTTCCGGACTGGATAATATATTTGTGCACGCAATCAAAAATTTGTTTGTTCTCAAAGTCGGAAAGGGCTGGATTATCATTAGTCAATGTCCTTACAGGAAGATGAATTACGGTAGTTAATACTTGATTTCGTAGTATTACTTTTCTCTTTTATAATCTCGCGGTATTTTGTGGTGCGTGCGATGTAACTACTAGTATGAATTCTGTGCGGCAAAATTGTTTGTCTTTGCCACAAATGTCTCTAGTTCCGATAATATAAGGCTTCTCCAGTCTCTAAATTTTTCATCCCGTTTGGCGTCTAGCAGTAAGTTTAAGTCCAGGTACATAATACCACATGTTTCATGCAACTTTCTTCTCATTTGTTCTCTTTCATTTTCATATAATGGGCATTGTAATAAGTGATGAGTAACTGACTCAATTTCTCAACACTGACACTTATCATTTTGTTTTATTGTCGCACCTGCTTTAGCAAGGTGCGATATAGGAGTTCACTTTTCCGTCCGTCCGTCAGTCATTCCGTTCGTCCGTACGTCAGTCCGTCCGTCCGTACGTCCGTCCGTCAACAATTATGTCGACCCTAGAAATTAAGCTAATTTCTCGCAAACTTTGATACCTACAACCATTTAACCTTGCATAAAGTTTCTTCTTACACTGTTCTTGAGGGCTGTTGCACTTATTTTTACCCTTGACCTATATTTCACACCCTGCTGACTTAGTAAATTCTTACATTGAAGATTACGTCGACCCTAGCATTTAACCTTAATATCTCTGAAACTATGACAACATTTGATACCTACAACCATTTAACCTTGCATAAAGTTTCTTCTTACACTGTTCTTGAGGGCTGTTGCACTTATTTTTACCCTTGACCTATATTTCACACCCTGCTGACTTAGTAAATTCTTACATTGAAGATTACGTCGACCCTAGCATTTAACCTTAATATCTTTGAAACTATGATACTTATAGTCATGAGACCTTGCACAAAGCTTCTTCTTAGACTGTTCTTGAGGGTTGTTGCACTTATTTTTTCTCTTGACCTATATTGCACCCCCTGCTGACTTAGTAAAATCTGACATTGAAGATTGCGTCGACCCTAGCATTTAGGTTAATTTCTCACAAACTATGTATGATACCTACAGTCAGCATCAATCTTCTTCTTAGAATGTTCTTGAGGGCTGTTGCACTTATTTTTACCCTTGATGTATATTTCACACCCAGCTGACTCAGTAAATTCCTACATTGAAGATTACGTCGACCCTAGAGTCGACCCTAGCATTTAACTTAATATCTCGGAACTTATAGTCATGAGACCTGCATAGTCATGAGACCTTGCACAAAGCTTCTTCTTAGACTGTTCTTGAGGGCTGTTGCACTTATTTTTACCCTTGACCTATATTTCACACCCTGCTGACTTAGTAAATTCTTACATTGAAGACCCTAGTGTAGACCCTAGCATTTAACTTATATCTCTGAAACTATGATACTTATAGTCATGAGACCTTGCACAAAGCTTCTTCTTAGACTGTTCTTGAGGGTTGTTGCACTTATTTTTACTCTTGACCTATATTGCACCCCTGCTGATTTTGTAAAATCTGAAGATTGCATCGACCCTAGCGTCGACCGTAGCATTTAAGTTAATTTCTTACAAACTATGTATGATACCTACAGTCATCAAACCTAGCATCAATCTTCTTCTTAGAATGTTCTTGAGGGCTGTTGCACTTATTTTACCCTTGACCTATATTTCACACCCTGATGACCCTAGTGTCGACCCTAGCATTTAAGTTAATTTGTAGTTTTCAAGGTCAGCTCCATATCTTTCTTTTCATAGGCCCCAGACCTTTGAAACTCCATCAGTGCATGCACCTTACCACTGCAGGTCACCCCTAGCAAAACTAGGTCACTGTTACCTACTTTTACAAAAACAATACATTTTTACTTTTCATGTACCAAAGGTGTTTAAAACTCTATTGTACTCCATAATATTCAGGAAACTTGTCATATATGATACTATACATGATTATGCCAACAGAGGGGGTAGAAGGAAGATATACGCTGAGTGATAGGGATGGGTAGAGATTTTGTACCCGGGTACCCGAGCCCCTGTTACCCGCGGGTACCTGGGTACCCGTTACCATAGCATTTTCAGCATGTTCACAGTTAGAAAATATACATTTAGATCAAATGATA
The DNA here is from genome assembly GCA_963989385.1 of Ctena decussata. Taxonomy (NCBI): domain Eukaryota; kingdom Metazoa; phylum Mollusca; class Bivalvia; order Lucinida; family Lucinidae; genus Ctena; species Ctena decussata. The sequence continues at coordinate 61,924,478 of OZ022498.1, forward strand.
AACAGGGTATCTGTCATTTGCACACGTGAGCATGTGAAAGATGCGAAAATATATAAATAAACTCTGTTATAATATACAAAATGGTTATGCAATTTATGATTGCAATTTATACAAAACAGCAACACTAAATTTTACTCTATTTCTTGGAATTTTTATGAAATAGAATATTTATACATTGCATAAATAATAAGCAGTCGGGTAGCGGGTAGTAAATATGTACCCGGGAAATTGGTTTACTTGACCCGAACTTGGGTACCCGGGTACTCGTCCCAGCCCTACTGAGTGATATAACTGCCATTGAAATAGAAGGTTGCAACAGGCTGAAAAGAGACACTCAAGTAAAAAATATTTTTCTCTTTTCTTAGCGACCCTGTCACACAGGCAAGTAGGTATTTATGATTTATTTTCTTCTTTACAAACTGCAAACAAACATCATTCCAGAGGTGTAGCCAGGAAATAAAAACTATTATGCATGGCAAAGAGGACAGATTATGGAAAGGGGGGTTCAGGGTTTCCCCCTGAAAATATTTACCTTTAGGGTTCCTGTTAATGTATTCTTCTGATGCATATTTTCTAATTACAGACTTTCTGTATTAGACATATGGCTATTGTGCATAATGGCCAATATGTTGATATATTCTACCTTTGTGCCCCTAAACAACTGCATCACTCAGCATAAAATTCAAAATTAAGGATTCTTTTAACTATTATGGATTTTCATTCTTGCACACTTATGCATTTGCGCACATGTGCATTCTTACACGCACACATATTCATTACCCATTACATGCAGTTGACATTTTTTATGTTCTTCTCTTGCACAGTGTTCACTAGTTTCCAAAGGAGAGGTTTCATGCATCAAATGAACATTGTGATATTATACTTCATGCATCTTATAAATCATTTTCATTGTCCTGTGATTTTGCTTGATAACACATAAATATTTGATACATTTGCAATAATCCTTCAATGCTGTAAGTCACCTTACGAGTATTTGTCATGTACTTTCATTATCAGAAGTTGACTGTTTGCAGTTTGAAACTGTTACTACTAACAACTAATACTATTATGAGTTATTTCAGGCAAAATCTATAGAGCGAAGTTAGTGACGTCACACACCTGGTCAGTAGAGAGTTGTCCATCTTACAGCAAGGATACTGCAGGACGTATTTCAATAGAAAATATAAACCAATGCTATAGCTGCTACTTCAAGCAAAATCTTTCCCAAACTGATATTTTTCTGTTAATTTATATGGCTGGTCAATGATTTCTGATACCATTACATGATTTCTGATATGCTAAAATAAGTGAATTTTATGAAATTTGGCAATGGTGTCTGCAAGATACTTGATGAAAGTAGTAAATTATCTCGGTATTTATCCAGAAAAGATAACTAAAAAACCAAGTTTGAATTTTCAAAACACATTCTGTCATTATTTGACAGAATTTCAATCATTTTGGCCGCTAAATGCACATATTTTGGATTTAAATTATTTGTCTCCATTATACAGGTTAAAGCTAAACTCTTGATCAATACCTGTTCTGTGACGTCATGGCACAAGCTCTTTACTTAACATATATGCAGTTAAGTTCATATATGTTAAGTGCAATTTTTATTTTTGTTTCTATAAACATTCTAAACATTGTTTATATTTTATTCTTTTTCAGCAGTTGATCCTTACCTGGTACTCAACATATATATGAACTTTCAAGGCACAGAACAATGCCTTGAACTTATGCAAATTGGTCTACATTTCTGCAGCATACATATATGTTAAGGACCATTTATGCATGTTGTTGGAGCATTGTTTTTCAGCAGTTGATACTAAATATGATAACTTAACATATATGTGTACATTAAATGCTTTGACCTAAGTGCTGTGCTGATGCATAGGCTAATATTGGAACTTTGAAAGAGTTAAGTACATACATATATGTTAAGCACTATTTTAAACCTTAATTTGCATGACACTCATATTACAGTAGAGCCTCAATGGCTCAAACCTTGATGGCTCATTAACCCTGCCTGGCTGGAACTCTTTCCTTGGTCCCTAGAGGTCACTTTATATAGAATTTAACCCTGGATGGCTAGAACTACCCTTCGGGTGAATCACAGTATTATGGCCACATGGGTTGCACTTAGAGGTGAAAAATGAACATTTCAGAATTATTATGAAAACATGTATTTTCTAATGTTTAGTACCTCTAGTTTATATCACTACCAGGGTTTGTTCCTGGGAAGTCGATCAATATATATTTTTCAGCTTTTTGTGCCACTGGGTAAAAATGGTTACGGACACTACAAGTGATGTATAACACACCAGAAAAATTGCAATGAGCCTATAACAATGAACAAAAAATATTTTAATCATGACAAGAAGCTTGAAGTTATTGAACAAGTGGCTTTTTGTTGAAATCATAAATGTTAAAATATAAACTAAAAGAAGATACATTATCATACTCATTAAGACATAAATTTGATCGCTTAACATTTGCTGTTATTTTATAAATTTCTGAGTAAAAATAAATCAAGATCTATTTAAGCAACATTCTAGAGTCCTTCTCACCAACAGAAGAGAAATATTTGTCCATATAGTTTTGAGGATATTTTTTTTTTACAAAATATCATTGTTAACAAGCTGGTTACGGACTCTACAATACTATACTAAATATATAATTTTGTGAAATACCACCAATATATGCATTTTATTAGCATGACTCATGTGTAATTCTTGAATTTATCACTGAGATCATTCCAGAGCAAAAAAAAAAAGGCATAAAATGTTTTGTTTTAAGTTCGACAGGTATTCTTAATTCATGAGTTGTCAAATATACAAATTTCGATTAAAGCATAAAAACATCAAGCCATTAATAGCTTAATGTAGATGGTTTTAGAATAGGATTTGTTGAGTTTTTACAACATCTTGAGGGTTTTTGTCGCACCTGCTTTAGCAAGGTGCGATATAGGAGTTCACTTTTCCGTCCGTCCGTCAGTCATTCCGTTCGTCCGTACGTCCGTCCGTACGTCCGTCCGTCAACAATTACGTCGACCCTAGCATTTTAGTTCATTTCTCGCAAACTATGTTACCTACAATCATCAAACCTGGCATAAAGCTTCTTCTTAGAATGTTCTAGAAGGCTGTTGCTCTTATTTTTACCCTTGACCTTTATTTTATGCTACGTCTCGCCGTCAACAATTACATCGACCCTAGCGTCGACCCTAACATTTTAGTCCATTTCTCGCAAACTATGATACCTACAATCATCAAACCGGGCATAAAGCTTCTTCTTAGAATGTTCTAGAGGGCTGTTGCTCTTATTTTTACCCTTGACCTTTATTTTATGCTCTGCTGACTTTGTAAAACAGTCCATCAACAATTACGTCGACCCTAGCATTTAAGTCCATTCCTTGCAAACCATGATACCTACAGTCATCAAGCCTGGCACACAGCTTCTTCTTAGAATGTTCTAGTGGGCTGTTGCTCTTATTTTTACCTTGACATATATTTCATGCTCTGCTGACTTTGTGTAACCGTGCCTCAACAATTACGTCAACCCTAGTGTTTAAGTCCATTTCTCGCAAACTATAGTCTTGACTACTGTGGAAGTGCATGGCAGGTGCGACATAGCATTCCGCGGAATTCTTGTGTTCCTCTTGTATAAATAATATTCATTTAAACGTGTATATCCTGTTCTCATCTGGGTAATTACTTTTTCACCTAATGAAGACTGAAATGTATGCTTTATTTTGTATTCCACCTTTGGCCTGTAACTAAATAACTGCCTCCCCCTTTCTGACATCTCCCACATCTCTTGCCACAAGTTTCTTACTCCCAGACTCTCTAGCTGTTGCCTTAACATCTCACAGAGTGGTAATCACTGGTAAATCTTCCTTCTCTTTGGCTTCTTGTGCTGCTTCCTTAGCAAGCTGATCAGCATCTTCATTTCCCTGAATATCTGAATGTCCTGGGGTTCATTATAAGGGCTTCTATGTTTACACAGATAAACGGTAACAGTTCGTGTATATGTGTTAAACGTTTACAAAATTTACACAATGTTTAACCGAACCTGAACACCCGTTAAACCACCAAGTTATAACATCTTACACAGTCGTGTGTGTATAATGACCTTGCCCCTCGCACCTCAGCGGAACGTATCCATAGCCACAGTAAAGTGGCGCCGTCTTACATAGTCTTAATGCACTTGAAGGCGTCCTTGGAAACATCTATTAAAATATTTATTTTCTAAATTCCGAGTACTATATGCAAACCAGAGATATGTACACGTTTGGACCGAAAACTCTTACGTCATAATACGCAGCTAGTTCAACAAGGTACAGATCAAAGGCAAGGTAATCTCTGCCGACAACACATGTTGTGCAGTTGAAAAATTAGGACTATCTCAGTACGTTTGTTTCACAGAATAAGCTTACCGCAAAGGTGAGATAATTGCGTCTTGTAACATTGACAGTAATTATCAATTAACGGGATTATTATGTCCGATGTTTTATAAATCTAATCCATATAATTAAAATACTGTCGAAATAATTGCTGTCATTGGACATTGGTCAATAGAAAATACGTTGAAACTACGTTTTTTTAAATGCCGTCGGTTACTGTAAACTTCGAGTTGACCCCCATGATTGGTTACACATTGTGGTGACATATAAAGGTATGGTGGCGTCTCATACATGTCCGATACTAAGAATAATATTCAACGGTAATGGTCGTTTAAACGGAATCGTTTCGTTTTCTTGCGCTCGTGTAAACGTTTACAGTATTTTGTAAACGTAGAAGCCCTATTCATTATATTACTACATGTACTTCTAACCCTCATTGCTCCAGCTCTCTTATATCTGCCTTTATCCCATGAATTGTATCCCTCTGACAACCTGCCTCCCAGCCTAATGTTAGCTGATCAATTGCCAACTGACTATCTGAAAAAATGTGTAACTTATTTCACGGGGGTAAATCAATACGTGAAGAGACAACCTAGTCTTGCGTTTCCGGGCGTATTTGGTAAAAGTCTTGCCACGGTGTACTTTCGTTTTTGATGAAACATTATGTCAACACGAGTGTTTTGGTGAAATAAGTACCAATTATAAGCATGACGGGACATTTATAGAAAAAGTGAACTGGCCACGCTTTGGAGGATTCTTTAAAGTTAATATTCGTTAAAAATGTTTCACGTGAGATGCAGTAGTTAACGTGCCAATTCGGTTCTAGTTTGTCAAGGTAGTGTACATTCTTTTACGCTGGCTGGTTGAAGGTAGGAATTTTCTTTCTTTTGAATCAATCTGAACTTTTTCGTCTCTTTTTCTGACAAAATTAGCTTCCTCTGTGATTGTTTATATGTTACACTCTAAGAACGTGTTGCAGGATGCGTTTCCATGCATAAAAACAACGGTTTACGCACATGATTTCCTAGTATAGACCTGTATATGTCCATTGTTAATAAGTGCAAATACTAGTATTGCTCCAATGATTACTTTTCATTACAAATGAGTACTTAATATATACTTGCTCGAAACTTTGGAAACTGGCAGTCTGAAGGTTAGAATTTTCTTTCCTCTGAATCAATGTGACCGACTTATAGGCTCTTGTTATGATTAAAATAATGTAAATGTAAGAATGCGTTGCGCCTTGCATTATATTGCCAAAAAATAACGGTGTAGGCCTATCCCACTTATTTCCAGTAGATGGTAGATGCAAGTTGGCATTTCATTAGTAAAAATACTGTTAATGCTACGAAGAACACATAAAATGAGTATTTAACATATAATAGCTAATCAGAAAAGAAAACAACTAATATTTTCGGACCTGAGGTGACTTCCCACCAACTGCGTAATTCCACTGTTTGCCAAATGAATATTGATGTCCTAAAGTTTTACAACGTCTTGATTTTGCTGTGAGGCGATGTTGTCAAGATTTCTGGCAATATGGCCAGCAGTGCGGACCCCAATCAGACTGTTCCGGAAGAAAAGTCTATCTTGGGTCTACACTGTTTGCTTAGATAACAGTGTCCTAATATTTGTTGTCAATGTGGTAGGTCACGTCATGTCTATACGGCATCGGGCAGAAGTCAAACGGTGTAGACCCGGATCAGTCCGGCCAGGGTGTCCACTTAGAGAACAATTGTTGTGTTGGAACGGTATTGTGTACAAACTAAATCTTTAGAAAATTACTATCATACAGCCGTTTTGCTTACCGTAAGAAACTGCACCAGATTGTATATTGTACTGTTATGTAACCATGTAGTTTATATTAATACAATATTGTTTAAACCAAATCATCAATCTTATCTGTGCACATATAAAATTGTCAGTTCTTTTGTAAGGAGCGACAGCAGTGTAGTGGATAACGCGCTGGACTACCAATCCAGGAGTCGTAAGATCGATTCCCTGCTTCTCCGGTCCTTTCGAATGAGACTTCAAACCGATGTCCTGTCTCCGTATGACCTAGTTGTTGGTGGGACGTTCAACCCAAATTCACATACACAGTTCTTATGTATTCGATTCTACAGCACGAGCAATAATTAGCCCCACTCTCAAAATCCAAAACTTTTGTGAATAATACCACACTTTCCGTGAATAATCCATTACAGAAATCACAATATCCATTTTTTTCGAAAATATCACAAGTGTTATATTATCAGAGTAATTTTCATCGGTATAATTTTGTTTGTCTCTCTCCCAGTTTACATGTACATTTCACCAAAATAAAACCTATTTAAATAATAAGGGATAAATAAGCAGACCACGTTTGCTACGTTATCAGACCATACGAGCGTATCATAAACCTGTTTTCTCCGTATCACTAGTGACAATATAGTGGCAAGAAAACTGTGCCCCAAGCCTTGCGCCTGGCCCTAAAAGGACACGCCACTAAAGGGAATGGTTTGTTCAAAACGCCAGAACTCTCAAAACACATTTTCAGGGTCCCACTAGCCAAAATACATTGCAACTGAGCCTGTATAAAGGGGCTACGTGTCTTTAACAGCCACAATTTGTCCTTCCCTTGGGTGACCCTTTAAGACAGGTTTGGCTATATTATAGTGTTGCATGTATACGAATTTGAAAGAAAAAAAGTTCCGATGGTAACCGACAAGTCCACTTTTCACTAAGGCTGATTGCCCATTCGGTCTCCACAGTATAAATACGTTCTGAATAGTAAGATCCTTTGGAAGCAAGGAATACATCAAAGAACAGAAAATAGCAGACTCGGTTTAATTGAGTCTGTTCATGACTAGTAATGACTTGTGCGACACCAGCCACGCCCCCTAGCACAGGTTTAAGCGGAACTCTATTTTTTAAGATACTCAAATGAACTCAATGATCCCTAAGGACCAGAAAATATAATCTGCACTATGATGATGTACGTGGGGACGTTTTACGGCCGCCACACGGCCTATTTTGCTACAACTGGCTGCTTACTGATACCCTTTACCATATGACTGCTTTAGAAATATTGACATAAACCATCTCGGCAGCACTTGCCTTATAAAAAATAAGCTTAGCATATTCTGTACCAAGATACAGTGAAGGCTATAAGAAAAGTTTACCATTCTTTTTAAAAGGTGAATGATTACACTTTCAAGGGAAGCAACTCTGCTTTTAATAATTGCATCCTCTTTCAATGAGATCAAATATTAAGGGAAAGACTTTGCTCATCGAGGCGCGTAAATGACCTCACGTCCCTTCAAAATTTTATGATAGTTGTCCATACAGCAAATTAGAAAATTGGCATTTCACTGTATTGATTCCACAGGTCTAATGGGTCGTTCATGCAAACAGAATGTCTGTGATGAGACTGTGCCACCGCCCGGCCCACCACACAAGCTGATTTATGTTTGCATAAGGATGCTGTGGACACCTCTTACATTAAAACCTGCGCATGTTACTGCATTTTTAGCTCGCCTGAACAAAGTTCAGGTAGAGCTATTGCACTACCCCCCGGCGTCGGCGTCAGGGGCGGCGTTGGCGTTGGCGTTGGCGTCGGCGTTAGCAAAATGTAAAAGTTTTACGTTAAAGTTTTATGTGATGGGCAAGGCGCTGTCAGGCGAGCTATCCTGTCCCTGTGACAGGTCTTGTTATGTTCAGTATAGATATTCGAAATGTTGACCGCATCCACATCATACGAGTTACATTATACTCTATGGTGACGCAAGGCATTTATTTTGGCTTAATTTGGTGGGATGGGGCGTGTAAAATGGTAGTGGCAGTACCGACATTTAAAAGAAGAAAAAAAAACTAAAAAAAATTGTGTAAGACAAGCACGATGCCCCCGTATGATGCCTGTCACAGGGCTGTGTACATCACTAAAATATCCATTAACAGCAAACGCTATCGCGTCACATGCATACCACATTCAATTCAATTACTGCACATGCCTCTTCAAGTGCACATCATGATAATTTCTGAGGCATATGACTATAAGCGCACATATTTTACTGAATACCATTTCGTTTATTTGTTTACAAGACCTGAAAATGCTGTTGACTCTTTCAGTTTTCATTCGTTAAGATATTCTATCCTATGATATAAGTAGCTTTTCTCCTTTGCTTCAACTTTAGATTTGCTTTCTTAAAAATATATTAATTCGACATGCGCTTATAAGACAGAAAGATTTCTACAAGTATTTGCCTCCGTTTCAAAAACGTTTAGCGCACAGGCGCTCAAACAGTCGTAATTACATTTGTAATCCGTCGGTTACGATATTTGCATTATGATTATGCAAACATATACACTGCTCGAAATATTTAACAGAGCAACTGGTATTTTCCCAAAGACATAACGGTAACACATACCCAGTTCAAAGGCCCATAAATCTGACTGCCAGTGGCCAAGAATTTCCTATTCTTTTGCAGAATTTTTAAGAAAAAAGATCTACCATGAGTGTGAGGTACGGATGGACAAATCTGTCCCTCGGGTCACTGTTTAGCATCACTGGGCAAGCCTCGTGATGCTAAACTATGACCCTTATGATAGATTTTCTATCCGTACCTCACACTCATGACAGATTCTTATATTATCGTATGACGTCGCTGCTATTCAGTGGATAACGTCGTATAATAAAAATCATATGACCACACGTGTAATAACACTTTGGCGCGTAACGTAGCGTCTTTGACAACGTCCATGTCAACAATGCATTTTCTTATTGAAATAATGTTCAGTTTGAAGGCGTTAAAATCTCAATTTAAAGGGTGATATGATAAACAGAATCTTACACTCGTGGGCATTTCATGTGAAATTTATGAAACTTGCCAAGGCTCGTTTCATAAATTTCACATGAAATGACCACTCGTGTAAGATCCTCTATTTATACCTGTCAAAATAAAACTTACACATTTTCATTAAACTCTAATTATGCGTACAAAGTTTGATAAGAATCCATTGAAAACTGTAGGAGGAGTTGATCACATGAATTCCATACCCTTCGTATAGTACAAGAAAAAAGAACTGTCCAAAATGACAAGCTCAAAAGGCTTTAATTCTGTCAAAACTAAATGCACTTCCTTTAAAACACACATGTCCATTTTCATTATTTCTGCAACATATGTACAAAGTTTGAAAGGCATACCATAAAAAATGAGAAGAACCGCTTATAGAAACGCTATAACTTAAAGTGTGATGTATAGACGAATTGACAGACAGACGGACGGATAGGAACAAATATTAAGGCCCTTGAATACACTCACGGGGGCATAAAAGGGAAAAATGGGACAACGCCATTCGTACATGAGTCAAAAGATACCTCATATGAACTCTCATTTTTGGCACGTGGAATAATGGCTTATTATCCACTTTCAGGTAAAGCCACTAGACATAGAAATGAAGGGTAGTTGCAGACTCTTATCCGCTTCATTTCAATTGCCGATCGTTTGTGACAATGGTGGTCAGAGAAAAAAACATTTGGTTCTGCTTCGGGTTTACTCTCGTACGGACATTTTTTTGTTAAAATTCTCGACTCAACGTATTTCTAATATAGAATGTATACTCTGACTCATACATTTGTGAATCCGCCATATACATGGGTTAAAAACATGAAGAACTCTGACTATGTCAAAGAAAATGTCACAGCATAAACTGTCAAATTTATCGTACATTAAAATGCGTAGTTGTTCTCTTCCTTAAAACGATGAAAAATAATTTGATTACGAACAGAAAGAATATTAAACCGAAGCTTAAATTAACATGAAAAATATAAACAACCTTCGCATCTTCTTTGATTCCTTTCTAAATTTGTTCCAAAGTCACATGTACTTGAAATCAACAGACAGAACGGCATTTGTGACCGAATTAACTCGCATGATTTACACGGAAGTGCCGTTTCTATTGCATATATCTCGAAACAAATTACTACCAAATAGCTTGCGCTCATTGACAACACCATTGCAAATGTGGTTTTTGAAAAAAATGAGATTTTTACTCCATGAGTCGCAAAACTGTGGCAATACTTACAGAAAATTAACGTAATTTTGCAAGACTAGGGTGTCCCTTCACGTATTGATTTACCCCTGTGTATTTGTACTGGTATTTCTTCTGTAAAATTTATTGTGTGTGTAGTTGAGGGTCATTTTTATTGCAATTAACTCTCCCTAGAGTATTGACCCACGGCTGCTGACTGGCTGTTTCAGTAGAACTGGTTTAAAATGTCCTGGAAGGTAAATACAAGATCCCGCTCCACACGGACCAGGGTTCCTTAAACAAGACCCATCAGTGAAAGCTATTACCATGCTCTCGTCACACTTCTGAATAAATCCGCCTGTGATTTCTCTGGACAAAGCTTCTTGATCTGACGTTCTTGATTTCAGTGAACCCAGTCAAGATAATTAAATTTATTTTAAAGGCTATGTATCGAAATTCCTGTTTTAGATATCATGTTTGCTATATAAATATTCATCCTTCCAAATGGGGATATTTTATGTTCAGTTTCGGCTAATTCTGTAAATCTGTCCCAACTCATTTTTATCCCCTGACCGAAAAGTCTGGGGATATTGCGATGAGCCTGGCGTCTTTCTGTCCCCAAATGTTTTCTTGTCCACTCTGTATCTTGAATACCCTTTGGAATATTTTCATGAAACTTCTCAGTTATGTAGAACAGGTCATGAAGATGTGTCACGTACAAGAATGACAACTCGTGCTATTGTACTTTTTGAGTTATCTCCCCTTTTGTGACTTTTGGCAGATTCTTGTCCACTTTGTATCTTGAATACCCTATTTTCATGATACTTTACAGGTATGTAGAACAGGTCATGGCGATGTGTAGTGGACAAGAATGACTACTCTTGCTTTCTTACTGTTTGAGTTATTTCCCCTTGATGGACACCTTTTGAAATATTTTCATGATACTTTACAGATATGTAGAACAGGTCATGATGATGTGTTGCTAACAAGAATGACAACTCTTGCTTTCTTACTTTCTGAGTTATTTCCCCGTGATGATTTTAAGTGTGATTTCATGTCTGCTCTATAACTTAAATACCTTTTGAAATATTTTCATGAAAGTAAAAAGTATGCAAAGACCAGGAACTGAAACAATCAAAATCCAAATCCAGCCCTCAAACCATAGTTGGAAACAACTAAGATTACAAATAATCAAGATACAGAGAACATATGGCCAACCGAGTGAGCAGCTTGTTCCCAAAAGGTGGCCACTCAGCAACCCAAACCGAACCAAAAATAATAAGAACATACATAAGGTAAAACATCACAGAAACTCTGACACCAAAAACAGGCAACAGAGAACCACAACAGATATGTAGAACAGGTCATGACGATGTCACGAACAAGAATGGCAACTCTTGCTTTCTTACTTTTTGAGTTATTTCCCCTTGATGGTTTTAGCTGTGATTTTGTGTCCACTCTATAACTTGAATACCTTTTGAAATATTTTCATGATACTTCACATATATGTAGAGCAGGTCATGATGATGTGTCGGGAACAAGAATGGCAACTCAAGCTTTCTTACTTTCTGAGTTATTTCCCCTTGATGGTTTTAGCTGTGATTTTTGTGTTTGCTCCATTACTTGAATACCTTTTGAAAAATTTTCATGATACTTCACAGATATGCAGAACAGGTCATGCAAATTTGTCTGATACATGGATGACAACTCTGTCATTCATACAGTCCAAGTTATTTCCCTTTGGAAGTTTAAGCTGCAGTTAGCTGCCTCTGCTTTATGTCTGTATAACCCTGGCTTGCTGTGCAATTTTAATACCCTTATAACGTTTAGAATATTGATGATGATGCCATAATATCTTATCATGTTTAACTTTCTGTGACCCCTCAATACCCCCCCCCCCCCCCACACCCCCATTTTTTTTCTCCCAGATTTGGGTTCTTTGATTCTTTGTCCAAATTCACTTACTAGAGGGCTCAAAATTAGATTTGTAGGGCTTGTACTTTAGAAGTTATTCACACATTTTGAAATGTTGAGTGTATCATATGCTATACCTTGTATACATGGTGGCTGTTTGAGATTTTACCTCTTTTTAGCGGTCTGGCATACTGTTTTGGTCTGAGTGTTAGATAATCATGCATGTGTTAATCAGATAATGTAAATCAGAAGCATAAAAGAATGACAATATATTAATTATGTGTTTTGAAGTGCACCTTGTTTACCAAAGCACAAGGGGCCTTTGGTCGGGGGATTTGCCATCTCCTTTGATGGCTATTTTTCATCATCACCTTTGCAGCCTGTCTCACTGTCAATTCCTCTCTTCTAATTTCAAGGGGTTTAACTCCAGCTTCCACCTCCAATGCTTCTATACCAGCTGTTCCTGGAACCCCCAGGCATATAGCTAGACCTTTTCTCTGCACTTTATCAAGAGAACTGCAATTGCCAATGTGCCAGACAGCTACTGCGTATTCCAACTGCGGTGCTACAAGAGTCTTGTAGAGCTGGATCATGCACTTGGAACTGATCGCCTCTGTTTTCTTACCCTTCTCAGTAAATCCAGTGACCACTGGGCTTTCTGCTCAACCTGTTCTGTGTGACTGTCAAACTTCAATTTCTCATCTAGAGTAACACTTAGAAGTTTTGGCTTGGGGTTATAATTTACCTTCTGACCATCTATAGTAAAATCATATACATGTGTAGCTTGGCCTCTTCAAGAATCTGATTATCAAGAGAAAAAACACAAAATTCTGTTTTGACGATACTTAATTTCAGCTGCCATTTACTTGCCCACAGTAAGACCTGTCTAAAGTCTTCCTTCAGATTTTCTATTAATTCTTCTACACTCTTTCCTGACTTCCATATTGTACCATCATCTGGGGATTTAACTTTTTCACATTTTACATTGTCATAGCAGTCTGCTATATACAAACTGAATAACAGGGGCAAAATAACTGAGCCTTGGGGAAGTCCAATCGCTGTACTGAAGTCTGGAGCTCTCACACTGCTCAGGGTAATGGATGCTGTCCTTTAAGTAAGAAAATCCCTTATCCAAGACTAAATTCTCCCCATGATTCCCATTTTCAGAAGTTTAAACATCAAGCCCTCTCACCAGACACTGTCATAAGCTTTTTCAGTATCTATAAATAGTGCTGCTGTATGTTCTCTCTCATTGAAACCATTACAGATGTCTTGTGTGTATCTCAGTGGAGCATCTGTGGTGCCTCTGAACCTCCTGAATCCTTCCTGCTCATTGTCCAATATATTTGAAATGCTTAATATAACCGTATAATCTATATGTAACATTTACAAAGGTAACCGGTGAGACTGATTGGCCTGTAAGCCCCTGGGTCATGGTAACTCTTCTTTCCACTCTTACGTAAAAATTTCACCTCTGCTTGTTTCCACTTGACTGGCATTTTTGATTGGTTGATTGGTTCCAAGACATTCGGAAGATTCGCAGTACTATGATCCTATGATTATAGCAGCTGGTTAAGGTAATGATGGGTACATCTCCATGTTTTCCTGCCACAGACGACAAAATTTACGTCTGAAAAAATTCAAAAATATGTCTCATCCAAGCTATATCATATTGAAAATTCAAAAACTAGAGGGCAAACAGTGTAGATCTAGATGAGGTGGCTCCTTATGAGCCACCTCATCAGGATCTGCACTGTTTGCAAATTCTGCCATTTTCATCACTTTTGTGATTTCATTTTTGTTTCCCTGAACAAAGTAGCCCTTCTGAAATGGAATCTGCTTTAAAAGGAAAGAATTTCCTCCTAGAGGAACAAATTCTTTCTTAAAGAGTTGATCCTCTAATTGCTAAGGGAGGTGAAGAAGAAAATGGTTGAGTTTCTTCCCCTGAAAGTGTACCCATTTACCTTAACCCATTGCATTCTGGGTATTTTTTGTCGTCTGCTGAAATTGTCGTCTGCATCAAAAATCAAGAATATTTTGACAGTATTGGTCTAACCAACTTTGTAGAAATGATGTCTAGGCAGCAAACAGTTTGGGGCCTGATCTGGGTCCAAACTGTTTGCCAAGATATCCCTAAAGGGGTATCCGGAATGGAATGGGTTAAGGTATGCCTAATTGGCCAATGTGTGAGGTAATGATTTAAGGTTTTTTCTACTTTACAGGTGACTGTATCTCTTGATGACATCCTTAGAGATGGACTTGTTTCGAGCCAAGAGTTTAGTGAGTATGTTGTAGCAAACACATACTCAGCTCTTAATAACTTGGTGTTGAGAAAAGACAGCAATGATGTTAAAACGTGCAAGGTTGAAAACGTAAGAAGTAAACATGTTACAGATTCTGTAAATCCAATTGACAAAGCCTTGTCTAACAGAGATTATGACTTTATTCTTCGACTTGGGAAAGGAACTCAGCCCCCAAGGCATAATCCAGCAGATTTCCATAGAATCAAGTGTAATACAGACAGAAGTGTTGATCAAGGTTTGGGAATATTTTTAAGTCAGGATCACACTTTGAGAGGTTGGAATTCTCCTCCTGTTCTGCTTCAGCAGTCGGTTGAAGCTGAAGCAGCAGCCTTGCAAGCTGAAGCGGCAACCCTGCGTTCGACAGGAGGAAATGTTTTACATAGTGAAGGTAAAGGCAAAGACGGTGATGATAAAAAGAAAGAGCGAACAGGTCCGAATCAAGAACAGCTGGACCTTGTGAAGGAGTACTATATTTTTACCGTAAGTTGGAGTTCCAGATAATGATGGCAGTGCTCCAGATAAGAAGGGATAAAGGGATTAATTTAGGGATAAATTTCCATATTCAATAAAAACATAGGTTGTCACCCATCATTAGAACCGTCTCGGGGAGACGGTTCTAATGAGGGATCACAACATATATTTTCTTTGAGAAATAAGGAAAATTATCTTTGAATTATCTTCAATACTCATCCTTATCTGGAGCACTGGATATTGATGGTAATTTTGAGACAATTGCTGTAAATTTTTCATGAAATTTCATGTTGTGGTCCCTCATTAGAATATGGGTGAAAGTTTTCAGGATTATTCCTGATTTCAGGATTTTGGGACCAACTTGCCCTATATAAAATACCCTAATTTGCTTAAATATTGGGACACCTAAAAACAATTAATTTTTTTTTCATTTGGAACAAATGAAAAATTAAGGGTTTTAGGTGTCCCAATACTTCAGCAAATTAGGGTATAGGCCAATTTACCATTTCAGGATTTCGAAATTTTGAATTGAGGATTCCTGTATTTTAGATCTTTTGGCCATATTAGAATCTTCACTGTTGTGACTACCTTACAGAGATGGTTCTAATGAGGAGCCACAGTATACATTTTGTCTCCCTGTGACTAACAGAAGCAAAGCATATGAGCCGTGACATGAGAAAACCAACAAAGTGGTTAAGCACCCAGAGCAGACTCAAATCAGCCTGGGCATCATCCAAGTTTGATCAGACTCTTCGCTAAGTGCTTAAAGGGTAGCTAAGGGTCTAACCTACCTCCATGTGGACAGCAAAGACTGATCGGACTGGGCAGATGCCCAGGCTGGTCTGAGTTTGCGCTGGGTGCACAACAAATTTGTTGGTTTTCTCGCGTTGCGGCTCATATGTGTATTTGCTTTTATATCATAAATGGGATAACTTCCATAGAGTTTTCTGGTTCCGTCCTGTTTTGTGACACTGCACAGATAGGTGAGACCCTTCTTTTCATGGAATTCTCGTTATGCAGAGATACGGTAAATTATCCTTGAAGTATTATAAAAACCCATTCGTGTTTGGAGCACTTCCAAAGATACAATATTGCTTCTCTAAAAATGTCTTCTCAATATGTCTATAAAAAATGGAGCATTAATTAGAAGAAAGATGATACTCCTGAATAAGAGAGAGCTCTACAGAAAGTGCGTTTTTATGCCCCCGAAGGAACTTCGGGTGGCATATTAAAATCGCACCGTCCGTCCGACCGTCCGTCCGACCGTCGGTCAGTCCGTCCGTCTGTTACAAATCGTGTCTCAGCGATAAATTCAAAACTACTGATGCAAATTTGATGAAACTTCACAGAAAGGTAAAGCATAATGAGAAGGTGTGTCGCGCGCAAGACTCAGGTCCCTACGCCCAAGGTCAAGGCCACAATTGGGTCAAAAGTCAAATTGTGTCTGAAAATCGTGTCTCAGCGATAATCTTAAAACTACTGAACCAAATTTGATGAAACTTCACAGAAAGATAAAGCATAGTGAGAAGGTGTGTCGCGCACAAGACTTAGGTCCCCATGCCCAAAGTCAAGGCCACAGTTGGGTCAAAAGTCAAATTGTGTCTCAAAATTGGGTCTCAGTGATAACTTATAAACTACTGAAGCAAATTTAATGAAACTTCACAGAAAGATGAAACATAATGAGAAGGTATGTTGCACATAAGATTTGGGCTGCCAAGTTCAAGGTCAAGGTCACAATTAGGGGTCAAAGGTCAAATCTCGCATCTGTGATAACTTAAAAGCTGCAGAAGTGAATGTCATCAAACTTCACAGAAAGGTAAATCATTATGAGAAGGTATGTTACACACAATATTTATGATCCCAGATCCAAGGTCAAAGTCACAATCTGGGGTCAGAGGTCAAATTATGTCTCGGCAATTATTCAGAAAAGTACCAAAGCAAACTTTAAAGAAAGATAAAGCCTAATGAGAAGATTTGCCATGCACAAGACATAGGTTCCCATACCCAAGGTCAAGGATGCAACACAGTTTGGTTAGTGGTTGAATTAAGTCCCGTCGAATCGTCTTAAACTTCCAAAGTGCATTTAAATGTTACAGAAAAGTAAAACGAAGAATGTATATCATGTGCAAGACCCAGGTTCTGTGCCCAAGGTCAAGGTCACAGCTAGGGTCAAAGGTCAGTTGAAGGGGCCGTCGGGGGCATTTGTTACACACTGTAACATTTCTTGTTCTATTATAAAAATGGTAATGCCTCTTTGTTTGGTGTAATACAGTCAACCCTCTTTATAAAGGCACTCGCCGGGCCGCGTAGCGCAATTGGTAGGGCACCTGACTCATAAGTCAGAGGTCCTGGGTTCGAAACCCGGTCTGGCCACATACTTGTCGTTTCTCCTTCCGCTGATTCAAGAAGGGCAGTTGTCAGTTACCGGCAAAAGTATGTGCACTTAGTACTGGTAAATCGGTTAGGAGGACTAAGCCTGCCCAGGAATAGTGTGGTTAGGTTAACTGACTGTCCCGACATGATCTTAGCTGTTTACGGTAGACGTTAAGCAAGAAATCAATCAATCAATCAATTAAATGATTGAGAAAAAGTTTTTTGAAGCTCCTGAATGATTCAAAGCCATTAACATCAGAACCTAAATCTATAGTTGAATTTTCCAACATCTAGATGAGGCGGCTCATAATGAGCCATCTCATCTGGATCTACACTGTTTGTCCTGTACTTTTTGAATTCTCAAGATGATGTGGCTTAGACAAAAGGTATTTGAAATTTTGCAGGCATAAATTTTGTCATCTACTTTTTTGTTGCTTTAAAAGTTAAAATATCTTTGTTTTGTTTCAGACTCCGAAAGTGGTGAAAGAAGGTGAAGATTTTGCTGCTGGTTTACATCATGACAAGATGGTCTTTGAGAACTATTATTATAAAAAACCCAAGATCACTCAGTAAGAAAACTTTACCCTTTATAATGTCTCCCAACCATGTCAGGGGGAGGTGGAGTTGGGGGGGGGGGGTGGGGGTACATATTGCATATTGTTTTTGGTGCGGATCCCGTCTGCGTCCATATAGCTTCTTGTCTGCACTCTATCTCCTGAAGGGATGGATGGATGTCTTTTGACCAATCTTGCACAGATACCACCCCCTGAAACCTCCATACTACCAAATTCCCGACTTCCGAGATCCGAGGCAACAGTACCTGTCACGTGAAATGATGGCAACAGGAAAGTGGACAATTTTTTTTCATTTTGCTACTATTTAGAAAAAGAACAGTGAGCTGAAAGTTTTGGAAGAAGCAAAGCAAACTCCACTGATATTTTCACCATCTTCATTCAGTTAGATAGCATCTCCCAATGCCAGAAAAAATGTATTTACACAGGAAACATCACATGAGAAACACAAAACCAGTCTTCAATCGCCGATTTCTTGGCTCCTGCTTGGTGAAATCACATAGTGGATATTTCTGTACATACCATAAACATTCCTTGTCTCAAAACAGCAAAAGATATTATTCAACTCAAACATGCTTCCACAGAATATTGTCCCAAACAACTTGGGGTCGTATCGTATGGATGCAACCGACTTCAGTATGTGTGTCTGGAGGATGCACCGACTTAGGGGAGCTTTTACTGCAAATGATGCAACATACTTAGAAATATGCGACAGAAAATGATGCAACAGGCTTCTTGGAAATAAGAGTTACGGTACTAACCCAGAGGACAAAATTCTTCATGAAATTTTGTAGGCATATGTATTAGGTAGGGGGAACATGTTCCGTACAAGAATGGTTGCTCCCCCTTCCTTAGTTTCCAAGTTATACCCCTTTGATTATTTTTTTCCCTGCAAGTCTTGTGCGCGCCATAACTAGATAACTGTTTGGGATATCTTCATGAAACATCATAGCAATGTGTATGAAGTCCCAACGATGTGTCGCGTAAAGCAATGGTTGCTGTCCCTTTCTTTGTTTTAGAGTTACATCCCTTTCATTAGTTCTTTTAGGCTATTTTTAGCTCACCTGAGCATGAAGTGCTCAAGGTGAGCTATTGTGATCGATATTTGTCTGTCGTCCGTCCGTCCGTCTGTCCGTCCGTCCGTCAACAATTTCTTCAAACGACATCTCCTCCTAGACCAGTGAGCCAGTTTCAAAATAATTTCGCACAAATGTTTCTGTTATAGCCCTGAACCAAAATTGCTAAAACGGTTTCGCTCTGCTGAACAAAATGGCCGCCAGAGCTAAAAATAGAAAAATCTTTAAACGACATCTCCTCTGAAGCCAATGGCTTGATTTCAAAATAATTTCACAGAAATGTTTGACTCTTGGCCCTGAACCAGAATTGCTAAAACGGTTCCACTCTGCTGAACAAAATGGCCGCCAAAGCTAAAAATAGAAATCTAAAAATAGAAAAACCTTTAAACGACATCTCCTCTGAAGCCATTGGCTCGATTTCAAAATAATTTCACAGAAATGTTTGACTAATGGCCCTGAACCAAAATTGCTAAAACGATTCCACTCCGCTGAACAAAATGGCCGCCAGAGCTGAAAATAGAAATAAATCTTAGAATGACACAGAGGGCACAGTTTTGATCCAATGTTCATGAAACTTTGTCAGAATGTTTATCTTAATGAAATCTGGACCAAGGTTGAAACTGGGTCATGTGGGGTCAAAAACTAGGTCACTAGGTCAAATCTTAGAAAAACCTTGTGTACACTCTAGAGGGCACAGTTATAATCCAATCTTCATGAAACTTGGTCAGAATGTTTATCATTTGACAATCTAAGCCAAAATTGCTAAAACGATTCCACTCCGCTGAACAAAATGGCCGCCAGAGCTGAAAATAGAAATAAATCTTAGAATGACACAGAGGGCACAGTTTTGATCCAATGTTCATGAAACTTTGTCAGAATGTTTATCTTAATGAAATCTGGACCAAGGTTGAAACTGGGTCATGTGGGATCAAAAACTAGGTCACTAGGTCAAATCTTAGATAAACCATGTGTACACTCTAGAGGACACAGTTTTGATCCAATGTTCATGAAACTTTGTCAGAATGTTTATTTTTATATAATCTAGGCCAGGATTGAAACTGAGTCATGTGGGGTCAAAAACTAGGTCACTAGGTCAAATCTTAGAAAAGCCTTGTGTACACTCTAGAGGGCACAGTTATGATCCAATCTTCATGAAACTCTGTCAGAATGCTTATCTTTATGAAATCTAGACCAAATTTGAAACTGGGCCATGTCAGATCAAAAATTAGGTCACTAGGTCAGGTCTTAGAAGAACCATGTGAATGCTTTAGAGGGCACAGGTTTGTTCCAATTTTCATGAAACTTTGTCAAAAAATTTATCTCCAACAAATCTAGACCAAGGATGCAACTGGGTAATGTTGGATCAAAAACTAGGTCAAACCTTAGGAAAACGTTGTGTATACTCTACAGGGCACAGCTTTGGTTCAATCTTCATGAAACTTTGTCAAAATGATTATCTTTATGAAATCTAGGCCAAGTTTGAAACTTGGTATTGTCGGGTCAAAAACTAGGTAAAATCATAGAAAAACCTTGCATACACAATTGTGGCTTTATTTTGCATAGAATCTTCATGAAACTTTGTCAGAATGTTTATCTTCATGAAATGTAGGCCAAGTTTGAAACTGAATAATGTCTGATCAAAAACTAGATCGCAAGGTCAGATCTTAGAAAAACATTGTGTACATTCTAGAGGGCACAGTTTTGATCCAATCTTCATGAAACTTTGTCAGAATATAGATTGGAAAATGCAAAACTGTTCCAATTAAATCATCATCAAATAGATGATCTTCCATGTTAATCCATCATGGACCTCTTGTTGTGTATACTAATCTTGTGCATACCTTAATTTGGTATCCGTTTGGAATATCATGATGAAACTTTATAGCAATTCGCATGATCTCAAGACGATGTGTGGCATATAAGAATGGTTGCTCACCCTTCTTTATTTTGGAGTAACTTCCCTTTGATAAATATTTTTAGGCATTTCTCATTCACTCTGTATCTCCTTAATCTTTTGAAATATTGGAATGAAACTTGGTAATAATGTGTATAATAATGGGGCAATGTATCCTGAACAAGAACCTTAACTTACTGAATACACAGTTCCGAGCCACACCCAGAATGTCACTCAAAATCACGTGATAGGTATACCTGGCCAATGCAACGACAACTTAGCATGTTACATAGTCTCACAAACAAATCGCACGTGGTTAGTATTGTACACAAGTCCGTGATTTTACCTTACAGTTAATGGAGGGATGTATACCTGTTTAATGAAAACAAACTGACACCACTTTCAATAAACTTATCCTGCTTTGCAAAAACAGAACGCATCAGAAATGCGTGATGCGCCAACTTCCATGTGTAGGTCATGAGGAGGCTGATTCTTCGCCATAGATTGCCAACATTTAGCAGACACTTGCATTTTTCATTTGTTTTTCCGTCATCTTTATGGAAAGCTTGTGAGACGTAGTAACAGTAACTAAGTAGGTGGGGCTTAGCGGCTATTCTCGGAACTGTGTATTATCTGCCTTTGCATAAATTTCCTGTTTACTCTGTAACTCCTTAACCGTTTAAAATATTTTAACACAGCTTAATGGTGATGTGTATATTGTCAAGGGAATGTATTTGAACCAAGAATGGTATATCTAGTATATTTAGCTTATGAATTATCTCCCTTGTTGGACACCTCTGAGCCTTTTCACCTTGGAAGTTGATTTTTGGTATACTAATAGTATATGATGCGTTAAATGTTTAAATAATGTTGCCATTATTAATTATAGAGTGGTTGTCCCTGTTTGTCGGCCTGTCTGTCCTTTTGTAAACAATTTTGTTATGTCCCCGCCATTAAAAATGTGGGGGTCATATAGTATCACCGCTGTCCATACGTACGCAGCGTACGTACATACGTACGTACAAACTGGTTTCCGTTCAATATCTTTTGAAAGCATTGGTGTATTGAATTCATATTTCATACACAGCTATATAACTGGAAAATACAGGTCAAGTTCGATGTTGGGTAAAATCCGTCGATTATTGTGGGAGTTATGGCCCTTTTTCGACTTCATTTTGTATGAAAAAATGGTTTCCATTCAATATTTTTTGAAAGCATTGGTGTATTGAATTCATATTTTATACACAGGTATTTATAAATCATAAATTACAGGTCAAGTTCGATGTTGGGCAAAATCCGTCGATTATTGTGGGAGTTATGGCCCTTTTTCGACTTCATTTTGTATGAAAAAATGGTTTCCGTTCGATATCTTTTGAAAGCATTGGTGTATTGAATTCATATTTTATACACAGGTATATAATCATAAAATACAGGTCAAGTTTGATGTTGGGCAAAATCCATCGATTAGTGTGGGAGATATGGCCCTTTTTAGCTTGCCTGAACGAAAGTTCAGGAAGAGCTATTGTTGTCGCATCTGTGTCCACGTCAGCGTCCACGTCTGCGTCCGCGTCGGCGTCCGGATTGGATGTTTTGGTTAAAGTTTTTTAAAGACCTATATCTCCTTTACCCATGGATGGATTCTTTTGATACTTGCACTGTAGTTAGATATTGGTCCAAAGTTTAACAGGGTACCACTCCCACCCCACTCCGTGACCTTGATGTCAAGGTCATGGACTTAGAAAATTGGGAGTATTTTGACTGGATGTTTTGGTTATAGTTTTATACAGCCCAATATCTTCTTAAACCCATGGATGGATTCCTTTGATACTTGCACTGTAGTTAGATATTGGTCCAAAGTTTTCCAATGTACTACCCCCACCCCCCCTCAGTGACCTTGATGTCAAGGTCATGGACTTAGAAAATTGTCTTTTTATTGATGGGATGTTTTAGTTAAACTTTTAAAGACACGTATCTCCTGAACCCAGCAATGAATTCTTTTAGTTAGATATTAGTCCAAAGTTTTACAG
This sequence comes from Ctena decussata, assembly GCA_963989385.1. Taxonomy (NCBI): domain Eukaryota; kingdom Metazoa; phylum Mollusca; class Bivalvia; order Lucinida; family Lucinidae; genus Ctena; species Ctena decussata. The sequence goes on from OZ022498.1 coordinate 61,947,516, forward strand.
AGTACTACCCCAACCCTGCTCAGGTACCTTGATGTCAAGGTCAGGGACTTAGGATATTTGGTCTTTATTAATATTTTCTAATTGCATACTGATTCATAATTCAGAGATTTAGTTTACACTTTAACTGATGTTAGACACTTTTTTGAGTTTTTAAAAATCACTAGATGCTTACCGCTTTGGGTGACCTTAAATTCAAGGTCATCGACTTTGAATTTGTGTTAAAGATTTTGTTAAAGTTTTATATTTATGAAGACATAATTTCACAGTGCCACGATGGACTCAGTTGATACTAATACATGGACTGATGTTAGATAATGGTTCAAGGTTTTGATACATCCTAGCCCCCCTCCCATTCCCCCATCCCCACCTCCTAGTTCTTTGATTTCAAGCTCATGGACTTTGAAATTTCATGTGGATTTTTTTTTTCTTTTTTTTTAGACTTATTTCTGAATTATTTTGGGAGTTATGGCCCTTTTTTGTATGAAAAACTGGTTTCCATTCATATCTTTTGAAAGCATTGGTGTATTGAATATATATTTTATACACAGGTATATAATCATAAAATACAGGTCAAGTTCGATGTTTGGTAAAATCTGTCAATCATTGTGGGAGTTATGGCCCTTTTTCAACTTCATTTCATACAATAATGGTTTCCGTTTGTTAGTTTTTGAAAAGTTACTTGTTTCGGGGCTATTTCTTTTGGAAAGTTGCATGGCATCCATTTCTGTGATAAGATACAGAATGTTATATCACATATCACAGACAAGACACCCCCCCCCTCTCCAAGCCCCCCCCCCCCCCCCCCCCCCCCCCCTATACACACACTTCTCTTGATCAAAGAAGCACAATACATCTGCCCAAGGAAAACAATAAAACATGTACCACAGAAGTCTGCCTTTGTGAACCTAGTTATGCTATAAGTGCCAGTACCTTAACTATGGACACATTTCTAGTTCATTCTGTAACTCCTTAATGACATTAAAATGTGTGTATTATGCGCAGCTTTGGAAGCCCTTGGTTGGTTTTATCATGTCGCGGCTCAATTATATTGACCCCTGATCTGTACTTAGTACGTCATGCCAAGGTGCTTCTTATGAGGGGAAACAACATGTTTTCATGGTAAAATAGAAAAAAAAATAGCCTGAAGTTTTCTGCAAATATTCCTGCTTATTAAGAGCATTTTACTCTCAGCAACAACAGAACTGAATTTCTCTTAAGTGCTATATGATATGAATTCTGAGCCTCTGATAAGTTTGGATTTTGAGGAAAATTCTGAGATATTCTTATTTTTTGATAAAAACATACTTTGTTACCCTCATTAGAACTTTCTTGCTGAGACAGTTCTAATGAGGGGTCACAATATATGTTTTTATCAAAAATTAGGAAAATTATCCCCGAGTTATCCCTGTTACCGCTTCTTATCTGGAGCACTATAAATCTTCATATGTTATTCTGTAATACTATTCATTTTCAGAGGCTTCATAAGATATAACTTGGAGATACACAAATTTCGAGCCTATGCTTCTCTAAATTATACACATTGTGGTTTTCAAGTGAGAAGTATAACAACGCATATTGACGAAAGTTGTGTGAAACTTCACTGGCGATTATATTACCAGAGTCAGTGGAGGATGCTAAAATTCTGGACATTTAAATTAGAAGCCCCTGCTGAAGAAAAATATGAGTAAGTATGAGGATGTGAACTGATCATGTTAACATGTAAAGGGGCAAAAATGAAAACATTTGAATTTGCAAACAGCATAGATCCAGATGAGGTGGCTCATAATGAACCGCCTCATCTGAATTGACACTGTTTGCCCTCTGTTCTTTGAATTCTCAATATGATGGAGCTTGGACAAAATGTATTTTGAAATCTTGCAGCGTAAATTTTGTTGTCTGCTTTTATGACACTGTAAGGTTTAACATAACCAAACAGCGAATACTGAAATCAGGGTTCGAGGTTATAAAAACTTGAGAATAATCTCAAACTCAAAATATTTTTAAAAGCACACTGATTGGCTGCTTCCGAGCATGTGCTCGGAAGCAGCCAATGAGTGTGCTTTATTTTGAGTTTGAAATAAAGCATGCTGATTGGCTGGTTCCGAGCATGTGCTCGGAAGCAGCCAATGAGTGTGCTTTATTTTGAGTTTGAGAATGTACTCAAGTTTTATAACCTCTGGGCCAGTCTGTGAATCTTTATAGTGTGGCAAGAGCCTTTCTTTGGTGTGAGTAGATTCCTTAGGGTCCATATATGGTGTCACTGTGTGCCAACAGTAGAGGGTCTGACCAGACTGCATAGATGTGCAGGCTGGTCTTGAGCCTTTGCTGTAGGCATAGGCAATTAGCACCCTATTTGCCTGTCATAGCTCATAAGTCAGAGTTCAAGTTCATGTAGGAGCGGCTGTAACGTAGTGGATAACACTCCAGACTACCAATCCAGGTGTCGCAAGATCGATCCCCCGCTTCACCGGTCTTTAGGATGAGACTTTAAACCGAGGTCCCGTCTCCATATGACCTCGTTGATGGTGGGACGTCAAATCCGAGTTCACTCACTCACTCACTCACTCAAGTTCATGTATACCAGATTTGCCAGGTCTGATCATCAGATTGTTCAGAGATTTCGTTTACAATTTATGCACATTTATGTACATGTAAAAAGGCCTACGTTGGAAATAGGGCATAATCAACCAAATATTTTCAGAATCTGATGAAAAGTTAACCATGTCATGTACATTTAGGCCCATTAACTCTATGCAAAATATAGAAAATATCTTAAATTCGCCAGGTATTCTTTTAACATGGTTGTGCCAATAGACAATTCCTAAGTCAGAACAGGGGCATAACTCTACCAAATGTTCACAGAATCTGCCTTTTTATCAGGTCATCCTTATTTTTCATCCAAACACTTTTCCAAATTCCATTAGCTCAGCTCTGACAATGGATTCTCCAGGAAGTTAGTTCACAAGATAATTGTGCCCCCACCATGAAATGGCGGCGGGCATATAGAGTTTATCCTGTCCGTGTGTGTGTGTTTGTGTGTTCCAGAATCGTGTCTGGGCCATAACTTTGTCCTGCATAGTGGGATTAAGAAATTATTGGGCACAAATGATCATCATGACAAGACAATATGTTGGGTGCAAGAACCATGTCACTAGCTTGAAGGTCAAGGTCACACTTAGCTCTTAAACTTCATGCATAGGCTGTAGTAATAACATGTTCGTGTCTGGGCCATAACTTTGTCCTGTATGGTGAGATTTGAAAATTATTTGGCATAATTGATCATCATGACAAAAGGATGTGTCATGTGCAAGAACCATGTCACTAGCTTGAAGGTCAAGGACACACTGGACATGTAAACTTTGTGCATATGCTTCAGTGAAACTTTGTGTCTGGCCCATAAATTTGTCCTGCATGGTGGATTTCAAAATTATTTTGCATGAATGATTGTCATGGCAAGATGATGTGTCGTGTGCAAGAATCATGTTGCTAGCTCAAAGGTCAAGGTCACAGTCTGCACTTAAACTTTGTGCGTAGGCTTCATTGAATCTTGTTCCTGTCCGGCCCGTAACTGTGTCCTACATGGTGGGATTTCAAAATTATTTGGCATGAATAATTATCATGACAAGAGGTTGTGTCGTGTGCAAAAACCATGTCTCCAGCTTAATGATAAAGATCATACTGGGTATGCAAATTTTGTGCATAGGCTATAGTAAAACATGTCTGGCTCATCCTTTTGTGCTGCTTGAATGAATTTCAAAATTTTGTGGAATAAATTATTATCATGACAAGAGGATGTGTCATGTGCAAGAACCATGTCATGAGCTCAAAGGTCAAGGCCACAGTTCACATTTGAACTTGGTGCATAGGTTACAACAAAAAATATTTGTGTCTGACCAATAACTTTGTCCTGCATGGTGGGATATCAAAACTATTTGGCAAGAAGATTTGTTGCATGCAAGGAACAATAGCTTAAAGGTCAAGGTCACACTGCACACTTAAGCTATGTGAATAGGCTATAATCAAAACATGTTTGTGTCATATTTGTGTCCAAGGTTTGACTGCAGAATAATTGTTAGTCACTTTGACCTACATTTCATGGTCCCTTGATTTTCCCTTTTATATTATACAAGTCTGCCTCTATGAACCTATGAAGGCACCATCTTACTCGAGGCACTAGGCGGGGGCATCCATGTCCTATGGACACATTTCTAGTTTTCACACTAAAAAGTCTTAGTCTGAGTAGGGGGTATATTTCTGTCAAAACTGTACAGAATTTGCTCAGAATTGATAAGATCATCTAACATGTCTAAAAACAATATTTTAAATATTATGAGTGTAGCTCCATTTGTTTTTCAGATGTTTTGTTTACAACAAGGCTGTTTGTACCATTGTATAGAAACTCACATTTTTCTTTTGTTAAAGACATCAAAAGGAAGTCAGTTTTACATATCTTGATTTGAGGTCATTTTAACAGTTTTGCTTGACAAAAGACGATGATCATAGCTGTTTCCCGAAAGGGGTCACTTAAAACAGTAATTAATCACATGCAAATAGAAACTGGGTGGGATACTAATTCCAAAGAAAAGATATGAGCCGCGACACGACAAAACCAACAATGTGGTTGTGTGCCCAGCGCAGACTCAGATCAGCCTGGGCATACGCCCAATTTTGACCAGACTCTTCGTTCAGTGCTCAAATGGTAGCTAAGGGTCTAAGCTACCTCCATGCAGACAGCGAAGACTCTGATCAGACTGGGCAGATGCCCAGGCTGATCTTAGTCTGTGCTGGGCGCACAACCACATTGTTGGTTTTGTCGTGTCGGAGCTCATATGCAAGAAATAGTATTGTAATGGTATTGTATTTTGGTGTGTATAGTAAAACAGAGCTCTAGATAAGAGGGAGTATTTGGTGATAATTAGGGATAATTTTTGTGAATTCTCCATACAAACATATGTTGTGACCCCTCATCTGAACCGTCTCGATGAGACAGTTCAGATGAGGGGTCACAATGTATGGTTTCAGTGAGAAATAAGAAAAATTATCCCTAATTATCATCAAATACTCCCTCTTATCTACAGCTCTGGTAAAAGCCATCCTTCGGGATTACTTTTGGGGAAGCCTCATGATGCCAAACAGTGACTCTTGTGATGGATTTTTCTATCCACACCAGCTATGAACAGAGCTCGAGATAAGAGGGAGTATTTGGTGATAATTTTCGTTAATTCTGCTTAAAAACATGTTGTGAGCCCTCATCGGAACCGTCTCGAGATGGTTCAGATGAGGGGTCACATCATATGGTTTCTATTGGAAATAAGGCAAATTATCCCTAATTACCACCTAATACTCCCTCTTATCTAGAGCCCTGTATGAAAGATTTTACATGTACACCTTAAAAGACTAGGTAACGGGGCTGTATATTTAATAAGGAAGAAAAAAATTTTTGTTTTCGTTGTTTCAGTTGGGTTGAAGGCATATCAACTTTTTATGTGAACAGAGATGGGAAGATCGTTAAACACAGAATAGACAGAGTGAGTACTCATAATTACCCTGAATGTATTTTCACTTAGAAATAAATCAGTATCTGTAATTACATATATCAAGATGAATGGGTACCATTTCAGGGGAAGCGACAGTCATTTTCATTTTTGCTTCCCTTCTCAATGAGAGTCAACTACAATTGTAAGTCTTAAGGGAAAGAATTTGCTCCTCATTGAGCAAATTCTATCCTTAAGAGTAGACCCCAACTTACCGGTAGAATGAACAAACAGGAAGTCACAGAAGTTATCTCCTGTTGAAACACCTTAAATATGAGCAAGCTGATTTTACAGTCTCTGGGTGTCAAAAACACCCAATGGAATAACACGATCCAGATCTCTAACAGCAGTCTGTTTGCTTGCTGAGGCCCATTATTAAGATCATTACTCATGCATGTACGGTGAACAGCGGGTTTTCATTCCATTTTTCGAAAGCACAGTATGAGCTTTTATCATACATCTGCTGCAAAAATCACCTGATAACAGGGGTATGATAACATGGTGTGATATCATGTCACTGTAGAACTGCGCTTGCGCGAATGTTATCAGGCCATGTCTTAAGGAGCGATCTCCGAAGACGATTGGCTACACACTGACGTTGGCCATGATATTAGCGTTCGATTGGTTAACTGACGTCACCGACTTACGTCATAACGCATTTGTGACGTCAGCAAGGTCGAACAAAACTGCGTTTGCTTATCACTTGTTTGCCACTCTTTACGCCGTAAAATCTTCTAATGATGCATGATAAATAGAAAACCATGTTAGTGTCCTTTGATATCAAGTTTATCAGGCTCGACCAGAAACACTTCGGACTGGCTCGGCAAGCCTCGCCATTTCTACACTGTTTCTGGTCTCGCCTGATAAACTTGGTATCAACATACCCTAACATGGTATTCTCTATTTATTATATATCTAAAAAGATTCGCATCACTTTACATTGGACTAACCGTGCAATATTTTTAGCATATTGCACTGAGTCAAGTGCATATTGCATGGAGTTAAGGAGTCACGTTCACCAGAACTACTTTTGTGCTGAGAAGAGAAAAATTTGGCAGCCATTTTGTAGTTGACAGCAATTTAAAAAAAATGAGTAAAATGGTGACACTAGTATCGGTTTTGCTGTATGAACTGTATAAAAGACAATAAAAGATGATTTACCTTTGATCCGTCACTTTTTCAAAACAAATTCTACGAATAATAACGAAGATTTTTGAAAGAGCTGCAAGGAGTAAGACTGAAAAATGGCGCCCAGTTCTTGTTAATGTCAGTGTTTGTTTACTGACGTCACGTCCGATACTGAAACATCATTATCACTTTCACGCCAAATGGCATACTATTATATCAGATTTCAAGCAATTTATGGGTTGAAATACTGATATTATATTTTGATTTCTCATGTAGATAGCACTGATGAAAGTAGCAGATTATTATTAAAGGTATATAATAAAAAGGTTATTGAATTTATATTGTGAAATATTCAGCACTCTTTCATATGGCGAAGACGCACTCGCAAGCTTGCGCGTCCTTCGTCATATGAACTCATGCCTAATATTTCCCAGTATAGAGTCAATAACCTATAAATATAGTAGTTACTCTGGCATTGGCATCAGGGATGAGCTATTGTAGTAGTTACTCTGGCATTGACCTCAGGGGTGAGCTGTTATAGTAGTTACTCTGGCACTGACATCAGGGATGAGCTATTATAGTAGTTACTCTGGCATTGACATCAGGAAGGAGTTTTTATAGTAGTTACTCTGGCATTGGCATCAGGGATGAGCTATTGTAGTAGTTACTCTGGCATTGACCTCAGGGGTGAGCTGTTATAGTAGTTACTCTGGCATTGACATCAGGGATGAGCTATTATAGTAGTTACTCTGGCATTAACATCAGGGATGAGCTGTTGTAGTAGTTACTCTGGCATTGGCATCAGGGATTAGCTATTATAGTAGTTACTCTGGCATTGACATCAGGAAGGAGCTATTATAGTAGATACTCTGGCACTGACATCAGGGATGAGCTATTATAGTAGTTACTGAAGCATTGGCATCAGTGATGAGTTATTATAGTAGTTACTCTGGCATTGACATCAGGGATGAGCTATTATAGTAGTTACTCTGGCATGGCATTGACATCAGGCATTGGCATCAGGAAGGATCTATTATAGTAGTTACTCTGGCATTGACATCAGGGATGAGCTATTATAGTAGTTACTCTGGCGTTGACATCAGGAAGGAGCTATTGTAGTAGTTACTCTGGCATTGGCATCAGGGATGAGCTATTATAGAAGTTACTCTGGCATTGGCATCAGGGATGAGCTATTATAGTAGTTACTCTGGCATTGGCATCAGGGATGAGCTATTATAGTAGTTACTCTGGCATTGACATCAGGAAGGAGCTATTTTAGTAGTTACTCTGGCATTGGCATCAGGGATGAGCTATTATAGTAGTTACTCTGGCATTGGCATCAGGGATGAGCTATTATAGTAGTTACTCTGGCATTGGCATCAGGGATGAGCTATTATAGTAGTTACTCTGGCGTTGACATCAGGAAGGAGCTATTATAGTAGTTACTCTGGCATTGACATCAGGGATGAGCTATTATAGTAGTTACTCTGGCATTGACATCAAGGGTGAGCTATTATAGTAGTTACTCTGGCATTGACATCAGGGATGAGCTATTATAGTAGTTACTCTGGCATTGACATCAGGGATGAGCTATTATAGTAGTTACCCTGGCATTGACATCAGGGATGAGCTTTTCTAGTAGAAGTACTTTGGCATTGACATCAGGGATGAGCTATTCTAGTAGAAGTACTCTGGCATTGACATCAGGGATGAGCCATTATAGTAGTTACTCTGGCATTGACATCAGGGATGAGCTATTATAGTAGTTACTCTGGCATTGACATCAGGGATCAGCTATTATAGTAAGTACTCTGACATTGGCATCAGGGATGAGCTATTATAGTAGTTACTCTGGCATTGACATCAGGGATGAACTATTGTAGTAGTTACTCAGGCATGGCATTGACATCATGGATGAGCTATTGTGATAGTTACTCGGGCATGGCATTGACATCAGGGATGAGCTATTATAGTAGTTACTCTGGCATCTGGCATCATTATCACTTTCACGCCAAATGGCATACTATTATATCAGATTTCAAGCAATTTATGGGTTGAAATACTGATATTATATTTTGATTTCTCATGTAGATAGCACTGATGAAAGTAGCAGATTATTATTAAAGGTATATAATAAAAAGGTTATTGAATTTATATTGTGAAATATTCAGCACTCTTTCATATGGCGAAGACGCACTCGCAAGCTTGTGCGTCCTTCGTCATATGAACTCATGCCTAATATTTCCCAGTATAAAGTCAATAACCTATAAATATAGTAGTTACTCTGGCATTGGCATCAGGGATGAGCTATTGTAATAGTTACTCTGGCATTGACCTCAGGGGTGAGCTGTTATAGAAGTTACTCTGGCACTGACATCAGGGATGAGCTATTATAGTAGTTACTCTGGCATTGACATCAGGAAGGAGCTATTATAGTAGTTACTCTGGCATTGGCATCAGGGATGAGCTACTGTAGTAGTTACTCAGGCATGGCATTGACATCAGGGATGAGCTATTGTGGTAGTTACTAGGGCATGGCATTGACATCAGGAAGGAGCTATTATAGTAGTTACTCTGGCATTGACATCAGGGACGATCTATTATAGTAGTTACTCTGGCATTGGCATCAGGGATGAGCTATTGTAGTAGTTACTCTGGCATTGACATCAGGGACGAGCTATTCTAGTAGTTACTTGGGCATGGCATTGACATCAGGGATGAGCTATTGTAGTAGTTACTCTGGCATTGACATCAGGGATGATCTATGAGCTATTGTAGTAGTTACTCTGGCATTGACATCAGGGATGATCTATTATAGTAGTTACTCTGGCATTGGCATCAGGGATGAGCTTTTGTAGTAGTTACTCTGGCATTGACATCAGGGATGAGCTATTGTAGTAGTTACTTGGGCATGGCATTGACATCAGGGATTAGCTATTATAGTAGTCACTCTGGCATTAACATCAGGGATGAGCTATTATAGTAGTTACTCTGGCATTGACATCAGGGATGAGCTATTATAGTAGAAGTATTCTGGCATTGACATCAGGGACGATCTATTATAGTAGTTACTCTAGCATTGGCATCAGGGATCAGCTATTATAGTAGTTACTCTGGCATTGACATCAGGGATGAGCTATTGTAGTAGTTACTCTGGCATCGACCTCAGGGATGAGCTATTATAGTAGAAGTACTCTGGCATTGACATCAGGGGTGAGCTATTATAGTAGTTACTCTGGCACTGACATCAGGGACGATCTAGTATAGTAGTTACTCTGGCATTGGCATCAGGGATGAGCTATTATAGTAGTTACTCTGGCATTGCCATCAGGGATGAGCTATTATAGTAGTTACTCTGGCATTGACATCAGGGATGAGCTATTATAGTAGATGTACTCTGGCATTGACATCAGGGACGATCTATTATAGTAGTTTCTCTAGCATTGGCATCAGGGATGAGCTATTATAGTAGTTACTCTGGCATTGACATCAGGGATGAGCTATTGTAGTAGTTACTCTGGCATTGACCTCAGGGATGAGCTATTATAGTAGAAGTACTCTGGCATTGACATCAGGGGTGAGCTATTATAGTAGTTACTCTGGCATTGACATCAGGGAGGATCTATTATAGTGGTTTTTCTGGCATTGGCATCAGGGATGAGCTATTATAGTAGTTACTCTGGCATTGGCATCAAGGATGTTGTTTTATAAGTTCTTGAAAGATCCATATCTCCTTAACATGTGATACTTGAACTGATACTAGATATTGGCCCAAATTTTTACTTAGTACCAGTCACCCTCATGGCTTGTTGACATAAGGTCAAGGTCATTTAGTTAGAAATTGGAGTTCAGTTAAAGTTTTTTAAAGGCTTTTTGTTTTTCAATGCATAAACGAATTTAGCTTATACTTGAATTTATGCTAATTTTACTGCACACTTTCCCCACCTTGCTTGGTAACCTTGAAGTCAAGGTGATGGACTCAAGAAATTTCTGTTAATTTAATTTGGTTAAATCCTTGACAAGACGGTTTTATATGTTGCCAAGAATTGAAATTTGGACTGAGTTTAAATACTGGTCCAGAGTTTAAAAGTACATGTATTAAGACTTACTCACTGTCAAGTCAAGGTCATAGACCTGGAAATGTTATGTTAAAAGTGTTTCTTTGAAGTCTTGTAGCAGCTTGTTGCTTAGACAGTTTCAGTTTATAAATAGGTTGACAATTCCTTTGCCTTAAGTCTGTTATCATGGAATGCAGGCCACACCCCACAATGACCGTCAAGGCAAGGTCAGCTCACAGACTTAGATGCCTACACATTGGGTGAGGGCCAATTCTGGCAAGCTGTGCTGTCATGTGACAGCTCTTGTTTATTACATTTGGGGGGCTTGTGCAGCCAGTCTGATTCAGTAAAATGTTGCTTGTGACAGCTCTTATTACATTTTGGGGCTTATGCAGTCAGTCTGTTTCAGTTAAATGTGGAGAGAGAAAAATTGAGATTACACCCATGCTCTCAGATAGCCTTGACCTTTGTCATGGAACTCTATGTGAAGTGGAAAGGTTGTTTTATTGCAAATGTCTTTTTATGCCCCCGCCACGAAGTGGGGAGGGGCATATAGTTCCCGCCACGAAGTGGGGAGAGGCATATAGTTTTGCCCTTGTCCGTCCTTCCATACGTCACACTTTGTAGTACTGTTCTCGTCTCCCCAACTGTTCTTACAGTATTTGAAGCAGGGAGTTGAAACTTGCAACACAGTTAAGACATGCATTGAACATATGCATAAAGAAACAGAACTTTGATTCAGATCTTTAATGCAGAATTATGTCCCCTTGAATAACATACATATTTTGACCATATTTCACATTTATGGTGCTGTTCTTGTCTCCGCAACTCCTCCTACAGTATTTGAAGCAGGAAGTTGAAATTTGCAACACAGTTCAGACATGCATTGAACATGTGCATAAAGGAAACAGAACTTTGATTCTGGTCTTTATTGCAGAATTATGCCCCCTTGAGTAACATACATATTTTGACCATATTTCACATATGTAGTACTGTGTGTGTCTCCACAACTCCTCCTACAGTATTTGATGCAGGGTGTTGGAACTTGCAACTCAGTTCAGACATGCATCAAACGTGCATAAAGGAAAGAGAACTCTGATCCAGGTCATTATGGCCGAATTATATCCCCTTGAATGACATACATAGTTTGACTGTATTTCACACTTTGTAGTACGGTTCTTGTCTCCGCAACTCCTCCCATAGTATTTGGTGTTTGGATTTGGAACTTGCAACACAGTTCAGACATGCATTGAGCCGGGCCGGGTAGCCCAATCGGTAGGGCACCTGACTCGTAAGTCAGAGGTCCTGGGTTCGAATCCCGGTCTGGCCACATACTTTCATTTCTCCTTCCGCTGATTCAAAAAGGGCAGTTGTCAGTTACTGGCGAAAGTATGTGCACTTAGTACTGGTTAACCGCTTAGGAGGTCTAAGCCTGCCCAGGAATAGTGTGGTTAGGTTAACTGACCGTCCCGACATGACCTTAGTTGTTTACCCTGGACTTTAAGCATCAAATCAACCAACCAACCAGACATGCATTGAACATGTGCATAAAGGAAACAGAACTTTTGAGTCAGATCTTTATTGCAGAATTATGTCCCCTTGAATGACATACATATTATGACCTTATTTCCATGGCTCATATACAAGCTTACCTTTTGTCATCGCTCATTATGTCTCCCCCCTTAAGGGTCGGGAGACATATTGTTTTTCCCCGGGCCTCTGTCCGTCTGTCCTTCCGTCCGTCTGTCCGTCCGTCCGTCCGTCTGTCACAAATCGTGTCCGTTCTATAACTTGAAAACCGCTCAAGCTATATTCGCGAAACTTCATATAAATATCAATCAACATGAGACGACGTGCAGAGTGCAAGAATGGTAACTCTGGCATTTATACTTTTTGAGTTATTTCCCTTGAAACTTAGTCCATCACAAAATTGTGTTTAAATCGTGTCCGTTCTATAACTTGAAAACTGCTCAAGCTATATTCGCGAAACTTCATATAAATATCAATCAACATGAGACGACATGCAGAGTGCCAGAATGGTAACTCTGGCATTTATACTTTTTGAGTTATTTCCCTTGGAACTTAGTCCATCACAAAATTGTGTTTAAATCACTTGAAAACCGCTCAAGCTATATTCGCGAAACTTCATATAAATATCAATCAACATGAGACGACGTGCAGAGTGCAAGAATGGTAACTCTGGCATTTATACTTATTGAGTTATTTCCCTTGGAACTTAGTCCATCACAAAATTGTGTTTCAATTGTGTCCGCTCTATAACTTGAAAACTGCTCAAGCTTTATTCAGGAAACTTCATACAAATATCAATCAACATGAGGCGATGTGCAGAGTGCACAAATGGTAACTCTGGCATTTATACTTTTTGAGTTATTTCCCTTGGAACTTTGGCCATCACAAAATTGCGTCTCAGTCGAATCCGTCTATAACTTTAAAACCATTCAAGCTATATTCATGAAAGTTCATACAAATATCAATCAACATCAGACGACGTGCAGAATGCACTCTGGCATTTATCCTTTTTGAGTTATTTCCCTTGGAACTTTGTCCATCACAAAATTGCGTCTCAGTCGAGTCCGTCTATAACTTTAAAAGCATTCAAGCTATATTCATGAAAGTTCATACAAATATCAATCAACATCAGACGACGTGCAGAATGCAAGAACCATAACTTTAGCATTTATACTATTTGAGTTATTTCCCTTAGAACTTTGTCAGTCACAAAATTGTGTCTCAGTCGTGTCTGCTCTATAACTTGAAAACCATTCAAGCTATATTCATGAAACTTCATACAAATATCAATCAACATTAGAAGAATTGCATAGTGCAAGAACCATAACTCTTGCATTTATACTTCTTGAGTTATTTCCCTTGGACCTTTGTCAGTCACAAAATCGTGTCTCAATTGCTTTATTACTTGAAAACCGGACAAGCTATATTCACGAAACTTCATACAAATGTCAGTCAACACTAGACAACCTGCAGAGCACAGCATTTATACTATTTGAGTTATTTCCCTTGGAACTTTGCCATTCACAAAATCGTGTCTCAATCGTCTAAGCTCTATAACTTGAAAACCGTTTAAGCTATATTCATGAAACTTCATACAAATATCAGTCAACATATAAATAGACGACGTGCAGAGCACTGTAACTCTTGCATTTATATTTTTTGACAAAAACTAAATATGAATATCAGTCAACATTACATGACATGCAGAGCATAACAACTATAACTCTTGCATTTATACTTTTTACTTATTATGAATCCCTGCTTCAGGGTAGGGAAACATATTGTTTTTCCCTTGGCGTCTGTCTATTAGTCTATCACAAAATATCTTTACTGGATACGAGCTTGTTGTTTGCATGAAAAATGACCAGTATTTGCATTAGAAATTGTATTTAAAGTTTCCGTTTGAAATTGTATTTAATGACTGATCCTTTTGACATCAGAAAGGGGGGAGACATCTGTTTTTTCGTAGAAAAACAATTCTGGTTTATCAACTGGTTTTGGTATTACATCATAGCTGTATTGGGTATGACAATACCTCAAACATGTTTGCGTTTCAGGTTGTAGGATCAAGGTCAAGGTCACAGTTGCTAATTTCAGAAAAAGTTGGGCATTGCTTTAATGCTTTTATTTATGGATTGATTTTGATATAACTTTGATATAACATAAATGTTAAGTATAACAGTATCTTGAATAAATTACTGTTCAGCTCCGAGATCCAAGGTCAAGGTCACAGTTACTATTTTTAGAAAAATCTGTATCCTCCCTGTCACAGTTGCTATTTTTAGAAAAAACTTTATCCTCCCTCTAGCCCCTTTATTCATTGACAATTTTGATGTAACTTCACCCAAATGTTAAGTGTGACAATATCTTGGACAAGTTCGCGATCCAGAATTTTAAGGTCAAAGTCACATTTGCTATTTTTAGAAAATACATTGTCATCCCTCTGGAATGATTTTGACAAAACTTGACACAATTATTTAGCATGACAATATCTGGGACAAATTCACGTTCCAGCATTGTAGGTCCAAGGTCAAGGTCACATATGCTATTATAGGTACATGTAAATCTTTGTCATGGTTCTAGCGCCTTTATTTGTTAACTGATTTTGATATAACTTCACACAAATATTAAGTATATCAATATATACTATTGGACAAGTTCACCTTTCAGGGTTGTAGATCCAAGATCAAGGTTACAGTTGCTATTTTTAGAAAAAACTTTGCCATCCCTTTAGCACCTTTATTTATTGACAGATTTTGATGTACTTCACACAAATGTTTTAACACATTACTCATCTAGTGAGGCATATGGCGGGGGCATTCATCACCTTTAGTGATTGTCTAGTTTTTTTCCTGTTTTCCTTATTAAAGTCATAATATTTCATGATACCCCTCATAGTGGAGAGTCTGAGTCTCACAGTATATGCATTTGCACGGGATGGGAAACTATTAAAACTCCCTCCTGGCATATTAAAGTGATTTCAATGTTACTTACATGTACCTCTTTTTAATTGCAGACTGTGCCCTTCCCGGTGAAGGAGAAGAAGAATAAAGCTTGGAGTATAGCGGCCATTCTTGGGCTGGCACCTACAGCAAAATTCTGGAACCTCTCCAGAAAGAAGGAGCCACCCAATCAACCCGTGTAACAATGTCTCATACCTCAGAGCTCCAGATAAGGTGGTGCTTGCAGGATAATTCAGAGATAATTTTTCATATTTCACAGCCAAAAAGTACATTGTGGCCTCTCATTAGGACAGTCTTGGTAAAATGTTGTGACCCCTAATTAGAACCGTCTCAAGAGACGGTTCTCAGTAGGGGTCACAACATTCATTGTACAGAAAAATATGGAAAAGTATCCCTAAATTGTCCCTATTTCCCCCTTCTTATCTGGATGTTGATACATGTGAGCTGTTTCATACAAAAAGATCCTTAACATGTATGCGAACAGTGAAGACTCTAGAACCAGTCTATCAGTCCATGTGTGCGAACAGTGAAGACTCTAAAACCAGTCTGTCAGTCCATGCAGTCTAACTAGAGCCTCATTTTAAACTGTGCAGTCGATGTACCAATTATCAGGGTACTCCAGTATTCGGGGTATTCTTATAAATCATTCAAATTTTCTTGTCAGGTATGTCCCAAAATGATTAGTTTTTGCAAGCGGAATGATGAATTAACATGTGTCAGCATTCACAAATTGACATGCATGTAAAAAATGACGTCATCTGTGACATCGTCATTGGTGACCATTGAAGTGGCCATACTGGAAAATTTGCAAAGTTAATGGAAAATCCGATGCAAGTGCAACAGCAGTTAATTCAGCTATGATATTTACTAATGGCAATGAAAAGATCATTTCTCAAACTTAAAGAATAGCATGTTTCACAACAGCCATTGTTATTAAAGTCTACAGCTGATACATAGATTCAGCTCAGCATTTATTTGGATCGGCAGCGAGCAAACGTTTATACACCGAAAATTGGTGCAGCCATCATATATTTGTGTTGATCAGACTGCATGGGCTCATATGAGCCTTTGCTGTTTATTCTTTATGTCATAAATGTCCTTTTTGTATGTCACGGCTCATGTACTTAAATAAAGGCCTTGGTGTACATGTTTATAAGAGCACTGGAAGTGATTCAGTGGTTAAATGAAGAATATTTTTGCATGACATGATATGGTATGTTTGGCAAAAATATGTAGAATTAACATTACTTTTCCAATGGCAAATATTTAAAGTTTACTTGGTGCCAAAGCTTGATAATTTTCATGATAATTTGAAGAAAGGTCAAGGTTACAGACTTAAAAAATCCGTTAAAATTTTGCATTAAGTTTCTATTTATTTTATTTGTATTTCCAATACACTTTGATGGAATTTTTAGCTCACCTGTCAAGGTGAGCTTATAGTATAGACTTGGTCCGTCGTCCGTCGGCAGCGTCGGCGTTCATACTTTTAAACATCTTCTTCTCAGAAACCACTGGGTGGATTGAAGCCAAATTTCATATGGAGCCATAACAGGATGGGGGAACAACGGTTTATATATTTGGTCCAGGTCACATGACCAAGATGGCCACCACGCCAATATATGGTAAAAACCCTTCAAAAATCTTCTTCTCCAGAACCAAAAGGCCTATAACCTTGAAACTTGGTATGTAGCATCAGGCATGCGGGCCCATCGTAATTTATATAAATCATGACCTTGTGATGACCTTGACCTAATTTATGACATGGTCAACTTTGGTACGTTAGGCTTTTATATTGGAAAATGCTTAAACAGTGGATTTCTCAGAAACTATTTAAGTCTAAGGTACAATTCCTGGTATACATGGTAGACTAAATGACCATATGAAGATATTATGTCATTAAAGGTCAAGGTCATTCCGTCGGACCATCCGTTGTCAAGATTTTCAAACATCTTCTCCTCTGAAACCACTTGGCCGATTGAAGCCAAATTTCATATGGAGTCTCAGTGGGATAGGAGAACGAAAGTTTATACCCGGGGTCTGGGTCACATGACCAAGATGGCCACCATGCCCATATATGGTAAAAACCCTTCAAAAATCTTCTTCTCCAGAACCAAAAGGCCTATGACCTTGAAACTTGGTGTGTAGCATCGGGCATGCGGGCCCATCAAAGTCTATACAAATCATGACCTTGCGTTGACCTTGACCTAATTTACGGCATGGTCAACTTTGGTACGTTATAGGGCTGCAACGATACGCTCACCTCACGATACGATACGTATCGCGATACAGAGGTCACGATACGATACGTATCGCGATACATCTTAAGCTATTTGCTCTGCTAGGAACACAAATCTGGAATAATCCCCCCTACTAGATTAGATCAGTATGAGAATATAAATGGATGGGGGGTCGAGAGGATCTACAACAAGGACCAGTGTAAACCAGAAATTAGTCACGAAAACCTATGACGACAGTATGAGATTTGACAGCTGCCTGGAGGATTCATTATAAACTTACCCGTAGAGAATTGCCACTATATGAATGAACCAGTTAAAGCATCAGTTTTAGATTTATCTAAAGTTCTGATTCCATTTTTATCGATGATGTTTTCAAAGCCGAAGTACTGCCAAACTCTTGATTTAAACTTCGCGGGAGCATCCGCAACTTCACAGTCAGCCATTTTGGTAAACACGCCGCTCGAGTATTAATAAAAGTAAAATTTATAAATCGATTGCAAGAGAGAAAAAAACAATTATCTGATAGCTAGACTCAAGAAACAAATAAAACTGTAATCTTGCGATTTTACAAAAGTGGCATATCAAGTTTTTTTTTTCGTTTTTTTCTTTTTTTTTTTTTCGTTTTTTTTTTTGCCTAAGTGGCACTAAAAAGGATGAACCGAACCGAACCGAAAATGAAGGAAGACCGTGCACCACGGTGCACCGCGTTTTCGGTGAATCGTTTCACCTCTAGTACGTTAGGCTTTTATATTGGAAAACGCTTAAACTGTGGATTTCTCAGAAACTATTTAAGTCTAAGGTACAATACTTGGTATACATGGTCGACTAAATGACCAGATGAAGATATTGTGTCACTAAAGGTCAAGGTCATTCCGTCGGACCATCCGTCGTCAAGATTTTCAAACATCTTCTCCTCTGAAACCACTAGGCGGATTGAAGCCAAATTTCCTATGGAGTCTCAGTGGGATGGGGGAACGAAAGTTTCTATATTTGGTCCAGGTCACATGACCAAGCTGGCCGCCATGCCCATATATGGTAAAAACCCTTCAAAAATCTTCTTCTCCAGAACCAAAAGGGCTATGACCTTGAAACTTGGTATGTAGCATTGGGCATGCGGGCCTATCTTAATTTATACAAATCATGACCTTGCATTGACCTTGACCTAATTTACGACATGGTCAACTTTGGTACATTGGGCTTTTATATGGGAAAACGCTTAAACAGTGGATTTCTTAGAAACTATTTAAGTCTAAGGTACAATACTTGGTATACATGGTCGACTAAATGACCAGATGAAGATATTATGTCACTAAAGGTCAAGGTCATTCGGTCAGACCATCCATCGTCAAGATTTTCAAACATCTTCTCCTCTGAAACCACTGGGCCGATTTAAGCCAAATTTCATATGGAGTCTCAGTGGGATAGGGGAACGAAATTTTATACCCGGGGTCTGGGTCACATGACCAAGATGGCCGCCATGCCCACATATGGTAAAAACCCTTCAAAAAACTTCTTCTCCTGAACCAAAAGGCCTATGACCTTGAAACTTGGTATGTAGCATCGAGCATGCGGGCCCATCATATTTTATACAAATCATGACCTTGCGTTCACCTTGACCTAATTTATGACATGGCCAACTTTGGTACGTTAGGCTTTTATATGGGAAAATGCTTAAACAGTGGATTTCTCAGAAACTTTTTAAGTATTAGGTACAATACATGGTATACATGGTCGACTAAATGACCAGATGAAGATATTATGTCACTAAAGGTCAAGGTCATTCTGTCGGACCATCCGTCGTCAAGATTTTCAAACATCTTCTCCTCTGAAACCACTGGGCCGATTGAAGCCAAATTTCATATGGAGTCTCAGTGGGATGGGGTAATGAAAGTTTATACCCGGGGTCTGGGTCACATGACCAAGATGGCCACCATGCCCATATATGGTAAAAACCCTTTGAAAATCTTCTTCTCTAGAACCAAAAGGGCTATGACCTTGAAACTTGGTATGTAGCATCGGGCATGCTGGCCCATCATAGTTTATACAAATGATGACCATGTGTTGACCTTGAATTAATTGACGACATGGTCAACTTTGGTATGTTAGGCTTTTATATGGGAAAACGCTTAAACAGTGGATTTCTCAGAAACTATTTAAGTCTTAGGTACAATACATGGTATATATGGTCAACTAAATGACCAGATGAAGATATTATGTCACTGAAAGGTCAAGGTCATTTTGTCTGTCTGTCCGTCATCAAGATTTTCAAAACATCTACTCCTCTGCAACCACTGGTCTGATTGAAGCGAAATTTCATATGGAGTCTAAGTGTGATCAGGGAATAAAAATTTGTTCTCAGGGTCTTGACCAAGATGGCCGCCATGCCCGTATATGGTAAAAACCCTTCAAAATCTTCTTCTCCAGAACCAAAAGGTGTATGACCTTGAAACTTGGTATGTAACTTTGGGCACTCAAGCCCATCATAGTTTATACAAATGATCGTGCGTTGACTTTGACCTAATTTATGACACTGTAAACTTTGGTACATTATGTAGGCTTTTATATGGGAAAATGCTTAAACAGTGGATTTTTCAGAAACTATTTAAGTCTAAGGTGCAATATTTGGTATATATGGTTGACTAAATAACCAGATGAAGATATTTTGTCGTTAAAGGTCAAGGTCATTCTTTGACTTTTGTACAAGGTCATTGAGATTCTGTCACCTGTCAACATTTTCAAACATCTTCTCAGTGGCCACTAGGGTCAACTGAAGCCATATTTCATATGGAGCTTCACCGGCTTAAAGGAACCATAGTTTGTTCAGATGGTCTTGGTCACTTGACCAAGATGGCCACCATGCCCATATATGGCAAAAACTCTTCAAACGTCTTTTTCTCGAGAACCGAAAGGCCTATAACCTTGAAACTTGGTACCGGTATGTAGCATTGGGCACTCAGGCCCATCATAGTTTATACAAATGATTACTGTGTTTCATATATTATGGAGCTTTAATACTGGGTCAAAGGAATCAAAGTTTGTTCAGATGGTCATGGTCGTATGAACATGGTGGCCGCCACACCCATTTATGATAAAAACCCTTCAGAAATCTTTGTCCAGAAACAAAGGCCCAGTGACTTTGTGGCTTGGTAT
Source organism: Ctena decussata (assembly GCA_963989385.1). NCBI lineage: Eukaryota > Metazoa > Mollusca > Bivalvia > Lucinida > Lucinidae > Ctena > Ctena decussata. The sequence goes on from OZ022498.1 coordinate 61,968,116, forward strand.
ATAGAATTGGGACTCAACATTAATCCCCAAGGGAGGGGGGTTATCTGCCCCTGCCCTGGTGCTATATACATTTATAAAAGCATTAAAATATATACCAGGACCAAGTGTCAGGTGAGCTACAGGACCATTGGTCCTCTTGTTTTGATATATGACAAGGTTCACTGTTAGGATCTTAAATAGTTGTTGACATAGCTGACTTAAAATAGTCACCAATAAAGTTTGCATTAAGTTTATATTTTTTTTTTGCATGTATTTCCAGTATCCTTTGGTGGAACCTTTGGGTATGTGACTAGGTTTACTTATAGGTTCATACAGATTAGTTGGTGTCATCTGGATGCTGCTGTTGACCTATGATCAAGGTCATTGACTTGTACATTTGGGTTAAAAGTTTTGGGTTAAGTTTATAGTCATAGCTTATAGTTCCAATATCTTTTGATGGAACCTTTGATATGTGACTATGTTTACTTTTAAGTTCATAAAGGTTTGTTGTCAGTCAGTTGTGAGCGGATTTATCACTCATGCCCCGCCCTCATGATATGATCATTGTACTTCATAACTGACATCCTAATAGTGAATTAGTGAGTTATTACTAAACATTTCACTGCTACAGCTGATCTGTTTCTTAAAGTTAAATTTGTCATGTCTTGTGTGGATCTCTGCCATCATTTGAGCTGATCTTCAGGTAATGTCTGACAGAACATACAGCTATACAAGAGCACCTTATTTATTATGTGATATATATAGATGTGAACAGGTGTTACCCATATGTTTGCATGTACATGTTGTTTTGCATGTACATGTTGTTTTAGTAACAATTCTTTTTCTCACTGGGTAGTGTTTACTGACAGAAGGAGCAGATTTGTGTGCAGCAAATAAATTTAGATTGAAAGCCCAGCAGTCAGCTGCATCATTTCTCCCACTGAAAAAGAAAGAGTTTACACTTAAAGTGCTAGAAATGAAAATAGTTGGTTTAGCCTTAACTAATTACATCAGATTTTTTTTTAGCTCACCAGAGCCGAAGGCTCCGGGGGAGCTTATAGGATAGGCAGTGGTCCGTCGTCGTCGTCGTATGTCGTCGTCGTCTGTCGTCCGTCAACACTTTTAAACGACATCTCGTCTGAAGCCACTGGGCCGATTGGGCCCAAATTTCATCTGTGGCATCCTTGGGCTGGGGGATTGAAAGTTTGTGTTTTTTATGAAAATTGGCCATTTAGTTTGGTTGCTATGGCAACTTAGAGTTCCCATTGACTAATAATGGAGAAAATTGAAAAATGGCATTTTCTGCCAAACCATTGCAGATATGTTGACAAAACTTTTATAGAAATGTTCCTTGAGATGTCTTCTATCAGCTGTATGTTTTTTGGCCCACTGCTCCTTTTATTGGTTGCCATGGAAACCGAAATGCAAAAAAAAAACTTAAAAAATTATCTCCTCTGAAGCTACTGGGCCAATAAGGCCCAGATTTTTATCTGTGGCATCCTTGGGCTGGGGGATTGAAAGTTTATGTTTTTTTATGAAAATTGGCCTTTTAGTTTGGTTGCTATGGCAACTTAGAGTTCCCATTGACTTGTAATGGGGAAAATTGAAAAATGGCATTTTCTGTCAAGCCATTGCAGATATGTTGACAAAACTTTTATAGAAATGTTTCTTGAGATGTCTTCTATCAGCTATATGTTTTTTGGCCCACTGCTTCTTTTATTGGTTGCCATGGAAACTGAAATGTAAAAAAAATGGGGAAGAAATACTTAAAAAATTATCTCCTCTGAAGCCACTGGGCCGATACGGCCCAGATTGCATCTGTGGCATCCTTGGGCTGGGGGATTGAAAGTTTGTGTTTTTTTTATGAAAATCGGCCCCTTAGTTTGGCTGCTATGGCAACTTAGAGTTGCACTGACTTATAATGGGGAAAATTGAAAAAAGGCATTTACTGCCAAACCATTGCAGATATGTTGACAAAACTTTTGTAGATAGTTCCTTGAGAAGTCTCTTATTAGCTATGTATTTTTTTTGCCCACTGCTCCTTTTATTGGTTGCCATGGAAACCAAAATGCAAAAATGCACAAAAAAAAAATACTTAAAAAAATTTATCTCCTCAGAAGCCACTGGGCCAATAAGGCCTAGATTTCATCTGTAGTATCCTTAGGTTGGGGGATTGAAAATTCATGTTTTTTTTATAAAATCGGCTCTGTGGTTGCTATGGCAACTTAGAGTTGCATCGACTTGTAATGGGGAAAATTAAAAAATGGCATTTACTGCAATCAATATATGGAAAATAGTTAAATATTTTGTTATCAACTCAACAGACTGTCAGACTGAGACTTTGTAGTTGTATACTTTGTATTAGCCTGTACAAATGTGACAGCAATTTTGAGCCTATACAAATTTTATAGCAATTTTGAGCTAGAGATCTGGTGAGCTTTGTGGCCCGTGGGCCTCTTGTTATTGATTTCTTGCTTTACGTCCACAGTAAACAGCCATGGTCAGCCAGGCTTAGACCCCCCAAGCGGTTAACCAGTACTAAGTGCACATATTTTCGCCAGTAACTGACAACTGCCCTTCTTGACTCAGCGGAAGGAGAAATGAAAGTATGTGGCCGGACCGGGTATTGAACCCGGCGGCCCGGCTAATTACATCAGAGCCCAGTTGTTCAAAATTAACGTTAATCAGTGTGCATTATTTTGAGTTTGAGATTATTGTCAAGTTTTATAACCTCAAACCCAGGCTGTATTTTCAGCCCTTCTTATATGCGGCAACTCTTAAATGGAAGAATTTGCTCTAAGGAGAGTGAGGAGTGGTGTTAGTGTAGTGGATAACATGCTGGACTACCAATTCAGGGGTTGCAAGATCTATCCCTTGCTTCTATAGTCTTTCGGACTTTAAACTGAGGTCAGGTCTCCTTATGACCTAGTTGTTGGTGAGACATTAAACTCAAGTTCACTCACTTATTCAAGAGAGTGAATTCTTTCCTTTAAGAGATCTCAGTTGGAGAAAGGAAGTCACATACCAAGGAAGCAAACATTTCAAATGTTGCCTCCCTTGTAAAAATGGCAGCCAAACCATTGCAGTGTATCTATAAATCTAAATTCCAAATGATATCACTCATCTGCTGAATACAAGCATATGTACAGACATTCAAACATCTCAAACAGTTTCGTACTGGACTGTGCTTGAATTTAGAAAAGATGGCAGACTGTGCTGTCTGATCAAACTGATCTTCAGCAGCAGTATGAACTGTGTCGTGGTGATGCTGTCAAAATGTTAGGGGTAATAAATAGGTTATGTGTGAGATCATAATATAGTGCTGAACAACAGTGAATAGATTGTGAGATCATACTATAGTGCTGAACTACAGTGATAAGGCTTTTTCATGTGAGTATTGTACTTGTTTTGGAATAAAATTTTATCATGTAAAGGTTTTGACATTCATTTATTACCCTTTGGTTAATATATTATTACACAAGGATCCACTGTCCATTTTGTTTCAGTACATACACAGGCATTTACAAATTGTCTGACACAAAAAAAAGTGGGTATGAAATTTGTTCCACACAAAAAAGACACGGTATAAATTTGTTGATATTTCCAAGTTCAAAATACCAGTCATCTTCCTTGAGATAGCAGTAGATGGAATTACAGGCCAACTTCGTTATGTCAAACTTGCTTATCTCGAAAACCCTGCTTGTGTCGAAGTGATCTCCCATTCCCGAACATTCCCTCCTATATACTATTGCATTTCGACCTCTGTTGTGTCGAACTCGCTTATAACGAAAACACTGCTATATCGAAGTGATTTTTGATTCCCCTCCGACACTTTCCATGTGTTTTACCACTGTTTGTGTCGAAGTCAAAATGTGTATTAACGATGGAAAGATTGTGTAGACGTTTTGCAGTAATGAAAAACCTGCATATTTTTGTCCTAAAGCAAATTGGTTCAAACATCGAACAATAACAATGAAAAAGAACGATTTACCGAACAATTGTCTTTAATTGATCACAGTTCAATCAATTATCCCAAATAAACAATAATTATCCAATGATTGCGTGAAACGATGCAGACATTGTTTTGTTGATCACCTGTTTTTGTGTGTAAGTTAATAGACCTTGAACCGGGTATACGTCACAGGTCAGGTGCGTTCGATTGGAAAGTTCGGTCAAGTAGGCGCCTTTGAAATTTAATTGATTGAACAGTATTGAGCGGCGCTCTTTGATGTTATAATTCAAAATGTAAAATAAAACTATGTGAAGGGATTTTTCTTGTCTTTATTTCAATCCCGTTTTCAGTAGAAACAGTTTTACTACGTTCGTGCTGCACAGGTTTTGTAGAAATACTGACGCTACGAAAGTTAAGATATTGTACATGTATAGAACAAAAATTTTGGTAACGTCACAATTTGCCTATCTCGAACTTCGGAAAACTCGAAGTGGGTTCTCCATTCCTTTGGAATTCGAGATATCGAAGTTGGCCTGTATATTCAGTATTCAATGCAGCTGATATAATCAATACACTTTGACATACACAATGAGAAATCAGAGTGTTAAAGAGTAAGTTGTTGATGGAAAGTCCCAATAAGTGGAATGTTCCAGAGCTCTAGATAAGAGGGGTATCTGATGATAATTGAGGGATAATTTTTTTATTTCTCATTGAAACATATGTTGTGACCCCTCATCTGAACCGTCTCGTCAAGACGGTTCAGATGCGGGGTCACAACATGTTTTTATTCAGAATTAACAAAAATTTTCCTTAATTATCACCAAATACTCCTTCTTATCTTCACTTTAGGTGTGTGGGTATACTGCTGCAAGTAGCAGAAGAGAGACATAGGTATTTCTCTTCCAATGTTGACAGCAGGGGCAGCTTAAACTTGGCGTCAAGTTTTCTGCTTTAGCTCTGTTTCGTGACATGCAGATTTATTGTTACAAAGGAGGCAAGGGTAACATCCTATTTGCTTCCATGGATAAATACCCCTTTCAGAATAGGTCTTTAGAATTTTTTTAAGAGCCAACACCCTCCGAAAAAGAAGGCAAAATTACAAATGTCAGAGTTACTTCTTCAAAAGCCACCATTAGCCTTACATGTACATTCTGTCTGTATCCATTTACCCATTTATTGCCCATTTATCATATGACGTCACATCTTAGAGTGTAATAAAGCGATGCATTAAAAATGATAATCAACTAGTGGATTAAATATGCAAATTATGACGTAAGGTTATGAGTTGATGTCCATAAAAACGTGTTTTCTAATGGTGAAATTGTGACGTTTGAGTGCATAATTTGCTAATAAAATGTGATTTTAGAGCCATAAGATAAATAGAATCTTGCATTCTACTCCTGTATTATTGAATTTATTAAAATCATTGGGGAAAACCGATAAGATGCTAGGCATAGCCTGGCATCTTTTCTTTTTCCCCAAACTCGTTTAATAAATTCAATAATATATGAGCACTCATGTAAGATCCTACTTATCTACTTATTGCCCATTTCTTTCTCCCATAATTTCATGATAAAGTGTCCAATGTCCCTGGAATGTATCACCATATTTATCCAACATACACAGCCTACCAAAGCAAACAATGTAGATCCAGCCCAGACTGCTCATGAAGTTCTTTTAAGGTAGATGGGTTTCAGCATGTTTTTTCAGTATTTTTTCCAAAGGGAGCTGCAACATTGTGACTCCTTTTGCTTCCCCGGAATATAAGACCCAAAATGGAGTCTGATCTTCATGGAAAGAATTTGCCCCTAAAGGAGCAAATCCTTCCCGTTCAGAGGTCACCCCCATTGATAAGGGAGGTAATATATACTCTGGTTTTTCATAGGCTTGGTTAAGTCATAGCCTTTAAGTAGTATGTATGGAGTTTGTACTTCAATTTAAGACACAAAAATATTCTTTATACATGTATATATATTACAAAAATATTTTTTATATATTTAATATATCACAGCAATAGCTAGTCTTTGTCTCTTTTAGTATGTAATATTTCCTCCAAAATAGTGTCTTTTGCTCCATCTTGTTCTTCAGTCATTGTCTCCAAACTGCTAGCGCCATTATTGTTTGTGAGTGAAGTACTATGATCACTAACCGAAAGTTCTTTTAAACCTGACAAATCAACGCGTTTGTCTCGATTCTGATTGGCTGATGGCTGTTTTACTATCACTTCATCCACCTTTGACCTTTGAATGTGGAAAGCAGGAGCCACCCAGGCACCACAAGGACATTTTTCGCCTGAAAGAAAAACAATCTGATAGCTTACTCTGTTTCGTACGACACATTAAAGGAGTGGCGGTAGTGTAGTGGTTAACATGCAAGACAACCAATCCAGAGGTCACAGGTCAGATCCGCTGCTTCTCCGGTCTTTCAGATGAGACTTTAAATCAAGGTCCCATCTCTGTATGTGTTGGTGGGACGTTAAACCCAAGTTCACTCACACTTTACACATTAAGGTGCATGAATACATCTGTTTTCTACCAGGCATACAACTTCTGGGCCCAGTTGTTCAAAACTAACGTCGTTAGTTAATGAGACGTTAAAATTTCAAATGTTAATACATGAGAACTTCAATGGCTCGAACCCTGATGGCTCACTAATCATGTCTGATTAGAACTCTTTCCTTGGTCCCAAGAGGTCACTTTATATAGAAACTCACTCTGGATGGCTAGAACTACCCTTGGCTGGAACTAATTTTCATGGTCCCAAGCGTGTTTGAGCCAACAAAGTTCTAATGTATCTCAAATTTGCCAATATTTTTGTTGAAAAAATGTGAGAAGCTTTTGCAGTGCAAAAGCTTTTCACATACTTTCAACAAAAAACATCTGCATATTTGGCTATTTTAAAACACTTAACGAGCTGACCTCTTAACGAGATCATTAGGCTAACAATGAACAACTGGGCCCTGCGGTTTAGTACTGGCTGTTCTGTAAGCAGAGATTCCAGGGATCTACTATTAACTCTTTAAGCCCCAGTGACACAATTAGAAAAATTTTCAAACAGCGTAGATCCTGATGAGGCGGCTCATCTAGATCTACACTGTTTGCCCTCTAGTCTTTGAAAACTCAATATAACTAGAACATGTGAGCAGGGGCTCATGTATACCCCCGGCTAGCGCCACTGCCTAATAGAAACACACTTAATACAAGCAAATGTTAACTAACAGACAGACAAACGGACAATCTATTACAAATCCAGTGAAAGGCCTTAAAAGACAAATACCAAAAGGCTCCATTAAAATAAATGCAATTTATGTAATCAAAACAATACACAAAGTTAACACAAAATTTCAAAAACAACATAAGTATACTAAATTTCTATATCTGTGACCTTGACCTACAGTCAGTAGCAGCATCTAAATGATGTCAACTAATCAGTTTTAATCTAGACATAAACCTAATAACATAACAATCTGATAAATCTTTGACATAAATTTTCCCATTTATTACAATGGAGTGAGAGATGGGAAAAAGAAGGCCAAAAGAAAACTTAGCATCTTGATTTTCTTTCCCACAATATATTTGGCCTTTCTTAATATGTATACAAAATATGAAGACTGTGGCTCTCATAGGAACAGAGAAATCTGTGACAAAAAATTAATTGGAGAGAAAGAAATTATGGACATACAAAGGGAATGATAAGCAGGATGAGACTGATTCTCTCTTACACAGTACAACTGGTCATACCCAATGTTTGAACCAAATTTCAAAATCCTAATTGAAGTAGTTCCTGAGAAAACTTTGACAGAAATTTTATTGGAGAGAAAGAAAAATGGAGAAACATAGGGAATGATAAGCAGGAGAAGGCTGTTGCTCTCTTACACGATACAACTATTCATATCCAATGTTTGTACTAAATATCAAAATTCTAGCTGAAGCAGTTCCTGAGAAATTTGTGACAAAAATTTTATTGGAGAGAAAGACAAAATGAACAAACAAAGGGAATGATATGCAGGAGAAGGCTGATCCTCTCTTACACGGTACAACTAGTCATACCCAATGTTTGTACCAATTTTCAAAATCCTAGCTGAAGTGGTTCCTGAGAAATCTTTGACAGAAATTTTATTGGAGAGAAAGAAAAACTTTGACAGAAAGTTTATTGGAGAGAAAGAAAAATGGACAAACAAAGGGAATGATAATCAGGAGAAGGCTGTTGCTCTCTTACAGGATACAACTATTCATATCCAATGTTTGTACTAAATATCAAAATCCTAGCTGAAGTGGTTCCTGAGAAATCTTTGACAGAAATTTTATTGGAGAGAAAGAAAAAATGGAGAAACAAAGGGAATGATAAGCGGGAGAAGGCTGATTCTCTCTTACACGGTACAACTAGTCATTCCCAAAGTTTGTATCAAATTTCAAAGTCCTAGCTATAGTGGTTCCTGAGAAATCTATGACAAAAATTTAATTGGAGAGAAAGAAAAAATGGACAAACAAAGGGAATGATAAGCAGGAGAAGGCTGATTCTCTCTTACACGGTACAACTAGTCATACCCAACGTTTGTACCAAATTTCAAAGTCCTAGCTATAGTGGTTCCTGAGAAATTTTTGACAGAAAAAATGTTAACATACACACACACAAACATATCAACGGAAAGACCAAAAACTATATACCCCCTATATACTTCGTATACCGGGGGTATAACAAGTCTTTGACAAGGCATTTTTTTAATTTTTGCAGACGTAAATTTTGTCGTCTGCTTTTTTGTACTGAATGCTGACCCTGTACAGGAAGAAGGTGGTTATGAAAATGGCTGTGGTTGCTTCTCATGAAAGTATATCCATTCACCTTACAGTTGTTAAATTTTTCTTATGAAAAGTATGATTTGTTTTTATATAAACAGTTCACAAATTACATATCATGTTATGAGCAACCATACAGTATTTCATAAACATTTGTACAAAATATTTTAAGACAGTTAGGCTTTGAATACTCAATATTATATGGCATCGACGAAAAGTTTTCAAGCATATATTTCGTTGTCTGCTTTTTTCAAGTGTTTTAAGGGTTAAACATGTTTCATACATTTGTAATTGAAATATCCATGATATAACACAAAGAAAACTCTTTTATGTTTTACTTACCGTACCAGATAAAAGATCCTAATTTGGCATGGCACTTTGGACACAGAATCTGAAAGGTAACAAAAACCAATATATCATATGTATATCAGCCAAAGTTGCAAACAAAATATTTCTGTAAATCACCAATAAAGCAAGGCAATGCCATACATCATCAAAACAACATCACTGTTAACACCCAGCAGGCACATGACGTCAAAATGATGTCGTACTGACGTCGATGCGACGTTATGACGTCGCATTGACATCAGTACGACGTCATTGCGACGGCATGTAAGGGTACACTGCTATGTTTTTCTGTCAGTTTTCAAAGGGAGACAATTTTTGTGAATTCCTGTTTCCTTCTTTGAACAGAAATCCTTCCAAATGAGGGTCTGCTCTGAAAGCAACAAATATGCTCCAAATGGGACAAATACTTTCCTTTAAGTCAACCCACACTGAGAAATGAAAATGGCAGAGTTGCTTCCCCTGAAAGTGTACCCATAACCATAATGATATAATGATGATCTGCAGTAGCTTAATATCTATAACATTTGAAATGTCATGCATCTGATATAGCAATGCTGATGCAACCCAAAAACCTCCATATATACATATGTAGTAAATTTCAAATCTTCTGAGATCATAAAAATTTTCAATACTGTCGGAGCTCCAGATAAGAGGGGTTATCGAGGATAATTCAAAGATAATTTTTCTTATTTCTCTACAAAAACATATACTGTGACCCCTCATTAGAGCCATCTCGATGAGACGGTTCTAATGAGGGGTCACAAAATATGTTTTATGGAGAAATATGGATAATTATCCCTAAATTATCTCTGTTACCTCTTCTTAGCTGGAGCACTGAAAACTGTTGAATAACAGGTAGCATCAGCGATTATGACTGTAGAAATCATGGAAACCAAGTTCAAAAATGCTTGTAAATTCTACAGAATCATTCAACCACTGCTCTAACCAGCTATGTGCACAAACACTTGTGTAAGAGTATATCAGTTATCAACAAATCAAATAAAGACTATCTAAAAATTAAACATTTACAGCACCACAAATAGAAATACTGTAGTTGAATTCGCAAAACAGCATAGATCCAGATGGGGCAGCTCATAATGGGCTGCATCACCTGGAGTTACTCTGTTTGCCCTTAAGTCTTTGAATTTTCAATACACTATAGCTTGGACATTTTTTTAAATTTTGCAGACATACATATTGTTGTCAGCTTTATTTGGCACTTTAAGGGTTAATAAATAAATATATATTGCAAAGGGATGAAAATAACATAAGGGAAGCCAATATTCTGCAAAGGAAGGCAATTTAATTGCATCCCTTGGCAAACTAATTACTTCCTTTTAATAAAGTTGTTGAGGGAGGTGATACTGTGACCCACCCCTCTCATTACCTTTCCATCTAGCTGATTGATAGACTCAGCCATCCACTTGACTGGTTCTATAAATAAAGACTGGGTACACAAGTAATCATCTGACTGCTTTACTAATTTTGCGCCTGGAATTTTACTGCGCCAGTCAAATGCTGCCTCCCCCTGCCCTACTGTGTGTGTTAAAACACCAGAATTTCTGAACAAGGCCTGTCTGTAAATAAACATAGCATGGTAGAAAGAATTAAGGAAAGGTATACTGTGTGAATTTTGATTAATCCTGAACAAGACCTCAAACAGGCTCTACAATGTTTGGCAATCAGCCAAACAGGTTGTAAACATCTTCAGTCTGATCAAGGCATAGACTTTTTGCGATTCCATCTGCATCTTTTGGAAGCATTACTGCATTGCATAACCAAAGTGTATTTTTAGGACCATTACAGTAATTATTTTAGCTGTCCAAAATTTAAGCTTTTAACAGTACGATAGGAAATATCTTTAGGAGTAAAACCTCAAGACTCCCACCAAGGGTATAGAAAATCACGAAACTGCCCCTTGCTATACCCCTGCCAAAACTGTTATAGATGTTAAAGGATGAGCTCTTAGTTATGGACAACAGATATATCCCAGCAAGGTCACAAATTTAAAACATTGAATCACTGGTGATTCAATGTTGGGGCATTGAATCAACACTGATTCACTGTTATTTCAACAGTCTGTGCCTTCATTTTCTACTCATTCCAAGTAAGACAAGAAGTATGAAAATCCCTCCACATAAACATAATTTTTTCCTTTGGAGTTTTAGATTATTAACATAATTTCAAACAACATTCCGACAAGTATGGAATATTTCATCGCAAACACTTTCTGACATCTGGTGATTGATCAAACCTTATACTCATTCCTTCAAATCTGCTTGTGTGAGTTCAGAATATACATACAAATAAATGTATTTAGGCAAAAAGCAATTGCATGTAACTCTTAAGCTCGTACAAGGCCTCTTCCATGTTACTTTATTGAACTACCACTCACCTACACTTCCTACATTTGAAGTAATTGTCAGCTCTATTTGCTGCCTCACCGGGATTGGCCAACAAGTCTTCTACAGGAAATTCCTCCACACTCCCTAAACAAAAACATAAACAAATTTGGAAAACCCTCATCTTGGCATTCAGGGGCTAGTTGTTCAAAGCATCCTTAGCCTAGTGAGCTTGTTAAGAGATCAACTTGTTAAGTGTTTTACGACTTTATAGCCAAATACACTGATATTTTTTGTTGAAAATAAAAGCTTCTCACATTTTTTCAACAGAAAGTATTGGCATATTTAAGATATTAATGTTCGAAATTTTAACGTCTCATTCACTAATAATGCCGTTAGTTTTGAACAACTGGGCCCAGTAAACATAAACATCCTTTAAATGTTGGGGCACCCTAATAAGTTAGAATAATTACTATATACTTAAATTTTAACAAGTTGATTTTGCTATCAGACAGTATAATGTTATTAATCTGAATGGCTTACTTTCAGGGGAAGAAACTCTCCTAAATGTATTTTCTTTTTGCCTCCCATTTTGGTTTAAACATATTTTATTTTCAAGAATATACATTACAACATATAAACAACATACATACACAACTACACAATGAAAAAAGATCAGAACGAAAGCTTAAAGCTTTTATTTTAATAAGGGGTCAACTCCTACAGAAAAGACTTTGCTCCCTTAAGAGCAAATTCTTTCTTTCAAAAGCAGACCCCATTTCAGAAGGGTAATGGCATGCAGGAAAGCAAACAGAAAGTCACGACAGTTGTATCCCTTTGTAAAATCATCATGGAGGTGTACATTATATGATTAACATTTTTTGTGGTCCAAGGTCAATTTTCAAGACATATGATATTATTCGTTTCCCCCCTCCCCCCACTCTCCCCAAACACACTGAACTGTTTTTTGCTATTTCATTATTTTACATGATCAAAAGAACAAAGTGCAAGAGATAATTAGTTAATTAACAACAATTCAGTGTCTACCCTGTCTGTACATTGTCACAAAACAGAGCTAAACCAGAAAACTTGACACAAAGTTTACATCACCGACAACAGTGATGAAGACACCGAAAAAAGCCCATGTTCCTTCTTCTGAATGTATTCTCTGCTCTTAAGATTTTATTTATACATATGTCTCACTTCTGCTAGTCACAGACAACAAGAAAACCAGCTCTGGGAACGGGGAACATACATTTATACATGCAATGTTTTTGGTTGAAGAATGCTGCACTGTGTAAGAATATTGATATGGTAACTTACCTGCCTGCATCTTATCTGCCATCATACTAAGTTTGTATTTTCTCCACTGTTCATTACTAGGGTCAATGTTTGAACCCATCTCCTCAAATAATTCAAGCTGCCTCATAAACCCTGGGTTTGGCCTGAAAATATATTTGATTGTTATTGTCTGAAAAAGGACTGAATGTCATGTGCTTACTGTAAAATGAGCCAGGACATGACAAAACCAACAAAGTGGCATGAGCACCCAGCAAAGATTCAGATCAGCCTGGGCAGCCACCCAGTCTGATCAGATTCTTTGCTGTCAGCATGGAGCTACCTCAGACTCTCAGCTTCCTGTGAAGCGCACAGTGAAGACTCTGATCAGACTGGGTGGCTGCCCAGGCTGATCTGAGTCTTCACTGGGTGCACACGCCACTTTGTTGTGTTGGTTTTGTCATGTTGTGGCTCAAATATAAAAACTAGAAACATGGTAACTATCAGGGCCCCGCCTTTATGAAACTATTGATGACATTCAAGTCGTATGTGCCCGACTAGAAATAACAATACCAGCCTTCCATTATCATGTTGTTCCTTCATATTAAATATGTTGTTTGAAATTAAGCCTCTAGCAGTGTCATTAAGATATGGGCAAAATACACAATTATGATTGATTAAAGCATGGGCAACAACTCTGTGAGGCAGGAAACTGATGTTATCATTCTTGCATTCTGCACACCTTCAGATCATCTAATGATGCTTTATATTTGTACCAAGTTTTATAAAAATATCGTTTATAAAAATATTTTCAAAGGCTTTAAAGTTATACAGCAGGCAAGATTTCCATACCTAAAATAACAAAGGGAAGGTGTAGTTATGGTTCTTTTTCTTTGCACATTGTCTGATGATGTTTATATTTGTACCAAGTTTTGTGAAAATATCTTAAACAGTTTTAAAGTTAGAGAGCAAACACATTTTCTAGACTGTAGACTAGCAAGGGGAAAAATTCTGTAAAAAAATGTAGATGGAGTTACAGTTCTTATTCTCTGCACATTGTCTGATGATGCTTTATATTACGTACATGTTTTATGAAAACATCATTGGTGGTTTTAAAGCTATGGAGCGGACCTGATTTCAATATTTGAAATTACAAAGGGGCATAATTCAGTAAAAAATGTAAACAGAGTTAGGATGCTTGTTCTCTGCTCATTCCTTGATGATGCTTTACATTTGTACCAAGTCTTGAGAAAATATCTCTAACTGATTCAGTTATGAACCGGACACGATTTCTGTACTCAAATTACAAAGGGGCATAATTCAGTAAATAGTGTAGGCAGAGTTATGGTTCTTGTACTCTGCATATAGACTGATGATGCTTTACATTTGTACCAAGTCTCGTGAAAATATCTTTAAAGGTTTCAGAGTTATAGAGCGGACAGGATGTCTGCACTCAATATTTCGAAGGGGCATAATTCAGTAAATAATGTATGCAGAGTTATGATTCTTGTTCACTGCACATTGTCTGATGATGCTTTACATTTGTACCAAGTCTCATGAAAATATCTTTAATGTTTTCAGAGTTATGGAGGGGACACAATTTCTGTACTCAAAATTTTAAAGGGGCATAATTCAGTAAAAAATGTAGGCAGAGTTATGGTTCTTGTTCTCTGCACATCGGCTGATGTTGCTTTACATTTGTACCAAGTCTCGTGAAAATATCTTTATTGGTTTCAGAGATATGGAGGGGACACGATTTCTGTACTCAAAATTTCAAAGGGGCATAATTCAGTAATAATTTTAGGCAGAGTTATGGTTCTTGTTCCGTGCACATCGTCTGATGATGCTTTACATTTGTACCAAGTCTCATGAAAATATCTTTAATGGTTTCAGAGTTATGGAGCTGACACGATTTCTGTACTCAAAATTTCAAAGGGGCATAATTCAGTAAAAATTGTAGGCAGAGTTATGGTTCTTGTTCTCTGCATATCGTCTGATTATGCTTTACATTTGTACCGAGTCTCGTGAAAATATCTTTTACGGTTTCAGAGTTATGGAGCGGACACGATTTCTGTACTCAAAATTTCAAAGGGGCATAATTCAGTAAATATTGTAGGAAGAGTTATGGTTTTTGTTCTCTGCACATCGTCTGATGATGCTTTACATTTGTACCAAGTCTCTAAAAATACCTTAAACGGTTTCAGAGTTATGGAGCGGACACGATTTCTGTACTCAAAATTTCAAAGGGGCATAATTCAGTAAAAATTTTAGGCAGAGTTATGGTTCTTGTTCTCTGCACATCGTCTGATGATGCTTTACATTTGTATCAAGTCTCATGAAAATATATCAAACGGTTTTAGAGTTATTGAGCAGACACGAAATGATGACGGACGGACGGACAGACGGACGGACAAGGTGATTACTATAGGGCCTCCGCAGACTTCGTCTGGCGGGGCCCTAATAGGTCTGCGTATCAGCTCAGACTGATCAGTCTTTGCAGACTGATTTTTGTATTTCCTGTTTGTAGATGTCATAAGGTGACCTATGTGACTCTTATCATTTATAAAGAGATTTTCATAACAGTGCATACTCATTAAGGTTCTGGAATTGGCAGTCCTTAAACTCACATGTACTTGTGTTTCTTTCTGACCAAATTTGGTCAAGATATCTCCTACCGTATACAAGATAATTTTCATGTTGTTCCATTTTTCACGGTATTTCGCTGTCACTTGGAAACCGCAAATATTATAATCGCAAAATAATTTCCTGTTTCTTACAAAGTATCTTCTGTAGACACAGTGTTCATATATTTTGTTTCTGTTTGCTTCGGTAATTGCTGGTACATTTCTCTTGAGTCAGTTCTTTCATTAACCTGCGGCGGCCCTGCCGCAGGTTAATGAAAGAACTGGCTCAGGTGAAAAAGAAGTAGTTTTGCTTTTCGCGCATGTTGCTAACCGCGAAAATTAAAAACAGTGAAAATTAAT
Source organism: Ctena decussata (assembly GCA_963989385.1). Classification (NCBI taxonomy): domain Eukaryota; kingdom Metazoa; phylum Mollusca; class Bivalvia; order Lucinida; family Lucinidae; genus Ctena; species Ctena decussata. Next base: position 61,983,795 of record OZ022498.1, read on the forward strand.
GTTTATTTTTTTTTATCTTTAACTGCGAAAATTTGAACCCGCGAAAATTACCGCATACAAGACACTTGTATTGTCATTTTCATGTTCTGCTAGTTTTACTAAATGCAGCCAAACTTGGCCAGAATTTAGATCTTTCCAGCAGTTCTTGAGATCTTACCATTTCCATGTACTGGTATTTTCAATAATGGTGACCATCTTAGATACCATTTGTATAAATTTAAAAGAGCTCAGTGCAAGGGTCATTCTGACCAAATCTGCTCAAAGTCTGTTTGGTAGTTCTTGAGATATCATCATGTTTCCGTAATGTTGGCCATCTTGGCTGATCCATTTGCATAAAGGGCATTTATTAGAATTAATATGGCATTCCAAATCAAAATGTTGTTTTCCTTACTTTATTCTTGGTCTTTTTTCTTTTATAGTTCCTAATGCCTCATCCAAACACATCTGGTGTCGGTACATTAAATAGGCTGCCATGACAGTTGAGCTTCTAGACAAACCTGCAAGACTGAAATACAGAGCTACAAATAAGTTGGGATTTTGAGAATAATCCTGGGATTTTTCTTTATTTCTCATCTAAATAAAGCATACACTGTGACCCCTCAATAAAACTGCCTCAAAGACGCAGTTTTAACGAGGGGTCGCAATGTATCTAGATCTCTATAACTCTTGAGATTATTTTTTTCGAGGCACAGCCTTGTATAATTTCGATATTGTTCCACATTTCACAAGATTCCATTGGTCAAATAACATATTTAATCTTCGTTTTTTCTCGTTGTACTGCACTGTGAATACTGGCACTCTGTCATATCATTTTTCGCGTAGATCTACTTTCGAATTCTACTTTCGGTTTAATACACACAAACAAAAAAACAGTGCAACATGTTGATAACTATTTTGAAATCAGATCAATTTCAAGATTGACCGTGGTCCATTTTCAAATTCCAAATTGGACAGCTCAGTTTTGAGATAGGTCGTGAGTGAACTCGGGTTTAACGTCCCACCAACAACGAGGTCATATGGAGACGGGACCTGGGTTTAAAGTCTCATCCGAAAGACCGGAGAAGCGGGGGATCGATCTTGCGACCCCAGGATTGGTAGTCTGGAGTGTTATCCACTACACTACAGCCGCTCCTGAGATAGGTCGTTGTCGCTACCCAGAGTCAAAATTACTGTTGTTGGTGCCTACCGACATAGCTTACTTATTCATGAAAATTATTGTCAAATCTTCAACTAGAGACATATAACAAAACACACTTCCATTTAATCTGCACCGATTATCTTTTTTTAAAGATTTTTCTTGTCTTATCTTGCAATGAACAAGAATTCCTCAAAGCACCATGTCTCGCCTGCTTATGCATTGGCACAAACAGAGCCAATCTGTCAAAATCAAGAAAACCTAAAAGAAGTTTAGGCCACTTAAGATATCAACGCAAGAAAAGCATTACCTTTGGCTCACATTTTCCAAGTTGCATGCAAGACAAGATACATGATTCTATGATAAATCATCTGTATCATATGCACCATAACACTTTTTTTAATATGTAAATGTTCTAAAAAAAAAACCAATAAATGGGAGATTAAAGGCCATAAACAACCATTTTATGTCAATTTCAGCCAACATGTGGGCAAATCCAGGCACAAAAGCACTTTTCACTTTCATACCATACCCTCTTGATGGCAGGAGGCCTCATCAAAATCGCTGGGTGGAGCTGAATATTTGACTCTAAATTTTGACTTATCTACTCAAGGCAAATCAAAATGCAATCCACAGATGTAATTAGCTATTCTGCCTTTCAATATATGACACTTATTTTTCTCTTGATTTCAGAGGTCACAGGTCACGCTGCCAAGAAGTATGTGCATGGACTTTTATTTTCTCTCCATTTTTCTACAGATCATTCCCTATTTTTCTCTAACTTCTTATTTTTTCCTCCCACAGGAGCAAGTTCTCTCCTTTAAGAGTTGAATCCTATTGAAAAGTGAAACAAGATAGCTTCCTCTGTAAGTGTACCCATTCAGCATATTAAGGTGTCCCAATATTTGAGGATTTTTTTTTTTCATTAAAGAAAAAACATGTTTAACTTACCAATGTATCAATATTGGTCCTTGACACTCAGCTAGTGCTTCATCGATAAACTTGAAACATTGCTCAAACTTGCTGAGGATGTCTGCTTCAGGCATATCAACACAATACACAAACTCATATGTGATATTCTCCTGCAAGTCATACTTCAGTGGTTGTATATCAATTGTCAAAATATGAGTTATGCCTAGCTTTGTAAGACTCTCAACATCACTTGCCCCATATGCGCTGCCCAGGTAAATTCTGTCTATTATTTTATTCATATCCATTTCAGCTGTTTCCTAATAAAGAAAAAAAATATAAACTATGTTCTAATCCTTTCAGCCAAATAAAAACCTTATAACAAGAGGGCCAAGAGGCCCTGAATCGCTCATCTGAGCGAAAAGGTTAAAGGTCAAACTAGGGTCATCATTTGAACAAACCTGATAGTTTGCAACTATTTCCAAATGGTTCTGAAGAAGATTTTTGGATATTTCTCTATGTATTGCTATGGTTAAAGCCCAGGAGCCCCTGGGACAGGGCCATTTTGGACCCTGGGGCCACCCTTCAGAAAAACTTGGTAAAGGACCCTAGGCAATGCTACATACTGAATTTCAAGCATCTGGGTCTTACGGTTCTGAAGAAGATGATTTTTGAATATTTTTCTATGTATTTCTATGGTTCAAACCAAGGACTCCCTGTCGAGGGGCCGTTTTGGACACTTTGAATACACTTATTAAAGGACCACTAGGCAATGCTACAGATTAAATTTCAAACAGCTGGGTCTAACGGTTCTAAAGAAGATTTCTGAATACTTTTCTCCGTTTTTCTATGGTTCAAACCCAGGACCCCCTGGGGGTGGGGCCAGTTTGGACCCTGGGGCCATCATTTGCACAAACTTGGTAAAGGACCACTAGGCAATGCATCATACCAAATTTCAAGCATCTGCACTAAAGGGTTCTGGGGGAGATATTTAAGTATATCTTAATTTGGAACCCAAGACCCCCCTGCCACAGGGCCATTTTGCATCCCGCTACACAACTCAGTTGCCGCTGGGCTCATGCGCAATAGAGGATGCGCAGTTGGAGATGTGCAAAGTTCCAGGGATGCTAGAGTGGAATCTACCTGTATTTTTTGTATGGGCGGGACTTTTTTTTTTTTTTAGTAAACAAACCATGTATAAATGTACACTTCTAAACGTAAACTTCTAGTGCCTCAGTTCAAGAGTCAAGTACATGCTCATGCATGTTACAGTACCTGCAAGATTTCACAACACCTCATCACAAAAGTGCAGCAGCCTGACTTCGGAAAGATGGCAAACATCAAATAATGTGATAAAACCAGTCCATCATGTTGACAGTCATTGAAATTGACAGAACTATCATTCACCATTTTAAAATGCACAGTCGACAGCCCCAGTCCCCAGAGTCAACAACCACTTTACAGTTTACACAATATCAAATATCAGTTTGGTTTAAAGCACAAGGAACGAAAAAAGTATTTACCTTATGATGTCCCAAATACATTTTTTTATTTTTGTGATACTCATCTCTGTTCTGCTGATTGAACTCTTTCATCCCTGAATATCTGAAACTGGCTTTTCATTTTTCAGTTTGAACTTTTTTAAATTTAAAATAGGTTGGTCAAATACCCAAGACAAAACTCATAAACAAGGATGGGTTATGAACCATCTCATCTAGATCTGGACTTTTTAGCTCACCTGAGCCTATGGCTCAGGTGAGCTATTGTGATCAGCCAGTGTCCATCTTCCATCATGCTGCATCAACAATTTGCTTTAAATGACTTCTTCTCTGAAACCGCTAGGCCTAGGGCTTTGATATTCGGACTGAAGCGTTGTCTAGAAGACATCTAACAAGTATTTCAAATAGTGGCCCAGGGATCCAAAATGGCCCTAGGGCAAGGGGCCTTGGGTTCGAAAATAAAATATACTTATTAATAAAAATCTCCTTCTCCAGAAATGCTGGGCTCAGATGCTTTAAAATATACTTATTAATAAAAATCTCCTTCTCCAGAGCTGCTGGGCTCAGATGCTTGGATGGTCCTCTACCAAGTTTGTTCAAATGGTGGCCCCAGGGTCCAAAATGGCCCCAGGGCAGGGAGTCCAGGGTTTGAACCATAGAAATACATACAATTCTTTAGAGCCACTTGGCTCAGATGCTTGAAATTTGGTATGTAGCATTGCCTAATGGTCCTCTACCAAGTTTGTTCAAATGGTGGCCCAAGGGTCCAAAATGGCCCCGGGCAGGCAGTCCTGGGATTGATCCATAGAAATACATAGAAAAATATTCAAAAAATTTCTCCTCCAGAACTGCTTAGCCTAGGACTTTGATATTTGGTATAAAGCATTGGCTAGTGGACCTCTACCAAGTTGCCCTGTGGTCCAAAATGGCCCTGTGGTGGGGGGTCTTGAGTTAAAAATAAAACATACTTAAAAAATCTTCTTCTCCAGAACTGCTTGGCTCATATGCTTGAAATTTTATACATGTATGTAGCATTGCCTAGTGGTCCTCTACCAAGTTTGTTCAAATCGTGGCCCCAGGGTCAAAAATGGCCCTGCCCCTGGAGTTCATGGGTTTAAAGCATAGAAATACATAGAAATATATTGAAAAAAATCTTCTTCTTCAGAACCACTTGGCTCAGATGCTTGAAATTTAGCTATGTAGCATTGCCTAGTGGTTCTTTATCAAGTTTGTTCAAATGATGGCCCCAGGGTCCAAAAATAGCCCCACAGCAGGGAGTCCTTGGTTTGAACCTGAGAAATACATAGAAAAATATTAAAAAATCTTCTTCAGAACCACTTGGCTCAGATGCTTGAAATTTGGTATGATGCATTGCCTGGTGGACTCCTACAAAATGGTTGCCCTGGGAGTATGGGGGCGGTAGCCCCCATCAAGAAATGTAAACAAGAAAAAAAATAAATCAACTATACCAAGAAAACTTACTACCAATTTCTGGGGGCCGCCAAAGTGGAAGTCTTCCAAACATACAAACTGCAGTAGGTTCTGTCACTTGAGTAGTTCCGTACTTGGTGAAGTTTGGGCCAATTGGGGTGTCACATGGATAAATCCATATTTAATCAATAGGAAGTGATAATAGTGGCCAGGTAGAAATGAAAAAAAAATGTCTTTACTGTGTGTAAATTCTAAGATCATTTCCCTCTATCAACAGCTAATATCAAATTGTTCAATGGTAATAAATACAAGAAAAGTCATTCTCTTTAAATGAACGCTTGTATTTGCTGCTGACGCAGTTCTTTTAGATGTTGTGTACATTGTGGTGCTGAAAGTGCTGTGGTGCTGAAAGTGCTATGGTTGGTAAGACAGAGCTCCAGGCCCCGAGGTTATAAAACTTGAGTACATTCTCAAATTCAAAATTAAGCACACTAATTGGCTGCTTCCGAGCACATGCATGCTCGGAAGCAGCCAATCAGTGTGCTTTAGAGTTTTGAGATTATTCTCAAGTTTTATAACCTCGAACCCGGATAAGAAGGGGTAACAAGTAAAATTCAGTGATAATTTTTCTTATTTCTCTATGAAAACATATGTTGACACCACTCATTTGAACTGTCTCAGCAATATGTTCTAATGAGGGGTCACAACATACGTTTTTATGGAAAAAAATATGGAAAATTTAACCATCCCCAAATTATCCCTGTTACCCCTTCTTATCTGGAGGTCTGGTAGGGGTAATGATAATCATAGTGTAACTGTTTCAGAAAAATAGCACATCCAACCCCATACACAGTGGTTCAACCAACCCTGCCACATCCTGCACAAATTTTAGATTAATACAATCTTACCCAAGAGAATTTTAGCTTTTGATTTATTCTGAAATCAGGATGCAGTGTTATGTGTAAAAATGTATAACTAGAAATGTGTCCATAGTACACAGATGCACCTGCCTAGTGCCTTGAGAACCAGGGCACCTTGATTAAGGTACTGGCACTTGTAGGATAATTAGGTTCACAGAGGCAGGCTTGTATAATATAAAAGGCTATATGCAAAGCATTGCCCAATGTTTGAAATGTGACACAAACTGCAGCCCTTTATACAATTTCAGAGTCCCTGTATGGCCATAAATAGAAAATATTGTGTATTACAGAACCTGGTTAGAAACAAAGTCAGTGGACTGTGATATATGAAACATCATGACCTGATTCTTGTAAATTCCTGTTGTACTTATTGATATAAATCCTCATATAAAATATCAAGTTGCTACAATGACAGGAACTCTAAAATCCACCTCTTACAAAAATCTTAACCTTGATAATTTGGCTAAGTCCCAAGTCAGTGGACCATGACATATGGATCACCGTGAAAAAAAGTGTCCCCACCCCCTTTAACCCATTGAAGGTCACAGGTACGATCCCCCACTCTGTGGTTTAAAAGTGTCTAGAAATAACAGATATTTCAGCTTTTTATTATTTTGTAATCACTTAATTGGTAACAGCGCACCATGCTGAAAAGTACCATTTCATTGTCGATACAGTCTCGGTGACTCTTGATGGACGGTGAAACGTTCCCTCAGAGTAAAGTGCCTTCTGGGAACTTTCACAGGAGACGTCTGCATGTATCTGTGTTACGTCCCTTTGAAATGTTATTAGCCCAGAGAGTTATTAGCTCATTGACACACAGCCATGACGATCTTGCAACTGCGTAGCACTATGTCGATGCAAAGGACTAGTGAATTGGCGTTGACATGGATGTGGTGTTGTTTTGAAATCTAGTGCCTTAAGGGTATTATGTATATCTTCCTTTCAAAGGGAAATAACTATTTCCAAATCTCTTTTAGGTGTTCTCATTCTCATTTATCCTCCATTTTTTGTCCAGTGGGGGGGTCACTTGGTCTATAAAAGGGTACAGATGTGCCGCTGGAACTACGTAAGCCCATCCTATTCAAGTATAACACAAATGCCAAACTATATACCTATTTATGTATTTTGTATCGAATTTGGACCTAGCTATTCATGTATACTGACTAGCTCATAAATTTCACACCAAGCCTCGAAGAAATTTCAAGGAATTAGTATGCTGAGAACATTTGTTTTCTTTGTAAATGATATTTGTTTTTAATTAACAAAAATCAGATAAGCTGGTTTATAAAATCAGAGCTTGGAGAAATAAGACCTGTTTGTGTATACTAGTCTGTAAAATCATACCTATAGATGTATCTGGCAGATCAAAAAAGTAGGGCTATTCCAGCGGCACATATATACCCTGCTTTATAATCGAAGTGACCCCCCCGCCCCCCCCCCCCTATGTGTCCCCATTGAGGCTCAATGGAACGAATCCATGCACTGTTAAAAATTTCCATAAATTTTATGGCAGAATAACTAACAGGCAGCTGCCAGTCTATTGCCCGTAATAAATGCAGTATAGTGTTGAATATTTCCTTTGTTAAATAATTTCATTTTCTCTTTTCATTTAATATTTTCAGCTTATAATAAGCCAGTTTGGAGTTCCAAGCTTCCAGTTGGCCTGGGGGAGAAAGGTCAAATGTCAAGTGTGGAAAAATCCGAAAGGTCATCATTATGCTTACCTGGTCAGTCAATATAAAACACGCCATTTTCATGATTAAAAACCATTGATATGATTGAAAATTGTTTTTAACTCAGAGAAATGCATAGTCATATTATTTTGACAAGATAGAATAGACAGAAAATGCTTATAAATTGAAATATTAGTCAATATGTTGGTGTATTACGCTTTATGTTTATGGCTTTTGGCATCCGTGACCTCTGACAGCAAAATCTGAGTGTGTGCATGCGCAGTGCGGAACTCCTAACTCGCTTATTATATGTTCTATGTAATTAATGGTATAAACATATTCTATGCATCTTTAACAAAATGATAATGGGACTAAACGTCCTGGGACGAATCGTCCCGGGTTTTTGGCCTGTTTGGAACGAAACGTCCTGGGACGAGACGTCCCTGGCGCGAAACGTCCCGATACCATTCGACTGACCAAGAAACTGCACACAAAAGGTCTCAGGAGTCGCCAAAAATAAGTGAGTCTCTCTAAAATATTGGAAGGCATCACATGGCTGAGTTCTCAATGTATCGCCCTCATTCAAAGCAAGAGAAATTACCATTTTTCGCCACTCGAGGTGACTCGTAAGTTACCAAAAAATATTGCGCAATATTTGATCCAAATTATCAGACGCTTATCAAAATCTATTACTAAAACCTTGTACCGCACCGCACCGCACTGGGGTAAAATACAAGAATACAAGAATACAAGAATAAAATAGTAAGGACTAAACGGACCAAGTTTCAGAACATACATTGGTAGTAAAAAATTTTGGCCCCCATCTGAGGTCAAAATATGAAAGTGGACGTAAAAGTATTTTATTGCATGATTTCATTAGACTAATACTTCTAGTGTTTCATTTCAGTTTCTATTTGAATCTTGCTGTGCATTAAGTATGGAAAAATGGCTGCTGAAACAGGCTTAAATCATGAAATTTGACGTTTTTGGTCAATTTTTAGACGTTCGGTTTACAAATTAGAATAGAGCACAGCCTTTAACCAAAAAATTCTTTTAACATACGATGAATATTGTTACAATTCACATCATATTGAAAGATTTTGTTGGTTAACGATTGTGCTCATATTTTATTCTTAAAAAAAAAAAAAAAAAAAAAAAAAAACTGAATTCTGGAGATGGGTTTTTGCCTAGATTTCCCTTAGCAATGTTGAAAGGAACATCTTGCTGTAATAGTCAATTTCACCTACTAAATTCAAAGACAAGAAACTGTTTTTTTTTTCAAATGTACTATTAAATAAATAAACAAAAAAAAAAAATACCGTGATTATCCTTATTATTGGTGCCATTTAATCAATTACCATAATTATCCTAAAAGGGCAAACTGATTTTACTAATATCTAGAAAGTGTCAAACCTGTTTACAAAATCACAAAAGTGCCGATCTGAGCAGTTTTATCTGGGTCTGCACTCCAGCAGGCATTTTGTCATGGTGTTCAGGGTAATATTGGTACTTTATTTCAGTCAACTTCTTTAAACCCAAGTCTTATCATCCTTGTTCCGAAATTTGTTTAAAATACAGAATGGAAAGTAACACGAAATAAACTTAATTCAGAATCTGTAAACAAAATCAATAAAATAATATTTGTGAAAGAGACTGGCAGATGTCACACAGAAATTGATTTATTTTGAAGTCAGCCTGCCAGTTATTTGACATAATGCCATTTACGACTTTTCAAAACAAGCAAGTGGCACTTTGTTATCTACAGTCATGTGCCAAAAGTACCCGACAAAATATGAATGTTCTGTGGCACAATCTTCAACTTCTTATTACAATTGTAATGATAATAGTAATGCATTCCATTTCTGGGCGAGGTCATCTGGTTGACTTTAGCAGTGATCGACATTCTATATCTTAGCTTATGACTACCGTTTAGGTATAGTTTCATCAAACAAAGTCTGCTGGATACTTTGGGTGTCAAGGACGACACCCCCCTCTTCCTTTCGCAAAATGCAACGCCCCGAACGTTTAATAGGATTAATACGGTATGAACCCTGGTAACTGTTTGTAACGCACTGTATACTGTAATATTAATTTTGGGGCATGTTCAAGAGCGTGCAATCTGCTTACTGCATACTGCCTACTGTTTACTGTGTTCTCTTTGCTGTTCAGCATAGACTGTGTACTCTCCACTGTTTCCTGTGTACTGCAAACAGTCTACTGCAACATTGATATTGCATATTATCTCTAACTTTTCGCTGAATTTGCACCAGTCCATTGGGGCAGTTGTTCAGAATAACATTGCAGTTGGCTTCGTATTATGTATGGGTCACTTGGACTATTTTTCCACTGATATTGCCATGCCTCTTAAACGTTATTTGATGGACTTGGACTTGACTGCCAATGATATGTCAGAATAACATGAAAGGTTGGGCCTTTAAAATATATGGTACAGATTATTATCAGCCCTACATGGGGAAATCTGTGTTTTTAACCATGTTTTCAGTTAAAAAGGGTGCATTTGTTATGTGAGTGTGGTCGGGGAGGGGCGGATGTGGTCAGAGTAGGTAATGTCCTTACTGCATTAGGAGTATATCAACTGAAACAAGCCAAAAGCTATACATATGAGCATTTAGATGACTCTGGAGGTTATAATGTTTCCGTATCAAATATTTTCCCAGGGCTTTTGAGAGCACAGCTTCAGTCACGGCATGTGTCTTCTAAAAAATATTTTGTATATGTGCAGTATGATAACTGTTCTGTTGGTTCCAATAAAATTATAAACTGGTATTGTCAGTGCCGTACTGGGGCAAGAACAGTAGGTATGTGTGCTCACATTGCCTCCCTCATATGGTATTTAAGGCTATGCAAGGCATACAGAGCAGAAATCTAGGATTGATTTTGGACAGTATGTTGAGGATGCTGCAGATATCCCAGAAACAGACTCTGACGACAGTGAAGCCAGCTGTGAAAGTAATAGCGATAATTAACCTTCAGTTCATGATATTTGCTTGTTTAGCATTTTCCCAAAGCAGTTTAATTTAACATTTTAATATGCAAAACGGTTGCAAGCAATTTATTCTTAATATTTCTGTGTAGTTTCTATGCTTACAGCAATACATATGCAGCGTAAACATTCAAGCGCGTTTGGCATATCTGAATGTAGCCACACTGAGACTGGCTATATCATAAGCTGTCATCAGACTCCAAACTGCCGTGCTCTTCCCTTGTGGCATAACAGAACTAAAATGGGTATAAAACCACTCGTCTTTTTGCAATATTGGAAGAATTCTCCCAGAATTTAATACATCTCAATTCAAAGTAATCTGTTTCAATTTATGTTGAAGCAGCATAACGTGAAAGAGAAACTTAAATATTCAAATCAGTATGCATATGTGCACCAGCAGATCAGAGTCTTAACATCTTTTACTTTATACAGTCATCAGAATTCACAGTTTGTTTGACAGAGAAGGCTCTGATCAAACTGCACATGAATGCATGCTGGTTTTAGTATTCCTGTTTGCATATGTCGTAAGTTACATTTTCACGCGACGCTACTAATCTATAAACAAAATGTTCTATTGTGCAACAAATAACTCAAAGTTGTTGCCTCCATAACTGGAGATGTTTCATGGCTCTTGTGATTTCCTTAACATTTTAGGGTCTACCAGAGACATTCAGGTGAATGGGAACACCTCCATGTTTAAGGCCATGTTTTACAAAGAGGAACCAACTTTTTTCTCTGACAGTGAAGAATTTGCTTCCTTAGGAGCAAATTCTTCAAGATTTGAACCCCACTGACAAGGAAAGCAAAGACGAAAATGGCAGAGTTACTTCCTCTGGAAGTGTATCCATTCACCTTAAAATGCATGGGAAATTAAGCTAAATAGTTACCAGAATAGAACTTGACTGTATGAGTTAATTTAGTTTTGGTGAATCAAGCATTTACCGTATTTAAAGCAATCTGTGTAAAGCAATATCACAGCTTATAAGCTGTTCGAAATGGAAGTGTATGGGTATAGCTTTCATTTAAGATGAGAATCTGTATCGGCAATTGGGATCGCTTATGGTTATTATCTAAAATAAGATGTTTTGAAACTGCTGATGATCAGAAACATGAATTTTATTGGCAAATATTTTCAATTAATATTTACAAGAAAAACAGTCTCTCTTATACTACAAAGAAATGTGAAAACGGACTATAGGTAACAGAGGGATGCCGGACAAGGTCCTTAATTAGCGCTTCTTCGCTTTATCCATTACGTAGGCTCGTGTAACCTAAGTGGAACCCATTTAAATTGTATTAGCTTTTCTTTAAAAATAATTGCTACATATGTCTTCTCCAGTTTGAATATTGATTACTCTCAGCAACATATCTTATGCATTTGCTACCTACATCCAAAGTAACTAAAATAGCATTGAAAGGGCCGTAAAATACTCACATTTTCATGTAACTTTTCTAGTAATAAATTACTAAATATTTTTTTAATCATCTCTCATTTTGAAAGAAAAATATTGATATGTACCTCAATTATAAAACATTTGATGTATATTTTCTATACAGAGAATGTCTTAGGGCTCATAACCTTTGACCCCATTCTGTCCCCATATATGACGTCTGTCACCAATTTCCTTATCAGTTTCATTTTGGGGGAATATCCCAGCTATTATTCATACCAATATGAGTCACTTTGGTTGGGGGCCATTTTTGGGCCTTAATGCACGTAGTCCTTTTTACCCCTTTATCAACGTATTAAATCTGAATAAATCCATATTTCTTCTACTGTTTGAATAAGTTTTTTTGTTGAATAAAGTTTATTTTCTTGTTTGTTGTTATACAGATGACATAAAAGTCATAATTATCTGAACACAACTCATTATTTTAATAATTATCAAGATGCATTAACTTGGTAACTATTTTAGTTGTGGTTAGACAAGCAGCGTCAATCAAATATTGTTGAGATCATGGACAGTAGTCCAGTAAGTGTGACCATTTAACACTGCCTTTGGATGATACTCTTTCATCATTTAATTTGCAGCAATTAATGGTCTGGTTTGTCTTCTAGCGTGGTTCGTCTGGTCCTGAATCGTGGTCCGTCTGGTCCTGAACGTGGTCCGTTGTGTCCTGTAACGTGGTCCGTTTTGTCCCCAAACGTGGTCCGTTATGTCCTATTCGTGGTCCGTTTTGTCTGGTCCGTTTTGTCCATGGTCTGTTTTGTCCGAGTACCAATTAGAGTACCGCACCGCCGAAGATTTCCGAACCCTACCGAATTTCACAGCCTCTACCGCAGGCAAAGGATATGTTACTTAGTAAATGCTGATTTTGTAAATATTTTTTTTTATTTGATATGTTAATGTACAGGAAGTATTTACATATTTATATCATGCTGAAACCTTAATTCCCCAACCTAAAAAAGGATTTAAGTATCGGCTTTATCCATTTCAATAAATTCTTAGGATAACTGTCACATGGTAGTCCCTGGCGTTTAAATTTGGTTGGTTTTACTGATAAAAAGACGGATTTATTCTTTCAACATAAAAGTTTGTTTTGATCCAGAAAATCCCACATATACAAATAATGCTGGCATGATCACTGCAGTTACATCAAGTACCATCGCATATCATATCATATGGTTACTGTATAGTGTATACTTAACTAAATCGTCTGGTGTCTAAAATGTATGTTTGCACCTTGTTAAATATTAGAACGTTAATTTCTTGAGAAAGCGAAGGATCTCCGAAAAGTCCAAGATTCAGATTCAGAGGTCGATGTTGTTGTATGGCAGTGGAGAGCTCTAATCTTTGCTGTACGTAATATGGACAAGAGAAAAAGAAATAGTATGTAGTTTCAATACTTCCACATCTGCATAGAGGTGAATCAACTATATTTTTTAGAAAGAGGTCATTGTTTAGACTGCTACAGTTAGTACGAAGACGAGTGTGTAGAATCTGAGATTTTCTGCTTCCGACATAGTGGTATTTGGGGATAGCTTTTGAAAGAGTTGACAGAATCCAAGTGTTTAGCCTGTTCCGGTAAGTTATTCCAATCTCTGACAACAGATAGTAGAAAAGACATATAGTATAAGTTAGTTCTTGATGCAATAGATTGTAAATCACCTGCGTTTCTAAGATTGTAGCGTGAGATATCGTTGACAGACTGTGGAACTAAAGATGACAGGTAAGTTGGAGAGAGATTGTTCTTCATCTAATAAAACAAGGTAAGTTTATGGTTGGTGCGTCTTTGCAGAAGGGTATGCCAACCAATTTCTGTGTAAAGGGAGTTAAGAGATACGATTTTTGTGGTTCCTGTGGCTATTCTAGCTGCTTCGAGATAGATATTCATTACGGTATTTAGCTACACCAAGAAACCGCAACGCATAGTCTTATCATATGGGCAGCGTGAACTAATTGTTTCTCCCATAGACTTCTATAGTGACCCCTACTGCCTGCGACAGTGTGCCTCCCTTTATACACGGTTACTTCACTATCCAGATTTGCTCTAATTTCAAGCTAAAATGTTGATCAAGAAGATGAAATAAGAGAAACACCACCTTACCCAGCGCTTTCTACCTCTACAGGATGTTGATAGCCAGCAACTACCTATCCCGCAGAAAAGCGCAGAAGATTTGCTAAAAATCACCTGTCATTAATTTTGGCTCCACAGACCAAATCAAAAATACTTATTTCTTTACAATATCCATAATATCAAACAAAACTGGTTTCTACATGTCACTAAAACATCACTTTCAACCTCATCAGCATTATTAACCAATCAAAGAGCACCATGTGACAATAATAGTCCCGAGCTTCCCTGCACCTTTTTGAATTTCGCGGTTTCCTATAGGAATTGGTTCCCGGTGCCCATATATGACCTACAAGATATGCGTAGGTTTAGGGGAGGTAACTACCACGCTACCGCAACATACTGAAATAAAGGGACCAAACAGTAAATGAAGAAGTCTGGTGGGTTACTGTGGCGAAACAGTGACACCTTTTATGCATAAGGGATATTTTAATGGCTGACGTTTACAAATTATTACTTGTTCATTACATAGAAAACTTTCATGTCAACCTTTTAAAACAGGAAGGGTTACTCTCAGCATGGAACAAAACCCTGACAGAGAACATATGTCTCACTGTCTATCTGTCTGCCTGTCAGTTTTTCTCTCAACCTTTTACAACAGCAAAGGCTCTCTCTCTCTCTCTCTCTCTCTCTCTCTCTCTCAGTCAAAGATGGTTGAGGCATCATCTTTTACCAGTCTTTTATCAGTCGTCGACACCATGATAAGTCACTCTGACTTCTTGAGGCGCTTTTCGATAGTACTGTCCATCAGAAGGATCTGCTTTATAGCACGCAGCTTCAAACTTCTCAGGATGATATCTCCAATGTTTGTTCAAGCGACTTTTGAACGCGTTAAGGGAGGGTGCTTCTACTACAGTTTGTGACAAACTATTCCAGGAATTTATTACTCTGTTAGAGAAACTATTTGCTCGAACATTGAGTCTTGATCTTTCTTTATATAACTTAAATGAATGGCCTCTGGTTGCTGTGTACTGCGCTGTTGTAAACAAGTTTTCCCCATCAATACAGTCAATACCATTTAAAATTTTGAATACTTGTATTAAGTCAGCTCTTTCTCTTCTGTACTCTAGTGATGGTAATCCTAATTTTCTTAAACGCTCGGAGTAAGACAAATTTTTCACAGGAACTGACCAGCTTTGTAGCACTTCTCTGCACGTTTTCCAAGATAATTCTATCCTTTTTATAGTAAGGTGACCAAACTGGCGTACAGTACTCTAGATGTGGTCTAACTAGGGATTTGTACAGATTCAAAAATACTTCCTGACTGAGATATTTAAAGGTTCTAAAAATTATCCCTAGATTTCTGTTTGCCAAATTTATTTTTGCATTGATATGGTCTCTGAAAGTTAATTTACAGTCAACTATTACTCCTAAATCTTTCTCTTTCTCTGCCCTTTCTAGCTGAGTTGGATATGTTCCTGCTTGCATGGTATATGTAAGTCGTAAGATATGTTTCATGTTTTCCATTATGAAGCTGGTGACAGTTATCGGTATAATTGTAGAACATTTCCCAATCCTTTGCCCATTTGACTGCTCTATCAAGACTTTGCTCTAATTCATTTTCTTTATGGTTTGTTACTTTATAATTTAGCGTCGTCGGCAAAACGTTTCATAAGCACCTCCACTACATCAGGTAAGTCATTTATGTAAACTAGAAACAGAATGGGCCTAACACACTGCCTCGAGGAATTCCACTTGTTACATCCGACAAGTTTGATTCAGAACCATTAACAACCACCCTTTGAACCCTGTTTGACAGAAAATCTTTAACCCACTCATATACTTTCCCTTGAATAGCATATCCAAAAAAAATTTCGGAAGATGAAAGTGAGGCACTTTATCATAGGCCTTGCAAAAGTCAAGGTAGATCACATCGACTTCTTCCCCATTATCCAATGCCTCACTGATATCTTCCATAATGAGCACAAAGAAAATGATGATAGATTAATGGAGGATGTGTGTGTGTGTGTGTGTGTGTGTGTGTGTGTGTGTGTGTGTGTCCTGTCTGGCACCGTGATCACATTATGAGGAAATAGGGAGCTGAATGCTTTGCTGGCCGTCTACATTTAGTGGTTTCATGCCATACTATGATTCCTATGGTGCCAGAACCTGGAGATCTCTGCATTGTTTTCTTTCACAGCTTCTTAAGTTTGGAGCTCTCCAAATGCCACCAACCATAATTTATGTTGTGTACCTCACTCTCAGATACAATGTCAAGTAAATGTCGTACATTTTGCAAATATTTGAAAAGATGATGATCGTGGAAATCAAGTAAATTAATGGAGATACAAGGATGAATAAAAATTCCTAATGACGAGTGGTGGTTTTCATAAACCTTGACAGGAATAATGTTGCTTTCTGACAATATGTGCCAGAAAACATCTTTAACCAGTTTTTGCATACATAATGCTTATATCTACAATAATAAATAGTGAGAATAAAATTTTAGATATACCCAGATATGCCACACTAAAATTTCTGGTGTTGGAATTTAAGTACGGGTGCTGGAGGCGTGTTTCGTACCATGCTGAGAGTAACAGTTTCTGTTGGTTTGACTCATGAATGTTCTAAGTATTGACCGATGAAAACGGTATTCTTCAGCCAATAAAATAGCCTTGATAAATGAACTTTGTTCAGGATTCACCATATTAACTCCTCAAACTGTTAATTACTGTTTGGCCCCTTTATTTCAGTACGTTGCGGTTTCTTGGTGTAGCTAAATGCCGTAATGGATATCTATTTTTAGAATGAAATTAGTTTCACAAAAAGTCGTTTATTTCTTTATATATTAGAAATTTCTCAATGTTTACAAACAGAACTGTTAATTTTCAGGGAGGTCATTAATGTACAATAGAAAAAGGAGCGGGCCCAGTACACACCTCTGAGGTACCCCAGAGGTGACTGGAACCTCATTTGAAGACTCCCCATCCAGTACAACAGTTTGAAAGCGACCTATCAAAAAAAGACTTTATCCATTTCCGAGTGTTTCCTTTAATTCCATAATTTTAAAGTTTAAAGAGCAATTTCAGATGGTTAACTTTATCGAAGGCTTTGCTGAGATCCAAAAGAACTAAATCTACTTGATTTTCCAAAGTCAGCTGCCTTCCGAGATCTTCCACAAGCTGAATAAGTTGGGTCTCACAGTAGCTGAGATCGTTTTGCTTAAATTTTTTTATCATGACGCCAAATTAACCGAAATATAGCACTCCAGCATGAAGGAAAAACACTATCCGACTAACATGAAGCAAATAATTATAAGATAACGCAATGTAAAATGTTGTTTTTCTACAACATCGCGATTATACCGTAAGAAATTCTAAAAATAGAACCATAACAAATAGGCCGAGGATATCGGCACGACCGTCGTGCCGATAAGAATCCTTATCGGCAAGACGGTCGTGCGGATAAGAATCTTTATCGGCAAGACGGTCGTGCGGATAAGAATCCTTATCCGCACGACGGCGATCAGATACTCCATTACAGTTGCTATGGTCTTTCTTACAATGGTTTCATACAACACTGTGTCAGAAATTCAAATGGAGGATGTTAAATAACTTATAAAAAAATGGTATAAAAGCATCTTTTGACCATCTTTTAGTTGTTAAACCGTCTGAGAACCGGCATCCAAATTTACCGTTTACGGGGGCAATCTTATTTTGGGCATATTCCAGTTTGATGTGCACAGGTTATATCGTGTTATACATATGTATGTAAAAACGTATTCAGTCAGAGTGACAATATGAGTTAGCACTGAAAAATTGGTTTAAAGACAGAACATCTCTGCCGGGGGGTCTGGTTCCCAGCACATAGCAGTGTTACCTGTATAGGTAAAGGTGTGAAAATTCAGTCAACCAATCAGTGGACCTGAATTGACAGTTATGATGATTTAATTGGCTGATTGGAGGTGTTGACACTATGAGATCAAGAGACAGAATGACACGGTGAAAGTTAATCCTCCTTATATAGTCCCATCCCTGTCTTTAATTACCATTTTTTAATTTAAATTTTTTTTATTTTGCTTATGTACAAATCCTGAGAATTAAAAAAATAAATTAAGAAACAACAACAACAACAACTAATAAGTGCAACCCAACAATTGTTATATGTGACAATATTTATCAGACAAGTAGAACAACTGACCGATAAGTTATTAAAAGAAAGTTAGGCTTGATTTGTCAGACATAACTGTCTTTAACTTGTCGGTCAAGGTCAAATATTTTTTTCAGTTGTCGGGCAAGGGCAAAGATTTTTTGACTCATTTTTATATCAGTTAAATCTGCTGCAACAAATTTGATTTTGTTCGATAATATATTTACTTTATGTAATGCTATTTATTAATAGGTTTCGACATTTTCCTAAAAGGGTTTATTAGTCTAGATTTCTTTCAGTAATTTGTCAGTCGATATCAAAGATTAATTTCTATTGCTAATTCAAATCAATGGTTTGTTTCAACACATTTTATATTGGTAACACATATTATAAACTGATAAATTCAAAATGTTTGGAATGAGACGAAATTAGGCCATAAACAAAACATTGACAAAAACTTAGCTGAAAAAAAATATGACACAAGTAGGTCACAATCAAATATTTTTTTTCCTGATTCAGCTTGTCTGTCAAGGTTAAAGAATTGTTTGAAATAACTTTATGTCAGTTATCAAAATTAACTATTAATTGGCAAATGTTTTATGCGACAATTGTTTTTTGTTTTTTTTAATTAAAAAAAAATTAAAAAAAAAATGGCCATGAGGAGTCTTGAACCTGGGTCGCACGTTTACAAGGCCGCGGATAAAGCCACAACACTACCGCCGCTGATAGTATGTCCGCGACAATCTGAATTACTTAATGTCGAATGTTCAATATACAGCTGTTGTCATACCCACATCGGGCTGTGTTTTAACTGTAATAAAAATATTTTACATATTAACCTGATCATCTGACCCGATAAAAAATATTCAGCAACTAATGTTGAAATGTATAATTCGCATTTACGCAATTATTAGCCGGCTCTATGTCCGACAGTCAAAAGGCTTCCATGATGACATAATTGAAATTAACATTGTGTGTTGTGACTCAGATACTTTAGAACAATCATTTACAAACAGAAATGAAAATAATATTATTAAACGGTAATAATAATAATTCTCAGAACGATTGCAACTTTGTCTATAGAATGACCGCCGTCGTGCGGATAAGGATTCTTATCGGCACGACCGTCTTGCGGATAAGAATTCTTATCGGCAAGACCGTCGTGCCGATAAGGATTCTTATCCGCAAGACGGTCGTGCCGATAGTCACTCCCTAACAAATATGGTCCGATACGGTTTCTACGATCGAACCGCAGTTCGTTAAATAAGCAAAAACGGGATGGAAATTGTCCCCCATTTATCAGATTTAAATGAAAATATATGTTATAACTGAAACTAATAATGATACAAAAATGTATATAAGATTTTGATAAATCCCATGCTTTTTATCCTACTTTATGACATGCGGTTCGATATTAGAAACCGAATCGGACCATATTTGTTATGGTTCTATTTCAGAACATTTTCCGGTAAAATCGCGATGTTGTAGAAAAACAACATTTTACATGCTTGATTTTATATTTTTGCTTCATATAAGGCAAGTATTACTTTTGTTACATGTATGAGTGGTATATTTCAATTAAGTTGGTGTCATTATAAAAAAAGGCCTGAAAAACGACCTCAGCTACGGTTTTAGTTTTCATACCCCTTAGAGATACAAACACGTGGATACAAAAATGTCATTTTATTAAAAAATAAGTCATTTTGGAGTTTTCTCTTTTTTTTTTGCAGATCTTTATTATACATTATGTCTCAATATAACATCAATTTTTCTAATTTAGAGTTCTTTGGGACCAAACATTTTCTATTACGGATTTAGGTACGGAATACGGAGGTACGGGTTGTGGTTTTCATACCCGACCGAGGATAAAGCTGCAGTTGGGTATGAAAACTACAACACGCACCTCCATACTCCGTACCTAAATCCGTACCAGAAATTTTTTTATAAGTTTCAGTTATAAATATATTTTCATTTAAATCTGATAAATGTGAAGACATGACCAATCCCGTTTTTGCTTATTTAACGAACTGCGATTTGATTGTAGAACCGTATTAGACCATATTTGTTATGGTGCTATTTTTTTTCTTTCTTTCTTTCTATCGATACTGCTCTCGGTCAACTATGACCATGATGGCAGATTTGTGGTGTGGCGTATAAGTTATTACAAATAGATAAATGAATTTGTGACAAAGCCACCAGCAGATTTCAACTATCTACAAGAAGTCCTCAGGGGCAAGCATTCCATGCCTAACCCCTGCTCTATCCTAGGATATTATGTTTTGGCCTTACACCCATCAACTGTCTCAAAAGAGACAGCTTCGGTTGTAAGGCCATTCCAAGATGCAATTGTCCTGGGGAAAATGAATTCTTAAAACCGTCCGTATAAGCGTTTGGACGCTGATACTGGAATGGGTGGGACCTAGTTCTCCTGCTCCCTCCACCGACCTCAGATAGGTACCTATTCTTATCTACAATAGCAAGATTATTGTGGATTTTGTAGATTAGAGACAGAGAAGCCTGCTGTCGTCTTTCCTGCTGGTCTGGCCATTGTAGTTCTTCTAACATTTCTCCCACATGGCGTTGATTTCGCCAGCGCCTACAGATCCAACGGACAGCATTCTTCTGTACTTTTTCTATTCTGTTAATATCTACTTGATGATGGGGCATCCAAACTGGCACTGCATACTAGTATTCTAATTTTGACCGGACCAGAGTTTTATATGCAGCAGCCTTGATTTCCTGCGATGCAAAAGTCAAGTTTCTACGAATGAAACCCAAAGTCTTAGTAGCTTTACTGGTAATTTCATTGATGTGCTGACCCCACTTGAGGTCATCCGTAATTTTAACTCCTAAATATTTGGCTGAAGATACACACTCTAGGACTTGGATATGCAATGTATAACCATGGATTATTTGCTTTGGAGGGGGTGCCTAGTCACCCTCATAGAGTGACATTTGGCAACGTTAAATTTCTTGAGCCATGCCCTTCCCAAACGTTTTAGGAGCAAAGTCTTTTTGACACTATTTTGGAAGGGCTTTGTCAACCAGGGAAGACAAGGAAATCAGTAAAAGTTGTTCCCCTTCATACAAATGCTAGGAAAAAAAGCAACATGGATTACTCATACACCTTAATAAAGTTGTAAGTGGTAAGGTTCTCGGAATCAGGCGCAATAAAGTAAATCAGGTGAGCAAATCCACCCATTTGGTGCTCTTGTGGAAAGTAAATCAGGTGAGCAAATCCAGCCTATTGGAGGCTCTTGTGGGAAGTAACTCAGGTGATCAAATCCAGCCCATTTGAGACTCTTGTGGAAAATAAATCCAGAGTCCAGGTTTTACACAATCCGAAGTCCAGAGCCCAAGTCTAGTCCATGTTTTACATAATGCCCGCGAATTGAGCATGTCGTTATATGACAGTAAGCAATTAAGAAGAAACATTCAAATACACCGAATAAATAAAATAAAAAAAAATAACTTGAGTTTTTAGCAAGGCAAAAGATGCTAGACATGTTCGATTATTTGGTGTGCCAGATTGTATAGCGTGTCGTTATTTTACGGGGCTTAGGTACAATAATGCTACCAACTTCTTTTTTGCGCAAAAGAAAAGGTCAAACGAAGTTGCGTCCCGTAGACGCTCTCCATATATTGGTTCTCCACTTGCAGTTATGAGCCATTCTTAAAGCTGGGAACAAATCAGCGTCTTCCGCTTGAGTGCGCATGACAGGAAGTGGTAATCTGTCTGAATACATAGGCTCCCTGCCGAAGCAGGCAAGCCAAAAATCACCAAACGGTTCGTTTTTAGCTCACCTGAGCCAGCGGCTCCGGGGGAGCTTATAGGATGATAAGACTTCGTCGTCGTCCGTCCGTTCACAATTTCACATACTGAACATTCTTTACCGGGGCCTTGGCTCATCGATTTTGTTATCTCCCCTATTTCCAAGTCTTACCTGTCCAATATCGTGTATTAAGTTTTATGGAAATGTATAGGGAAAATTTATATTTATATGAATTTCTTATCTTTTTTAAAATATTTGAATCTTTTATAACCTATATTCTGAAAGAATAATGCAATACCTACACGATGATGTTTTTATTTTGAGAAAAAGTTAATGTTTACTTGCTTCCTTTGCCGTTTTAATTACAGACCTATACTGACCACTATACTAATTGGCACATCAGTAGAATTACGATTTTTTTCCATTTTCAGAGCCTATTATTGAAAATTTGGAGCTTTTCTAATATTTTTATAACCTATATTCTGAAAGTCTGTTGTCTAAGGATTAATATGATACTTTTATTTTTAAATTAACATTATGTCTTGATGCTTCCCCATGCGTTTAAAAACCGAAACTTTAAGAGTTTGGCGCTGAAAACTCAATCGCCTAAGTTAAAGAAATCATGCACACTCTTTCGCTGCTTTATATGAATCGGAACTTACGAATCAAATTAACCATACTAGGATGAAATGAAAAAAAAATAAATTCATCATTTTGAATAAATTGTTCTTGAGTACGAAGAATTTTGTTTAAAATTAAGTCCAGAAATTCACAACTTATCCTCTGAAACCGCTGGGCCAATTGTAACCAAATTCATATGAAGCCTCCAAGAGTCTTAGAAACGAAAAATTGTTCAAACGGTCCTTGTCACATGACCAACATGGCCGCCATGCCCATATATGGTAAAAACCTGGAAAAATCTTTGCCTCCAGAACCAATAGGCCGATGGCCTTGAAACTTGGTATGTAGCACTGGATACGCAAGTACTACCAAGATTGTTCAAATTATGACCTTGGGTTGACCTTGACCTTTTTTACAAGGTCAAATTTGCGTCCTTGTGCTTTTATATGGCAAAATGCTAGAACATAAGATATGTTGGAAACTGTTGAAGATTTTGGGCTAAAAATTGGTATATACAGTCATCTTTATGAGTACATGAAGATTTATGAGTATGAGAGGTCAAGGTCATTCTTTCACCTTTGACCCAGGTCTCTCATATTTCAACAATTTCGAACATCTCCTCAAAAGTCACCGGGCTAATTGTAACCAAATTTCATATAGAGTCTCCAGGGGTGATGGAACAAAAATTTGTTCAAACGGTCCAGGTCACATGACTAACATGGCCTCCACGCCCATATATGGTAAAAAGCATAAAACAAATCTTCTTCTTAAGAACCAATAGGCCAATTGCCTTGAAACTTTGCATGTAGAATAAGGTACTTGAGTACTACCAAGCTTGTTAAAATGATGACCTTGGGTTTACCTTGACTTTTTGCGGCAAGGTCAAATGTAGGAAAATGCTAGATCATAAGATTTCATAAAAGTTTTGAGGATTTTGGCCTCAAAATTGATATATACAGTCGTCTTAATGAGGTGATGAAAAATATGAGTACAAAAAGTCACGGTCATTCTTTGACCTTTGACCCTGATCTCTCATATTTTGACATTTTCAAACATTTCGTCAAGAGCCAAAGGACCAATTGTAACCAAATTTCATACAAAGCCCCTAGGGATTGATGGAACATAAAATTGTTCTAACGGTCTAGGTCACATGACCAACATGGCCGGCACGCCCATATTTGGTAAAAAGCTTCAAAAATCTTCTTCTCCAGAACCAATAGACCAATGACCTTGAAATTGGTATGTAGCATTAGGTACTCGAGTTTACCAAGGTTGCTCAAATGATGACCTTGGGTTGAGTTTGACCTTTTTTGCGGTAAGGTCAAATATGGGAAAATGCTAGAACATAACCAAATTTCATACAAAGCCTCCAGGGATTGATGGAACAAAAAATTGTTCTAACGGTCTAGGTCACATGACCAACATGGCCGGCACGTCCATATTTGGTAAAAAGCTACAAAAATATTCTTCTCTAGAACCAATAGACCAATTGCCTTGAAACTTGGTATGTAGCATAAGGTACTCGAGTTTACCAAGGTTGCTCAAATGATGACCTTGGGTTAAGTTTGACCTTTTTTGCGGTAAGGTCAAATATGGGAAAATGCTAGAACATAAGGTCTCATGGAAAGTTTAGAAGATTTTGGCCTAAAATGGTATATACAGTCATTTTAATGAGTACATGAAGATATATGAATACAAAAGGTCATGGTCATTCTTTGCCCTTTGACTCTGATCTATCATATTTTGACATTTTCAAACATTTCGTCAAAAGCCAAAGGGCAAATATTAAACAAATTTCATATAGAGCCTACAGGGGTTGATGGAACAAAAATTTGTTCCAACGGTCCAGGTCAAATGACCAACATGGCCGCCATGCACATATATGGTAAAATGCTTCAAAACTCTTCTTCTTCAGAACCAATAGACCAATAACCTTGAAACTTGGTATGTAGCATAAAGTACTCAAGTAGCACCAAGGTTGCTCAAATGATGACCTTGAGTTGACCTTGACCTTTTTGCAGCAAGGTCAAATATGGGATAATGCTAGAACATAAGGTCTCATGGAAAGTTTTGAAGATTTTGGCCTAAAATTTGTATATACAGTCATTCTAATGAGTACATGAAGATATATGAGTACAAAAGGTCAAGGTTATTCTTTGACCTTTGAAACAGGTCTCTCATATTTTGACATTTTCATACATCATCTCAAAAGGCAATGGGCCAATCGTAACCAAATTTCATACAGAGCCTCCAGGAGTTGAGGGAACAAAAATTTGTTCAAACGGTCCAGGTCAAATGACCAACATTGCCATCATGCCCATATATGGTAAAAAACAACAACTAAAAATCTTCTTCATAAGGACCAATTGACCAATGGTCTTGAGACTTGGTAAGAAGCATCAGGTACACAAGGTCTTCCAAGATTGTCCAAATGATGTTCTTGGATTGACCTTGACCTTTTTTACGACAAGTTCAAATATGGAAAATGCTAGAACATGAGATTTCATGTGAAGTTTTGAAGATTTTGGCCTAAAACTGTTATGTACAGTCATATTAATGAGGTCATGAAGAATTATGAGTACAAGAGGTCAAGATCATTCTTTACCTTTGACCCAGGTCTCTCATATTTTGACATTTTCAAAAATTTCGTCAAAAGCCAAAGGACCATTTATAAACACATTTCATATAGAGCCTCCAGGGGTTGATTGAACTAAAATTTGTTCAAACGGTCCAGGTCACATGACCAGCAGGGCCGCCATACCCATTTATGGTATAAACCTTTGGTAATTTTCTTCTCCGGAGCCAATACACCTATGGCCTTGAAACTAGGAAAGTAGCATTGAGTACAAGAGTACTACCAAGACTGTTAACATGATGACCTTGGGTTTACCTTGAACTTTTTTGCGGCATTGTCAACTATAGGAAAATGCTAGAACATAAGATTTCATGAAAGGTTTTGGCCTAAAATTGGTATATACGGTTGTCTTAACGAGTACATGAAGATTTATGAGTACAAGAAGCCATGGTCATTCTTTGACTTTTGACCCAAGACTCATATTTTCAGACATAAGAAAAAGCCACTTTGCCAATTGCTCAGGTGAGCGATTCAGGGCCTCATGGCCCTTTGTTTATATCATGTGTAAGTGCCATAAACCAAGGTTAAACCTAGGGTTATTCGTTTCTAGGGCATGTTCGCACTTAGGAGAAACATACTGCACATGACTATTGTCGACTTTATCAAAACCGTCGACACAACAAATCGCCACGGACTTTGGAAACAAAGGCATACCATGACAAGGCCTAGCCAGGACCAACGAATGGTGTAATGAAACCTTGATGTTATGTATGCACTGGTCTGGAATAAAATAATGCCGAGTGTCTCATCAGAAAGAGAGCAGTAAGCATTTTAAGAAAGATGGTCAGCATCTGGTCTTTCTTTCTTTTCTTTCTTTCTGTATATACTGCTACACCCTCTTTTCAGAGTATTATGAGCGGGTATTTTTTCTACACTTCGGCGTTGCAGAATAAAAGCCTATACATGTAGCCATGTGGCTATAGTAGGGATCTTAACCTGCACAGGGGATGACTCTCCCTGCACAGGGGGCCTCCAGTTAACATCCCGATCCGAAGGACGGCACACTTGTTAACATCATCCCTGCAAATGATGCTAGAAAAACGCGTGCGGACATGGGAAGACTTCGCCCTGGGCGGGGATCGAACCCACGACCTCTGGCTTCAGAGTAAAGCGCACTAACCACTGAGCCACCGCGCTTCTCAAGTCACTTGTACTGGTCAGCGGTCATTTGCTCAGCATGAAAACTTATGCATTTTAGGGGATACTATACCGAGAATTTGAAGTGACGAAATGAAAATAATCTGCAATGCGAGTGAAAGAGCACTAATAGAGTAATTCTAAAGTCAGTGCACCACGTGTATTGACTCACTTATCAACCTTTTTGCGCTCTTTCACTTGGACTTCACTTCAGATTTTCGTATTAACTCCAAATCTTTTCTGCTTTATTTATAACCAAACCTAAAAAGCTTTGCATTCCTCTTTGACGTACATGTAGCAAACGTCGGTCGTCGTTGCTTTGTCGGTGTTTTTCTGGAAGCGCGCGCTTGTAAATCTACGTACGCCACAGACGTACTTCACTTCAATTCTGACGTTTCTGTATTTACGTTAGCAACGTTACGTATGTAATGCTTAGCTGCGATCGGACAGTGAAAGAAAGTATATATTTTCTTTGGCAAGCTTCTTTCAACAGTATGGCGAATATTCTACGGGATATTTTAGCGTCGATGCCACGGTATCTACTTCATGATCTTATCAACAGGTATTTACCAATATCTTATATGTTTCTGGCAAAAGAGTAAAATAAGGGACTCGTGTGGATCCGTCGCCTATAAGGCGCGGAATCCACAAACGATGCTCATTTCCATGTACAACAGATATTATTATATAAATCAAGTGTTATAAAATAGTGATATAAAGTAACAATTACTTGTAATGGCCCTCCAAATACGAGCAGTCAAGCAGTGTTTTCCATAGTTTTACGCCATTTTGTTCCAATTTCCTTGCGTCTACCTTCTGTAAACTTGACACAAATGGCCTTAATACTCGTCAATTTAAGCATTGCAAGACTTCTTTCACATGCATGTAGTATCATGCTCTTTAAATGGTGTGGATGCCTTCTACTATTTTCACCACATTTCAGGTAAAACTGTTTGTTTTCGAAGCGACAGTTTTATATCATACTAACGTCGCCATTTTGACATAACGCACGCTCGTGTGTAATTGTCTTTTAGAAACCAGTCCACGTCATTTGCATATTGTTTTCCCACGCTTTATCATTTCGGGATATCTCGGCTTCATTTTTGTGAACGAAAAAGACCGAATCTACCCAAATGAACAGTCCTGAGCCTATCAAAATCGAGGTCAATTTTACTATAATAAACAAATGTTTACTACCGAGCAAAAAGTAACTCTAAAGAAAAAAAAAGGGGGTGGGGGTGGGGGGACTATCGATTCATTCTAGATTACTTCCCTTCCATCAACCTTATTTTCCACCTTTTGAGTCAAATATTCACATGTGGATACCTCACCTTATAAGGGAGGAATCCACATTTGATAAAAATCAGAAATGAAGCAAATATCATCAATGTGGATCCCACTTTGAACATTCTTAAGCCTTGGCCCAAAAAGTTAAAAAAAAATGGAAGGGAAGTAATCAAGATTCCTCTTATATGGGAGGGATCCACATTTGATAAAAATCAGAAATTAAAGCACATATCATCAATGTGGATCCCAAGTTGATTTAGAGTCAATACACCAAACAATACCAACATTCTTAAGCTTTGGCCAAAAATTTAAGATTAAATTGGAAGAGAAGTAATTAAGAATGCAAAAAAACATTGGAAGGAAAGTATTTTAGAATGTCCGAGGCCAACGGTCATTGACTTAGTGCAGGGAATCCCGGTATATAAATAAATATATCTCGTGACCTCGTGCACATTCCCGCAGTTTATGGACTGGTACATCGTCTAATTACTTCCTCAAATTTTAATGCACGCGGCATATTTCGTTAAAGCGGTCTATTTTTCGGACTGGTTTGCCATTGTTTTATCTTTCAATAAGGTAGTTCGGAATAGGTCAAAATGGCGGACGTTCAACATGTGAAAGAAGCCACGGAAACATACAACACTGCTCGATTTCCTATGACATTATATTGGAGTTCATGATAGATATTTTACTATTTTTGGAAAGTTAGACTGTTTTCTTTCTTTAGACGGCTTTTCCCGCTATATTTACCCTTACAGGCGACGGATCCACATCAGTCCCTTATTTTACTCTTTTGCCATGTTTCTTTTGGGCTTCAGTACAGATAGATAGAAATGCTTGCTTCTTGCATGTGATTTTAGATATTTAATTTCTACATGAAATTTCATTTCTCTCCTTTTCATTTATTGACTGAATGCTGCATTGCACTGATGAATCTGATTGAGGTGATTGGAAATCATTTTGGAGCTTTGTTTGTCTCTAAGTTTAAACTAATTTGCTTAAAGAAGTCCACTTCTTCTAGTTCTAGAAAATAACAAGAAATGTTACAGTATGTAACAGATGCCCCCGAAGGCCCCTTAAACTGACCTTTGACCCTGATTGTGACCTTGAACTTGGGCAAGGCAGCCCAAATCTTGCAAGTGAGATGCATTTTTATCATGCTTTACCTTTCTGTGAAGTTTGATGAAATTCACTTCAGCAGCCTCCAGTCAGTTTGGACATATAATCTGACCTATGTGCCCTGATTATGACCCTGACCTTTGGTACAGAAACCTAAATTTTGTTTGTGACATACCATCTCATTATGTATTACCATTTCAGGAAGTTTAATACAGTTTGCTTAAGAAGTCTTTTTAGTAATTGGGGAGAAACGACCTTTGACCTCAGACTGTGACCTTGAACTTGAGTGTGAAAGCCTATATCTTGTGTGTGTCTTACCTTCTCATTAAGCCTCATCTTTCTGTGATGTTTAAGGAAATTTGCTTTTGTATATTTATGAGCAATTGTTGAGACATGATTTGCCATCTGACCCCAGATTGTGACATTGACCTAGGATTTGGGAATATAAATATTACCGGTATGTGTGACAAACCTTCTCATCATGCTTTGTATTTCCGTGAAATTTGATGAAATTCAGTAATGTAGTTTTAAAGTAATCGCAGAGACACTATTTGACCTCTAAGCCCAGACAGTGACCTTGACCTTGGGTTTGGGAATATGGATATTATATGTGACAAATCTTCTCATTACTCTTTACGCTTCTGTGAAATTTGATGAAATTCAGTTATGTAGTTTTAAAGTAATCGCAGAGACACTATTTGACCTCTAACCCCCGACAGTGACCTTGACCTTGGGCGACCCCAGATTGTGACCTTGACCTAGGATTTGGGAATATAAATATTACCGGTATGTGTGACAAACCGTCTCATCATGCTTTGTATTTCCGTGAAATTTGATGAAATTCAGTAATGTAGTTTTAAAGTAATCGCAGAGACACTATTTGACCTCTAAGCCCAGACAGTGACCTTGACCTTGGGTTTGGGAATATGGATATTATATGTGACAAATCTGCTCATTACTCTTTACGCTTCTGTGAATTTTGATGAAATTCAGTTATGTAGTTTTAAAGTAATCGCAGAGACACTATTTGACCTCTAACCCCCGACAGTGACCTTGACCTTGGGCGTGGGAACCAAACTCTTGCGCACGACACACCTTCTCATTGTGTTCTATCTATCTGTGAAGTTTCATCAAATTTGCTTCAGTAGTTTATAAGTTATAGCTGAGACACGATTTAAGACATGATTTGACCTTTGACCCAATTGTGACCTTGACCTTCGGCGTAGGAACCAAACTTTTGTGCGCGACACACCTTCTCAATGTGCTCTATCTTTCTGTGAAGTTTCATCAAATTTGCTTCAGTAGTTTTTAAGTTATGGCTGAGACACGATTTGTTACGGACGGATGGACGGACGGACGGACTGACGGACGGACGGACGGTGCGATTTTAATATGCCACCCGAAGTTCCTTCGGGGGCATAAAAACTAGGAGAATTGGGCTTCTTCTTGAAGCAATTTTATAGGAGATGACTGCTGAAATTATTATTCGGTTAAAGAGACTTACGTTTAATAACCTTTTGTAAGACATAATTCTTGCGCATTCGTATGGTGTACTGATAGGGCACAGGCGCTTGAAGTTTCTTTCTTTCTATCCATACTGTCCTCGGTCAACTTTGACCATGATGACAGGTTTCTGGTGTGGCGCATGTTGTCACAAAAAAAATTAAAAAAGATAAATAAATAAAAAAAATAGATAAATAAATAAATGAATTTGTGACAAAGCCACCAGCAGATTAAAACTATTTACAAGAAGTCCTCAGGGGCAGGCATTCCATGCCTAACCCCTGCTCTACCCTAGGATATTAAATTTTGGCCTTAAACCCACCGACTGTCTCCGAAGAGACAGCTTCGGTTGTAAGGCCATTCCAAGTTGCAATTGTCCTGGGGAAAAAAGAATTCTTAAAACCATCCGTGTAAGCATTTGGACGAAGTTTAGACCGTGAAACACTTTAAAAATGTAAAAAAATCGGAAAGGCCATGTCATTTATTATTGTACAGTGTTGTATTGGACACTTCGGATGACAAGGTTTAGAAATGTTTCTAAGCTAGAACTTTAAGCTCCTGTGGTTAGGGTCACAAGTCGGTATTTTTATTCAGGGTAAAATTAATTTTAGTCACAGGCTTAAACAATTTGAGCTGCATCACGCATAAAGGGACCTTAGCGTTTAAAGGCCTGTGCATCTGCGCAGGCTCACCAGAGCTCTCACTGTCCGTAACATAATATGTGGGCTTGGATAAAGCCTAAGACCAAGAGCTGTAGATCTATCTCCAGTAAGTGGCTGCGCATTTGCAATTTTGTGGCTACAGTACGGAGATACGCTAAGAGTTTTATGTGTGATGGGGCTCATTGTAATGAGGCGGAGTGGTGCCATATTCATTGAAGTTTTCAAATGATTGCCAAAATGGGGAAATTAAGAGATATCTATGTGAGGGGGTTAAAGAAGTCCCCTGCGGGTATCGTACCTATCGGTGAGTTACCTTTGAATAAAACAAAACTATTATATACTCCTGTTTGAGACCTTGATGCCTAATCAGCTATTACCTTTCTTAATCCCAATCGTATGAAGTCTGGGTGGCAATAAAAACTCATTTGTATTTCCGGCTGAAACAGTAACTTTTACGAATTTGCTAATTGCACAAATGGAGCATCTTATTGTTAAGAGCTTGAGCAGTTTACGAGGGTTGTCCAAAAACACGTAGACTTTTTATCTAGTAGACACAGTTGACGTTTAATGACAAAAACAAGTGTACCTCATTACATGTGAACATTTCCTGTCACACATCTACAAAATTTCGTAGAGTTCCCATGAGTCATAAAAACATGACACTATTCACAGAGTTGGTACCAACACGATGTCGGGGCAGGGGGTACGACGTCGTCGACGTTATGTCAAGTAACGCAAATCGTTAACGGCAATTGTTTATCAACGCTCATTTCTTCTCAAAGTAATCACATTTACACTGAACACAACGCCTATGTCGAGACATCCACAGGTCAAAGGTATCTCTGTACCACCAAGGGCGTAGCTACCTATACGGCAAATACGCAAGTGCGTATTGAAATTTTGTCAAAATTGACAAAATTTCAAAACGCACCTGCATATTTGCATGCTGAAAATTTATAAATTAGACAAGATTTCAATACCAATTACCAAAGTGGCTGAAATACTAGCTTTCCCTTCAAGAAGTAGAGAATAAAACATGGTTGTGCGTATTATGAAATTGCCCCTAGTTACGCCCCTGACCACTGCCTGGCATACTGCGCTATTTTTGCTAATGTAGCTAACCTCAGTTCTTCAATGCATGGGAATCTCCTGCCTTTCAGTTTCAAGTGAGATTTGATTCCAGGGAAGATTGCGAAATCCATGGGCGCTAGATCTGGTGAATATGGGGGATGTCTGAGCACAGGCGCTTGGAGTTTTGACAATGAAACACTTCGAAATGTCAAAAATCGGAAAGAACACATGTCATTTAAAAATAACATTGTACAGTGTTGTATTGGACACTTTGGATGATAAGGTTTAGAAATGTCTCTAAGCTAGAGTTTCAAACTCCTGTGGTCTGAGGCACTCAAGTCCAAGTATTCCAAATTCTGACTGTGTCAGCTCTGCTGATACATAAGGGGAGCGTTATCTTGGTACAGGAACTCTTCTATGGGAAAGCCTGGTCGTTTCTTTCGGAGAGCCCATATCATGTCTCGTCTCACTACCCGAAAACCTCGTAAACAATGGGTAAAATGGTAAAAATACAATGTACAGGCATGGGACCCCATTCACTGTCCCGCTTTTATTTATATTGCATTGCTCAACGGGGAACCAAAACAGAAAATTGTGTTTAGTGGGACGATTTTTCATCTTTCAAAAACTCGTTCCCCATACTTTTGGCTATGTATTTGGATCAGTTTAAGCACATCAGCCCATATTTTATAACAAAACGTGAAGAGCAGAATAAGAAATTGTTACAAGAATCAAATTGAAGAAGCAAGGCTTCAAGTTTTATCCATCTTATTCGACGATTCTGCAGTCGATATTTATGGCGCTATAGTAAAAGTCGACGTATTTTTGGACAACCCTCGTATAAGTCCTGATAAATCTAGCCAAACAGAGCCATCTATATATCATTTCATCAAACATTAGTCACGGAGATCTTACCTAACAATGACCTAACATGTAGCTTAAAATACCACACATAAAGTTATATTAAAGGTAGGTTTCTGCCTGTACGGAATTGTCCAGCAGGACAGTAGCAGTATTCCTGCAGTAATTGTAATAGGATTCTTGGCAGGAATATGGACATGAAAAAGTTTCCCTATGGGTTTTCCACGTGAACTTTTCACTATAATATAAAATTCCCTACAGGATTTTAGCAGGACTCAGTGTGGAATATTAAGTGAAATATTTAAATTAGCAGGAATTCAGGCAGGAATTCAGGCAGGATTCCCACCAGGAATATTCAAATGAGCAGTATTCTCACAGTAAAATTTGAAATTCCTGGCAGTAATCCTGCCAGGAATATGGGCAGGATTGTTGGCATGAATTTGGTTGTGTTGCATATTGCACAAAGACCTTGACATACTCTTTCAACATGCTATTTAAAACTTTCACATACACAGTGGCTTTATAAAACACAACAGAACACATATCTTGTCAATCTCTTGGGTATTATGATTATATTATAGACACTGATCAGTACTGCCATTGCTCTTTAACACAATTTTATGACAGAAAGTAATTCTGTTACCACCACACATATATTGAACTCATTTTCATTTTTATGTCCAGGGACGTGGGTGGGGTACATGATATTGTGTATAAATTGAATATTTTACCCCTAAACTTAAATCTGCCTTTAGAAATGTATGCATTAATGATACAAAAAATAATTAAACTTACATTCTCTTCATACTAGCTGCTATTAATTTATCCTTCAAATAACACAGAAAACCTTTAAATATGTTTAGTACAAACAAACAGCATGGCCAGTCTTCAAGTTGAATTTATTACTTATGATTCACTGTGTAGTTGAAGTGTACCGCCAAAATCTTTATGCTAGATTCAATTAATTTTGCAAAATTTTCAGCTCTGTTTTCCTGCTAGGATTCCTGGCATGATTTTTTCAAATTTTCCTGCTGGAATCTTGAGTGGACTTTTTATCATTTTCCACATACTGTTATAATTCAGCCTGAAAATGAAATTCCTGTCAATGTCCAGCAGGACTCCTGCTGTAATCATGTCAGAATTTTCGTACGGGTGTACTTTGGAATGCATCATAATTTTGATGATCTTTCATCCAAGTTGTTGGAAAGCACTTATAAAAGGGAATGAATAAGTTTCACTAAAAAGTGTAAATCAAAAAAATATTAGAAAAGTTGTTTTGCAAGGGATTTCCTAACTCTGCTTCGCATACCAGTTAGCGCTATATTTAGTTCGCGCCAAAAATAGATAACGCAGCTGAGGTCATGCTGCATTGCATTTTGGGATAGTTTTAACCCATCCACCATGCCAGGACCTCTAGGAGAGCTCACGACAAGGGAAAATTGACCTTTGGAGAATGGCATCAGAAATCGCACACTTATAGACATAATAAACATAGTTATTTTTAGAACTGGAATTTAAACAAAAATAAACCAAAAGGGAAAACGACTATTTTCTTCAACATCTGACGAGTTTCTCAGTAGCAACAAATTCAGAAAAATAAGAGAATTCAATACTGCTCAGAAAAAGACTAAATTATTTTGTAGACATAATTGTTATCGCTAGTACAGGAACCTACTTAAGTTCTTTTATTCAGGGGTTTTTAATGATGAGCAATATAACCAACCCTGTCCAGTAAAATCCTTGATACTACATGTCTTTTTAGAATGCAAAAAAATCGTCTATTTTGCAGTGAGTTTAAAGAAAAACCAACGGAGAGCATTATACGACAACTCTATAAGAAAACTGAAAGCTGGCTATATCCAGGTAATCATTTTTCTTTCTTTCTTTCTTCTAGTTCTAGTTCTGTCTAATATGTGCTGGGCTCCTCTGGAGCATCTTCGCACAATTGCTATATACTGACAGGCATTTGATGAGGGATGGGAAGTCCTGAGCATCTAAAACTAAATCCTAATGGAAGAATCCTGACCCCCTCAATATGCCTAATAAAATATATGACCCCCCTGCTCTGAGGCTTATTGATTTCCGACCCGCCCCCCATACATCACCAAAAAAAATCCGCCCCCCCCCCCCAAAAAAAATGTATCCGGCCCCACCTGCAAATAAATGACCTGTCCCGAAAAAGGAGCCCCGGTAGCTCAGTGGGTTAAGCGCTGGCCTACTGATCTAGCGGACCGGGTTCGAATCGCGCTTGAGGCTAGAATCTTTCCCACCGTAAACGGGGTTCCATTGCACGCAGCCTTTCATTATCACATTCCCATTGTCCTGATATGACTGAAATACTGTTGAAAAGGAAGTAAAATCGCAAGTCATCCATCCATCTATTTGTCCCTAAAATCCTTAAACTTCCGAAAAACATATACGAGCAGCGACACAAGAAAACCAACAGAGTGGTTATGCGGAAGAAAATGCGTTTATTTTGTCATGACAATCACATGGAGCATTCGTGTGTCGTCATACTTTAATTTTGACTGACGCTTGATTCAAACTAAAGGCTTGCAGTAACGATCGATATTATTGGCTTAGCGCTTCAATTTTGCTGCAATCAGTGCTACACCCCCTTTTTTAAGTCCAGCCCTCGCTATACTGGTCGTTGTCAGTCATAAACAAAACACACTTCATGCGTGTGTCCAAAATTTCGGAGCACAGTATTATGTCCGTCGCTACAAAGTATATTTCTGAGTGTTTTTATGGTTTTATAACCTAAGGTGTATGATACATGTTTTCGGCCATGTTTACAAAGGGTAACAACTTTTGTTGTGACTACCTGTTTGCTTCCCTGCACGACATAGCCCTTCCAAACGGTGTCTAATCGTTAAGGAATGAAAAGGTCCATGAGGTCGCTATAGTGAAATATTTTTGCGTTCTCAAAGAATTGAGGTTGGAAGAATTAAATACCGCGATTGCATTCGACTAAACCAGAAAACTTGCCAAAAGAAATATGTGGCCGACGACGAAGCCGCCTATGTTTTATGGTTCACTTCTGCTAGTCGCAGACCAGACACAAACTGAAGATTTGTTTAAAGTCTAAGATACACCTTAAAATACTGACGTTATACACAGTCAGTCAAATTAGAATTACACGGATAGTCTGTCATCCGTATGTGTGTGCGTCACCATTTTTTCGTCATAATTTGTAATTTTCTAACGGTTTATATGTAAATAAAATCAGAAAGACAACACAGTACTGGCGTGCGACCAGTGGTGGCCGCGTACCAGTGGTGGCCGTTTGCATTTTGCACGCGCAATTACGTATTTGATCCGTCTCAGATTTGTCCATTTTGTAAAAGGAAACAAAAGGAACTCCCACAAAAAAGACTGGTTAAATTATCTCCCCGGAAGGCAAAAGGTTAACAATTTCCCAAAACTACCCTCATACTAACATTATTGCCTTGCCGGGGATCACAACCCTTGATACACACATTATTAAATACAGAAATAAACATGAACAAATTGCTTTATAAATGATTACCTATGGCGAAAAAGGTATAACCTGCAACCAGCCTGCAAAAAAGCATCTAAATTCTTGTAAATTATGACAGCACACGTGTAACCATTATTTATGTTTGTTTTCGACGTAATGTAGCGTGCGCCTACGAAATGACTACGTCAGAGTTTTAAAGTCCGTTTCTGATTGTTGCTTATATGCTATCTGTGCTGAACGCGCTAAAACTGTTTAACTCTGAAAAAGACCGAAGACTTACAAGGACATATCATCAAAGTTTAAATCCACAACAAGGTTTTGAAAAATGCATCATTCAACGCATGGCATTCGTGACGGCCATCACTGGTACGCCACGTTCGTATTTCAATGCGTTTTGGTGACCTAGTTTGAGGATCTGTCACAGGCACAAGTTAAAGTCTGTTTCAAAAAATAAATCAGTATTATAACGACAGTTACCCCTAGTTTATTAAACCAAAATATAGAATCACTAATCACTATATGTCCGTTACAAGATTAAAAGAGTAACAAAAAAACGGCCATCACTGGTCGCAAGCCAGTACACCACTAAACCACCCCCGTGTACCATACCTCAAACTCCTGAATAAACAGCAAAAACCTGGTCTAATACCTTGACGAAACTCCGATTTTATTTTTGGATTGGTCTCCGTTACGTCTGCGGGTATTTCAGAAAATGACAAAATGAAAAAAAAAACAATACCAGGAGTGCAATTTCGTTGCTCTACCAAAGACCCAGATCAGACTGCTACAAGGAAGAACCTTATCCGGCACTATTCCCGATTCACATGGCTTTGTACTTTGCGTTTATTTATTTATTTATTTTTTTAGTTTGATAATCAACAATCGAGAATAAAATATGTGTAAGTAATAAGATGCGAAACCCAAGAATAATGGAAAATCTTTTCTTTACGACAGTCTCCACACATGCGCAGTTTGGCCAGGGTACACGCAAAAAAACAAACTGAATAGTGCACATATTTAGGTGACTGAGTACACTTTAATCCCTTTTCAATTTTGCCATCGGGTCAAATTTTAAAGGAAAGAATTTGATCCTCAAACAGCCAATTTTTGAATAAGAAGCGTTTCATCGCCCAAGGCAACAAATTAAGTCAACACCGACTAAAGATATGAATAGCATCGCAAAGATCTCCAGTAATAAGTTTTTTTTACCTTATATTAAGTAATTCCGATTTTGTGCTAATCCGAGTCTTCTCTGGCGTCATGGTGGATATTCTTTATTTTGACACTAACGTCGATTAGTTGTTTCCAGAAGCAATTATCAATTTTGATTAACTTTATTAATATTAGCAGTAGTAGTTGTAGTATTTATCCACAAAACATCTGTCAATTCACTCTCTATGAAAACACATGTCGTGGCATCTCAGATACAAATCTAGCGATTTCTCAACGTATGTTTTGTAAAAATGAGATAAAAAAACTATTACTTATTACAGGTCCAAAATTTACAAACGATAGCACGTCTAATACTAAATTAATGCAAAATTTTAATGGGCAGTTTAAAGTAGAGGCTGTACCTTTATGCCTTTGATCGTTTGAAGATTACAAATTCTTTGATGCTTTCAGTAACTCACTGTGTAATTGAGATTTTTTTATTCAAGATCTATTTTCTTCGGCAAGTAAATTGACCTCCAACAGATTTCCTAATCTAGATATCTACAATAACTATTGACTCTGGTTGTGATTATTTGAAGAGTCGGATGTAAATTTCTTATGACATAATTATGCAAGAATTCATTTTAAGGTGGACGATCCCGGAAGAACTCTGTTCTTGCTTGTTTAAAAAACAAACAGAGTTATTGTTCATCATCAAATCGACTAACTATGGAGTATATACAGTTATAATATACACTTACAATATCTACCGTAAAGATCCTAAGTTTTCGGGCACATAGGTCTGTACAAACAGTGGAAACTGAGATCAGACTGTTCCTTAGGAACCAGAATGATCAAGATCTTCACAGTTTCCATTCCATCTGCGCATTTTTGTCGACATTACTCTGTGGTAGAACCGAATAACAGGAAAATAAATAATAGGGTAAGGACCGGCTGTGCTTGCAGCAGGTGCAGAATTTGGGCAGTCTGTTTTGGGGATATTTTGAACTTAAACATTGTTTTTCTAGGAAACAAAACGGTGAAATGTTTGTTTTTTTGTTTTATTCTTTAACATACGATGTAAGTTTTACTAAAATAATATGCATAAGCATGCCCCATCGATTGATGATATTTTTCATGACGTTTTTCATGAAATTCAATTTTCTTGCATTTTTTCAAAGAATACTTAAATATACTTATTAACAAGAAAACTGCAATTTTTTGTTATCAGTTTGTTTCAAATATCCTATATTACAGATTATATGATTTGCTGAAATGAAAGTGCATTCATGTGCTAGAGATATGAATTTTAATGGAAAATGTGTAAAAAAAAGTATGTAGAAATACAAAATATTGTTTTTTAGGAAAACAAAACGGTGAAAATTGTTTTTTTCTTACCCAAATGTTTTATAGCTCTTTGGGTTATTTAGACGGTATAATGGTTTGAATGCCCAGCCAATATTTCTATTCAGTATTCGTCTACCTTAAAGAAAGCCTTGAATTATTACTTTTATGGTTACTTACTCTTTGGCGTGGAAAATGTCTTGCGAAAAGGTATGAGAAGCATCCCTCGCTTTTGCGTACTGATATTTCAATAGATTGTTCATGCGAATGGAGAAGGCTCCGATCAGACTGCGCGAATGGCCAGGCTGATCTGAGTCTTTGCCATTCGCACTTTCCGTAGTATAGTTGAAATTATATACTCCGCGATTTCAGAATAGTTTCTGAATGAACACTTTTGTCAACAATCTCATCACCGAACAAAATACGCACATGTACTTTCATATTTTCAGACAGAGCAGTGTCTGGAAAGTCACGTGCTCCTTGTGAATGACAAGGTTATTTTTGGGTTTTTGTAAAACCACTAACGATTGGCTAAAGCTTTTGTTTCGTTTACCCGTTACTTGTCTGGTTTGACGGATGCTAGCAGTAAAATAACACACGTCACATCAAGCAAACTCGATGCGATCTACATGGCAAAATAATCGTAGTTAAACGAACTATTTTGTTTTACCTAACTACACACCTAAAGTGTGTAGTAATTTCGTCTGTCCATGCGCAATTCAGCAGGGGGGTCCGCCATGACTGAGCAGAACGAAACAGCGGAAAAAAACGGGGATTATGGAAATGACACTATAAATTATTCTGGCACGGAGGAAGCACAAGACCTGAAGTCTATGTTGAGACAAATAGAAAATCGTATAGATTGTTTGGAAACGAGATTTTCGCAATCGAAACCTAGTGAAAGTAGTTCTTTGTTTCGGCACAGGGAGCCGCCATCTTCGTTTGTACATCTTCCGCGCACGCGCGCTGAAGATAGTGTTTCGCCACACCAGGCCAAAGAAAATCCCTTCGGTCCTGAGGATTCTCTCACCGCCGAAAGTCCTGAGTTAGATGAGATTCAGGAGAAATTCAGTGCAATTAAAAATTCCCTAGATAAGGTAATTTTACCCAGTTCATTGAGGCTACATGATTCGAGAACAGGAATAAAAAGAGAGGACCAACAAACCCTTAATGTCATATCAAAGTGTGGTCGGTACGTGGAAACAGTATTGAAGTTGTTGAGTCAGTCAAAAGAGGATCAGCCTCTTGATATTGAACCCATATTAACTACCCTTACAGCTAACATTAGATATTTACAAGATGAATACTCTGCCCTTCTAGTGAAGGGAAAGTTTGATGACTCTACAGCACAGTTATTTCGTTCACTTCAAAAAAGTAACTCTGGTTTTGATCAGCATAGTATTAATAACGTTAGAATAGCTGCAGAACTGTCGGGTATAGCAGCACGTAACGCACAATCACAAAGGGGCACATTTAGACCCACTTATAGGTCGCAGGCGAATTCAGCACAAACATACGGTGGTTATTATAACCCAAGGTTTGGGTCAGGTCGATATTTTCGCGAGAGACGTGAGGATCTATTTCATAACTTACAAGGACCCAGATTCCGAACGCCAAATAAAGGCCCACAGTGGTCTAGGGACCAAGATTATTAGTTTTCTAAATGAAGAATCAGTTGCGGGCTCACATTGACAAGTGGTATAACATAGGGGCCTCAGATACAGTTATTGACTGGTTAAAACATGGTGTACGTTTCCCACTGAATGATCAGATTGAACCGTTTGAGCTATACAATAAACATTTTTCTAAAGTTGAATCAGATTTTATTAATAAAGAGCTAAAAACATTATTATTGCTTGGGCATATTGAATTCTGTGAGGAAAAACCATATTGTGTATCGCCTATTAATTGTATTCCAAAGAAAAAAGGAGATTTTCGCTTGATTACTGACTAAAGATATATAAATTCCAAATGTATACCGCCCAAATTTAAAAATGAAGACATTAATACAGTCATTGATCTTGTTAAACCAAAAGACTTCATTGTAACTGCGGATTTGAAAAACGGATTTTTCCATATTCCAGTACACCCAGATCAGCAGGAACTGTTAGGTTTCAAATTCCAGAATAAATACTATAAATGGACAGTTTTGCCATTTGGCCATTGTTGCAGCCCATATTTCTTCTCTAAAGTGCTTAGACCAGTCATAACCTATCTCAGAGGTAAAGGTATTAAGGTGGTGGTATATGTAGATGACTTTATCATTTTGAGCCCACAACATTTAATTCAGAAACAGACTGAATTTTTCTTAGCTACACTTGAACAGTTAGGATGGTCAGTGAATTATGAAAAATCGTCATTAGAACCGGCACTGATAAAGACATTTATTGGTTATATTGTTGACAATAGTGGTGAGACAACAGTTATCAAGGTCACTCAAGAGAGAATTAGAAAGTTAAGGAAAGAAGTTAGTCGTGCTTTGCGTTTCGGTGCTGTTACTGCTAGAGGTCTGACTAGAATAGCTGGACAATGTATTTCTATGTGTAAATGCATTTTCCCGGCAAAGTTGTTACTTAGAAATTTGTACAGACAATTGTCAAAACGCAATAGCTGGAGTGAGAAAATAATTTTGGATGAATATACACGTAATGATTTGGAATGGTTTTTTAACTTCAGTTCACAGTGGAATAAACTGTTTGTGGTAAACAAGCCAGTGGACATTCAGTTAGTAACAGACGCATCTAGTATTGGATGGGGGGCATGGATCCCCGGTTTGGAAGCACAAGGTTTTTGGAATACGAGACTTTCAATGAAAAGCTCCAATTTCCGAGAGTTGTTCGCGGTTTTAATGGCAATTCTATCTTTCAAAGAACTTCTGAGAAACAAGCAGGTTCAGGTATTATCGGACAACGTGACTACTGTGGCAATGATCAATGGAATGGGCGGTTCATCCGTACAGTTAGATTCAGTAGCCAGAAGTATTCATTTAGAGGCCATGGAGGCAAATATAGGTTTAACCGCGAAATATTTATCCGGAATTCAGAATTGGCGAGCCGATTTTCTGTCAAGAGTAAGATCAACTTACGAATGGCGGCTGCATCCCAACCTCTTCAGGATGTTAGACACAAGATGGGGGCCTCATCAGATAGATCGTTTCGCATCAATAACATCAAAACAGCTTCCAGTGTACAATTCCCTATATTGGGATCCAAAAACAACCGGTGTCGATGCGTTGTCGCAAACAGATTGGGCAGATATGAACAATTATGTCAACGCACCGTTCGCTTTGATACCCAAAGTGCTGCGGGTAATCAGACAACAACAGGCAGTAGCCACAATAATTGCACCAAAATGGGAGAGTCAACCATGGTATCAGGAGCTTCTCGATATGTCGATCGACATGCCTATAAGACTTCCAATTTCACCAAGGACAATAATAGCAGTGGGTCCCAAACAGGAGCCTTTCAAAAACAAGAAATGGCAAATATTCGCCTGGAGAGTCTCTGGTCGTCAAGACTGCGTTGTACAGGTTGGTCCGGAAGGGCAGCAAAACAGGTTACATTTTCTATAGCAGATTCTACTTTAAGGACTTACAATAGCTGTGTTAACAGATATATTTCATTTTGTAATGATAAACAGGAAGACTTTTCAAACGAACACAATACTGCATTGTTAGCAGATTTTCTGTGTCAGGTTGCAGATTCTTCAGACAGGCCTGAAAGCATTTTAAAGTCATCTTTAGCCGCAATAACATTCTTATTTGAGGGATTAGGGAAAACATCCCCAGCTTATCATTCAGATATAAAAAGACTGGCTACAGCACTAGTAAAAACAGGTACAATTAAGCCTATGTCAAGACAAAAACCTATGCCGATAGAAGAATTTGTCAGACTGTTTCACTCATGGGGCGATAATGAACAGTTAACATTAAAACAATTACGTTTAAAGGCATTAACATTGGTGGCATTAGTATTAATGACTAGGCCTTCAGATCTGGCGCCTAAGGCTAAAGTGTTTGATACAAGGACAATGTCTGCCAGAACAATTTCATTATCTGTAAATGATGTGGTGTTTGGGTCTGATGGATCTATGACATTTACGTTTTGGGGCATAAAAAATGATACTCAGCGGCAAGGGTTTGAAGTGACAGTGCCGGCAGCTGAAGATAAAATTATGGACCCTATACAGTGTTTGAAAGTGTATATTAGAAAAACAGAATCGTTTAGGAAAGGACCTGATTATCCATTGTTCTTATCTTTAAAAGCCCCTTACAAGGCCATAACAGCAGACACTGTGGGGAATATTTTGGAACAAAGCATACATTTAGCGGGTTTGGACGGTTTTACCGCGAAATCTTTTAGGCCCACAGGGGCGACTGTAGCAGTATCTCAAGGTGTTATCCCGGAAACTGTAATGAAAGTTGGACGGTGGAAAACCAAGGAAGTATTCTTAAACCATTATGTTTATGGAAAAGTGCCCGTTGGTTTCACTACCAACCTTTTGAGCAACACACAGTGTTAGACTCATGAATCAAAGAAGTACAGTACAAGAGAATATATATGAAGTTGTACATATGTTTATTAGTTCATGTTTGTTACAAGTATTCACAGTTCATAATTGAGTTAATGTGTTAAGTGGATAAGGGAAAGTCTCTAAATTAAGCACAGTATATATATAAACAAATACATGTGAGTATTAACGTAGATTTGTTATAAATCGTAGTTAAACGAACTATTTTGTTTTACCTAACTACACACCTAAAGTGTGTAGTAATTTCGTCTGTCCATGCGCAATTCATCGTAAACCTGGAACTTCCACAACACAGAGACAGCTATATACCCCAGGGATATCCCAAGAAACCCCGTTACAACAATGGACTCCCCGGCATAGGACACGGACAAGGACAAGCACAGTATATATATAAACAAATACATGTGAGTATTAACGTAGATTTGTTATAAAACGGTATTTCTTCCGCAGGCTTAACACCGGTTCCCTGTTCATAGTACAGGGAATTCAAGCTTAACGTATTTTTATCAGCAGTACTCCCGGTATTAAAGCACCACTTAAAGAACGTTGTCATAAAGAGCACCATTTGACTATTATAGTCCCGAGCTTCCCTGCACTTTTTTCGCTGATTGAATTGGTTCTCGGTGCCCT
The DNA here is from genome assembly GCA_963989385.1 of Ctena decussata. Taxonomy (NCBI): domain Eukaryota; kingdom Metazoa; phylum Mollusca; class Bivalvia; order Lucinida; family Lucinidae; genus Ctena; species Ctena decussata. Next base: position 62,027,840 of record OZ022498.1, read on the forward strand.
ATAGTGCCTCCCCAGCTTTTTGGAAACCAATAAATCCTGCTTGAATTCCAACTTTAAACTATCTTTAAAACAGTTTTCAAGTTTCGCATAAAATTTCTATGGCTGGTTTTCCATGAACAGTGAGCTAAAGTTGTCGCGTCCTCTTTCTCCGAAGGGGGTTGCGAAACGCAGATTCTGAGAAAAAAGCGAACACTTTACCTGCTGCTGATGGAAAGCACACTCATGCACTCAACTCTTTCTCCATTCACTTGCAACTTCAAACTGTCCAGTATCTAAAAAAATCAAAACATGAAAAATAGCCATTCTTTGACAATTCACAACCATTCTTGGAAGTGTACCCCCAAATTTACAAGGCAAATGTGCATTTTTTTTTCAACAATTAGTACACCAAAGTGTCCCAAAATTACTAATGATTGCAGTTTTGACCTTCTAATTAGGGCATTTAATGCTAATCTAACAAAATATTAAGGGACGAGTCATTTATAATCAGGTGCGGGACCGGGTACATTTAGGGAGGGGGGGGGTCGGATTTCTTTTTTTTGGTGATGTAATTGGGGGGGGGGGGGGTCGGAAATCAAAAAGCCTTGGAGCAGGGGGGGGGGTCATATATTTTATTTGATTTTATTTGGCATATTGGGGGGGGGTCAGAATTCTTCCATCAGTCTTCATTCTTAATAAAATGCCCAGACCCCGCCTCCCCTCCACCCCCCCATTACTTATATTCTTGCAAACTTAAACTTTAAAACATGTATGGAAATTGACACACAAAACTCGGTCATATCAATAAAAGATTTGCTAGTAGGATAGTATACAATTGTCTATAAATCATGTCGAGCAGATTATTTCATTATGCCCCCGTGACGATAGTCAGGGGGCATTATGTTTTACCCTTGTCAGTCTGTCCATCTGTCCGTCCATCCGAATTCTACTTTCGGTAAAGGGCAGCGTGAACCAAACGTTTCTCCCATAGACTTCTATAGTGACCCCTACTGCCTTTGACAGTGTGTCACCCTTTATACAATGTTGCTTTCCTGTCCAGATGTGCCTTAAGTTCAAGCTAAAATTCTGATAAACAAGAGGGTCATGGTGGCCCTGAATCGCTCACCTGAGCATTAATCAGTTCACTGTCTCTGGTGCTGAGCCAGATCAAACCCACGACCTCTGGCTTCAGAGTCAAGTGCACTAACCACTGAGCCACCGCGCTTCCAAGACCAAGTTTTGGTATAGGAAGAGTTTGTAAGCATGAGCCGAATTTGTTACACCATATGATGCGCAACGCAGCAAAAGGGCCCTTAAGGGCAAATTTTCTCATTTTACTTTTTAGCATTTTTTGATATAGCAATATTTTACCTTTCCAGTGGCACGTTTCTTTTTGCAAAATTCATTTGTTTGACGTCACAATACGAAATTTAGTACTTCCACTCTCTGACCTAACGTTGCATTGTTGATGACGTATGCGTCGAAAAACGATATCGTCAGTTTTAAAATTGTCTGGACCTCCGTGACGGGATACATTCGGACAACTGAAGAGACAAACAAAAAGCGTATACGTGCCATCTGCTCGAAGTATTCCTTGTTCGCCCCATCTCTATATGAATCCTTATGAATTTGCAAATGTAAGACTTTGAAGAGTGTTTGCAGGTTGGTTTAGTGGAGCGAACTTTTCACTATAATATAAAATTCCCTACAGGATTTTAGCAGGACTCAGTGTGGAATATTAAGTGAAATATTTAAATTAGCAGGAATTCAGGCAGGAATTCAGGCAGGATTCCCACCAGGAATATTCAAATGAGCAGTATTCTCACAGTAAAATTTGAAATTCCTTGCAGTAATCCTGCTAGGAATATGGGCAGGATTGTTGGCATGAATTTGGTTGTGTTGCATATTACACTAAGACCTTGACATACTCTTTCAACATGCTATTTTAAACTTTCACATACACAGTGGCTTTATAAAACACAACAGAACACATATCTTGTCAATCTCTTGGGTATTATGATTATATTATAGACACTGATCAGTACTGCCATTGCTCTTTAACACAATTTTATGACAGAAAGTAATTCTGTTACCACCACACATATATTGAACTCATTTTCATTTTTATGTCCAGGGACGTGGGTGGGGTACATGATATTGTGTATAAATTGAATATTTTACCCCTAAACTTAAATCTGCCTTTAGAAATGTATGCATTAATGATACAAAAAATAATTAAACTTACATTCTCTTCATACTAGCTGCTATTAATTTATCCTTCAAATAACACAGAAAACCTTTAAATATGTTTAGTACAAACAAACAGCATGGCCAGTCTTCAAGTTGAATTTATTACTTATGATTCACTGTGTAGTTGAAGTGTACCGCCAAAATCTTTATGCTAGATTCAATTAATTTTGCAAAATTTTCAGCTCTGTTTTCCTGCTAGGATTCCTGGCATGATTTTTTCAAATTTTCCTGCTGGAATCTTGAGTGGACTTTTTATCATTTTCCACATACTGTTATAATTCAGCCTGAAAATGAAATTCCTGTCAATGTCCAGCAGGACTCCTGCTGTAATCATGTCAGAATTTTCGTACGGCTGTACTTTGGAATGCATCATAATTTTGATGATCTTTCATCCAAGTTGTTGGAAAGCACTTATAAAAGGGAATGAATAAGTTTCACTAAAAAGTGTAAATCAAAAAAATATTAGAAAAGTTGTTTTGCAAGGGATTTCCTAACTCTGCTTCGCATACCAGTTAGCGCTATATTTAGTTCGCGCCAAAAATAGATAACGCAGCTGAGGTCATGCTGCATTGCATTTTGGGATAGTTTTAACCCATCCACCATGCCAGGACCTCTAGGAGAGCTCACGACAAGGGAAAATTGACCTTTGGAGAATGGCATCAGAAATCGCACACTTATAGACATAATAAACATAGTTATTTTTAGAACTGGAATTTAAACAAAAATAAACCAAAAGGGAAAACGACTATTTTCTTCAACATCTGACGAGTTTCTCAGTAGCAACAAATTCAGAAAAATAAGAGAATTCAATACTGCTCAGAAAAAGACTAAATTATTTTGTAGACATAATTGTTATCGCTAGTACAGGAACCTACTTAAGTTCTTTTATTCAGGGATTTTTAATGATGAGCAATATAACCAACCCTGTCCAGTAAAATCCTTGATACTACATGTCTTTTTAGAATGCAAAAAAATCGTCTATTTTGCAGTGAGTTTAAAGAAAAACCAACGGAGAGCATTATACGACAACTCTATAAGAAAACTGAAAGCTGGCTATATCCAGGTAATCATTTTTCTTTCTTTCTTTCTTCTAGTTCTAGTTCTGTCTAATATGTGCTGGGCTCCTCTGGAGCATCTTCGCACAATTGCTATATACTGACAGGCATTTGATGAGGGATGGGAAGTCCTGAGCATCTAAAACTAAATCCTAATGGAAGAATCCTGACCCCCTCAATATGCCTAATAAAATATATGACCCCCCTGCTCTGAGGCTTATTGATTTCCGACCCGCCCCCCATACATCACAAAAAAAAAAATCCGCCCCCCCCCAAAAAAAAAAACGTATCCGGCCCCACCTGCAAATAAATGACCTGTCCCTAAAAAGGAGCCCCGGTAGCTCAGTGGGTTAAGCGCTGGCCTACTGATCTAGCGGACCGGGTTCGAATCGCGCTTGAGGCTAGAATCTTTCCCACCGTAAACGGGGTTCCATTGCACGCAGCCTTTCATTATCACATTCCCATTGTCCTGATATGACTGAAATACTGTTGAAAAGGAAGTAAAATCGCAAGTCATCCATCCATCTATTTGTCCCTAAAATCCTTAAACTTCCGAAAAACATATACGAGCAGCGACACAAGAAAACCAACAGAGTGGTTATGCGGAAGAAAATGCGTTTATTTTGTCATGACAATCACATGGAGCATTCGTGTGTCGTCATACTTTAATTTTGACTGACGCTTGATTCAAACTAAAGGCTTGCAGTAACGATCGATATTATTGGCTTAGCGCTTCAATTTTGCTGCAATCAGTGCTACACCCCCTTTTTTAAGTCCAGCCCTCGCTATACTGGTCGTTGTCAGTCATAAACAAAACACACTTCATGCGTGTGTCCAAAATTTCGGAGTACAGTATTATGTCCGTCGCTACAAAGTATATTTCTGAGTGTTTTTATGGTTTTATAACCTAAGGTGTATGATACATGTTTTCGGCCATGTTTACAAAGGGTAACAACTTTTGTTGTGACTACCTGTTTGCTTCCCTGCACGACATAGCCCTTCCAAACGGTGTCTAATCGTTAAGGAATGAAAAGGTCCATGAGGTCGCTATAGTGAAATATTTTTGCGTTCTCAAAGAATTGAGGTTGGAAGAATTAAATACCGCGATTGCATTCGACTAAACCAGAAAACTTGCCAAAAGAAATATGTGGCCGACGACGAAGCCGCCTATGTTTTATGGTTCACTTCTGCTAGTCGCAGACCAGACACAAACTGAAGATTTGTTTAAAGTCTAAGATACACCTTAAAATACTGACGTTATACACAGTCAGTCAAATTAGAATTACACGGATAGTCTGTCATCCGTATGTGTGTGCGTCACCATTTTTTCGTCATAATTTGTAATTTTCTAACGGTTTATATGTAAATAAAATCAGAAAGACAACACAGTACTGGCGTGCGACCAGTGGTGGCCGCGTACCAGTGGTGGCCGTTTGCATTTTGCACGCGCAATTACGTATTTGATCCGTCTCAGATTTGTCCATTTTGTAAAAGGAAACAAAAGGAACTCCCACAAAAAAGACTGGTTAAATTATCTCCCCGGAAGGCAAAAGGTTAACAATTTCCCAAAACTACCCTCATACTAACATTATTGCCTTGCCGGGGATCACAACCCTTGATACACACATTATTAAATACAGAAATAAACATGAACAAATTGCTTTATAAATGATTACCTATGACGAAAAAGGTATAACCTGCAACCAGCCTGCAAAAAAGCATCTAAATTCTTGTAAATTATGACAGCACACGTGTAACCATTATTTATGTTTGTTTTCGACGTAATGTAGCGTGCGCCTACGAAATGACTACGTCAGAGTTTTAAAGTCCGTTTCTGATTGTTGCTTATATGCTATCTGTGCTGAACGCGCTAAAACTGTTTAACTCTGAAAAAGACCGAAGACTTACAAGGACATATCATCAAAGTTTAAATCCACAACAAGGTTTTGAAAAATGCATCATTCAACGCATGGCATTCGTGACGGCCATCACTGGTACGCCACGCTCGTATTTCAATGCGTTTTGGTGACCTAGTTTGAGGATCTGTCACAGGCACAAGTTAAAGTCTGTTTCAAAAAATAAATCAGTATTATAACGACAGTTACCCCTAGTTTATTAAACCAAAATATAGAATCACTAATCACTATATGTCCGTTACAAGATTAAAAGAGTAACAAAAAAACGGCCATCACTGGTCGCAAGCCAGTACACCACTAAACCACCCCCGTGTACCATACCTCAAACTCCTGAATAAACAGCAAAAACCTGGTCTAATACCTTGACGAAACTCCGATTTTATTTTTGGATTGGTCTCCGTTACGTCTGCGGGTATTTCAGAAAATGACAAAATGAAAAAAAAAAAACAATACCAGGAGTGCAATTTCGTTGCTCTACCAAAGACCCAGATCAGACTGCTACAAGGAAGAACCTTATCCGGCACTATTCCCGATTCACATGGCTTTGTACTTTGCGTTTATTTATTTATTTATTTTTTTAGTTTGATAATCAACAATCGAGAATAAAATATGTGTAAGTAATAAGATGCGAAACCCAAGAATAATGGAAAATCTTTTCTTTACGACAGTCTCCACACATGCGCAGTTTGGCCAGGGTACACGCAAAAAAACAAACTGAATAGTGCACATATTTAGGTGACTGAGTACACTTTAATCCCTTTTCAATTTTGCCATCGGGTCAAATTTTAAAGGAAAGAATTTGATCCTCAAACAGCCAATTTTTGCATAAGAAGCGTTTCATCGCCCAAGGCAACAAATTAAGTCAACACCGACTAAAGATATGAATAGCATCGCAAAGATCTCCAGTAATAAGTTTTTTTTACCTTATATTAAGTAATTCCGATTTTGTGCTAATCCGAGTCTTCTCTGGCGTCATGGTGGATATTCTTTATTTTGACACTAACGTCGATTAGTTGTTTCCAGAAGCAATTATCAATTTTGATTAACTTTATTAATATTAGCAGTAGTAGTTGTAGTATTTATCCACAAAACATCTGTCAATTCACTCTCTATGAAAACACATGTCGTGGCATCTCAGATACAAATCTAGCGATTTCTCAACGTATGTTTTGTAAAAATGAGATAAAAAAACTATTACTTATTACAGGTCCAAAATTTACAAACGATAGCACGTCTAATACTAAATTAATGCAAAATTTTAATGGGCAGTTTAAAGTAGAGGCTGTACCTTTATGCCTTTGATCGTTTGAAGATTACAAATTCTTTGATGCTTTCAGTAACTCACTGTGTAATTGAGATTTTTTATTCAAGATCTATTTTCTTCGGCAAGTAAATTGACCTCCAACAGATTTCCTAATCTAGATATCTACAATAACTATTGACTCTGGTTGTGATTATTTGAAGAGTCGGATGTAAATTTCTTATGACATAATTATGCAAGAATTCATTTTAAGGTGGACGATCCCGGAAGAACTCTGTTCTTGCTTGTTTAAAAAACAAACAGAGTTATTGTTCATCATCAAATCGACTAACTATGGAGTATATACAGTTATAATATACACTTACAATATCTACCGTAAAGATCCTAAGTTTTCGGGCACATAGGTCTGTACAAACAGTGGAAACTGAGATCAGACTGTTCCTTAGGAACCAGAATGATCAAGATCTTCACAGTTTCCATTCCATCTGCGCATTTTTGTCGACATTACTCTGTGGTAGAACCGAATAACAGGAAAATAAATAATAGGGTAAGGACCGGCTGTGCTTGCAGCAGGTGCAGAATTTGGGCAGTCTGTTTTGGGGATATTTTGAACTTAAACATTGTTTTTCTAGGAAACAAAACGGTGAAATGTTTGTTTTTTTGTTTTATTCTTTAACATACGATGTAAGTTTTACTAAAATAATATGCATAAGCATGCCCCATCGATTGATGATATTTTTCATGACGTTTTTCATGAAATTCAATTTTCTTGCATTTTTTCAAAGAATACTTAAATATACTTATTAACAAGAAAACTGCAATTTTTTGTTATCAGTTTGTTTCAAATATCCTATATTACAGATTATATAATTTGCTGAAATGAAAGTGCATTCATGTGCTAGAGATATGAATTTTAATGGAAAATGTGTAAAAAAAAGTATGTAGAAATACAAAATATTGTTTTTTAGGAAAACAAAACGGTGAAAATTGTTTTTTTCTTACCCAAATGTTTTATAGCTCTTTGGGTTATTTAGACGGTATAATGGTTTGAATGCCCAGCCAATATTTCTATTCAGTATTCGTCTACCTTAAAGAAAGCCTTGAATTATTACTTTTATGGTTACTTACTCTTTGGCGTGGAAAATGTCTTGCGAAAAGGTATGAGAAGCATCCCTCGCTTTTGCGTACTGATATTTCAATAGATTGTTCATGCGAATGGAGAAGGCTCCGATCAGACTGCGCGAATGGCCAGGCTGATCTGAGTCTTTGCCATTCGCGCTTTCCGTAGTATAGTTGAAATTATATACTCCGCGATTTCAGAATAGTTTCTGAATGAACACTTTTGTCAACAATCTCATCACCGAACAAAATACGCACATGTACTTTCATATTTTTAGACAGAGCAGTGTCTGGAAAGTCACGTGCTCCTTGTGAATGACAAGGTTATTTTTGGGTTTTTGTAAAACCACTAACGATTGGCTAAAGCTTTTGTTTCGTTTACCCGTTACTTGTCTGGTTTGACGGATGCTAGCAGTAAAATAACACACGTCACATCAAGCAAACTCGATGCGATCTACATGGCAAAATAATCGTAGTTAAACGAACTATTTTGTTTTACCTAACTACACACCTAAAGTGTGTAGTAATTTCGTCTGTCCATGCGCAATTCAGCAGGGGGGTCCGCCATGACTGAGCAGAACGAAACAGCGGAAAAAAACGGGGATTATGGAAATGACACTATAAATTATTCTGGCACGGAGGAAGCACAAGACCTGAAGTCTATGTTGAGACAAATAGAAAATCGTATAGATTGTTTGGAAACGAGATTTTCGCAATCGAAACCTAGTGAAAGTAGTTCTTTGTTTCGGCACAGGGAGCCGCCATCTTCGTTTGTACATCTTCCGCGCACGCGCGCTGAAGATAGTGTTTCGCCACACCAGGCCAAAGAAAATCCCTTCGGTCCTGAGGATTCTCTCACCGCCGAAAGTCCTGAGTTAGATGAGATTCAGGAGAAATTCAGTGCAATTAAAAATTCCCTAGATAAGGTAATTTTACCCAGTTCATTGAGGCTACATGATTCGAGAACAGGAATAAAAAGAGAGGACCAACAAACCCTTAATGTCATATCAAAGTGTGGTCGGTACGTGGAAACAGTATTGAAGTTGTTGAGTCAGTCAAAAGAGGATCAGCCTCTTGATATTGAACCCATATTAACTACCCTTACAGCTAACATTAGATATTTACAAGATGAATACTCTGCCCTTCTAGTGAAGGGAAAGTTTGATGATTCTACAGCACAGTTATTTCGTTCACTTCAAAAAAGTAACTCTGGTTTTGATCAGCATAGTATTAATAACGTTAGAATAGCTGCAGAACTGTCGGGTATAGCAGCACGTAACGCACAATCACAAAGGGGCACATTTAGACCCACTTATAGGTCGCAGGCGAATTCAGCACAAACATACGGTGGTTATTATAACCCAAGGTTTGGGTCAGGTCGATATTTTCGCGAGAGACGTGAGGATCTATTTCATAACTTACAAGGACCCAGATTCCGAACGCCAAATAAAGGCCCACAGTGGTCTAGGGACCAAGATTATTAGTTTTCTAAATGAAGAATCAGTTGCGGGCTCACATTGACAAGTGGTATAACATAGGGGCCTCAGATACAGTTATTGACTGGTTAAAACATGGTGTACGTTTCCCACTGAATGATCAGATTGAACCGTTTGAGCTATACAATAAACATTTTTCTAAAGTTGAATCAGATTTTATTAATAAAGAGCTAAAAACATTATTATTGCTTGGACATATTGAATTCTGTGAGGAAAAACCATATTGTGTATCGCCTATTAATTGTATTCCAAAGAAAAAAGGAGATTTTCGCTTGATTACTGACTTAAGATATATAAATTCCAAATGTATACCACCCAAATTTAAAAATGAAGACATTAATACAGTCATTGATCTTGTTAAACCAAAAGACTTCATTGTAACTGCGGATTTGAAAAACGGATTTTTCCATATTCCAGTACACCCAGATCAGCAGGAACTGTTAGGTTTCAAATTCCAGAATAAATACTATAAATGGACAGTTTTGCCATTTGGCCATTGTTGCAGCCCATATTTCTTCTCTAAAGTGCTTAGACCAGTCATAACCTATCTCAGAGGTAAAGGTATTAAGGTGGTGGTATATGTAGATGACTTTATCATTTTGAGCCCACAACATTTAATTCAGAAACAGACTGAATTTTTCTTAGCTACACTTGAACAGTTAGGATGGTCAGTGAATTATGAAAAATCGTCATTAGAACCGGCACTGATAAAGACATTTATTGGTTATATTGTTGACAATAGTGGTGAGACAACAGTTATCAAGGTCACTCAAGAGAGAATTAGAAAGTTAAGGAAAGAAGTTAGTCGTGCTTTGCGTTTCGGTGCTGTTACTGCTAGAGGTCTGGCTAGAATAGCTGGACAATGTATTTCTATGTGTAAATGCATTTTCCCGGCAAAGTTGTTACTTAGAAATTTGTACAGACAATTGTCAAAACGCAATAGCTGGAGTGAGAAAATAATTTTGGATGAATATACACGTAATGATTTGGAATGGTTTTTTAACTTCAGTTCACAGTGGAATAAACTGTTTGTGGTAAACAAGCCAGTGGACATTCAGTTAGTAACAGACGCCTCTAGTATTGGATGGGGGGCATGGATCCCCGGTTTGGAAGCACAAGGTTTTTGGAATACGAGACTTTCAATGAAAAGCTCCAATTTCCGAGAGTTGTTCGCGGTTTTAATGGCAATTCTATCTTTCAAAGAACTTCTGAGAAACAAGCAGGTTCAGGTATTATCGGACAACGTGACTACTGTGGCAATGATCAATGGAATGGGCGGTTCATCCGTACAGTTAGATTCAGTAGCCAGAAGTATTCATTTAGAGGCCATGGAGGCAAATATAGGTTTAACCGCGAAATATTTATCCGGAATTCAGAATTGGCGAGCCGATTTTCTGTCAAGAGTAAGATCAACTTACGAATGGCGGCTGCATCCCAACCTCTTCAGGATGTTAGACACAAGATGGGGGCCTCATCAGATAGATCGTTTCGCATCAATAACATCAACACAGCTTCCAGTGTACAATTCCCTATATTGGGATCCAAAAACAACCGGTGTCGATGCGTTGTCGCAAACAGATTGGGCAGATATGAACAATTATGTCAACGCACCGTTCGCTTTGATACCCAAAGTGCTGCGGGTAATCAGACAACAACAGGCAGTAGCCACAATAATTGCACCAAAATGGGAGAGTCAACCATGGTATCAGGAGCTTCTCGATATGTCGATCGACATGCCTATAAGACTTCCAATTTCACCAAGGACAATAATAGCAGTGGGTCCCAAACAGGAGCCTTTCAAAAACAAGAAATGGCAAATATTCGCCTGGAGAGTCTCTGGTCGTCAAGACTGCGTTGTACAGGTTGGTCCGGAAGGGCAGCAAAACAGGTTACATTTTCTATAGCAGATTCTACTTTAAGGACTTACAATAGCTGTGTTAACAGATATATTTCATTTTGTAATGATAAACAGGAAGACTTTTCAAACGAACACAATACTGCATTGTTAGCAGATTTTCTGTGTCAGGTTGCAGATTCTTCAGACAGGCCTGAAAGCATTTTAAAGTCATCTTTAGCCGCAATAACATTCTTATTTGAGGGATTAGGGAAAACATCCCCAGCTTATCATTCAGATATAAAAAGACTGGCTACAGCACTAGTAAAAACAGGTACAATTAAGCCTATGTCAAGACAAAAACCTATGCCGATAGAAGAATTTGTCAGACTGTTTCACTCATGGGGCGATAATGAACAGTTAACATTAAAACAATTACGTTTAAAGGCATTAACATTGGTGGCATTAGTATTAATGACTAGGCCTTCAGATCTGGCGCCTAAGGCTAAAGTGTTTGATACAAGGACAATGTCTGCCAGAACAATTTCATTATCTGTAAATGATGTGGTGTTTGGGTCTGATGGATCTATGACATTTACGTTTTGGGGCATAAAAAATGATACTCAGCGGCAAGGGTTTGAAGTGACAGTGCCGGCAGCTGAAGATAAAATTATGGACCCTATACAGTGTTTGAAAGTGTATATTAGAAAAACAGAATCGTTTAGGAAAGGACCTGATTATCCATTGTTCTTATCTTTAAAAGCCCCTTACAAGGCCATAACAGCAGACACTGTGGGGAATATTTTGGAACAAAGCATACATTTAGCGGGTTTGGACGGTTTTACCGCGAAATCTTTTAGGCCCACAGGGGCGACTGTAGCAGTATCTCAAGGTGTTATCCCGGAAACTGTAATGAAAGTTGGACGGTGGAAAACCAAGGAAGTATTCTTAAACCATTATGTTTATGGAAAAGTGCCCGTTGGTTTCACTACCAACCTTTTGAGCAACACACAGTGTTAGACTCATGAATCAAAGAAGTACAGTACAAGAGAATATATATGAAGTTGTACATATGTTTATTAGTTCATGTTTGTTACAAGTATTCACAGTTCATAATTGAGTTAATGTGTTAAGTGGATAAGGGAAAGTCTCTAAATTAAGCACAGTATATATATAAACAAATACATGTGAGTATTAACGTAGATTTGTTATAAATCGTAGTTAAACGAACTATTTTGTTTTACCTAACTACACACCTAAAGTGTGTAGTAATTTCGTCTGTCCATGCGCAATTCATCGTAAACCTGGAACTTCCACAACACAGAGACAGCTATATACCCCAGGGATATCCCAAGAAACCCCGTTACAACAATGGACTCCCCGGCATAGGACACGGACAAGGACAAGCACAGTATATATATAAACAAATACATGTGAGTATTAACGTAGATTTGTTATAAAACGGTATTTCTTCCGCAGGCTTAACACCGGTTCCCTGTTCATAGTACAGGGAATTCAAGCTTAACGTATTTTTATCAGCAGTACTCCCGGTATTAAAGCACCACTTAAAGAACGTTGTCATAAAGAGCACCATTTGACTATTATAGTCCCGAGCTTCCCTGCACTTTTTTCGCTGATTGAATTGGTTCTCGGTGCCCTATAGTGCCTCCCCAGCTTTTTGGAAACCAATAAATCCTGCTTGAATTCCAACTTTAAACTATCTTTAAAACAGTTTTCAAGTTTCGCATAAAATTTCTATGGCTGGTTTTCCATGAACAGTGAGCTAAAGTTGTCGCGTCCTCTTTCTCCGAAGGGGGTTGCGAAACGCAGATTCTGAGAAAAAAGCGAACACTTTACCTGCTGCTGATGGAAAGCACACTCATGCACTCAACTCTTTCTCCATTCACTTGCAACTTCAAACTGTCCAGTATCTAAAAAAAATCAAAACATGAAAAATAGCCATTCTTTGACAATTCACAACCATTCTTGAAAGTGTACCCCCAAATTTACAAGGCAAATGTGCATTTTTTTTTCAACAATTAGGACACCAAAGTGTCCCAAAATTACTAATGATTGCAGTTTTGACCTTCTAATTAGGGCATTTAATGCTAATCTAACAAAATATTAAGGGACGAGTCATTTATAATCAGGTGCGGGACCGGGTACATTTAGGGAGGGGGGGGGTCGGATTTCTTTTTTTTGGTGATGTAATTGGGGGGGGGGTCGGAAATCAAAAAGCCTTGGAGCAGGGGGGGGGGTCATATATTTTATTTGATTTTATTTGGCATATTGGGGGGGGGGGTCAGAATTCTTCCATCAGTCTTCATTCTTAATAAAATGCTCAGACCCCGCCTCCCCTCCACCCCCCATTACTTATATTCTTGCAAACTTAAACTTTAAAACATGTATGGAAATTGACACACAAAACTCGGTCATATCAGTAAAAGATTTGCTAGTAGGATAGTATACAATTGTCTATAAATCATGTCGAGCAGATTATTTCATTATGCCCCCGTGACGATAGTCAGGGGGCATTATGTTTTACCCTTGTCAGTCTGTCCATCTGTCCGTCCATCCGAATTCTACTTTCGGTATAGGGCAGCGTGAACCAAACGTTTCTCCCATAGACTTCTATAGTGACCCCTACTGCCTTTGACAGTGTGTCACCCTTTATACAATGTTGCTTTCCTGTCCAGATGTGCCTTAAGTTCAAGCTAAAATTCTGATAAACAAGAGGGTCATGGTGGCCCTGAATCGCTCACCTGAGCATTAATCAGTTCACTGTCTCTGGTGCTGAGCCAGATCAAACCCACGACCTCTGGCTTCAGAGTCAAGTGCACTAACCACTGAGCCACCGCGCTTCCAAGACCAAGTTTTGGTATAGGAAGAGTTTGTAAGCATGAGCCGAATTTGTTACACCATATGATGCGCAACGCAGCAAAAGGGCCCTTAAGGGCAAATTTTCTCATTTTACTTTTTAGCATTTTTTGATATAGCAATATTTTACCTTTCCAGTGGCACGTTTCTTTTTGCAAAATTCATTTGTTTGACGTCACAATACGAAATTTAGTACTTCCACTCTCTGACCTAACGTTGCATTGTTGATGACGTATGCGTCGAAAAACGATATCGTCAGTTTTAAAATTGTCTGGACCTCCGTGACGGGATACATTCGGACAACTGAAGAGACAAACAAAAAGCGTATACGTGCCATCTGCTCGAAGTATTCCTTGTTCGCCCCATCTCTATATGAATCCTTATGAATTTGCAAATGTAAGACTTTGAAGAGTGTTTGCAGGTTGGTTTAGTGGAGCGAAATTGCCTCGAACTTTTGGCATTCAGGTGTCCTACTGATATCGGTTTGAGGTAGGGCAAGGACCTGTTGTGTTTGCAGAAGGTGCAGTAGAGGGTTGTTATGGCAGTTTTTCTCTCATCTATCTTTTCTCTTCTCTCTCGATATAGACTGAATATACTATATATACAAACATACTGTCTCAAAGGGCTGTTAAACCCAAAGCAACCAACCAACCAACCTTGAGTGTCACAAAAGGTCACAAAAACAGGCACATGCCTTACGGCACCTATTCTCACGCATTTGTAAAAGTAGGAAGGAAAACAAGAACTCCGTGGAAAGATATGTCGCACCTGCCATGCACAAATATTTGTGTCTTGTGATGTGTTAATGGAGGAAAAGAATAACAGTGCATTCCTCACGACATTAATTTCCTGAAAACTTGGTATGTTGCCACGCTGACCTTGAAATGAACACAATAACTCTTCCTAATTACATACTCTAACAAGTTTAGCCAAAATCTGCCAATAGCTTCAAGATATATTTAACATAACATGCAAAGTAATTCTCTGATTGTGAAAATGGGGTCTAGGTCACCAAAATCTTATCTCTTTGGCTTCTTTAAGCGATATACCAATGCATGTTTAGTGAAAATTTAAAATCTGTCAACAGGTTGCACAGATATTTAATATTTGGTCCTGTGACTTTGAAAACAGGGCCAGTGTCACCATAACATAGTCATCTCCTTAGCTTACCATAATAAAATATCTATGCGAGCTTGGTAGAATTCAAAATATGTAAATGGGCTCCTGTGACCACGAATTTTTTTTGGGGGTCAAGGTCACCAAAACCTAACCACCTATTTGTACTGTCCTAATGATATATTCTTGCAAGTTTGGAGGAAATCCACCTAGTGGTTGACGTAAAATATAGACAGATGGACATTAAGTCATCCTTTGACCTTGAAAATAGGGTCAAGGTCACACAAACCTTATAAATTTTAGACTAGGAAGTATCCGCCTGCTATATCTATGCAAGTTCCGCGGAAATCCACCCACTTGTTTAGAATAGAGAGGGATGTAACGCTAGGATTGCCAAAAAAACAAACAAAAAAAACAACATTTAGTCGTATTGTGACCTTGAAAATGGGACCAAAGTCTCAAATACCAAATAAAGTCTAGGAATTATCCCACTGATATATTCATGCAAGTTTGGTGGAAATCCACCCATTGCTTTAGAATAGATAGGGATTTTACTGTAGGATCGATGTGAAGACATGAAGTCATCCTGTGGCCTTGAAAATGGGGTCAAGGTCATAAAAACCTAATGGAGTCTAGTAATTATCCAATGATGTATCCATGCAAGTGTGGTGAAAATCAACTTATTGGTTTTAGATAGAGAGGGATTTATCTCTAAGACCGATGTAAATTGTGGACGGACGGATGGAAGGAATGACGGACGGATGGAAAACCTATATTGCCGGCTTGCTAAAGCAGTTGCGACAAAAATCTGAAACCTCTTCTTGTCCTATGGGTTACATTTTTTCCAGCAACACGATTTCACAGAATCATAGCACATCCGTACGGTCTGATCCTGAACTTCATTGTTCTAAAATGCGTAGACATGTTGGCGACATACTGAGGGTCTAAGTAAGACTGCATTCTGGTCCGGGCTATCCTCGTTTGCATTTTTGCTAGCCTGTAAGTCGGTTTAAGTTTAGCATACGGACAGACGATTGAGAGGGGATAAATAATCTTTATGCAAATATATCAATGTGTATAGAAGAACGTCAGCCGTACCAGGAGGAAAAGTTGCTGGTGGCAATCGTGGTCATGCCATGGACGATTGTTCTGCACCTGCGCAGTTGGGGTTGTCCCTATCTGCACCAGCAAACTAAGGCTCCGCGAAACCTACGCAGTGAACAGCTAATGCAGCGCATACCGATCAGAGCCTTTACTCTTCACATAGCAGAATTGTTCAAGGGTACTTATCTAAGTGGCATTCTTAAGAGTAGAAGAAAATACAGGAATGGATTCAAGCTATTAGACATGATTTATAGAAACATTAGCGACGTTTTTTTAATTAAATGCTAATAACGTACGTGGCCCTAAAGTCGTCAGGGTCCTAAGGTCGTCATCGGTCTTTTTGCTTCATTCTTTTCCATCTGTGTCACAGAAATGTCTAGGAGCGGGCGAAATTCAGAAGATAAATATCTTAATTTTGTTATGCAACTTACATTTAAAGCTGGTTTTAAATGTTCTTCCAACTATCGAAGAGGAAACAAGGTAACCCATTTTTACCTAAAACTCAAAGTCTGTCGACGGAGCAAGCTGGTTTTGGTATCGGTCTGGCGAACCAAGATTGTCACGCTAGAATAAAGTTTCAGATGTATTTTTGCATTCGCCCAAACGCATTATACATTCAGCCATCAAGATTTTCTTACCTTTGGCGATCAGAGAGGAAATTAAACGAAACAGACATCAAAGAACAGTGATGGCGACTTTAGGTCATACCTGACGACTCTAGGGCGCATACTACTAGGCAACAAAAAATTCATTTCTCCACTTCTTATATGCTCGTCTTTCACTCCAGTTTGACAAGCATATATTGTGATTATTTCAGTATAAATTAATAATTTTATGTTGGTTTGCCTTCATATAAGCAAATGAAACAAAAATGATTTAAATTTAAAGGCAGAGAATGTAGAAAAGTTGTCTATAAAAACAGGCACAGTTTCAGTTGTGCCGGATTTGGTATGAAAAACGGAAATCACCCATTAGTAAATGTTCCAGATATACAGCATTTCCCGTTTATTTTCACTTTTAACCTCTTATAGAAATACAAAAACACATTTTCTCTTTGTGCAAGTCACGTATTTTGTTAATGAAAATAGAAAAGTAAAATAAAATAAAGGAATCTTTTATGCCATGAAACCTCATATAATTCAGTTGGTCAGCCACATCCCAATAATTTTATATTCCATTTTCTCCGACAACAATGTAATCTGTCAAATGATTAAGAACTTTTGACAAGTAGGTAACCCACAACAAAAGAAAACGTGTGCAGTCTTATCGGGATCTTCAATGATCATATTTTTGACATCTTAAAACATATACCTATATACCACCATTGCAACAGGAAAACACTCTGACCAGAACCCGGACCAGACTCTGTGTTTGCATAGCCCAATCTGGTTTTTAAATCAACATTATTATAATAATCTTTCTGTTTGATGATCATTTAACGGCAAAATTAATAAATATTTGTTAATATGTTTCTTGACATGAACTTTTTCTTTAAAAACATGATAAAAAGACAATACGGCCCAATGACGACACAAGGGCCGCACTGATGACGACTCAAGGTCCCAGGTCCTAAGGTCGTCAGGCCGACCCTTCCTCTGTAAACAGTCTGTTTTTCGATGTTTTCTGCAGTAAATTGACCAGTTTCTTTATTGAACATCCCTTCAGAATGGCATGTCTTGCCAGTACCATAACGCAACTATAAATAGCTGTCATCATATGCATGAGGTATTCGTTTAAATGCACTGAGGTGACGACCTTAGGGCCACGTACGTTAGTCACTTTGCGACCTCAAACCAACCTGCGCACCACCACAAAATGACGGTAAGCTGTTTTCACTTTATAAAAGATATGTCTTTTTTATTTGCGCAGAACTAGATCTACCATGTTTCATCTCTTGTATAAAAATGCTAACTTGTTATGCTGCTGTGCATCGTTATCCCCCCGCACACACGGACGCACACACACACACACACACACACACACACACACACACACACACACACACACGATTCTTTGAACACACATTGTAGAATTATAGTTATATATAACCAACACACGTGCGGTTCCAAAGTGCGCAGTTTAACAAGTCGGCCAGCCCCGCTTGCTCAGTCGAAAGCGGGTTGGACTGCAGATCAAGGGGTGTAGGACAGTTGTCAGTTACTGGTGAACGTATGTAGGCCTACACTCAGTACTGGTTAGCCACTTTGGAGCTCTGAGCGTGGCCAGGAACAGTGTGAGTAGGGGAGACCGGGGATAGTTGATGCACTTTTTAGACTTTTTGATATATCTCGTGACTGGACTGGCCAATTTTGACCATCTTTGCATATACTAAAAGATCTACCTTTTCTGCATTTAAAATCAAATAGTAATCTTTGAATTTTTGTATATTTTCTCTCCGTTTGAGTAGATTTCTTTGGCAAGTCAACTGCATCAACTTGCCCCAGTAGTGGGGCATGTTGATGCAATGCTTGGGGCAAGTTGATGCAGACATTGTTTCTTGCCTTTACAAGCCCATGCAACGGATACTACAGGAAATTGACCGTTTGTATGGACAAATGGGGATATTCCTGCTTTCTTTATAGTTAGATGCCGCGATTTATCAAAATTATTTTAGCCATTGAAGTTATCTCAAGCGAAATATCTCTAGAAGGAATGATTGTATGTGAGTAATTGAACTATAAAATATCAAAATATTCTATAATTTTATTTATGAAACTTAAGAACATTTTAAACGGGGAAAATATCATTTCATTGTTATAGTTGCTATATTAAATGAGCCGGCCTCCCAGCAATTCGTACAATCATTTACATATGCGTCCAGCGAAGACTCAGACCAGCCTGTGCATCAGCATAGTCGGATCAGAGTCTTCGCTTGCCATACAAAAAAGGTATGGGACCTTAGATATCCATAGAGCGCACAGCAAAGACTCTGATCAGACTGCGCGGATGCGCAGGCTGTATCGAGTGTTCACTGTGCGCACATGTAAACTGTTGGCATTGCTGTGACATCGCTGGAATGCTATTGTATGTATTTTTTTAAATATAATAAAAGAGATACTACAAATCTGAAATGCTTAATAGTCCTACATCAGTTAGAGATCAAGCCCATCCAAATATTGTGAACAGCTCATGCAGTCCAATAGGATTTTATGGTGCATCAACTTGCCCCATGCTCATTGCATCAACTTGCCCCAACCATACCCCACGTGACATTCAGCAAGGTAAACAACTATTACACAATGTTTTCCTTCAGAAGAGTGTATGATTAATCATTTTGAAGATTAAATATTTGTCTACCTGTGTGCATAAATGAATTATGAACAACCAGAGACAAATGCGAGCTAAACGAAAAATTGCGAAATACCTGTAAATTACTTAGATGTGTCAAAAATGAACTTTTCTTCATCAAATTCTCATTTATCGTCCAAATTCCGCAAAACTTCAGGAAAAGATGGCGGCAGTCAATTACTGTCTTAATTCGTCATTTCTGACGTCCACAACGACGTCATTGTCTTTTTATTGCCACTGCATCAACTTGCCCCGTGCATCAACTATCCCCGGTCTCCCCTACTTTAGCTGACCGGTTTGACATGACCTTAGCTGTCTACTGAGCCGTTAAACCTCAAATGCAACAATAAAACAACCGACAAGTTTGCCCTCAAAATGTTTGGTTTTCTGATAGATTGTTTTGCGGTCTGATTCAAGAGCATAGACAAAACACTAGGTCTGGCTGACATCAGATTCTAGATTAATATGCAATGTGAAAAAATTACAGATGTCACAATGACTTAAAAATAAAAATGATAGGCCTAGGGCCTAAACATTTTTAGGTAAGAAAAAACGGGTTTTTCAACATGCATAAGTTCTTCTAAAAATTTTGAACTTAAACTATGATTTCAATAAAGATAATCCAATTTCGAGCGAAAAACAATGATTTAATTTGCTTTGTTTTTTTTATAAGAAAAATGACATGTTTTGCTCATTTTCATCCTGTGTGAATAAATATAGGCCTAGCCTATGCTAAATTTTATTCTTTGAATTAACAAGTTAAGCGGTTTATATGCATATACATAATATTTTCCTGCAGACTTTGAAACAGACCATCAGAAAAAAATATTGTTTTGAGTGCTGACTTGTCGGACTACATAGTTCGCAGTCTTTTAAAGAGAATCTCCGAAAAATTTATTAAAAGAATCTAGTGTTTTCTTGCCTGGCGATAGCAATCTTAAAGTGCGCGTGCCGAACTGTCATAGTGACTTTGGGTTGTGACGTCACTGCAGTAGTTTTAGCACCGTGGACAATAGCAAAGTAGAATGATCTATCTAACACACTCTGGTGTTGTCACGGTAAGAGGCATTGCTAGAAAATATTAGGGTCTAATAATTTTTTTGTTTAATCGGAAACTGGTTGGATAAGAGAACCTCCTGACATTTCTCTTCTTCCATATTTGTTTTAATATTAGATCGCTTTATTCATCTCGATTCATTTTGGCTGGAATGGATCGTTTTCTTTATTAAAAAGTTCACTTCCTTTTCAATGTAAATGGCCTTAGGCCCAGGTGAAGATATGACCTTTACCATGAATACTCGCTAAAGCTTCATTTACCTAATTAGTTGTCTGCATCTACAAACTTTCAGGTAGCAGACTGCACTGTTTCTAAAAAAAATCAACTTTTTTCACTTTTTCCTATAGAAAAACCTAAGTGACTCAAAAGTTGACCTTGCCATAAAACAGATCAAGGTCATCCCAGGGTCATCATTTATATAAATTTTGTTGAGCTTTTGAGTCCTTGATGCGACATGCTAAGTTTCAAGATCATAGGATTTGTGGTTCTGGGGGAGAATTGGTTGATTTGATGCTTAACGTCCACGGTAAACAGCTAAGGTCATGTCGGGAAGGTCAGTTAACCTAACCACACTATTCCTGGGCAGACTTAGACCTCCTAAGCGGTTAACCAGTACTAAGTGCACATACTTTCGCCAGTAACTGACAACTGCCCTTCTTGAATCAGCGGAAGGAGAAACGAAAGTATGTGGCCAGACCGGGTTTCGAACCCAGGACCTCTGACTTATGAGTCAGGTGCCCTACCGATTGCGCTACGCGGCCCGGCGTGGTTCTGGGGGAGAAGATTTTTGAAATTTTTTACCATAATAAACGTTTGCCATCTTGGTTATGTGACCTGTCCTGGGTATTTTTTTTTCTGGAAAAATTGGGTCCTGGAACGTTTTGGGGGAAAATATTCAAGCCCTCTGAAGACCAAAGGCTTATTTAGCTTCGTTGAATCATTGAAATTGATTTGTCTGCTTCGCTGGAAAAAATGCCCTTTCTTACCTGCCGCATGTGTGTTAACCTTAGACATTTTTAATTTTTGTCTTTACGAAAGTTCAGTTCAGTTTGAATTCTCCTTAAGACGTTCCCCTAGTGGCTCAGCGGTACGTAACCATAGCCGCACACACTTGGCGCCGTGTGTCCGTCCAACTTTTCGAAAGACCATGTGCGTTAAGCTTCTTTCTTCAATGGGCGAGTTCGATTGGCTACTCGTATTGACTATCGTTCTGGAAGAAAATGGGTCGTTTCGAGCCAGGGCCGTCGGGACTATGACCTTTTAGTTCTTCATCCGTTTAGACATATGAGCAAAAATACAAAAATAAATCGTTATTTACGGGGAATGACGTACGTTCATGGGTCAGATTTTTGCATTAGAACCTGCTAAATTTGGACTTGCTAAGCAGCGCGCCGATATAACGACGCAGAACCGAAACGACCGGATTAATTAAAAACGTGTATTCGAGTACACGATAATTTCACTCGAACGCACCCATTGTTGACAAAAAAATCGACCAATAGTCGAAGTTTCTAGAAAAATACTTGGTAGAATTTAGAATGAAAGACGAATTTAATTCCCAAATTCTTTAAATCTACGTGAAACTAAAACACACGCTAACCGAAATTATCAATGATAGCAATATGCGAAAGAACCAGTATAGAAATTACGCTTGAAAATGCCACCAATTTTGCAGTTTATGCGTTATTTCGTTTATTTAGTATTATAGATATTTTTTAAAACATAACCACGCTGTCAGGTCATTGAAGAGTAGCCATGACGCGTCATGACATAGATCCGATACAATTTTGAATGGACCAATCTAGCAAATCACATGGCCAGGTGACGTAATGGAAAACAGCAGATTATTAGCTGGAGAAAACCCGAAAGGACTCGATTTGTTATTCGGCATATGATTGGCGGACCAATCACAGCCCACGAAAGACTATATCTGACCAGTTGTCATAAATATTGATGTGACAATACATAACCCACGGTGCATAACCATATCGGATGCTGTCTGTGAAAACTGGACTCTGTCTGTGTATTTCGGAGTCTATTTGCGTTTTAGCTTAGGAATCTATCCGTCCCAAAATGGAAAACGAGGTAAGGGTGGGTGTTTCTAAACTCTACTAAAATTGTTAATAACATTATCGTATGGGGCATATGGTGCATCGAACATCAAACACCCGTGTCTTCCAGTATCTGTAGCTGTTATGCCCATTTCTTATTAAATTTCGAGTCTTCAAGCTGAAACGAAGATCAAGATTTGACAATTTTCAAAGGTGTGTCCACTTTGAACGTCTATTAGTTGCGAACGCAATGAACGCAATGAAAAATAAAAAAAAAAATAAAAAAATAAAAAAAACAGTTCGGTTGAATAAGTTTGACCCTAATTACTAAATTTAAAATTTTGTTAAGATATGAGTTGAAAAAAATCTCCTTTTTGAAGAAAATCGGCTTTTTTGCCTTTAACAATGGCCCCGCATGCTATCTGCGCCTGACACCAGACGCTATCAGCGGCTAACAGTGCTCGACACAGGACTGTATCTACAAATAACATCGGAAACTATCTGTGCGTCAGAAAATCTTGACCAGAAGCATGGGTCTACTTTATCTAGTGATCCGAAAATGATATAACCGCCTCTAGTAGAGACTATCAATTAAAAGCGGCACACGCCGGTTTGGCTAGCAGAAAAAAGTGAAGTTACCGGTTAACCGCCGGCAAGCGGTTAAGCCGAATGTCGCAGTGACTGTCCGCTAGTCACGTGGTTATGTACTGTGAAATACTGGTACACAAGTTGTGATAGTCTGTCAATATCCTGTTGTTTTTTTTCCTTTGGGGGGGGGGGGGGGGGGGGGGGAGCCGACTTTTATGGATTCGAAATGTATTGCAAATGCGAACAGTGAAGGCTCTGGTGCGATTGACTGTTGGCTCAAATGATAAGGGCACGTCGGCACGCCTCGGACAAAAGTTTCGATTCATAGCCCATCTAGTACCCACGCATGAGCAAATTTTGTGGACACAAAATGGAAGTGCGATACTTGCTATTTGCATGTATCTCATATCTTGACTAATTTGTCTTTTTTTCAGCATCACCGACGGAATCTGAGTTTAAATGGTGGGACATCGTCGGCATCTCCAGTTCAAACCTTGCGGGACTCTTCAACTCCAGTAAGTCTTATAGGAAAACGCAAATATGGCTTAATTGAAATAAAAAATGAGGATTGTAGAAATCAGGTCAGTTTTCCATTTTTTTTTCGTTCGTTCCAAAATCGGACATCAAATAAAGAAGTTTTTGCAAATGGAAGTTTTGAAGATGACCAATTAAGAAACAGCCATGTTACGGCTGCGTGATGTCATGAATCACTCAATGGAAAATCTAACAGTAAATCAATTTTATGAAAATCTGTTTTCAAATAGTTATTGATACGACACACTGTACATGAATTTACGCTGAAAAAATCCATTTAGCATACTTTTCTTAAGAGTTATTTTTCATTTGAATTTATATCTACGCCCATGGGCGTAGACAATTATAGTGATCACTCATGAACTGAAAGTACACCCATTGCTGACCTGATGAATTGTGGTTACAGGCTGTATCTTTCATAAGAGGGCAATTATGGCGGTCAGTCTAAAAAAACCCAGGACACCCCAAGATACTTCAGAAAACTTAATGAAATGTAAATGTATTAACGATAATGCCTTTGTCAACATAATTAGAGGCTCTGAATAAAACCTTGACTGGGTCCATGGGATGGGCCAATGGAATGGATTCAGAGACTGGCCTCATAGAAGAATATTCAAGGCTATGACCAGGGATCATACGGGGATCATTTCGAGTGCCAGGTCATAATGTTTATGTCTGGCATGTCATGTTTAGTTTCATTGAACGATTATGAATACTGTTTTTCGGCGGTTGCAGTTAAAATATCAACGAAGCTGCGTCAGTATCACAAGGCTGCTTAATATTTTAAATCTTTAAACGATGCACAGCAAATTCTTCCTGTAACTAGGATTTTTTTTAACTTGCAGTTGGAAAAAACGATACTATTTTGAATTGAGACTGGTGCCTTTATGGGCACCATTTATATAGAGAAAAAATCACTGACTTAATGACTGTGAATGACGGTGTTTCGGAGTATCATCATAATTATGCATACCAAGGGAAAAAATTGATTTGACATGTTTTAACAGCCTAGCACAGAATAAAAGTTTACTTTTTTATTTGCAGTTTCGGCGGGTCTCACAGGATGGCGGGAAGATGCTGATACATGTAAATCATACGCCGCAGGGCTTTTTAAATCAGGTTTGTTTGAAGATACATAGTTAAATATGGTCTGAATTCTATGGGTTATTTTTGGTTGTTTTTTTTTTTTTTTTTTTTTTCTCTATATCTTTTTTATAAAATGGTATGTGCACTTAAAGTCATTAAACAAAACCATGTTTGAAGTAAAAAGCAACCTTTATCCTGTGGAAAGAGCTGTCCACTTGGGCTTTTCGCTTGTGTTGGTCTCGATTTTGTATTGTTTCCGTGTTTGTCCCTTTCCTGATGGTATTTAATGCAGGAAGTGGAACAGGATTAAATAAGCCGCGACACGACAAAACCAACAATGTGGTTGTGCGCCCAGCGCAGACTCGGATCAGTCTAGGCATCCACCCAGTCTGATCAGATTCGTCGCTAAGCTCTTAAAGGGTAGCTAAGGGTCTAAGCTACCTCCATGCGGACAGCGAAGACTCTGATCAGACTGGGCGGATGCCCAGGCTGAACTGAGTCTGCGCTGGGCGCACAACCATTTTGTTGGTTTTCTCGCGTCGCGGCTCATATCAGTTCCTGGTCTTGCTCATTATTTACTTCAAAGTGAAACCATCTTTAGACCAAGCATTCATAGTCAGTTCAGAACTTCTTTTGAAATTACCCTGAGGCCGAGACAAGCACCTTCTGTTAAAAAACATAGCTACACAGAGACCGTCTATTAATTAAAAAGTTATATCCTTTCAGGAGTGAGTTCATTGAGAGACGCCAGATGGGGAGATGCCGCTACTGCCTTCAAATCATACACTGCGGAGCTGATAAATGAAGGTATGTTATTTTGAAAATTCAGTCGGTTCCTGAAGTTTATTTACTCATTAAATTTGAAACTTATATAGTATCTAATAGATGTTTTAATATATAAATGACACACTTTCACTGATGCCATCGCTTTTTTGAGTATGTTTTGTTTTTTATGCGTTGGTTTAAATGAATTTATCAACAAAACGTTTCATAATTAACAGCGCTCTGACGAATTGGATCCTGGCTGAATCAGGTCTTTAACAAGGCGACAATCTTTCGGCAACTTTGTGGAAAGTATGTCGGTAATTTAGTTCAAGAAATAAACGGTTTAAATGTCGGTATTCCTATCAATGATATGCATATTCTAACTGATTTTATTTCCAGTTGTATCAGCTGCTACCAAGAATATCTTCTACCTGGCTTGTGGCTCCTTAGGTAAACTTTCTCGTACTACATCAGAAATTTTTGTTTTATGATATGACTAATGCCATAAGTAGTTATATAACGTCATTACATAATTTTCTTGTGTGAATCTTATAATAATGCATAACGTCATTACATAATTTTCATGTGTGAAACTTATAGTAATACAGAGCGAGTAATGTCATCGTTACGTCCGTGTCAACCTTTTGTTTGCGCAACACAAGTGACGAAAAATGATTGAAATGGCCGTACAATAGCCATATGATAAAACGAATCTTACGCTGGTAAAGGCTCGCAATATAGCAAAACTGTCAAACAAGTTTTATAAATTTTATGTAAAATGATCACTCATATAAAATTCTCTATTTATTTGTTCAATTGTATGACGTTATTTAATTCAACCTATTACCTTTACAAAAATTTAAATGGTTTAATGCTGTAGTTTTTCACTTTTCACTTCCTTCGTCAAAACAGAACAGAACAAAATCTAATATAAGTAGGTGGATTTTATTCAGTTGTAGTAGCCGCTATGGTGTGGTGGTTGCACCGAAGACAGTCAAGGCCCAAGGATCGTTCTAAACAGCTGAAAAATGAGCTAGCAATAATTGAACGAAAGCATCCACCTAAAGCCCATGATAGGGGAGACTACGTCGACAGTGCCGAAAACGCAGTTACGGATCTTACCTTAACCTCAGTCCTGCCAGCGACAGATGAAGAACTCCTTGAGGATGACCCCGAGTCTCAGGTTCCTGTCAATTTCGTCCCGACAGTTGATGTAGACTTTGTTGTCACATCTACACACTATGTTGTGTTTTATCATGAGCCATGCTTAGTCAATATCTACTAATTTCAAAGGAAATTGAAAGACGCTTTCATCATTGTAATAAAATGACATCATCATTAGAAAGAACAACACACAGAACAAAACCTTATAAAGATACATTTCGGGAAGCAATGCAACCAGAGGACCAATGGTCCTGTAGCTCACCTGACACCTTCTGTGAACAGACACAATTTGTCATTTCGCTCATTTGTTACAAATTTGAAACCAATAGCTTAAAAGGTGTGCATATTTTAATTTAAAAATCTCAGTGACCTTGAGCAAAATTCAAAAATGACCTTGACCTTTGACGACCTTATGTCTTCATGTATTCATTTCGTTAACCATATTTTCCAATTTTTATATCTAGGCTTAAAAATATTCCATGAAATCAACTGTTTAAGCATTTTCCCATATAAAAGCATAATATACCAAAGTTGACCTTGACATAAATTAGGTCAAGGCCAATGCATCGTCATGACTGAACAAACTATGATGGGCCCCGAGTCCTCAATGCTACATACCATGCCACGAGGTCATTGTGCCTTTGGTTCTGGAGAAGAAGATTTTTGAAGGAGTTTTACTATATATGGGCATGGTGTCCATCTTGGTCATGTGATCATGACCAGCTCAACAAACTTTGGTTCTTTTAACCCAGTGAAGCTCCGTATGAAATATAGCTTCAAACAGCCCAGTGGCTTCAGAGAAGATGTTTGAAAATATTGACTGGCAACAGAATCACAGTGACCTTGAACAAAGGTCAAAGAATGACCTTGACCTTTAACAACTTAATATCTTTATAGGCTCACTTAGTTAAACATAAATACCAAATATCATATCTTAGACTTGAATGGTTTCTGAGAATTCCAATGTTTAAGCATTTTCCAATGTATCAAAATTGACCTTGCCAAAAATTAGGTCGCACTCAATGCACAGTCCTGATTTGTATAAATTATAATGGGCCCAAGTTCCAAATGCTACATACCACATTTCAAGGTCATAGGCCTTTTTGTTCTGGAGAAAAAGATTTTTGAACGGGTTTTACCATATATGGACGTGAGGGCCATCTTGGTTATGTGACCCAGATCCCTGGGACCAACTTTCGTTCCCCCATCCCACTAAGACTCCATATGAAATTTGGCTTCAGTAGGCGAAGTGGTTTCAGAGGAGAAGATGTTATAAAATCTTGACAACAGATGAACGGACAGAATGACCTTGACCTTAAGTGACATGATATCTTCATCTGGTCATTCACTTAACCATATATTCCAAATATTGTACCTTAGACTTGAATAGTTTCTGAAAAAAAACACTGTTTAAGCATTTTCCCATATAAAAACTTAACTTACTAAAGTTGAAGGTGTCATAAATTAGTTCAACGTCAATGCATGGTCATCATTTGTACAAACTATGATGGGCCCGAGTGTTCAATGCTACATACAAAGTTTCAAGGTCATAGGCCGTTTGGTTCGGAAGCAGAAGAGTTTTAAAGGATTTTTACCATATATGGGTGTGGCGGCCATGTGACCCAGACCCTGGTAAGAAACTTATTTCCCCCATCCCACTGAGACTCCATATAAAATTTGGCTTCAATCGGCCCAGTGGTTTCTGAGGAGAAGATGATTGAAAATCTTGACGACGGATGGACTGACAGGATGACCTTGACCTTTAGTGACATAATATCTTCAGCTGCTCATTTAGTAGACCATAAATACCAAATATTGTACCTTAGACTTAAAAAGTTTTTGACAAATCCACTGTTTAAGCATTTTCCCATATAAAAGCCTAAAGTACCGAAGTTGACCGTGTCATAAATTAGGTCAAGGTCATCGCAAAGTCATCATTTGTTTAAACTATGATGGGCTTGCATGCCCAATGCTACATACCAAGTTTCAAGGTCATAGGCCTTTTGGTTCTGGAGAAGAAGATTTTTGAAGGGTTTTTACCATATACGGGCATGGCGGCCATCTTGGTCTTGTGACCCAGACCCCGCGTACAAACTTTTGTTCCCCCATCCCACTGAGACTCCATATGAAATTTGGCTTTAATCGGCTCAGCGGTTTCACAGGAGAAGATATCTGAAAATCTTGACAACGGATGGACGGACCGAATGACCTTGACCTTTAGTGACATATTATCTTCAGTTGTTCATTTAGTAGACCATAAATACCAAATATTGTACCTTAGACTTAAAAAGTTCTGACAAATCCACTGTTTAAGCATTTTCCCATATAAAAGCCTAAGGTACCGAAGTTGACCGTGTCATAAATTAGGTCAAGGTCATCGCAAAGTCATCATTTGTATAAACTATAATGGGCTTGCATGCCCAATGCTACATACCAAGTTTCAAGGTCATAGGCCTTTTGGTTCTGGAGAAGAAGATTTTTGAAGGGTTTTTACCATATACGGGCATGGCGGCCATCTTGGTCTTGTGACCCAGACCCCGCATACAAACTTTTGTTCCCCCATCCCACTGAGACTCCATATGAAATTTGGCTTTAATCGGCTCTGCGGTTTCACAGGAGAAGATATCTGAAAATCTTGACGACGGATGGACGGACCGAATGACCTTGACCTTTAGTGACATAATATCTTCATTTGTTCATTTAGTTGACCATGTATACCAAGTATTGTATCTTAGACTTCAATAGTTTCTGAGAAATCCACTGTTTACGCATTTTCCCAGATAAAAGCCAAACGTACCAAAGTTGACCATGTCAGAAATTAGGTCAAGGTCATTGCAAGGTCATCATTTGTATAAACTATGATAGGCCTGCATGTACGATACTACACACCAAGTTCAAGGTCATAAGCCTTTTGGTTCTGGAAAAGAAGATGTTTGAAGGGTTTTTACCATATATGGGCGTGGTGGCCATCTTGGTCTTGTGACCCAGATACTCAGAACAAACTTTCGTTCCCCCATGAGGCTTCATATAAAATTTGGCTTTGATCGACCAAGCCGGTTTGGAGAAGAAGACCTTTGAAAATGGCGGACGGACGGACGGACGGACGACGGACTACGGAGCATTGCCATACTAAAAGCTCACCTTTGAGCCTTCGGCTTTGGTGAGCTAACAAGCTCTGAACGCAATACGTCCAGTTTATTTATTTATTTATTTATTTATATTTCCTCTCTGTTTACAGCTTTGTTTTATGGAAAGCGATTTTGGTCCAAAAACTTTATTCGGCCACGGGTATTGTCATGTTACTGAATTCCAAATTCAACATTTAGTTTTAAGTTCTCTCTGCAAGGGTATGGAAAATATCTTGGCGTATGTTTTCTGATAAATTTGGTCTTTTGTCGCACGGAACTCAGTTTGTTAGAGTATGTGATGCCATTGGCCGACCCGTTTTTATCATCGGCTTTTTCAAATTGACTGGTTTAACAATTCTTGTTGGATTTTATTTATCCAGGATAAACACACACCCATTATCAGCGCTCTGAAAGCTTCAACAAGGCTCAGCAAGTATTGTCAGGCAAAAGTTTCCCTTGCTGCTACGTTGCTTAGGCCTTTTCTGACCAGTCCGTGTGTCCGCCCCAAGACCCCCCTTTCTAATGAACACAGTCTTGTTGTCGTGATTAAATCGATTATTTATCCAAGCACAGGGTGGGGCTGGTAGACTGGTAGAGTGTCTATAAAGTCGGTCTGGTCCTGAAGACTTCCATGTTAGGCCATGATTCGGTTACAGAAATATTGAGCGACTAGTACTAAATTGTTTCGTATTTTGCAAACTGAGTATTTTGGTGAATGATTACTGGTATAAGTGTGCATTTTCTCACAGGACTGAGTTTTGTTGAATCTTTGTGGAATATGACTACCAGATATTGTCAGGGTAACTGACGAGACTTGAATAGCCGAAACTTTGAAGTTTTAACCTCGTTTCTGCTTTTGAAAGTATTCTCTGCTCTTGAAGGAACCTTTTTTATGAATTTAACCTTTTTATCACTTAAAAAGTCTATCGTTTAAAATGAACATTTATAAGTGGAATAACTTTCTGGCCCAAAATGACATCGTGAAATATGTCAGCGCCCTGAAAGCTTCAACAAGACACAGTTATGAATGTCTGGCAAATCCTCCTCTTGATGCTATGTAGGTTAGGCCTTTACCGGCCAGCCCGTTTGTCAGGCGGAAGAGAGTTGTCTTTCAACTGACCATATAATCTTGAATAATGAAGGCTTCTTCGAATGCCTGGCCAAGTTTCGTTGACATATAGAATCAGCGCTTGAGGCTGAACGTCCTGGGCAAGTAATAAACACCTAGGTAAATATTTTCTAGTATAAGTCTATATTTTCTCACACTCAACTGAGTTTTGTTTAGTTGTTCATGAAACTGCTCTATAAATTTTATTATCTCCGTTTGAAAAACTCTGTTGGTCAAAGGTTGACATTTTTCTTTGTGGGATATCTTTCTGATCCACATGACCTCAATAAACAGAGTTTTCATCGTCAGCGCCCTGAAAGCTTCAACAAGGCTCAGGAAGTATTGTCAGCCAAATCCTTGTTTTGATGCTACGTTGGCTGGGCCTTTACCGGTCAGCCCGTGTGTCAGGGGGAAGAGAGTAGCTTTTCAGCTGAACACATAAAGTCTTGTTGTCACTAAATCGGTTATCTATCCAACCGCAGGGTGGGACTTGTCAAGTGTCTGTAAGGTTGACCTGCTTTTGAAGACTTCGATGTTTGGCCATGATTCGTTGAGTTCGAAAACCAGGAATTTGGGGGGGGGTGAATTCTCTAGGCAAGGGTACACTATCTGGCTGAATATATATATATATTGGTATAAGTCGGCGTTTCTTCACTCACAAGAGAGTTTTGTTGAATCTGTCTGAAAATTGATCGACTTATTTTAATCATCCGCTTTCAACATTTGCTTAGTAAACATCCTTTGTTGGATACATTTCTGATTCATATCAAGTCCAGGATAAAAAAGCCCATATATTGCCAGCGCTCTGAAATAAAATGGGGCATGAAATCTTCCGAATGCTACATTGTCTGGGACTGTAATGACCTAGCCCTTGAATCCTGTGGAACAACGTAGCAGTTCAAAAGGTCACTTACTTGTTTTCGCTTTAAGTAGAGATGGACTCTCAAATATAATGTGACCTTGCTGAGAGGTCTAAGCGCAAATTGTGTTTATTTCTCCCGGCATTATCTTGAGAATGATTTCTGTTTTTTATTTGATCATTGTCGCACAGAACTGAGTTTTTTTTTCGAACTGTGTTTTGACATTGGTAAATTAATCTACGTTTTTATTCTGGCTTTTAGCATAGCTGCTATTAAGACTAGTATAGATCTATATTCAAGTCATCTGCAGCGGCTGAAATCTATTCGGTACATGGCTGTCTGCATAGATTAGTTTAAATAATTTATCCGTTTGCTTTTATAAATTGCAAAAGTGGATCACCTTTGGAAGAGCTTGTTGCACTACTCCACTTTTTTAGCTCACATGAGCCAAAGGCTCTAAGGTGAGCTTAAAGTATATCCTAAGATCAGTCGTTCGCTGTCGTCCGTCGTCGTCGTCAACTTTTTCAAACGTCTTCTTCTCAGAAACTACTGGAGCAATCAATGTCAAAGGACCTCGGACACTCTCAATGTAAATTTGCCTACTTTTTGGGGTAAAAATCAATTAAAGACATTTTGAGAAAGTTTGATCGATATGAAATGCCAGACAAATATAGCTTTTAGATTTGATGTCTTTTTTCGTGAAGTTTTCAGTTGTGTTTGAAATTCGGGAAAACCCTTCATATTTTGCTATTAAGTATATAGAAAAACAGAAAACCTTTTTTTAAAGTATTGTCCCTCCATGCTTTAACAAACCGTTTTGCACAAATTTTTATAATATACAGCGTATGTGAACGGCGTGTTGAGGCAAGAGGGGGGCGGGGTTGAACGACGCTTTAGAGGCTGAAAAGTAAAATACTAGAAAAATGAACAGTGGTCTTGTTCTTTTGCTTTGTACTGTACCTGTCAATTACACCTGTTTTACCTGTTGAGTGAGCAGGTGTATTTTATTGAAAACCAATCTAAGATTACCTTAAGATGACCTTGTATAGGTTGTGTACAAGGGCCTTATCCAGGCCTCAGTGTCTTATAAAAAGGGTTTATTTTTCATTTTTATTTAAGGCCATTAACACGCTTCACAGCATTAATCAGCATGAACATTTATTGTAGAACTTCTAAGCATCCATATGCTTTAAACAATTTGAATTCCAAGAAATAAAATAAAACAAGAAATGTTACAGTATGTAACAGATGCCCCCGAAGGCCCCTTAAACTGACCTTTGACCCTGATTGTGACCTTAAACTTGGGCGAGGCAGCCCAAATCTTGCAAGTGAGATGCCTTTTTATCATGCTTTACCTTTCTGTGAGGTTTGATGAAATTCACTTCAGCAGCCTCCAGTCAGTTTGGAGATATAATCTGACCTATGTGCCCTGATTATGACCTTGACCTTTGGTACAAGAACCTAAATTTTGTTTGTGACATACCATCTCATTATGTATTACCGTTTCAGGAAGTTTAATACAGTTTGCTTAAGAAGTCTTTTTCGTAATTGGGGAGAAACGACCTTTGACCTCAGACTGTGACCTTGAACTTGGGTGTGAAAGCCAATATCTTGTGTGTGTCTTACCTTCTCATTAAGCTTCATCTTTCTGTGATGTTTAAGGAAATTTGCTTTTGTATATTTATGAGCAATTGTTGAGACATGATTTGCCATCTGACCCCAGATTGTGACCTTGACCTAGGGTTTGGGAATATAAATATTATGTGTGACAAACCTCCTCATTATGCTTTGTATTTCCGTGAAATTTGATGAACTTCAGTAATGTAGTTTTAAAGTAATCGCAGAGACACTATTTGACCTCTAAGCCCCGACAGTGACCTTGACCTTGGGTTTGGGAATATGGATATTATATGTGACAAATCTTCTCATTACTCTTTACATTTCTGTGAAATTTGATGAAATTCAGTTATGTAGTTTTAAAGTAATCGCAGAGACACTATTTGACCTCTAACCCCCGACAGTGACCTTGACCTTGGGCATGGGAACCAAACTCTTGTGCACGACACACCTTCTCATTGTGCTCTATCTATCTGTGAAGTTTCATTAAATTTGCTTCAGTAGTTTAAAAGTTATAGCTGAGACACGATTTAAGACATGATTTGACCTTTGACCCAATTGTGACCTTGACCTTCGGCGTAAAAACCAAACTCTTGTGCGCGACACACCTTCTCAATGTGCTCTATCTTTCTGTGAAGTTTCATCAAATTTGCTTCAGTAGTTTTTAAGTTATGGCTGAGACACAATTTGTTACGGACGGACGAACTGACGGACGGACGGACGGTGCGATTTTAATATGCCACCCGAAGTTCCTTCGGGGGCATAAAAAATTAAATAAATAAATAAATGAATAAATAAATAAAATTTCACCCACCCCTTGTAATGGGCCAGTCTCAGTCCAGACATGAATTTGGAAAGTTTTTTTTTTTTGCTTTTATCTGTTCAAGATACATTAAGGTACATCTCCACAAAAAATCCCAGGCACTAAGTGACTACCGAAGCTTTAATCAAATTTTTAAAAATAGGCAGAACATAGGAAAATGTTCAAAGTTCTTTTATTGGAGTCTCTATGGGTCGGGGGAACGAAAATGATCATAAATGATATTTGTCATATGATCAAGATGGCTGCCACGCTTATATATAGTAAAAAAAACTTTAAAATCTTCTTCTCTGACCCCGGTGGGTCGATTCTTTTAAAACTTGGCATGTAGCATTGGGGTGACAAGATCTACCAAAGTAATATAAATGATGACCCTGGGTTTACCTTGACCTATTTACTTTTGCTTCCGTAAGCTCATACATGGGAAAATGCTTTAAGAAGTGATTTAATGGTATGTAGCATTGAGGACACAAGGTTTCTAAGTTATATAAATGGTGACCCTGGGTTGACCTTAACCTGTTTTACGACAAAGGCAATTTCGCTTCCATTGGCACATATATGGAAAGATACTTAAGCAAGTGAGTTTATAAGATCTTTTAATCTAAAATGTTAAATTAAACATATTTTGCAAAAATTGTGAATAATGACGGTTAAGACTACTGTTTGACCTTTGTTCAAGGTCACTTGGAGTCAAACTTTGCAACATCTCCTCAGAAGCCATTTGGCCAGTTGAAATCAACTTTCATTAGGCGCCTCTTTGGGTCAGAGGAATTAACATTTAATCAATTGATTTTTATCACTTAACTGAGATTGCTGCCTTGCCCATTCATGAAATCTTGGTGACTTGACAAAGATGGCTTCCGTAAGCTCAATGGTCTCAGGTGAGCGATACATGACCATGGGTCCTCTGGTTTGTAAGAAATTTATTTATTTTCAAAACATTAAGGGTGGATAATCATTTAGAAAAAACTTTCCTAAGAACTTTGAATTTTCAACATAAAAGGCATAGACATGAACATTAAATGTTAGCATAAATCTGGTTGTGTTTTTATTCATTCTACTTGTAAGTCGTCTATCAGTTTTTCAAGTTGTTGACAACTAGATGACTAATCAAAGCAGCACCCTGACCGAGTAGCCACGATAATTTTCATTACGGGAATTTGAGTGTTATTTTTTACGTGTATTTTGTTTTATCTCAATATCTGGATGACATGTATGTACCATAGCCCAAGTGGACAGCTCTTTCCCAACAGGTGTCCACAGGGCAATCCTAAATAAAATATACATACATGTATCGGCAAAACAAACAAATCGGACTAACAGTAACATTTTATGGAAAATAACTTTCGATCTTAAAGTCTTTTGTTTCAAGAATTTAATTTGGCCACAAGTCACTTCTATCCCTCTAAAGGAATTCTTCTGCCTGTCTTGTCTCATCCATAAACAGCAACAACTCTGGAGGAGTTACCTTAGGGCTGGTTCCAGGCAAACTGGTGGTACCCCAGATACAGCCGCTGTCACACACCTTGTGTTACCAGGACTTATCAACCGTTACAGAGAAAAAATAAAATACAAGGCACTCTAGTGGATTCGAACGAAACTGTATGCCGTTTAAACTCCCGATCACTGGTATTCCATATAATGTCTAATTTTACAGCATGCAGAAGTAATCGTGTACTAGCATCTTGTGAATTTATAAGGCTTCTACTGTGCCAAAGAGATTTGAATACTAAATAAAACATAATAGGGTATAATGGAATATGAGAGCTAATTAGCATATATTTGTTTCTGGTGTATTGCAATCTGCAGTTGATTTTCGCAACGAACTTTCTGAATGCTTTTGGGTGTCATTAGGGGAGAGTCGGGTATCTTCGGACAGCGGGTAAGTTCGGACAGTAACATTGTTTCCTTTATATATGTCAGTTGTTTGGAAATAAAACAAAATTAACTGGGCAAACAGTGAAAATCCTGATGAGACGGCTCATCATGAGCCGTTTCATCTGGATTTTCATTGTTTGCCATGATATGTCCGAATTTACCCGCCTGTCCGAAGTAACCCGACTCTCCCCTATGCTAAACAGCAACGCAGTTTGTTATATGATATCAAATAAATATATAACCAAGTGTTTCCGCTTTCTTCACATCTGACTAGTAAGCACTAGACTCGGGAAAGGCTCAAATTGTTCACCAGGGAAAAAAAGACAAAGAGAAGAATTGTATACATTTTTTTGTTTTTCACACAGCTGAGCATTTCAATCGAATTGAAATCATTAAAAAAGCCATTCAAGAGCAGATAATACGAAGTTCATTTCTCGTTGCCCAGATCAGGTACTTGATATTGCCGCCAAAGATGAATATCCCCTATAAAATTCAAACGTGAATTTGATCGTTTCAAATAATCAAACTGGATACCGTTTATGGCCTGCATACACGTATTGACTAAGTGACTCCTTGATACCCCTGTGTTATAATGGGAAAGAAGCCCTAAATAGTAAATTGATGAAACACGAGCTTCTTTATTGCCATGTTCTAACTTTGCCCGTGTTCAGAATTTAGCAAGTCCATAATATATTCATGAGTTTTAAATTTTGGATTTGGCCAACTAGCTTAGCTTGGCCTCGTACACTTGGTGCTGAGACATAAAACAATTAGTTGTTAGAACAGATCCGGGAAGGCAACAGAATTCATCTTAGCGAATGTTATGTTATGAGTGTATCCCGACATCATAAAATTAGTACACCAGAGAACGTCGTATATTTAACAATTTCAACCGCATCTCAATTTTTAAGCTTTTCCTCGAAGCACTCAAAGCAAAACACGCACTGATAAGTGCATTAAAATGCCCCAGCCAACATCTTATTTTCCAACACTCCCCAAACGACAATGACTACACATCGACTAGCTTTTACGAAGTAACAAAAAGCAGTTAGACTCAAGAAACAAAATATAATACATCAAAAACAGTTTTGCATGTTCAATGGATTTTCCAAAGCACCAAAGAAAGTCCTTCGGCTTTTTTGAATCTCAAAAAGAAGATAGAAACACACTCAGAAAGCCACCAAAGACCTATTTGTTGTCCAATACTTTCATAACGTTTCAAAGAAATAAAAAAGTAAAATCCTTACTTTTTCATGACCTTCCGGTGACTTTCTGCACAATAACCGAGCCACTCTAACCACCAGATTACGGCGCCTCTCAAAAGCACTAAAACCAGACATTAAATACAAAAAGAAAACTCCAAGTAAGAAGTAAAATAGTTAATCACAAGCAATTAAATCTGATACTGACACTAATGATTGTGGTACTGAAAGTATCTATTTTGATCTGGGAGTGTTGACGGGGGGGGGGGGCTTTGTTAATGTATTAAACATGCTCCGTGAATTTTGTTTATGCTCACTTGCTAGCAGGTCGTTGATTTTGTTTCTCGTGGTGTTTCACGACGCGAAAACCCAGTGGAGTCATTTTCTCCGGCACCGAGCCATTGAAGGGCCGAAGGGAGAATCTATCAGTTTCCAGTCCGTATCCCCTTTCAAAAGGTTGTTTACTACAGTCACCGTGACTTCCCATTCAGTCTACGATTAATACAGGGTGGAGGATGGATTCGTAAATTTCTCAAACCATCTCTTTCAATAAACTTGTTCTTTCCGTTTTTATTTTAAACTATGATGGTATCAGCTTCTAATATGCCAATCACTCTGGTATCTTTCAATGATTTCGCCAAAAGCACGGCGCTTTTGATTTCATCATCTGAAGGGTCAAGTAGCTGCAGCCTTCTCATTTGTTTGATGACATGTTTCAAGCCCCAGACAGTCCCCTGTTGCACAGCAACATAGAGATTCCTGGTTTTCCACTCTAATCCTTCATCAACCAGTCTTTGGTGGATTGACTTATCATGTCGTTTGACTGCCACATTTAGAGCTTGTAGAGCAGCATCACTGTTTATATCCCACTTTTTGTTAGTTTTGATTTCACTTATGACAGTTTCTAAGGTCAGTAAGTAAAATCTCGGTTCTGCAACGGAAATCAAGCAAGTCATGTTGAAATCAATTCCTTCTCCCTTTAGTCTCTCTGTCAGCGTTTTGTCGTTGTACTGAATAGAATATACCAGAGCTCTAGCCAGACACTCGTCATAAGGGTCAAATTTTCTCTTTTCATGAAGTCTGTCTAGGATATATTCCAGTTCATCGTCAAAACGAAGTAAAGTGTAGATCAGACACCCAGATGAGATACCGACATTTTCCTTTTCCAACATATCCTTGACTGTCTTGTCGGAATTTCTACGAGCTACCATGTATGCGCATGTAATATCACGGTGTTCAGGATCCCATCTCCCAAGATTTTTAAGGTCAACTATAACTTTTTGAATTTCGTCAGCTGTCTGGCCAAGCTCAGTAATTGCCCACAGTAAAGAAGGTGTAGACACAACACATCCTTCTGCTTTCAGGAGCTCATATATTCTTTTATCTTCATGTTTCATTGCCATTGCCACTCCCCATGATAAGCATGTGGATTCTGTGTCTAGCAGGTCGTGTTCCTTTAGGTAGCTGACGACAAATTTAATTTCGTCATAGCCATGATCAACTAAAGCCCAGTAAATTGTCGCCTCGGTAAAGACTATTCCAGCTGACTTCAAAATAGTTATTGCTTTTGAATCTTGTCTGACATGAGCCTCAAGCAGAGCTCTTGACACTTGAAATTCTGTTAACAATCGCTTATCTTTTTTAAGTTCTTCGATGGTTATATTCAGTAATTCCTCATCTCCTTCTTTCACAACATAATACAAAAATTGATTCGTAGGCTTCAGGCCTGCGTCTTTCATCAGGTTTAAAGCCCCTTTGTCGTCATGCTTCATGATCATTCCTAAAGCAAACTGTAGCGTTTGATCATTTTCTGATAAGAGATTTGCCTTTTTCATATCTTCTGTTATTAGCCGTATAAATTGTAATGGGCTAGAGCGATTTTCAGATGCTTTATAGAGGCAAAAGGATGAGACATTTGCACCGGCATGTCTAAGCGTTCTATACATCTGTTCTTGATTGACAGCGCAGGCAGCCGCAAGTGCTTCGGCCTTCACTGAGCATCGCCAACAGCTAGTATTTGCCTCTTCGCTATGCTTACATTTCAAAATCTGCATACTTCTTTCCAGAAAGTCTAACCGTTCAATTTCATCTGCTATCGTATGGTACAGAAATCCATGCATTCCAAAGTACATGAATGACAATCCAGCACTGAAAAATGCCTTTAAATTATCTTCTGAAACCACTGCAAAGAACTTTTCGACAAATGATGGGTTTTTGAATACTGGGTGTTTGGACAGACGTTTGATATTTTTGTTCTCTACAACATCTTTTACACACCTGCTAATAAGAACTTCGAATGTGTCTTCGTCAACGGTTATGCCATCTTCACTGCTTTCTTCCTCCACACGAATGCACTGACAAAGAAAGTCCAGTGTACAGTGATTTATCACCTCTGCAGGGTATTCTTTTGCATGAATGAAAGCTATGGCTTCATACATAGTGCTATGCAAAAATGAATATGTTTTATTGATACACTTCACATAAGTATCAGTGAGATGATTTATTTTGCTCTTTACTTCCTTCAGCAAGCTGACAAACGGTGTAGCAACTCCACAGAGACGAGCGATATGTGACAGAACATCCTCTGAGACGTCGTCTATTGCGGTTATATCTAGCTCTGGTCCTTTCAGATTATTTTCTTTGTAGAAGACATAAAGCAAGGCAATGGTGCTCAGTGGATCCAAATTGTTTACGTTCTTCATTAGGCTGAGTTTGTATGAACTTCCAAAGTATTCCTCCCCTTTTTTAAAAAGTGTTGACTCTGATGCAAATTGTTGTGCACACAGAGGAAATCCAACATCCGACTCTTGCTGGGAAATGCATTTGTCAATGTTGACATCAGCAGTATTTCTGGAATTATTCACCAGGTGTGACAAAAGGATGTGCTTTTTCTCGATTGTTGACAGTTCCTTAGAGCTTAGTTCTACTGCTCTTTTAAATAGCTCGACATCATCAATTTCTTTTTTGCATTCCAAATAGATGTGCTTTCGCGAGACAATGATAAGTCTCACTTCACGGTTTCCTACCAATGCTTGTAATGTTTGAAAATGATTGCGCCATCCCAAAAGTTTATCGGCTTCTTTATTGTGCCTCCCAAACATGTCATCGATAAGAATCAGATCCAAATCGTCAGATCTTATATCTTTCAAATCATCTGGCTCTGATAGAATGACGCATCTATCCAGGCTTATTTTTCCATCTTTAATAAGAGATTTTACCAATCGAAACGCAGCAACAGTTTTACCCTCACCTGGACGTCCAAAAAGAACGACAGAATGTGAATGGTAAAGGTATTCCAAAGCTGTTTCCATCTTTCTCGTCAGTTCAATCTCCTCTTTATTATTGTATTTGTAATGGGACTGAAACTTATCTGAAACGCAAATGCAAACGGTCTTATGACAAGGACAATTTGTGAGCAAAATGTTGTAGACACCTAAAAACCTACTTGGTTGTTGTACGCAAGTTTGCAGATATGTTTTTAATAATAATTATCGAACGTTTAATTTAGCTGGTTATTGACCACTGGACCATATATGTATGGTTCTTACAATAAAATTGCTAACATATGGTTAATGGACTTCCTTATTTTAACAATTTAAATTTAGTTGTAAGATTTTGCCCTCTGCTTAAGCAAATACGAGTACTCTTGTATTTGTAACAAAGATAAAATGAAATTTGGGTGGTTCAACCCCTTTATTACTTCATCAACATTTCAAAGTTTGAGAAAAAATGGGGTACATTACCCATCAGAGCATCCTGTCTGGTCATTGCCTTTCTACATAATTTGGATTGTTTTTCTGAAAATATAGATAAATATATCGTAAAGGCTCAACGTCTATAGACAAAAGATTGCGGTATGATATTGAGTATAAGTCTACAATACAGTTATCATTCACACGCTACTGATCAGGCATTAACTGTTAAACGATTGCTTTATCAGCAATACTACGTTTATAGACTCGATGGATTTCTGAGCGCATTAAATAAAGAAGAAATGTTTAAAAACAAAAAATACGCCAACAGATCTCTGGTAAGATTAAAAGCTTAATCTTACATGCCTGAACATCAATTTGAAGAGTTCTGCATTACTTTTCAGGAGGCGATATTGGCAATTTTACAACTCATTTGATAGAGCCCCCAAAATAACAAGAGCCTATAGGTCTACTATTCTACGTCATTTATTGAATCAGGATTTTGACGTGAGACAAAAGTTAAAAAATTGTTTATTTTTAAACTAAAATATTATATAAAAGAAATAAAAATACATAAGTGGTGATATATGTCTTCTATTTCCATCTTAATGTCATCAGTTCCAATGAGGGAAGTAACTTGAAGCCAGGTAAGAACAATTACCAATTTCTTGAAAACCTGAAGACTGATTACAACTAAATTGTATCTAAAATATCTATAAGCCATGACAGATTTGTTCCAATATACTGCCTAAATGGCCTAGTAACTTTGGTAACTATGTTAACAGGAATTTTCCACTGACTTTCAATGGGAAACTTGAAGAAAAAGATCAATGCTTGCCATTATGGGAATGCAAATATTTTGATCAAATTTAAACAGAAACAATCCTTTCAATTTACAGTTTCTTCATCAGCTGTTCTCCAGGTTTGATTGCCATGATAACAAATAGGCCTAAATAAGGAAGATCTCCGTAAAATCATTTTTTTATGAATTTTTATGAATAAGGATTGAGACTAAACATAATGTGTATCAATAATCATCATTGCCTTAAGGTTTTTGAAACATTTTAATCGCTACAGTATGCTTTATTTGCCATGGCACTTTAAACTAATTTTCTATTGATACATAGTGATTTTCAGTGGAGAAAAAGAAAATGCAACATTTGCTACTGCAGCAAGGCGGGTATTCACTGCCATTTCTGTGAACACTGTTGCTATGGCTTTGCTGTCTACAATATACATGTCTTCTGTGCTAGGTACTCCGTTATGCCATGGAGCTTAGTGATTTACCGATCGGATGGGGACCTTGCAACCTTGGAGGTAGGGATGATAAAATTCTTTCTTATTAGACGGCAAACC
Organism: Ctena decussata; assembly: GCA_963989385.1. Taxonomy (NCBI): domain Eukaryota; kingdom Metazoa; phylum Mollusca; class Bivalvia; order Lucinida; family Lucinidae; genus Ctena; species Ctena decussata. Next base: position 62,070,041 of record OZ022498.1, read on the forward strand.
TGCTATTTTCTCCAATAAAAATAGCTTACATATTGCTAAAAACTATGTCGCTTTTCAAACAAAAACTATTATGGACGGAAATATTTAAGTAATCTACTTGTAAAACTATGTTTGCAGAAGCTGCAACGCGACAATCAGACGGGAAGTTCATTTCTAGCTCACTTGACCCGAATGGCCATAGTGAGGTATTATCATACCAATGCGTCTGGCGTGCGTCGTCCGTCGGGCGTCATCCGTCAACACTTAATAACAAGTGATACAAACATCTTCTGTCAAACTACTGGACCCCTGGTTCTCATATTTCACATGGAGCATAATCTGACTCCGGGGTCTCAGAATTGTAAAATTGGGTCAGGTCGAATATCCAAGATGACTGCTGTTACTAAAAAGAGCAAAAACAACAAAATCAATTTCTTCTCCAGAACCACTGGGTAAATTTGGCTGAATGCTGGCATGGAACATCGGTGAAACCTTAGTATTCAAAATTGTAAAATGAAAAAAAAAAGTCTGTAGCGGAGTTACTTTCGGTTTACAAGTGTGATTTTGCTCATGTTCATTTGTCTAAAAATAGCTTAATCAGACAACTTCAAACAACTTTTTCTCTAAAACCACTGCAACCATTGTTGTCAAATTTCACATGAAGCATGAACAGACATCATCATAGTGCAGATTATATTTTCTGGTCCTTTGGGATCATTGAGTTCATTTGAGTCATTTTTAAAAAAGAGTTCCGCTCAAGCCGGTGCTGGTGTCGCACATTTCATTACTGGTAATGAACAGACTCAGTTTGTGAAAATGAGAAAATCTGAATACAATTGGCCCAGTTTTGTGTTGGAATGGTCTTTGCACATGACGATTTAGTTTGTTTGTAGTTTGGCATTCCAAGATGGCCATTAAGTGCCGTTACTAAAAATAGCACAAAACATGAAAATGACAATATCTCAATAACTGCTGAATGGATTTTGGCGAAATTTGTGTCAGAATAACTCACGATTGAAATTAGTTGTTTCAAAATTAATATTACTAGACCAGTTAAGATGGCTTCTGTTACTTAAAATAGCAAAATGTTTAAGTGAGAAAAGCTCACTGGAATCAGGCCAGTTTTGTGCCAGAATGGTCCTTGCGTGTTGCCATTATGACTTTGCAATTTGCCCTGTCAAGATGGTCGCCATCTGCCGTTACCAAAAAAAGCACAAAACTTGGAAATGACAATACTCAATAGCCGTTGAATGGATTTCGACCAAATTTGTGTCAAACTGATTGTTGCATTGAGATCTTCCAAACTTAAATAAAAATAAATGTAAAAATGAGAAAATCTTAATTATGCGAACAACGAACAACAAACCAAGCAAGATATCCACTGTTGGTAAAAAATGCAAAATATAAAAATGAGGCTGTTTCAAGAACCTCTGAATGGCTTTTATCTGGTCGGAACCATCTGTTCATTGGCATTTTGCAAATTCATGCAAATTGAGATGGCTACCATCCACTGTTACTATAAAATGGCAATGAAATCAATTGCAGTTTATAGGAAACACAAGGATCTGTCTTGCTTGCTGGTTTAGTTTTATCAGTATCAAATGCATGGGTGATCTTATGTATGGTAATCAGATTATATGATAAGTCTGCCCAGTTCGTGCTTGAGACATACTGCGCATTCCTCTTCTGGTTGCCTACTAGCCTCACAAAATATTACTTAATATCAAAAGTAAAAAGTATGCAAAGACCAGGAACTGAAACAATCAAAATCCAAATCCAGTCATTTTGCAAAGACTAATTTCAAGAACCCCTGGACTTCGCATGGACATTTGCAAATTTACGCCATTTTTGTCCATAAGAGACTTCGATACATTGTGGCAAAATACCCAAGTGGGCGATATAGGCCCATTTGGACCTCTTGTTTATTTTATATTGCATCAATTTGATTGATTGAACAGCCTCGTGATTTAAAGAAAAGTTATTTGGCAGAAGAAAATCAACCCCGGTGTAGCAACTTCAATCCCGGTGTAGCAACAACTTCATTTTAAGCTTTCCTTTATCACACTGTCACTATGGGTATTGTGAGCGTGGGATGGGGGATATGGAATTTAATTTGGTTTGTGACGATCAGTATCATTCTATTTGTCTCTCATTGCATACTTTTTCTAAAGTGTTTCAAACTTTCTTGAAAAATAACTAAGATTTGGACTGTTATTACTTGAAATAATTGAAGATGCATGTAATTTCATAAATTGCATCAGCTGGTATTGCTGGCTTATTGTTGAGCAAATCAACTAAGTGGAGGAATACGGCGTTACACCATAAATTTCGATAATTTCATCAGACGAAAAAATAGCTTCAGCCATTTACTATTAATAACTGCTAAACGCGCGAAAAATATAGGGTCTATTGACAAATTAATTTTACTGCATCTTATATATATGTACCCAGGGTGATGAAAGAAGACGTTTCTTGTTTGGTTTAGTAAAGTTATAGGTTATGATCTACAGATTATTCTACAACTCTCTTTCTACCTCCCCCAGTACGAACCTTTTAACTCCTCAAATGCAGCATGCAACTGCTCCACCTTTTTGGTCAGTTCTTTATTAGATTCGCACCAACCAAGCAACGTTTCATAGACCTCCAGAAATGTGGGTGAACTGTGTTCTGTGTCCACTATTATGATTTGAACTTCTGCTTGAAATTGCGTCCCGCCGATCTCTTGCGCCAAATCTTTCAGCAGAGATGAAATATATTGCCACTTCCTCTTGAAAAACTGTTCATCAACTTTGCCACTCTTCAAAATCTCCGAATGCAAAAATGCATCTCTTTCTTGTTTTACTTTCATCAAGTTAATCTTTTCCACCGATGTCATCTTGTCTTTGTATATGTTTAAAGCCAGTTTACATAGCAGAGTCAAATCCATCTTTTCGAGATCTCTGCCCGCAAGCACATGTGTTTCATTGTCACTTAACTTCAGCTTTTGGAGGAGTCCTTGGTTATTGTACAGGAAATCTATAAACTTCAGTGGGGCACTGTATTTATTTAGGAGTTCCCTTACGGTGGCGGTACCGCCCCTTGCAATTAGTCTTATTAGCCTGTTAAAATTTTCTGCTTCCGTCATACTGACTGATTATAAAAGATTGACATGTAATCGATGCTTACTTCCGGTTCTTATTGTACTTCAAACTTTTAATATACAGTGTATTTTCGGTAAAGTTCTTTGACATGTCATTAAGAGGCAATGATAAAAAGGCAAGTTCGACCATGAACATCCTGATTTCCTTATGCCTAGATTCTTCCTGCAGATATGTTTCATACTTTGATGTCCAAAAAATTTGAACTTGGTCATTCATCAATGACGACGAAGCCATGTTAGCTGTGCTCTGAATTGGAATGGTGCTCACTGTCCATCATCTTTAAAATTTGTTTCTGAAATGAGAACACAAAATAGAGATATGGACTTTTGAGTTTTAATCTCACAGAGAGAGAGAGAGAGAGAGAGAGAGAGAGAGGACATGACTATTAAAGAAATGTTTTACCTTTGTCTTTATCTTATTCTATTTGGACTGTTTTCACATATTGTAGTGCAGGAGACGTCTATTTTTCTGAATAGTGAATCATTATGATATTGAATTTCGTAAGTTTTTTTTTTCATATTCAAAGCGAGGTCTTGGTGACAATATGGGTTATTATTCTTTACAAAGCCTATTCATATCTTTCAAATAATAACACGCATATTTAGCTGTCATAATATTGTTAGAAAACAATAACTATCTCGAATATTCGAAAGATTGAATATTTTACTTAGGAGAGAAAATCTCGAACCAAATGGCTGTCTAATTACAAAAAGTAAAAAGTATGCAAAGACCAGGAACTGAAATAATCAAAATCCAAATCCAGCCCTCAAACCATAGTTGGAAACAACTAAGATTACAAATAATCAAGATACAGAGAACATATGGCCAACCGAGTGAGCAGCTTGTTCCCAAAAGGTGGCCACTCAGCAACCCAAACCGAACCAAAAATAATAAGAACATACATAAGGTAAAACATCACAGAAACTCTGACACCAAAAACAGGCAGCAGAGAACAAAAACAGAACTACCGCCTTGGAACGGTCAGTAATGAATTACGGGGGGGGGGGGGGGGGGGGGGGTGGCTTAAATCGATTTTACAGGCCCAACCTCACCCTCAGTTTCTGAAGTGGTACAAAACATTTAGTTGGTTGTTCGGTTCGCATGATAACCCTCTAACTCGTCAATGAATCATTACGGTAAACACATAAATCAAATTTCAACACCATGAAGAAGCAAAGACGAGGACTCAACAGATACAACGGGCCGTCTGACAGGTGGAGATCCCTGGCCTGCCAAACAACCCCACTGGAAATCTGAAGCAAAAGAAGGTCACCAGTTGAGCCCCGGTGGACCAAGCAACAGACAAAAAGGCTCCAGTCCCAACCAACTTACAAGTCTACGGTTTCTCAGCATTACAACTCATGTACGAATTACACTGATTTATGACAGTTAAAATGCTCAGCTGCAGATAGAAATGCCTAAAGAATACTAGGGATCACTAATCTCGTGTTAAATGCTGGGATTTAGTTGACTCGATAGACTGGGATAGGCTCCCGACTTTTTGGCCGTCCATCCCATTCTTCCATTCGAATAAATATGACTGAAATGTACACCAGGGACCAGTTTCTTAAACACGCCAAAGGATAAAAATATGTTCTAAAATATATCTTAACCTACTTTATGATGTTTCTGATCATAAAAATATCTTACGAGCAACGCATTCACTTAATGACGTCCAAACATTCTCTTTGTTTATAAGTCCACTGATGTTTTATGACCAAACGGAACATCATATACTCGTCAAAATAAGTTCCGCCGCAATTTTAAGGTGGTGATTTATGGTATATGTAAAAATCTGCATAAAACCATAAAAAAGTAACGTATCTCCCTGAAAGTTAGCAGACTTCTTATTTTTGTTGTTGTTTACAGTTTAGAATACAAAATAGACGCACATGCTGCTTAAAAAGTGTTTTTATAAGGAAAGATCAAAGGGTAATTTTCTGCGAATAAATCTGAAAAAATAATATCGTTATTGAAAAATTTACGTAGTGCTGGAGGTGCATTATTGCATAATAAAGAGCGTCCTAGCAATTATTTATTCCAACTCTTTCTCAAATTGTAATGTAGACCAGATGAAAACGGTACCTTTTTCTCAAATGTTCAACCATGTACAAAGTAAATGTACACTGGACGCATTTATTAAATATAGGGTAGGCAAGCATACCTATGTTAACACCTACAATATAAATAATACATTACTGACATGATCAGTGGAGTGTAGATGAAATTGTTCAACCTTGTTAAAATAGTCTCACCTGTCTCACCTGTGTGTTTTGACAAAAATATTTGGACACAGACTGCATCTTTTTTCATCTGCTCAGCCTGATAATGTGTGAAAGAGTTTAAAAAAAGAATTGCTAGGACGCTTTCCATTATGCAACAAGGTACTCTAAGCACTAAGTATATTTTCAATAATGATATTATTTTTTCTGATTTATTCGAAGAAACTTACCCTTTGATCTTCTCTTATAAAAACACTTTTTAACATTAACAAATGCTGCATTTTGGGATTCTAAATTATGAGAAACAACACAAAGAAGGCATCTGTTAAGTTTTGGAAAGATCAGTGTTATTTTGAGTATTTTATGCAGATTTTTGTCTTTGTCCCAAATCAGTGATTATCACCACCTTAATTGTGATATTGACGATTTCATATATATAATATTTTCTAAGTATTTTGGTTTCAACTGGTTGCCCAAATATTTGTCCACGGAAAAAATTTAACGTTTCAGTCTCCTGTTTGCATGTACAGAGTATGCATAACTAGTAAACAATAGAAACTGAGACAAAGTGTTTAGTGCGTAGGCACAGTACCGTTATATTCGTCTCGTTTAATTCACGAGAACCCCGACAATTCAAAAACTTCTAAAACCAACCCGCACAAACTTTCAAATAGCGAAGATTTCATCTTAAAATGAATAAGACCATTAATTAGCTCCCTTTCCATTGAATCAAAACAATAGGAAAATTGATCATCGAATTATGGGTATATATTAGTCATAAATTTTAGCTCTGCTTTTCTGGACATGTGAACATTTTTCGGTTTATTGCAAAATTGTGTCAGGCATACAGTTTTAAAATGTCTATGGCAAATGCCACTGCAAATGTAGAAAGTCTGGTTTATCTGCCTAAATGTTGAAATTCAGAAGTGCTTGATCATCGTTAAATCTGTCTTGAATGCCGATTTTCTTCAGTATGTAGGTCATTTGAAACGCCAAACTGTATCTAACAGGAACAGGTGGGAAAATGAGAATAAAACTATAAGAAAAGGCGAGTTTGTTTCATGAGAAATCTCGGAAAATTAGAAATAGACCCCACTAAATCTGAAAGTTGCGCAAACTGTAAGTTTACTTCAAAATACGAAAAAACCTGTCTGTCCAGCAATATAAAAATGGCATTTCAGTACCTCAATGACTGTTTAACTTAATTCATTACGGTACTTTTTCAGAAAAGGATGTTTTAGTATAAGTTTGAACACTTCGAAAGCAGAGGGATCTAACATGACATGAAAATGAGTGTTTATTGCCACCTAGACTGTCATTGGTGGGAGGGGGGGGGGGGGGTGGGGGGGGGGGGGGGGAACAGTAGCTATTTGGCATGCGAGGCCTAATAAAGGACTATAAGTTATTGTTTATTCTCATGTAACTCACTGATTGGTATACTACTGGTACAATAATACCCCGAGGGGACTTCTTTAGCTCCTCCCACAGGTATCTCTTAATCCCCTCTATCACAGTATGTGCACTTAGTACTGGTTAACCGCTTAGGAGGTCTAAGCCTGCCCAGGAATAGTGTGGTTAGGTTAACTGACCGTCCCGACATGACCTTAGTTGTTTACCGTGGACGTTAAGCATCAAATCAACCAACCAACCATCACAGTGTCAATACATAGGCCCACACTTTATAGTGAAAATTGACTAGTATGTCTTTGAGACCTTTCCGACTGATATCACTGAGAAGTATCGTCTGTTGCGCTCAGTGATCTGACGATGTTTTTTCGCGGCACAGTCACGTATAAGTTCAGTATTGTTCCACATTTCACAAGATTTCATTGGTCAAATAACGCGTATGTCAAAATTTAGTCAATAATATCAAAGATCAATGAATATTTTGTCTTCGTTTTTTTCCGTCGTACAGCACTGTATGAATAATAGCACTCTGTCTGATATTAATTCAGAATGTTTCTCTTGTTTGTAAATTTACAATAGAATATTAATCGAAAACAGACGCAGATTTGTTGTAGATCTACTTTCGATTTCTGATTTCGGTTTAATACACACAAACAAACAGTGCATCATGTTGGTAACTGTTTTGAAATCAGGTCAATCTGAAGATTGGCCGCGTTCCATTTTGGAATTACAAATTGGACAGCTCAATTTGGGGCAGCTGAAAACAGGACAAGGTAAAAAGGGAATGTTCCGAAGTCATCTGTGGTGCTCCAACGACCTAATAAGGTTATGGGATAGACTAGATAGAATCTTGAGATAGGTCATTGTCACCACCCCGTGTCAAAATTACGGTTCTGGGTGCCTATCGACAGATATCACGAGTCATATTCATGAAAGTTATTGTCAACTCTTCACATAGAGACATATCACAAAACACACTTCCATTTTATCTGCGCCGATTATCTTTTTAAAATATTTTGTTTCTTTTTATGGATAGAATACAGCCAGGCGCGAATTGCTACCTTTATAGATGCATTTTTTTCAATGGATATGGAAAGAATACAACCAGACGCAAATTTGCACATTTGAGTAGCATCTGTACCCTTGGTGCATCTTATCCACTGCATGCTGTGTTTAATGTAAACAAAGTTTTCCGGTTGTATTAGGTCCATAGGATCTGAAGCTAAATACTGGATTTACAACCGGAAGCAAATTCTGTCCGGGTGTATTTTGACCGTATAAATTGCGTCTTAGGAGAAAAGTTCGAATTTAGTCACATCGAACATCGATCTAAAAATAAACGATACTTTTAATAATTGGAACCTACGAGTGTCGGTCAGAAATAACCGATAGTTATATTATATGTATCTTACATGGGTGAAAGGTGTGGATAGAAAAATTCGTCACGAGGGTCACTGTTCGGCATCACGAGGCCATTTCGGCGGGGGATATAAATTCAATGAATTTTCTTGTTTCAATTAGTAGCACCTTCGTCAAGCTTCCGTTGCTAGGCAATACTAAAAATAGGAAATGAGTAAACCTGGTCACGCAACATGTACTGGTTGCTATGGCGACAAACACGATATTACCAGGTCCGAAAATATTTAATATTTGTGTTCTGTATCATATAGGAAACCAACACTTTTCAGACAATGAACAATGGAAACACTGCTACAAAGTATGCGTATAATTTTATATTAGATAAAAATGGCCAGTGAATTTAGGGATGTGGGTGTGGTGGCCTTAACAGTTTTATCAGTTATAATGAAGTGGTCTGTATCTATTTGAGAAGCAATATATGTTTCAATTAAAAAATTTTGAAAACGATGTGGTCATATCAATACTTAGTGAAAGTGATTCAGAAAATCATAATACAAATTTTTTTAATGATTTTTCCATTCCCAGCCAACCACAGAGCATATTATTAGGATTAACACATTCAAATATTGTTTTAATATTATTAGATATACAAAAATAGTGTTGATATTTCACCGGCTCATTAGACAAATAGCGAATGGGTAATATTGCATCTGAACGGGCTATATCAATTACACAAACATGAACGCATCATCTGGTAGAAAACGCGTTACGGTGTCAAATCCATAACTTTATACTACCTGTAAATTTTAGCAGAACAGAACAGAACAGAACTTTATTATCACTCAGGTCTATACAGACATATTAGGATATGAACAAGTATAATACATTGAGACATGGTGGCATATACATTTACATGTAAAACTAGGATAGCATTGCAGAAATATTTGACAGTTTCTTAGCAAGAATAAAGTTTGAAACAAATATGAAACTTATTTGGGGGTGGGAATAGCATGAATAGAATGTACAGCATAGTTTCTGTTTGCAGTATAAGCGAGGTAACTCGTGGTTTACTAAGGCTGCAGTACGGACTTAATTCTAACCCATTATCTATGGACTACACAATTACTGTACTCAAATTAGGCGAACAGATGGCTTACGGAGGTGCAGACTACACTGCACGGACAAGCCCGCTGAGTCCGCGTCCTTACTTTTCGAAAATAATTAACATTCTTAGCAGACATTCCCGGCAGATACACAACGTTGAATCGACGTCGATTCGACGTTGATTCAACGTTATGTCGTTGAATCAACGCCGACCCAGCGCCTACCCAACGCCTTGCGCCTAATGAATTCAGTCTAGTCAGGGAAATGTTAACACCGCAAATCCGTATGGACAATATCGACGGAATGCTTAAAGAGACACTGCACCTAGTAATGAACAGAGCTATTCTTAAAAGTCATAGCATTTGTATTAGTATTTCTTAGAGCCCTTGGCCACAAATTAAATTGCTTCCCTTTCCTATGGTGGCTGGTTTGTGCCATTTCGTCTTTTCGCCACGAAAAGACGCCATGCGAAAAGACGAAAACACACCCTGCGAAAAGACGAAAAGACGAAATAACGCCATGCGAAAAGACGAAACCCGCCACGCCAAAAGACGAAATTTCAGCGCGAAAAGACGGAAAAAAATGCCATGCGAAAAGACGCCAACTGAAACTCTTATTTTGTCGTCTTTTGTTTATACGTTTATTTTTTAGAGTTATGTCGATGATAGTGAACAGCTACCGGAAGTCTTGGCGGACAAGGTTTCCTTACTCAAAGAATCTCGAGCGGAAAATACTTGTGCTTCTTATAAACGCGGTTTCAAGCGATGGAAAACTTGGGCTTTGAGAAAGGGACTTGAAAGTAAGGATACATTGCCCGCCAGGGCCTTTCATGTAGCTTTGTATCTGGCATAATTAGTGCAGTCAGCAAATACGCATAGTCCGATTGATAATGCTTTTTACAGCATCAAACGATTCCATGATATTTTTTATTTTAAGTCCCCACGAATTCAAAATTAGTTATAAATATTTTAGATGCTGCTAAACGAAGTCTTGCTAAGCCTGTTCAAAAGAAAGAACCCATCACTAGCGAATTATTATCCAAAATATTTCAAACCTTGTTTAGTCCTGGAAATATTAAGTATCAGAGAACCTTTTGTGCTTGTAAATAAGCATTTTCTGGATTTTTGAGAAGTGAAGAATTGTTTAAATTGAAAAGAAGTGATAAAAGTTTTGATCAAAAGTGTATACATGAGTGTATTTATCGAATCAAGTAAAACAGATAAATACAGAGATGGAGCATGGATTCTAATTTCAAGGACTGGAACATTTCTTTGTCCTGTTCTCAATTTGGAACGTTATTTCCTATGGGCAGATATTTCATGTGATTCCGATGTATTCCTGTTTTCGCATTTGAGTGCCACCAAACACGGTTATGTATTCAGGAAAGGTGGGAAACATTTGTCATATAGCAATCTTCGGACATTATTTCTTGAAGCCTTTAAACCGCATGTTGGTGATATCAGTAAATACTGTTTGCATTCCCTAAAGGTGGGAGGTGCGGGAGCAGCTGCGAATCGGGGGATTCCAGACAGGATGTTTAAAAGACAAGGTAGATGCTTAAGTGAATCCGCTTAAGATGGATATATTAAAGATTCAGTCGAAGAGAGACTTAAAGTTTCACCGTCGCTTGGATTGTAGAGATTTTTCATTCACAAATTCAGCGCATGCGACCGTTCTTTAAGTCCAGTCGGTCGGTGGTTCCCACAGGCTTTAACCAAAAAATAGCATTTTTGTTACTTGTTTTCTTTTGGGGATATCGGAGCTGGTGAGACAAGGGAAATGTAATTTTCGAGGTTTGAAAGTAGTGAATTAGGCGAACATTTATTTCCCTTGTATGGTCATCTCCGATAGGTGTCGCTCATAGATTTGTGAGTCCGTGCTAATCGCATGAGTTAAGTAAGCATGAATAAGTTGCCATTCAGCTTTGGGAACGACCGACTATACGGACATGTTTTCTTGTTTTTCGATATTTCCGTCGAAAAACAATTGTTGTTTTTCGGTATTTTCCTCGAAAAACGTCAATTAACGTTTTTGATAGAGGTAGTAAGTCGGTGAAGCGTAAGCTGTTTTTGAGTTTTATTACTGATGATGCTGTAAGTCAACCATTTTTTCGGTATTTCCTTCGAAAATCGTCAATTAAGCGTTTTGATAAGGGCTGTAGGCGGGTGAAGGGAAAATTGTAAAAGTTTTGTGTTTTGTTACATTTGATGAAGTATATGAATGTATCTAATATAGCTGGCAGTCGGTCGGTGGTTCCCAAAGGCTTAAACCAAAAATTAACGTTTTTGTTAGTTGTTTTCTTTAGGGGAGATCGGAGCTGGTTGGACAAGGGAACAGTAATTGTTATAAATTACAAATCTGAAAAAAAGACAGAAATGAAAATCCTTCTCTTTCTTTCTCTCTCTGAATATATCATTTGCCTGTGATATATGACGGTGCCGTGTGGCGGCCGTAAAACGTCTCTCCGTACATCATCCATAGTGCAGATTATATTTTATTTTCGTCCTTTGAGACCAGAGGATATACTGAGAAATCTAAAATTTGAGACCGATTTAGACTATTACTCCAGATCATCGTCTTTTATATCATTTGGTTCCTTTTTGATACTGATCAGTCTTTGAATCGAATCAATCAAAATTAAGAAATTACAGTATGCTTTTCTCTGGTTTCGTCACTAGATATTGTCAGGGTCACTGAAGAGGCTTTATTAGCCGAAATTACGTAGTCTGGCCCATGTTCCTTCTTCTGAATGTATTCTCTGCTAATTTAAATGTAACCTTAAACATTCTGATTGCAGATTTCTACATTTACGTGGCATTTGACGGAATAAGGTATATTATAATATAATAAGATCACGCTGCTCAAACACTGTATTAGTTTAAAAATTATATTTAACATAATCATGCCAAACAAGGTTATATATGTACTCAGTCATCAGTAAATCCAGCCAGTTCTGTGAAGGATGCAGATGCAACGCTAGTGTTAAGTCAGAGGGTTCATTCAAAACATAAAATTCCCAAATAAAAAAAAAATAAAAATTAAAGACAAAGAAAAAAAGAGAAAAAAAAATAAAGAAATAAAATAAAGCAAATCACACGTTTGTGCTGACTGATAATTAGCTGCGCCGCACAAACCGTTTATTTAATTTTATTTTAAATTGTCACCACAGGACATCAGCGGCGTTTTTGAACTATGACAAGCCGTCCTTGATCAAGAGATCCACTTAAAACAAAGTAGATACTTTTATACAACAGGAAACAAGCACGCTTAATTCAGAAATTTAACATAGGATACAGACACAGATAAATTTTTATTAGTTTAAGCATGACAAAACATAGCACTTCAAGTGGCATCAATTTACACGAGTCATCAGAGATTATAAAATAAATTAACACACTAAGGCCCAATTTCACGTCGGCGAATCATTTCTTGGTGATTTAAACTGCGGTGGCGACTTCGCTAAACTGCCTATAAAACCATGGTTTAAATCGATTTCACGTGTGCAAAATTTACCTGATTCAGTAAAACCATGGTTTTACCAAGTTGATTATTCTTTCATGTAAGAAATCATGTAAAATTGACTCGCAAAGGATCTAGTATGCGCAAAGGAATTATAGAAACTTCAGAAGACACGCCTTTTTAATAGCGCAGCAAGATATCGCAGCAGAACAAGGGCTGCCTCAGAAAATATTATTTTTTGGTAGCGCATGGTAACTAGCTCCATTATGAAGGCAACACCCTCACTCATGTCACGCCTTCTTCGGGACGCATTGGTTAAAGAGGCTTAGTGGGGGCCGCCTGCGCTCGCTATTTAATACATAGGCATCTGTTACTTGCTTTTTGCAGCTACTATGTCTCGCGGAAGGTATCAGTTAGAGTTCGGCCGTAGCTTATAGAGACGTTCCCACTTCATTCCTCTATCAAAAGCTCTAGATTCAGCGACACAGTAGGTCAAATACAGAAACGCGTGCTTGTTGCCCCATATATGGTAAAAGTACGTTTATATTAGTAGAGCAGCGGAAAAAGGGCCACCCCAGATAATCTCAGCATTTTGTAGCACAGCTGAACTAGGGCTAGTTTAGAACACTTCACTCTGGTAACACATCTGAACCAGCGCTGATTCAGAAGACATTACCCTTCAGCAGGGCAGTGAAATTAGTGCTACTTGTTCTTTAGAAGTAATCAATCTTATGTATCCTCATACAAACATCTTCTAAAGTAGCACTTTTTCCGCTGCACTACTGAAGGATGGTGTCTTCTGAAGTAGCGCTACATGTAACTGCTACTGCCAAATTGGATGCCATCTGATATACTAAAGATCTAGCTCCGTTGCGCGACTAAAAGGGGATTTAATCTGAAGGAGCGCTAGTTCCGCTGCTCTACAAAAGAGTGATGTTTCCAGAAGTTGCGCTACTTCCGCTACCCTGGTGAGGGGTAGTGTCTTCTGAACTAGCGCTTGTTCCTCCCCGCCACTGAAGGGTGGTTTGATTTTTTTTCTTTTCTTTCTTTTCTTTTTTCTTTGAAGAAGCGCTACTTCTGCTGCGCTTCTAAAAGGAGACAGACTTACTTCTGCTGTAATGCAAGATTAACCTGAAGCAGCACTTATTATGCTGCTGTTCTGAAGTATGTCTTATAAATGTATGTACACTTTGCCTAGTGCCATCCCCATCCTTGAAAAACGAAACCCCTAGCTAGCCAGTAATTTACATGCAAAATACATAGCATCACGTATTCGAATGAGCAGTCTACTCTGTTCAACATACTTCCGCAGACCGAGGATGGCCAAACATGTTATTTTTATCGGCAAGCTAAGTAAGGACAAGCTGACAAGGATAAAAACGGACACCGAAAGTGAGAAAAAAAGGGATAAAAACATGGGAGGCATTAATGAAACAATTTAATGCGAAGCCGATTTAATCATGCGCAGTAGAAGAAAAAAACTGGAAAGTTAAATTGTAGGAACTAGAAAATTGTCTCTGTGAGATACGAACGATGCCCCGGTACAGCGCCAGTCACAGGGCCGTGTACATCCCTAAAGCATCGTTTAAACACAAACACTATTTACAAGGAATCCATTGGAAACAGGAACAGTTATTTATATAAACTCCATAATCCTATAATGCGAAAAACTAACAAAAATGACTAAGTTCGAAAGGCCGTAATTCTGTAAAAATTGAATTTATTTAGAATTCATTGAAAACAGTAAGAGAACTTGATTACAACTTCATATCCTATAGTGCAAAACAGCTGCCCTAAATGAATAAGTTAAAGATTTACTCCCTTTATAATAATAACAAAACTGATTTGATGAAATATTTCATGCAATACCTCCGACATGGTCTAACTATACATTTGAATTAGAGTTTAGATAATAATATTTGATAAAAGTGACTTCAAACAAAAAATAAGACAATTTTTGTATACAATCGCGAACCGCGGTTGAAATCGCATTATTGGACAAAAATAATTTTTTCATATGTCACAATCACGTGCACGAATAAGAAAAATACCTCTACATGATCACATGACACACGTGGTCAAAATCGATATTCTTACAGGCCGTGAGGAAATAGGTAACTTGCATTTTAATTTGAAGATTATTTTTCATTCCACATTTATCGAATAAATATGCATTTTCACAAAACTTTTACGGTTAATTATGAGACTACTACATTTTGTTTAACGAAATTTTGTTAAAATATTTGTTTCTGAAAACATGAAATAAATGAGGGAGACAATCTTTAATCAGGCCGTAATTCTGTCAAAACAAATTTTTACCTTAACAAAAATCTGCATGCACATTTTTATTATGTCAATTGCAAGTAAGCCAGGTTTGAAAAAGGTGCATTTAAAACTGTGGGAGGAGTTGATTACACAAACTCAATAACCTATAATATGAAGAAAAAAAACTTGTTGAAAAGCCGTTCCAGGGCCTGTTACAGGGCTGGATCAAGGAATTTTGGTAGGGGGTCAAATTAGCTGAGGGTGGTTTGAATAATGCAATTTGACCAATTTTTCCTGAAATTCCCCATGACAATTGAATAATGTAGGCTGAAGAGGGCGTTCATGTGAACCCCGAACCCCCTCTGGATCCGCCACTTTGTTAAGTTGTAGGTCCTCCACCCGGTGCTTGTGAGCCAATCCAGCCTTCGCAGTTCTGTTCTTTGTGAAACAAAACTATTTTACAAATCATGCACCATCGTAATATTCAAAAGGGTCAAGTCTTTGAAAATGATTTCTTGGGCTCTTTGAAACATTAATGAGCCGTGACGTGACAAAACCAACAAAGTGTGATCAGAGTCTTGGCTGTGCGCTTAAAGGGTATCTAAAGATCTTAGCATAACCATGCGGACAGCGAAGACTGATCAGACTTGGCGGATGCCCAGACTGATCCGAGTCTTTGCTGGGTGCACATACCTTTGTTTTGTCATGTCGCGGCTCATTGTGCATCACGAATATCATTTATGTCGAGCAAATCATCATAGTCATCCTTTTTTCTCACAGAATCAATGTTTGTCAGTCCTTAATCTTTCATTTTTCGACGCTCAAAATGATCCGTAGTTTTATTCACAATTAAAAATAATCTTTGAACGTGAAATTCATTCCGAAGATTATCTGTGTAAATAAGCAACCAATAGCTTTAATTCTCGGTTTATGGGCGACGTGAAATTGGGCCTAAGATGTCTTTGCTTCAAAATATCATAATTTATATAATAAATATGCATCATGATGCGCTAAAATATTATGCACGCTTATTTACAATTTTTAACATCCACCCTGTAAACAGTCAAGTGTGTATAAGCGGCTATCGATATTTTGCCAACCAAGCTGGAAACTACCCTCGCAGTCCTAATCGATGACGTCACCGTTTTATTGCGCTGCGTACCAACGCAGTGCTATTTGTGATGAGTTTGGGAAGGCGTTGGGTGTAGATTTGTTTTATTGATTATTGCTATAAGCGACTTAAAAAGTGAACTTTCATGCATATTTTATCACTAAAATTTCGATTATTACATCAAATTACCTGAAACATTACATTAAAATATCTTTTTTCGATCTTTACTATTTTCACATTTTATATTCCGGGATAAAAACATGGAACTATTGTTCTGTCCGAAATGTCGAAAGGATCATCGGCTTTGATAAACGCATTGTATTGTTGCAAATAAGTCAGCTATACGACTTTTTTCATATTTTGCACTTAATCAAGTTAGCGTTTAGCTTTCATGGTATTGGGTAAAATAATAATTGTCATCACGTCATTTCGACGTCATGTGCCTGCTGAGAATATGCTGGGAAAATTGGCCCCGTGAAACAGAAAGGGGCGCATCTCCTGTTAATATTACGACACGGGATAAATTTCTTCAGCTGAATTGATCCTTATCCCCCAACCCCCAACCCCCTCTGGGTGTATGTCCTATTATCAGAATTTTACGGCTCAATTTCAATTACATATTATTGTGTGCACGGGGTAGGAATCTGTAACCTCGGAACCCTGATTTTGTATCATTCTGAATAGCAATGACTGACAGACTGAAACAGCTTTCATAGCCTTGGCTTACGGACAGAACCATTAAGAGAAAGTCAAATGAAGGAATATAGTAATGACCTGGTTCAAAATCTTTTTTTATCAATTGAAAATTAATGGGCGAAGAAAAAGTGATTTCGTTGAAATCCCAAAGAGGAAAGCTCGAGCTCTTTTTCAAATTAGATAGGTGTCATGCAAGACTTACCAAGCATGAGACTTGAGATTTCCTTGTCTCCATCTAAACCCAATTATAGATTCTGGGACACTTCTTTCCTAGTAATAACAGTCATTATGGGACTTTAAATCGGGGAAAATTCCGAAGATGTACTCGAAACTTCAGGAAAAAAAAGTTTTTGAAAGTAAAACATAGGTGAAATAGTCTTGTCTTATAATCAAAGAACCATTATGAGAAGCTATATACAAAACTTGGAAACAGTTCCTAAAACTCAGATTTGCTAAAATGTTCTGGTTTACAGTCCTTTCGTGAGAGCTGTGTCACGCATAAAGTGTGCTAACGGTGAATGTGTACTTTTTCAGGGGAAGCAACTCATGCCAATTTCATTCTTTGTCTACCTTCACAGTGGAGATCAACTGAAGGACTTGCCCCTTGAGGAGCATTTTTTCCTTTATCAGTAGACTCCCTTTTGGAAAGGCTACATTATCCAGGAAATCAATCAAGAAGTCACACAAGTTGTTCCCCTTTGCAAAATTATGAAAAAAAAAACCCCAAACATAAAGGTATACACATTACCGAGATCAATTCAAATTTTCAAATATCTTTCAAAAACACACTTAGGTATTTTAGTATTATACAAAGTTTTGCATGGGCCTTTAAACTAGGTAGTCGTCATCAGAAAATTCACACGTTATTATTCTATTAATTCTAATGCCCACTTAAATCTAAACGCCACCAAAATAAATAAATAAATAAAAGTTTTAGAGTCACAGAACAAACAAATAACGAAACGTTTTTCAAAAACGTCATTTGACTCACACACAAAATCTTAACTTGACATTTTCTTAGATTATTTTGAGTACAATCTATTGGACAGCCTCAAGCTCAATCTTACAACGAAAAGAAGGATGTAAAATTCTGTTATACTTTACAACACTTTGAGTTTTTCTACATAAAACACACAAGTTAAACAGTAAATTCAATGTAACTGGCCTTTAGCTTAAAAGTAAATGTAGGGTGCGGTGCTATTCATCCAAGCTTCAATATCTTTTTTGCTCTATAAAAAAACTGGTAGCAACAGTTTCACTTAAGTTTTTGAAACTATTTGTGAAATTAAATGTTAAATGCAGAACTTTTGTCCATATGTATATAGCCTTATTTTATGTTGTGTTGTTCCAAATTACAATGCTAATCACAATCCAGCGTTACGTGTTCTGCTAATCACAATCCAGCGTTACGTGTCATTTTTAATGATTTAAGAATATAAATTATCGCTACTTCTTAAATCATTGAGACCTCGATACATTATTTTATAAAAAACCACCAAGAATGGCTTATCAAGTCTTAAATATTGTTTTCCGCAGCGCTTCCTCCTTTGCTCTAAACTAGAGCAACTTTTTACTTGTCTCCTATTGTGATGCGAAATGGAGTTGGGGTGGTAGCACAGTTTGTCACTAAATAGCGTGACTGTTTATTTCTCGATGGAGTGATTGATATGGGTTTACGGCACATCAGCACAAAAAGGCTATTTCGCACCGAAAACGTTATAACAGAATTCGTGTTATATGCATAAGTATTTCCCGAGGGAAGCTAATATTTCATAGGTTTGTGCAAGGGCATGCGATTTGTCAGCCTGAAGTTTTAAAACAGTTCTTTAATAATTTCAATTTGATAAAACGGCGTTTGTATACGTGGTGCGTTTCTTAGGTGGCTCAGTATAAACTTAATATATTTTGAGGTGAAATGTTTCTGATGTAAGACTTTATCACTTTTCAAAGCCAAAACTCGCTGCTATACAGTATTTTTAAGCCCCCGTGACGATAGTCAGGGGGCTTTATGTTTTACCCCTGCTCGTCCGTCTGTCCGTCACACATTTTAGTAGCAAGTTTGTGTAATCAACTCCTCCCACAGCCTATGATGGATCAAGTTGAAACTTTGCACACATGCTGCAGACATAATGAAGATGTGCATGAAGAATTTTAATTGCCAAAAATCTATTTTTGACAAAATTACGGGCTTTTGGACTTAGACATTTTCAGTGTTGGTTAGTGATAATAGGGTAGCAAGTTTGTGTAATCAACTCCTCCTTCAATTTTTGATGCATCAGGTCGAAACTTTGCACACATGTTGCAGATATATTGAAATGTGCACGAAGATTTTTCATGGCCAAAAAGATTTTTAACAAAATTACGGGCTTTCGAACTTAGACATTTTCAGTGTTGTTTACTGATGTATGGTAGCAAGTTTGTGTAATCAACTCGTCCCACAGCTTATGTTGGATCAAGTTGAAACTTTGGACGCATGTTGCAGACATATTGAAGTTGTGCATGAACATTTTTTATTGTCAAAAATTATTTTTGACAAAATTACGAGCTTTTGGACTCAGACAATTTTAGTGTTGGTTATTGATATAGGATGACAAGTTTGTGTTGTCACCTCCTCCTAAGTTTTTAATGGATTAATGTTCACGCATATTGCAGGCACATTGAAAATGAGCATGAAGACTTTTGAGCGTCAAAAACTAATTTTTTACGGGCTTCTGAACTTAGTAATTTCAGTGTTTTTTTATCAATATGTGTAATCAACTTACCTCACAGTTCATGATGGATCGCTTTGAAGCTTTGTACATATATACTTAGCAAAAATAAAAACTTGACAGTCGCTATTTTTCATCCTACGGTAGTCAGGAAATAGTGAGACCTAAAAATTCTTGTAGTTTAAGAAAATGTAATTATTCTGTCATGTCATAATCACACAAATTTCAAGATTCCATAGATACAGCAAAATTGAGGCTATTGTAAACGTCACAAGGGTACTTTTCTGTTTTCTATGCTCAAAACCAAAAAAATACCAAATTTAAAATCGTCGAAGTCTGCTTAAATGAAAATAATCTGTTGGAAACACTTTGCCGTTATTAAATCCAATCTGTTTGGACTCATAAGCTAAAATTA
Source organism: Ctena decussata (assembly GCA_963989385.1). Lineage (NCBI taxonomy): Eukaryota > Metazoa > Mollusca > Bivalvia > Lucinida > Lucinidae > Ctena > Ctena decussata. The sequence goes on from OZ022498.1 coordinate 62,089,906, forward strand.
TGCCGATGCACGGTCGACTAGGAAGCCGTCAGGACCAGACGAAAAACCTCAGTCCACGCCATTATGAAGTCAGAAATTCAGTTTCAATGAAATTCCCATTACACATTTGAGTCTTCATGGCAGTTTTAGAAATGGCTTTCAAATAAATTTAGTAATAAACACATTGAGTTGGCAAGACAAGCGAACTAATCACGAAGAAAATAACGAAAAAGACGCATTGGTATAGAAGATACGGCATTTCATAAATCTCTATATGTTTAATTCAAAGGGAGGTAATCTGAAAGTTTTGAAACTTTAAACGTTGTTTTCAAGTTGTGGTTACAATTACCATAAGCGTTTAAAGTGTTTTCTATGCATACTGGAACTACTGTTTATTGCGTACAAAAGAACTTTCTTCTGCGCATGCGCAAATTAAAGTTCTTTTCTGAATTAATAAAACAGGAATAAGTTAGATAACTCCGGACAGGACAAACATTTACCAATAATTTTTCATGATTTAAGTAATCAGATGTCTGTCCAACTCGAAAACATCCATATATACATTACAAATTTGCTAGGTTGGCCGGAATTGAAAAATAAAAACCGTCAAGTTTTTATTTTTGTTCAGTATATGTTATAGACATAGGAAAGATGTGCATGGAGATTTCTTAAGATAAACAAACTGTTTCTAGCAAAATTGCAGCTTAGAAATTTCCAGTGTTTGTTCAACAATATAGGTAACAAGCTAGTGTTATCAAGACATAATACAGTTTATGATTAATGGGTTTGAGCCTATGCACAAACTTCCATGAGTTTATGATGGTGTGGGATGAAGGGGTAGGGGTGCGAGGTAGGGTACAAGGGGACATCACCTGTGTCTTACAGACACAGTTTTCTAGTTTCATATGAGTAACATCGTAAGTAGTGTCATGACGTCAGTATATCACTTTCATATTTAACATGTGTAATAACACGTAGCAATGACACAAAACGTTATCATGACGTCCATGTCAACTAGTTGCTAGCGAAACACAAACAGGCGAAGTTACACGGACTATAATTCTTGAAAATTGTCGTTAAGGAGTCATTATGATAAGAATCTTACACTTTTTAAAAACTTCTATAAACTTACAACAAGAATCTTACATTTGTGATCATTTTTCTTAAATTTTTTAAACTTGTTTGATAATTTTGCCATTTTGCTCGCCAAGGCTCGCAAAAAAGCAGAATTATCAAATGCGTTTCATTAATTCCATATAAAATGACCACTCATGTATGATCCACTATTTTTTTAAAAAAAAAGACAAAGCAGAGATATTAAACAAACTTTACTTACAGTGTGTCATGGTCAAGAGTTATTCATATGCGTCCTCCATAATGTTAAACAAAACTCGACATATATGTCATGGCACAATGATTATCATACTACCATTTTCAAACTAAAAACAAAAGAGTGAATCAGTAAAATAGATAACATCTATTTTACTGATTCACTCTTTTGTTTTTAGTTGAATGAGTACATAAGCTTCAGGAACAGAGTGAACAAGTTTAAACCCAAATCCTTCCTGACATCTAAAATCGGTATTAACATCCGAAAGTAATATATTTTTATAATAATGATAAAATTTTAGGGACAATAGGAGGTAAACGTAAGCAAATTATGAATATAAATTTATGAATGTGTTCCGCAAACTATCAGCTGAAGCTATGAACCAGTGAAGCATTCAACCGGGATATGTGAAGTTTCCAGTCATGTGCTGATAAGAGTTTCTTCTATTGGAACACCTATACACTGTCACAAAAGTACTATATTTATACACCCCAAAAATAAATTAAGATTTAGTTATATTCAAACAGATATGAGGTGCGTTTTACTGGTCAAATATGAAAGCCAGTATTTTTCAACCGGTCAGAAGTTTTACATCATCAACAGGACAGTCAGTGTTGAGTAATGTGGCAAAAGAATTTTGACGGCACACACATTGGGCAAGAAATTTGCGGCTATTTTGCTTAAGAGCCTACTTTGAAACAATGCTCATTTCTTTGGACATCTCCATGAATTTAAAAACAATTTGAAAATGTCATACTTGTTGCTTATGGCATTTTAAAAAGACTCTTAAAGGTTTTGTAAGCGTATGTAGTCTTCAGTCCTGTATTAGAGCACAAAAACCTGGTCCTAGGACTCAATTGTTTTTACCCGATTTTGTTACCCTATGGTACAAGGACATCATTGCAGGACAATCTTTTTCAAAAACGCTTAGAAAAGGTATCCGTATTGTAAAACATCGGGACATTGTACAAAAAATCACTTTCAACGCATTAACTCCAAAGCATATTGCATTAAAAGAACATCTACTGAAAAGCTGTAGTCTACGGTTTAAAGCCAATTTGCTGAGATGAATAAGGTTAGGAAGAGTTTTTGGGCTCAAAACTGGCAAATGAAAAACACGGGATATTTTGAGTTCAATTTGGTTTGCGCCACATTGATACTTAAAATTTTCATTACCCAACGGTATGCTTCTGAACGGTATGTTTTTCATGGTACCTTAGTTTCACAAGCAGTAGCGCTGCAATCGAGTATTGTTTCACTGACACAAGCGTTGAATTAAATGACAGGATTAGTAATACTTCGTTTAAATAACAAATCTTGAGACTTGACCTGTACGAATTATATTTGCTCTGGCTTAATAATTATGACTCTTAATTTATTTTTTGAGTGTGTATGTTGAAGCGACCGCAAAATAGTAGTTAATACCTAGTAACCTTTATATTTCAATTTTAACTAGCATTACGTAATAAGTTAGAATATTATTCTTCCTGGTTGGTTCAGATATATTTTTAGAACAAAATTTTAAATAAATAAAATTTGTATTCTATGAAAATTAATAGATACAAAAGCCATTATCTTTGGAGGAAGTTGTTCAATTATCATTTGACTATGTAATAGAAGGTACTATAAATAGCCTCTATAATTCAACTTTGCCTAGCTATTCACTGTAATGCTTTAATTTTCTCGTTACTTAATCAGTTGCATTTTACTCTTCTCGGTTGGTTTAGATATTTTTTCTTTTTACAAAAATTAAAATAAGTTAAGACCACTTACTATTTTATCTATCCGTTTTCTTGCTTATAACGATAGATTTCCAATGAACTTCAACATGCATGATAAGTTCCGTCATTCCACACCCTTCATTTTCATGATATTGATTTTGTAATAATTTGTTTTTGTGGTAGCTTGATTTATTGTTTCTCTATTCACCAAAGCAAACATCGCGTGCTTTCTGTGTCTTTCATTGGTGCTTATTAAAAATACGGCTCCCCTATATACCGATTGCAGTAATATTGCAATTTTATTGTTAGCTTTTAGCTCACCTGAGCTGCAGGCTCAAATAGTATAGGCAGCATGCGCGGATCCAGCTATTTTTCTCATGGGGGGTCCGACCAAACCCATACACGTCCTATTATATAATACTTTGATTTCCGGATTTCTGTGGAAGTTAGCCGTTTATAAGAATAAGCAACGTTTCCGATTCTAACCACGGGGAGGCCTCCATATTTAGAACCTTTTTTTCTTTTTTCATATATATTTTACATTTTTCATGTATATTTTTCATTTTTTATTGAGCTTTCATTACTTTTGTTTTACATTTTCTGTGTCTATTTTATTGTGTACAAACGTTGCATAACAGAGCCCGACCAAAGTTAAGACTGCTTTACCTGATAGTATATTGTTTACTGAGGAGACACAGCCATTGGTACCTAATCATACAAGACACTCGATTGGAACTTTCGCCTTTTGTTCGTTTGACAGATTGTCTTTGTGTCAATATTTCTTGCATGGTGCAAATGCATTAGCGCTAATGCTAACAGTCTGTCCTCATTCATGGTACTTCAAATGCTGACAGTCTGTCCTCATTCATGGTTCTTCAAATGCTGACAGTCTGTCCTCATTCATGGTTCTTCAAATGCTGACAGTCTGTCCTCATTCATGGTTCTTCAAATGCTGACAGTCTGTCCTCATTCATGGTTCTTCAACTGCTGACAGTCTGTCCTCATTCATGGTACTTCGCATGTAGTTTTTAATGCGGCGAAGTCCAGAAAATGAATGTTCAGCCTCACATGAACTGACAGGAAGAGTAGGAAGAGTGCAACGTATGTACAGTATCTGGAAATCTGGCAAAAATGTCCAAACAGCCCCCATCCGCACCTACTGCAAGCACATACAGTAGCCCCTTGCTCTTCTGTTATCCAAATAATTAGGGCGCCCTGGCACTGAAAGTTACCCAGCAGTGACTGCATATTGTGGCATTATTAAATACGGCCCAGTTCGACTCGAACTGTGGTAGCTACTATATTAACTAAAGTTCCAATCAAACTGCGATGGTAGCTACTAAAATGACGTCATGAACTTACTAAAGATCAACCGAGGTCTAAACCGCCGTTACTCTAGTTGCAAGATGGCGGCCGCTGAAGACTCTCGCGTTTTGTGGGTGTACAAAGAGTATTTGTTTTACTGAGTTGTTTCTTTTCCATTATTTTAGGGCATATTTATCATTTAATCTATAAAATTATCGTTTTTAAAGACGACATGCATGGAAAAGGCAATGAAATGCACAGTATTTATTTCCGTTTCCATGACAATCTACTATTGTAGCAACTTTGGCGTTCGACTGGTAATGCGAGTGCACATGCCCAAAAATGCTACTATGGTAGGAACTTTAGTTCGAGTCGAAAAGGGCCTACAATTATTGTGGAGAACCGACGCTCAAACGACTCGTAGCGAACTGTCAACATTATATGTATGCAACAATACGCACTTGTAAAATATTCTCAACCGTATGTTTTTCAAAGAGGACAAAACGGCAGCATTGACCACTGTGAGATAATTTCACAAGTGCGTATTGTTGCATACATGTAATGTTGACAGTCCGCTATGAGTCATTTGAGAATCTGTTCTCCGCAATAATTGTACTAAATAATACATTTAACGAAATGCGAGTTAAGGCATTTTATTTATTTAACTCGCACGCTATTTCTCATTTTTGCATCTAAAAGGGCTGTTCACACGCGTTAAAGGTTAAACTAAATGCTGCTTTTAATTTCAGACCACATCATATGCCACATCTAGTCGGGATCGTATTTGACAGCGACCACATGCAATATGAATCCGGTCCCAGAGTTGCCCATTCGGGACAAACCGATAGCCACATATTTGCCAAAATTTCAGAGGGGGTCCGGACCCCCCCCCCCCCCCCCACTCTAGATCCGCGCATGGGCAGTCGTCCGTCGTCGTTGTCCGTCCGTCGTCGTCCACACTTTTTAAACATCTTCTTCTCAGAAACCGCTGGGCCGATTGCAGCCCAATTTTATATGGAACCATCACAGGATGGGGAAACGAAAGTTTGTATATTTGGTCCAGGTCACATGACCATGATGGCCGCCATGCCCATGTAAGTTATAAACCTTAAAAAACTTTCTTCTCCAGAACCACTTGGCCGATTGCCTTGAAACTTGCTATGTAGCATCTGGGAGTACTACAAATTATTTGAAGGCAAGGCTCCAGGCTTTTTAATGGGAAAAGATGAAAAGGTGCATTTTTCTGTTGCTGTGGTGCTCTGTGATATTGAATTATAGTGCTAAAGGTCAGTTGTCCGCTGTGTGTCAACATTTTCAAGACTTCTCCTCTGAAACTACTGGGCCAATTTCGATTGAATTTCATATGCAGCCTTCAGGCATAGGACGAATGCTTATATCTATTTGGTCCAGGTCACATGACCAAAATGGCCGCCATGCTTATATAGGGTATAAACCTTAAAAAATCTTCTCCAGAAGCACTGGGCCAATTGGGCTGATTGAAGCCATATTTCATATGGAGCCTGCTTAGGACGGGGGAACGAAAGTTTGTTCGGGATATCTGGGTCACATGACCAAGATGGCCGCCACGCCCATATACATGTATGGTAAAAACCCTTCAAAAATCTTATTCTCCAGAACCGAAAGGCCTATAACCTTGAAACCTGGTATGTAGCATTGGGCATTCGAGCCCATCATGGTTTATACAAATGATGACTGAAGGTTTGACTTTGACCTAATTTACGACACAGTCAACTTTGATATGTTATGCTTTTGTTTGGGAAAATTCATAAACAGTAGATTTTCAGAAACTATCTAATTTTAAAGTATATTTTTGGTAAATATGGTTAACTAAATGACCAGATGAAGATATTATATTGCTAAAGGTCAATGTCATTCTTTGACCTTTGTTCAAGGACACTGAAATTCAGTGTCCTGTCAACATTTTCAGTCATCTTCTCCTCTGAAGCCACTGGGCTACTTGAAATCATATTTCATTTAAGGCTTCAGTAGGCCAAAGGAATTAGTTTGTTCGGGGTATCTGGGTCACATGACAAAGATGGCTGCCGTGCCCATATATGGTAAAAACACTTAAAAAATCTTCTTCTCTAAAACCGAAAGGCCTAAGACCTTGAAACCTGGTATGTAGCATTTGGCATACGAGCCCATCATAGTTTGTACAAATGATGACCTTAGGTGAACCTTGACCTAATTTGCGACAGGGTCAACTTTGGTACGTTATGCGTTTGGGAAAATATTACACAATGGATTTCTCAGAAACTATTTAAGTTATAATATCTGGTATATATGATGAACTAAATGACCAGATGAAGAAATTATGTCACTTAAGGTCAAGGTCATTGTTTGACCTTTGTTCAAGGACACTGAGAGTCTGTCTCCTGTCAACATTTTCAATCATCTTCTTCTCTGAAGCCAGTGGGACGATAAAAGTCATGTTTCATATGCAGCTTAAGCAGGCCAAAGGAATTGAAGTTTGTTCGGTATATCTGGGTCATATGACCAAGATGGCTGCCATGTACATATATGGTAAAAACCCTTACAAAATCTTCTCAAGAACCCATGAAACATGGCATGTAGCATAGGTCTTTCGAGCCCATCATAATTTGTACAAATGATGACCATGGGTTGACCTTGACCTATTTACGACACGATCAACTTTGATACGTTATGCTTTTGTATGGGAAAATGATTAAACAGTGGATTTCTCAGAAACTATTTAAGTTTAAGGTATAATATTTGGTATATATGGTTAACTTAAAGACCAGACGAAGAAATTATGTCACTTAAGGTCAAGGTCATTCTTTGACCTTTGTTCAAGGACACTGAGATTCTGTCTCCTGTCAATATTTTCAATCATCTTCTCCTCTGAATCCACTGGGCCGCTTGAAGCCTCAGTGGGCCAAAGGAACTAAAGTTTGTTCGGGGTATCTTGGTCACATGACCAAGATGGCCACCACGCCCATATATGGTAAAAACCCTTCAAAAATCTTCTTTTCCAGAACCAAAGGCCTTATGGCTTTTTGGCATAGTATGACACATTGAGGACTCTGTACCATCATAGTTTATACAAATCATGACCTTGCATTGACCCTGACTTAATTTATGGAACAATTTTGGTATGTTACGCTTTTGTATTGGAAAATGCTTAAACAGTAGACTTCTCAGAAACTATTTAAGTCTGAGGAATAATATTTGGTATATATGATAAAATAAATGAGCAAATGAAGATATTATGTTGTTAAATGTCAATGTCATTCTTTGACCTTTGTTCAAGGTCACTGAGATTCTGCCACCCGTCAACATTTTCAAACATCTTGTCCTCCGAAGCCACTAGGCTGACTGAAGTCATATTTTATTTGAAGCTTCACTTGGTCAATGAAACAAAGGGTCCAGATGGCCTTGGTCACATGCTCGAGATGGCAGCCATGCCCATATATGGTAAAAACACTTCAGAAATCTTCTTCTCCAGAACCAATTGCCTAATGGCCTTGTGGCATGGTATGTAGCATTCAGGACTCAAGTCCATCATAATTTGTACAAATCATGACTGTGCATTTACCTTGACCTAATTTATGGCAAGGTTAATTTTGATGCGATTATGCTTTCATATGGGAAAATGCTTAAACAGTGGATTTCTCAGAAACTATTTAAGTCTTAGGTACAATATTTGGTATATATAGCTAACTAAATGAGCAAATGAAGATATTATGTTGCTAAAGATCAAGGTCATTCTTTGACCTTTGATAGGTCACTGAGATTCTGTCGCCTGTCAACATTTTCAAACATGTTCTTCTCTGAAGCCACTGGGTTGTTTGAAGCCGTATTTCATATGAAGGAACCAAACTTTGTTCAGATTGTCATGGTCACATGACCAAGATGGCCACCATCCCAATATATAGTTAAAACCCTCAAAAATCTTCTTCTCCAGAACCAAAGGCCCAATGACCTTGTGGCGTGGTATGTAGCATTGGGGACTCGGGCTTATCATAGTTTGTACAAATCATAAATGTGCATTGAGCTTGACCTAATTTTTGGCAAGGTTAACTTTGGTATGTTGTGCTTTGGGGTGGGGGGAGGCTTAAACAGTTGATTTCATGGAAGCTCTCTAAGGCTAGTTATAATAATTGGAAAATATGGTTAACTAAATGAATACATGAAGACATAAGGTCCAAAGGTCTAGGTCTTTTTTAAAACTTTGCTTGAGGTCACTGAGATTTTAAAATTGAAATACATGTATGCACTCCTTATGAGCCACTGTAACAAATGAGCGAAATGACGAATTGTATCTGTTGGCAGAAGGTGTCAGGTGAGCTACAGGAGCATTGGTCCTCTGGTTTGTTGCTATAGTGCCCTGTGATATGGAAATGCAGTCAACTTCAACCCTTAAGAATTCTAGAGGTCAAGGTCATTTAGTGACCTTGGCTAAAGGTCACTTGTCCGCTGTGTGTTAATATTTTCAAAAGACTTCTCCTCTGAAACTACTGGGTCAATTTCAATTAAATTTCATATGCAGCCTTCAGGCAAAGGGGAAACGAAAGTTTATATGTTTGGTCCAGGTCACATGAACAAGATGGCCGCCATGCCCATATAGGGTAAAAACCTAAAAAATCTTCTCCTCCAGAACCACTGGGCCAATTGCCTTGAAACTTGGTATGTAGCATCTTAGACTAAAGTACTACAAAATGTGTATAAATGATGACCTTACCTATTTTTTCTGCAATGTCAAATTTTTTCTTTAAGGCTTTTGGATGGGAAAAGCTGAAAAATGCAATTTTTTGTTGCTATTAGATACTATCCAGACGAGCATAAAATCTCAGACGCATTTGAAATTAGACAATATTGTACAATTTACCTTAGAGTTACTTACCCTAGAGTGCTGAGGATGAATGGACTCAGGTGAGCTACAGGACCAATGGTCCTCTGGTTATTATTTATTTTAGTTTTGAAATACACGTGTAGAAATATAAAACGGCTGACTGAATAGAAAAATGATGGGAGAAATAAAAACATTCGTTTGCCAAACGACCAGTTTCTACGTAAACGTTAAACTAGAACCTTTCGGAGATCTTATACCAAATTCATAGAGGATCTTACACGACTGTTCGGCGAGATTCGTGAATTTCGTATGAAATAACCGGGAGTGATACATTCCGTAATTAGATGATCATTTATTTTTCAGATTTAGGAAAAAAAAGGATTTTAGTTCAGCAGAAAACATATCGTTGCCCTCTGAATTTGGACTTCCGTAGTTAAGCAAATAAAAGAAATGTGGAGAAATTAATGTAAAGAAAGAACTCTATATCTTCAAACGGAATCTTATGTGTACATTGGATAACTTATCGCAAATTTCCGTCCAAAATACCTGCGTTGATGAAGCGAAACATAAAAACAGTGATTTACTGCCGACCTGCATGCTTTGACTTGACTATACCTCTGGTAAACTGCAGACATAGAACATGATAAGGCATTAAAAAGTAAAGGCATTAAAAATTCAATGGTAAACTTCTCAGGAAGAGCTATAATCAGTTTAAACATGACCTGATCAGGGAAAGCATAGACAGAGCATACAATACTAGCATAACTGATATTTTTATTCTAGGTGATTTTAACTTTAACTTATCCGTTAATAGTAGAAACAAGGTAACTGAACTAATGCAGGAATATACATGTAGCTTACATCAATTAATAAATGATAAAACACATTTCACTGAACATTCTTCGTCTCTAATAGACCTTATCCTTGTTAGAAACACAGCACATGTCCTAACCAGTGGAGTTTTAGATCCATTCATTCTAGATCAAACTCAATACCACTGCCCTGTCATCGTTTTATTGAAATTTCTACGGCCTACGATTAAGACTTTTAAAAGGCGAATTTGGAATTACAAGGCGGCCGACTTTGACAGATTTAGAGAAATCCTAAACGAAATTAACTTGGAGGCACAACTGGAATCTAACCCTGATATTGACACAAACGTGCAACAAATCACCGATGCCCTGTTCTCCGCAGCTGACCACTCAATTTTAAACAAGATCGTTACCATCAGACCAGCGGAACACCCATGGATTAAGTGTCATATTAAACTCTCATTAGAAAACGCAAACGCATATTTAGGAAATTCAAAAGAACAAATAATAATATATTTTGGGAAAGGTATAAAGCCATCCGGAACCAAATCGTATCTGAAATTCGAAAGTCTGAAAAAGAATATTACGACAATCTTGACCAATTGCTTTCCAATAACACAACAAACTCGAAACTATTCTGGAAAACTACCAAACAAATATTAAAATTAGGAAAATCCTCAACAACATACCTACTTTAACTATGAACAACGAATTTGCTGAAGATAACCTACAGAAAGCTAATATGTTAAATTCATATTTTACCTCGCAAACATTTGTCAAGGATGACAACAGGCCTTTACCGCAACTTGAAACTTCCCAACATTCACTTCAGCACATTGAAATTTACACTCAAGATATTATGGACGTACTTAAGAACTTAAATGTTTCGAACTCATGTGGCCCAGACAAAATTAGTCCTCGACTCTTAAAAGACGGAGCCGATATCTTGTCTAGACCCCTCTGCATCCTTTTAACCGTTCCCTTGAGGCAAGTTATTTTCCCAGTTCTTGGAAATATGGTAATGTTACACCAGTTTACAAAAAAGACGACAGGTCCCTAGCATCTAATTATAGACCAATCACATTACTGAATCAAGTAGGAAAAGTAATGGAACGCTGCGTTCACAAACGTCTCTATAATTATGTCACTGTAAATCATATCTTAACTCCCTTGCAGTCCGGTTTTGTCCAGGGGGACTCAACCACGTACCAATTACTACATACTTACCATACTTTTTGCGAAGCAGTAGATCGTGGTAAAGAAGTTCCAGCAGTCTTTTGCGATACCAGTAAAGCCTTTGACAGAGTCTGGCACAGGGGTTTGCGCCACAAACTATCCGGAATTGGCTGTTCTGATGAGGTTCTTCGTTGGTTTTCCAGTTACCTGACTGGTCGTAAACAACGTGTCGTTACAGGCGGCCAGACATCAAATTGGACTTCTGTTGAAGCAGGTGTCCCACAGGGCTCTATTCTTGGGCCGCTACTATTTCTTATATATATAAATGACATTGTAAGAAGCATCGGTGCCTCTATTCGCCTATTTGCTGACGATACCAGCTTATACATTGTCGTGGACTCTCCCTTAACTTCGGCTGCCATTCTCAATACCGATTTGATCACCATAGACAACTGGGCTGATGCATGGCTGGTCAGGTTTCATGCAGGCAAAACATTTTCTATGATTATCTCGAGGAAATCTGACCCACCAGTGCACCCTCCGTTGACTATGAATAATACAGTTATCTCCGAAACCCAAACTCACAAACACTTAGGTCTTACACTTTCTAGTTCATGTACCTGGTCTGACCATATTGATAATATTTGTGGGCAAGCATGGATAAGGCTGAATCTTATGCGGACACTGAAGTTCAAAGTTAGTAGAAAGTCGTTGGAACAAATATATTTATCATTTATACGACCTCTTTTAGAATACTCCGATTCAGTCTGGGATAACTCTTCAACGGAGGCCAAGAAGCTATTGGAGGCTGTACACGTAGAGGCAGCCAGGACTATAACGGGTGCTACAAAACTTTGTAGCATCAACAGACTATTTGATGAATTGGATTGGGAGTCCTTGCAAAATAGGAGGAATAAACACAAACTAATCATTTTCTATAAGATAATTAACGGACTTACGCCAAATTATCTCAGAGATCTTTTACCGCCCTTAGTTCACGAAACCACTACATATGATCTTAGAAATGCGAATCATATTCAGACAGTCCACGCGAACACAAATCTTTTCTTTAACTCTTTTATTCCCTCTACTATCCGAGCTTGGAATTCTCTTTCTGATGATATCAAATCGGCCTTATCAGTCTCCTCCTTCAAATATCGACTAAACCGCGATTTAAAGAAACCACCTAGATATTATCATGTTGGTACGAGAATATGGCAGATACTGCATGCAAGGCTAAGATTGGAGTGTAGTGCCCTGAATGCACATCTTTATAGGAAGAATATTATTCCTAGTCCCTCTTGTGCATGCGATGGCTTTGAAAGCCCATACCATTTTTTCTTTGTCTGTCGTAGACACACTGCAGCTAGGAACTTGTACTTACCACATAACCTTATAAATTACTCTACTCACGACCTTTTGTTTGGAAAAGAAAGCGAACCAGTTCATGTAAATAAAACGCTTTTCTTACAGGTCCAAGACTTTATTATTAAATCAGGGAGGTTCCTCTTAATAATACATGTTGTCCTAGTCCCATGATATGTCACTATCTGCACGTTTCTTTGTGATCACATATCTTATTGTATTCGGTCGTTAATATCTGTTGCTTGGTACTGGGTAAAACCATTGTGGGGTTGGTCATCAATGTTACCTGCTAGTACTTTGGTAACCTTTTCTGTATAAAGTGTATGCTGCATTCGTTTAATGAATGTTTTCAAATTAACTGTTTCTACTTAGACAACGAATGATTTGCTAATAAATTTATTCCATTTCCTAGTATCCTCTTAGCTCCTGTCTTCTTACAGAGACAATGTAATTATTATTTTGTATTTACATGTGTTATAACATATTTACATATTTTGCTGTCACTGTGTACTGTCACTATTATTAAGACGTTCTTCTCAATGCTACTAAGCGTTTCACATGTAGGCTGTATATGTACTCCCTAGTATATAGTTCAAGCGACCCCAACTCCACTGAATCAAATTTGTCTATATCGACTATCATCGACACATCCAAACTCAACTGCGTGAGAAAGTCAGGGTTCTGTAGTTCCAGGATATGTTGAGTCAGTAAAATCGGGCTCGTCACAATTTCTTGATGTAGTTCCTTCTTTCCTCCACAAAGAAAGCACAGTCTCCTAGAAAATGCTGACGAGTCTCCGGGGCAGCATGACACAGCTTGCAAGTTGAGTTAACAGCATGTTGATTGAAGGCAGCCCTGTTTGCTTGAAGTATATATGTGCCGGTCAGTAACTTACACTTAATTTGTGCCCTTCTACTTTCATGTATATTGTTTCTTACAGTGGACCATATATGGTGACTACTACCAGCATTCAATATATCTGGGTTCAAATATTTTGTGGAAGACTTGCCCTAAATATCAGACTTCCAGCGTGCTTTCACCATTTCATGTATTTTGTGGTTAAGTGTACATTTCCAGGCCTCCTTGGCTGGGGGATTTTCCAACAGTTCAAAACTAGATGGCAATCCATATTGAACCAAGATGCTTTGAATATGACTGAAGAATCCATCTTTAATCCAGGTTACCCGCGGTTAGGTGGGGTTACGGTAGTCGAGTAAACGCGAATGTGTGCGTATGCGTATTGCGGTTACTCGTGCTGTACAGTCAGTAACTCAGTTACTCGCGTTGACAAACCGAAACTGCTCTAACTTGGAGAATAGTGTGGTAGTTACCTCCCCTAAATCTACACAATGGCTGCGATTATAGGTGAGGTACCCAGTAAATCCCACACACAATATTTTCTGTGTGGGCTACTGCGCATTCTCAACGCGAAGATTATAAAAATCGTCTGCTAGAAGTACAACACTGCAGACAAAACCGTGGTTTATCAATAAGGGGCCTTGTGAGAAAAATAGATATTTGTCTTGTTAGAACTTAGAAGAATAAGATTAGCACGGGTTACACTATGTGACCATACCCTCCATTCTTTCGTAATAATTTTGTGGTGGTTTGCACAGGTTGGGTGACTCTACAATATTATTAAACCGTTGATACCATGACGTTAAGCCACTTTTTCGCGTTGCGACCCGATTAACAGGTGTTGATACACTTCAGAGTTCTGTAGCAAAGTTTCAGGAATAAATGTCAAATATTTTTAAATAAAAAATATTTTTAAAAATAAATATTTTTATTGGTCTAAAATCCAATTACAGGATTGTCACCATAAACATCACAAAACATGCAAATAACACATGCTGTACCAAATCTCTTATATACTAGAACCAACTTCTAACCGACCTCTTATTTATAGCATGTTTTCCGCTAAATAAAAAAAGACAATCGAACATATGTTTCCATTTTTAATTAACTTGTGATATTGGTAAAGTAAATCAGGTAACTCCGAAATAAAGATCTTATCCGTATACTATTGAGTAAGTGAAAGATAATGGTACCCCTGTTTCCGGAAATCGCAACATTTCAGCAGATTTTCACAATTCGAACAGAACCACATTTCGGTATCTTGTCAGCATATGCTTATGATTTGTGCGAATATTTAGAAAATGTCTAAATGAACTTGAGAATTCATAATAAGGCATTATTTTTATACAGAATTCAAAATTTTAGTCACAATTAAAAAAACTTCTCCACCACAGTCATAATCCTTGCGAAGTTTGAAAATGGGGGTACATGTGCAATCTCTGCTGCCAGAAAAAGTATTCTAAAGCTATTGAGCTCAAACATATTACAACGTTTGCATGACACATTGCGAGTACTGAATATAAGAAAATTATGCCCGGATACCATCTTCAAACGACAGTGTTCAAGACAAAGCAAGTGGTCGGTTAGAAGTTGTGCTTAGTATATTACAAACTTATATACTAATACTTATTAAAAGTCGTTCTATTCACTTATAAAAATCAATATGATTATTATAATATATATATGTGAATATACCATTCAATCCTATGTTATCATTAATTTGTGATTCCATTATTAAGTAAATTATTCCTTTCGTTATACAACTCAAATATAAAAGATATACTAAGGGCATTCAAGTCATAATCTTTACTTGACATTATGAAAATAAATTTGTCTGAATTATTCATAATACTAAATGCTGGGTAAATATCATTTATGTTATCAAACCAAGATTTTCTAATATTTTCTAGGTTAGGACATGACAATACAAAATGTTTTTCATCTTCAATGTCTGTACGACACAACTGGCACATTCTTTCTTGCAGTGGTATTTTCCTGTATCTACCTTCCTCAATAAGAAGTTTGTGACAACTGATACGAATTTTTGCAAAGGTACTTATTTCTTTCCTAGGATTGACACTGGTCAATAAATACTTCTCAAGACAATAAGATGATTTAAAAGTACGATAAGTTCTAAGTTTGTTTCCATTTGCAGCATTACCACTGTCATCAAATAAAGATTTATTCCAGAATGATATGTTTGACTCCTTTAACCTAACTGCTACAGCAGTCAATAGTTTATGTTTAGAAAAGGTTCCCTGATTTTCCCATACGTGATAAAAATTATTTTTTTCTAAGAATAGTTTAATGTTATGATAAAATCCTAAATCACGACTAGTCTCATCATTATAAGCACAACATACCAATTTGTTATTGTTCAGTTCTAATACATGCAACCAAAAATTAACACACGATTTTAAACAGAATATTGCAAGAGGGAATATGCCAAGTTCTGCCCTAACAGCATTATTAGTTGCCGACTTATGTACACCAAGTAAAATCTTACAAAATTTTAACTGAACTTTTTCAATGGCCAATGTATCATATTTCTGCTCTATGACTGAAACTCTATACATAATCTTCCCTAAGCACCATACTTCACTGCAGTAGAGTAAAATAGGCTTAACACAATGTTCGTACAATTTCAAGAAAAGTTCAACATTCATATTTTCAGAAGCGACTGCTTTCCTTATGCAGAATAATGCTTTGGAAGCTTTTTTACACAAATAATTTATAGCCTCGGAAAATGAACCAGAAGGCTTAAAAATGATACCCAGATATTTATACTCATTAACAATCTCAACAGTTTGACCATCATACATAAAATAAAAACCCTTCAGTATTTTTCCTGACTTATTGAAAATCATAACTTTAGTTTTTGCGACATTAACATTTAGGTTCCATCTCTGGCAAAAAATTAAAAGTTTATTCAACATTCTTTGTAAACCATCAGCACTATTTGACAATAAAACAATATCGTCTGCATACATCAGACAAGGTAATAAACGTTCACCTACCTGAACCTGATCACAACTTTCATCAAAATAGTTTCTTAAATCATTGATAAATAAAGAAAACAGAGTTGGACTTAATATACATCCCTGTTTCACACCTGTTTTCGTTGAGAAGCTTTGACTCAAGGCACTCCCTATCTTAACAGAACATTTAACTGACTGATACATTGAGTTGATTATCTCTAAGAAATGACCTGTGATATTATACTGTTCCAATTTATATAATAATGCAGCTCTATTAACCGTATCAAAAGCTTTACTAAGATCTACAAAACATGAGAACAGATACTTTTTCGACTTGAAAGCCTTATCAATTAGTGTTTTTAAAGTAAAAATATGATCACTTGTTCTACAATTACTTCTAAATCCGATTTGTTCAGGATAAATAAGCTCATTATCTTCAATATATTTATCCAACCTATTAAAAAGTACTCTACTGAAAAGCTTTCCAAAGCAACTTGAAATAGTTATACCTCTATAGTTTGAGGGATCTTGAGTTCCCCCACCTTTATAAAGTGGTTTTATAATGTTATCTCGCCAAACATCTGGATAAATTCCTGATTTTAAAATACAATTAAATAAAGCAACAAACTCTTCAATAAAAAACTGAGAGGAAATTTTCAACATTTCATTTGAGATCCCATCAGGACCGCAAGACTTACCATTCTTAAGACTACTGACAGCTTTTTGTATCTCGGATACTGAGATGCTTGCATTTAAGAGATAATTATTCAGGCCGAGAGAGTCAAATAGTTTAGTTTAAACATATTTTATTGCCAAAAACAACTGACAAATGGGTCGGACCACAAGTTCTAACAACATTAATTACGGTCCTCCCCCATACATATAGAGAGTCAAATATGTGACTCCTGGGAAAGTTGTCTATATAGTTCATATTCAGCAAAGATTTGAAATGTTGTG
Source organism: Ctena decussata (assembly GCA_963989385.1). Taxonomy (NCBI): domain Eukaryota; kingdom Metazoa; phylum Mollusca; class Bivalvia; order Lucinida; family Lucinidae; genus Ctena; species Ctena decussata. The sequence continues at coordinate 62,107,221 of OZ022498.1, forward strand.
TCCAGGAGTCTGGTGAAACATCTTGTGACGGGTCACAATAAATGTCAGTTGTTAAGTTATTTATGAGGTCTAATTAATCGGTTTAGTTTAAACTTTGAAATGCTATTTTATAAAGTGAAATGGAATGGACAATGTTCTCCACTTTATTCCATGGATTTGGGATGTCATTTAGTTGGTTTGCCCTCAAGGCGATAAATTCCGTTCATTACGAGTAACACCCAAAGCTCTGGGGACATACTGTAGCCCCGGACTGTAGCCATTGGAATGTTGATTAATCTCTTACATTCCATTCCATGTTTTAAACTATGCCCCGCTATCTTATGTAGCATGAATATTTTACGTTTCTATGGCAGTTAAGAAATATTAAATTCAAAACTATAATCATTAATTAATTAAAATCAACTACAAAACAGTTAAAAGTGCCAAAATTTTCTATTAGCTCAGTAAAATGAAACAAGTTCCCAGCTAACAAAATAACGTTGTTGCAACGTTTGTGCAACGTTATATTTTGGTTGTGAAAACGTTTTGATTTTTGGTTTTATGCAGGGTTTTTTGGATGGTTTTATTTGGGATTTCTAAACGTTTTCATAAAACGTTGCAAAAACGTTGTTGCAACGTTAGCTAAACGTTTTCATAAAACGTTGCAAAAACGTTGTTGCAACGTTAGCTAAACGTTGTGTTTTGATTATAAAAAAACATTTTGATTTGAGGTTTTATGTAGACTTATTTGGATGGTTTCTTTTGATAGGTCGCGGCGCCGACTGGTTTCAGCGTGCGCCGTTAGATTGTCGAAGGTTTGCAGTGCCAGCTTTAAAACGAAAAGATGTCTTCGCATCCTGACTTCATTTTATTATCATTTTTCTTACCCGCGATAATAATTATTTCAAAATGAACGGAGAACTATTATTTCATGTGAACGTGTACAACTGTAAGTAGTACAACCGTGCCAGCCACATGGCTCCTGGTGTGAACAAACAAGTAATAACTGCTTAACAGCGTTTTCTCTTCCGACTTAATCTTTGACAAATCTGCATTTTGGGAATTTCTAATTGAAATTCATGATAAAGAGCAAAATTTGTATTGTGACGACTACAGCAAGCGCATGTATGACGCTAATTGTGACGTAACGTCAACATTATTTCAAACGTCAGTTGGTAACGTCTTCAAAATGACGACACCCTCGTCATCGTTTGTGTGAAACATTGCCTATTTCGGATTTTTTGTCGACGTTAAGACATAGAAACAGATAATGATGGAATTACAAAGAACGAATGTCTTTCTTGGGATTTTATTGAGGAAATTCAATGCTTTAAAAAATGTAGAATCGCCGAGCCGGGCTTATCGCATTTCATTGAGCGAGTAGTGATACACGGAATTCAAGCGCGTGTGAGCAGTCCCAACCCATGGGCAAGATAGAATTTTCCAGCACCGCTAAATTTGTCTCGTAGGTAAGAAATAGAGATTATTACCCGGTTGTTTTGATCCCAGCCCTGATCACAGCCCGAGTTGACGGTATCGGCCCGAGCTCGAATCTCTGTCCGAGTTGACTGTATCGGCCCGAGCCCGAAGGGCGAGGGCTGATACCGTCAACTCGGACTGAGATCAGGGCTGGGATCAAAACAACCGTGTAATGCTCTTTTTATCATATACTTTTTTATAGAACTTTTGTAAGAAAAAGGGTATATTTTGTTCCAATAAAATATGTCTGTTTTCTCTTTTTTATTGGATGATTGATTGATTGATTGATTGATTGATTGACTGATTGATTGTTTTGGGTTTAACGGCCCTTTGAGACAGTATTTCAGTCTATATCGGGCCGTCTCCCAGACAGAGGGAGAAAGAAGAGAGAAATGTTAGACGAGAGAAAATATGTCCAAACAACCCCACCCGCACCTACTGCAAGTACAGTAGGCCCTTGCCCTACTATTATCCAAATCAGTAGGACGCCCCGGCGCTGGAAGTTACACGCACCATCGCACCACCCGTCCACCCCTTTTTATTGGATGACATAACATGGAGATGATCAAGTCGGAAGATCATGGTTGGTTAGCCCCATTTTTCTTTCAGCTGGAAAAACAACTGAGTATAAAATCAAGAAAACACAACACAGTCGTTAGGTATTTTAATCGTAAATGGCTCAAATTACAAAAAAAAAAACTTACCGAGAATGATTTTCTGGAAGTAGAACGAGCTACACAGCCTCTGTGTGTCCACTTCCAACCAGTCGACGTGCGGCAATAAACCAGGGCGGCAGAAGTCCTTTGGCCCGCTGAGTTGTTTTGATGACGTCAGCGACAACACTTGAAGTTAGCTCCAAATTTGAGGGCTGATATGACAGCTGAGATATTTCTTTATCATATACTTTCACTAGTATTGCCCTTGATACTAGATATTTGGCCCACCCATTATAGCCCTGTCAGAAAGCGCTGTCCAGCCCTGTTGTCCAAAAGTCAGGTGTAGGGCCGAGATCACCTCACGTGCAGGGCGGGACAGAAATATCTCAGCCCTTGTATCAGCCCTCAATTTTGGCGCTAACGTCAAGTATTGCCGCTGACGTCATCAAAACAATTCAGCGAGCTAAAAGACGTCTGCCGCCATGTTTTATTGCCGCACGTCGACTGGCTGAAAGTGGACACGCAGAGGCTTCGCAGTTTGTTCTAAAACCAGAAAACCATTCTCGGTAAGTTTTATTTTGTAATCTGAGCCATTAACGATTAAAATACCAAACAATTATGATGTGTTTTCTTCATTTTGTGCTCAGTTGTACTTCCAGCTGAAAGAAAAATGGCGGCACAGCTCACCATCCATGATCTTCCGACTCGAACATCTTCATGTTTTTTTTTTCAGCCAATAAAAAGAAGAAAAAAAAACAGACAAATTTTAATGGAACAAAAATGTTGCAGTATTTCTTACAAAAGTTCAATTTCTATAAGAAAGTATATGATAAAAAGATCATCACACGGTTGTTTTGATCCCATCCCTGATCTCAGCCCTCGGACCGTATCAGCCCTCGCCCTTCGGGCTCGGGCCGATACGGTCAACTCGGGCTGAGATCAGGGCTGGGATCAAAACAACCGTGTAATAATCTCTATGTCTCGCCATACACGTGATGTGATCTCGGCCCTACACGTGGTCTTTGGACTACAGGGCTGGACAGCGCTTTCTGACAGGGCTATATTGGTTTAGCCAAATATCTCGTATCAAGGGCAATACTAGTAAAAGTATGTGATAAACGTTTCTCCATTAGAAATAAGTTTTGCAGTAACGTTGCAGAAAGGTTTATGAAACGTTTCTTCAGTCTAAATCTTAGTTATTAACTTTAATTAATAATATAGCTGGCAATAAACAATTTTAATTTTCAGATCTTTTTTGAAAATGAAGAAAAGAAAATGAGTGGAACTTCCGATGATGAGGATCCTCTGTATCCCGTGTTTTTGAAATGCTGGCATGCACGCAACAAAGGGTCGCGGAAATGTGTGACAATATTAAATAATAGAAAATGAAAACTTTAAAATCGGCGTTGCAGCTAAAATTACCTTACAAGCAAAACAGGTCGATCGGGAAATATACTTATTCATAACCTACAATCTATTAGAGTACATGCTACTGGAAAGAATACTCGCATAAAATAGCTAATTGTGTACCTGATTTGAATTCCAATTTCAAAATTTGAAATTTGGAAAGAAGGAAGTCGGTAGTTTTGTATTATTAATTTCGGCTTCAAAAGTAGATTTTCTTGGTACGCTTGCGTTAAAATAAGCATTATTAAACGCACTTGATTTATCTTAGTAATTAAATTCGATTAATTAAAATTCAATTTGGATTTGAGAAAGTTTTGAAATACGAAACTGTGGTGAATATCTACCACGTGCTCTAAAGGATTTAGCCACGTGCTCTAAAAGATTTAGCCAACGTTTAAAAAACGTTACGAAAACGTTGTGTCCAGAGAGATCGTATTCAAATAAAATCACGGATAAGAGCTGTCCTTTCCCCTCTCTGTCTCTTTCAAGACTTTTGTTATCTTAACCAGACACCTTTAGATTACCTATATTTGCATAATTAAGAAGGCTCTTGCAGCTTATTTGGAATAAGTTGGTACCCATCGAAATCAAGGAAATACACATTTCAGAATAAAAAGGGGCATTAATTATGCAATAGTCATCAAAATGGCATGAAATGTGGCCCACACATTACATCACATATTCATGATATCGCCAATGGGATACGATTATTAGGACGGAAAAAATATAACGTTGGAGCAACGTTCATAAAACGTTGACTGCAACTATACCATAGAGCGTGGAACATGTTCAAACGTTGAAATAACGTTTACTAAACGTTGGTCTCAAACAAACCTTCATACAACCAAACACAAACGTTGCGAAAACGTTTCTTGTTAGCTGGGTTCTTCTTCTTCTTCTTCCCGGAAATGGACAGGATTCCGTCTGGAATGTACTTTGTCCAGCGAGAGTGAATGGGACAGCCACCCTCCAGTAAGGTTAAAATCAATCCAGCTATTTACAATTAAAACTATGTACACGTCACGATTCATCTAGTATGCTGCGGTGGAGGAGAGGGCTGCTGTGGTCATCGCAGCTTTGAATTCCTCCAGAGATGTGCAGTCTGTGACGAATGTTGGTAGGCTGTTCCAGTCTTGGATTGTCCTCGGGAAGAAGGAGTACTTGTACACACTCTGTACTGCTGGTATTTGGTAGAGTCTGTAAGCTCCTCGTGTTCTATAGTCACCGGGCCGTAAGATGTTGAACTGTCCTATGTCTACTTGGAAGTGTTGTATCTTGTAGAGCATGCTCAGGCGTTGGTGGTATCGTCTTGTAGTCAGGGGAATCCAACCTAGACTGTTAAGCATGGCTGTGACACATCCAGGGGTTCTGTCAGTGTAGTTATTACACACAAACCTTGCTCCTCTGCGCTGGACTTTATCCAGGGTTTTTATGTCCTCCTTGTTGTAAGGGTCCCAGGCAGTGGATGCATAGTCTAAGGTTGGCTGAACCATGGCGTTATAGGCAGACGACCGGACTTCTTTGCTGCAGTCTCTAAGGTTACGCCGTAAGAAGCCTAGAGTTCTTGAGGCCTTTGCAGCAGTGTAGTCGACATGCTTCTTCCAGCTCAAGTCTTCGCTGATATTGACACCAAGGTACTTGTTGCAGTCAACAACGTCCAGGACATGGTCATGTAGCTTGTATGAGGTGTTTCTCCTGAGACGCTTGTTTGTGCAGACTCTGATGACTGTGCATTTTTCTGGGTGGAAACGCATCTGCCACTTGGTTTCCCAGTCCTCAAGTGCAGAGAGGTCAGTCTGGAGGTCTTCTGAGTCTTTGTCATTCCTAATATGGCGGTAAAGAAGACAGTCGTCAGCAAACAGCCTTGCATCTGATGTCCTTACTGCATCTGGGAGGTCATTAATGAAGGCCAGAAATAGCAGTGGTCCCAATACGGTTCCTTGGGGGACGCCGGAGAGAACTTCCTTCTGGGTAGATTTTTGACCTTCCAAGATCACCTGCTGAGATCGGCCACTCAGGAATTCCTTGATCCAGGTAAGGGTTCCTCCACGGATACCATAATGGTTCAACCATGGATATATAGGTTGACTGGGAACACCTCAAGCCTAATTCAGATTGTAGTCATCCGACCTTCTACAGGGAGTGCCTTGAATCTTTTAGTGACTGCATGCTTGAGCAAATGGTGACCTCCCCAACTCGAGGTCAAAATATTCTAGATCTGTTCTTTACAACAAATCCAACCCTCCTGGACAACATCTCAGTTACCCCTGGTCTCTCGGACCACGACATTGTAATGGCCAAGGTTAATGTTAAACCTGAAGCAACGAAGCAGGTCCCACGTAACGTCCCATTGTATAAGAAAGCAGATTGGGACCAGCTTAAGCAGTCCATGAGGGATTTCTACATAGAAATGGCACAGTCTGACCTTGCTACCACAGATGTCCAAACCCTGTGGGATAAGTTTGCTTCCAAACTTCAGCAAGGTATAGACACCTTCATCCCTGTAAGGAAAGTTGGTACCCGGGATGGGTTCCCCTGGATTAACCAAGAAATCCGCCGCTTAATACGTAGGCGAGATAAGCTTTACAAACGCTGGTCCAGGTCCGGCAGACCATATGACCATAACAAATTCCTGGAATACAAACACTTAGTACGGCGGGTTTCAGAAAGGGCCTACGAAAAGTACCTAGGCGATATCCTAGGTCTCAATGAAGTAAGGGATGACCAAAACATGGGAGAACCCCCAAAGGTCAAAACTAAGAAGCTGTACTCCCTGCTCAAGCACTCCAAACAGGATTCAAATGGTATTGCTTCCCTGAGAAGGGACGGACAGACTTATTCCTCAGAAACAGATAAGGCCAATACTTTAAATGATCAGTTTCAGTCAGTGTTTAGCCCCAAGACCCCAGTAAGTCTTAAGTCCCTTGCACAAAAGTCATTGCAAGATTTGCACGATTCTGGTGTCGAACTCCCCTTCCAGCCCAGTCCCTACCCCAAAATGCCAGATATAAGCATTTCAGCTGAAGGCATTGACAAGCTGCTCATAGGCTTGAACCCACACAAGGCTGCAGGACCAGATAAATTTAAACCCATTGTACTACAGTCATTACACAAAGAGCTCTCTCCCATCCTGCAGCTGATCTTCCAAAGATCCTTGGATACTGGAAAATTACCGGATATTTGGAAAGAGGCAAATGTGTCCCCCATTTTTAAGAAAGGGGACAAAGCCGACGCTGCTAACTATAGGCCCATATCTTTGACCTGTGTCCTCTGTAAGGTACTAGAGCACATTGTTGCATCTAGCCTATCTAAACACTTTACTGAACTGAACATTCTTTATGAACTACATCATGGGTTCCGAGAAAAGAGATCCTGCGAGACGCAGCTTATCATGCTGATTGATGAATTGTCTAAAACTATGCAGATGGGCAAACAGACTGATTTGATTTTATTAGATTTTAGTAAAGCTTTTGACAAAGTTGCCCATGAAAAACTTCTTCAAAAATTGCATCACTATGGTATCAGAGGAGTCGCTTTACAATGGATTAAGGACTTTTTAGACAATAGAAAGCAGGCTGTGGTAATTAACGGACTAAATTCAAACCTTATCCCAGTCTCCTCTGGCGTCCCGCAGGGCTCAGTTCTCGGACCAATTCTCTTCCTTGCATACATCAATGACCTACCTGAGCAGGTCAAATCAAGAGTAAGGCTCTTTGCAGATGATACTGCAATGTACCTTGCTCTTAGCTCACCATCCGAAGGCAAGGTCCTCCAAAAGGACCTACTCAGCCTAGAACAATGGGAAAAGATGTGGGATATGAACTTCAACCCCTTTAAATGTCAGGTCCTTCACGTCACTCGTCTTAAAAACCCCATTCAGACTAAGTACTTTTTACATGATACTGAGCTGGATAGTGTTTCATCTGCAAAATATCTCGGGGTCACCATTTCGGATGACCTAACATGGAGTACCCATATTGATAATATAACCAAGAGCGCTAACCAGACTCTTGGATTTTTGAAAAGAAACATTCGGGTCCATAATAAGGACCTGAAATCAGTAGCTTATAAAACATTAGTAAGGCCCCAGTTGGAGTACGCTTCAACAGTATGGTCCCCCCACACTGCCACTGATATACATAAAGTGGAAGCAGTCCAAAGACGGGCTGCCAGGTGGGCGACAAGAGATTATAATTACACATCCAGCGTTACTGCTATGTTGAAGGACCTAAATTGGCGTCCCCTAGACCAACGACGTATAGATTGTCGTCTTATAATGATGTACAAGGTCACATATGACCTTGTTGCCATTCCTGCATCTGAGTACCTTGTTCATAACACTAGACAATCAAGACATACCCATCCACTTTCATATCGGCAAATCCCCACTTATAAAGACTATTACAGGTTCACATTTTTCCCCAGGACTATCATCCATTGGAATGCCCTCCCACCCTTCATACCGGTCCTTCCCACCTTGGCGCAGTTCAGTGGTGCTGTCTGCCAGGTGATCCATGTCTCTCCCTAAACACCAATTTCTGTTTTTATCTTTTAACTATACTAACACTCTTTATCGCACTGTACAAACTCATCTCACACACTTTCCTATACTTTTATTTCAGCTAACCCCCTTCAGCACTTGGTTCGCCGGAACCCGTCTGACGTCCCCCTCGGGGGTTAAGACGTAAAGGAAGATAGATAGAGATATAAAAGAAAAGCGCATTTCTCATGGTTTCAGTTCGTGTCCTAATATGATATCTCTCAGCGGTAATGCTAGTGAGTAGTGATAAAACTTGATTCTAAAAATATGGCAGTTACGCGATAGCTGGAGCAATACCATCCGCGGTGATGTTCGGTTTTCTTCGCTGGAGGTTTATAAAATGTCTGATTACTGGGTGTATGACCTCAAATCTTGTTGGTCATATATGATAAGACTAACTTGGAGAACCGTTTTTATGCCGAATACGTCTCACCAGGCGCCTTGCGGACTCAGACGAAAAAAAAAGCAAGATTGGTTTGTATTTCCTAGTTTCCAACAGATTCACCAAATTTAACTGCCTTTCATACACAGTGAAAATAAATTCAAATGAAATACTGATGCTGACAAAACTATGCACGAAAAAGTAGTCGATATAATAGAGAGATTTTACATTGCAACTAGTTTTCGCGACTGCTGCAAACAGGCTGGAGGGTAGTCCCGATCCTCTGACGTTACGTTTCGCTTCACAAAGCTACACTAACGTCACGATGCCAAGGTGCCTTTACACGGAGGAAAACGACTTTCCGGTTTTACAACATAAATACCGACTTTTGGGCAAAAATATTTGGCGTACTTGTAAAGAAAATATTTATCTGCAACCTTCCAACAATATTTTATTACCATACTGAAACAGTATGTTTTAAAATTCCAAAATATTGCCGCAGTCTACTCGCTTGACCGTTTTCCCATGTTGAGGAGGTCTGCGCATGTCAGGAAATTACGGACACAAGCGAAGATGAACGGGAGTTGGTCAGTTTGAACCTGATATCTGGTAGATGGTACACCGCGACAGTGACCTATAATAATAGTGACTCGCATCTCCAGTTAAGTATAGGTATTTTTCCGATAGACGCGTGTCGTGCCGCTGGGACAGGTAAGTAGCGAAAAAAATCGATATTTTACACAGACACTTCTATAGTTTCTTCCAGTAAATCCCTGCTACAAACTCCACACTGCAAATGATTGGTGCATTTCAAGAACATGCTGCAGGCATTTGTTATCACATCTACCCACTGAACCGGGGGGGGTAGGGATGGGAGCGGGGCATGGAGACTCCAGCAGGGATATTTTCTGGAAAGTAAAAATTATTAAACACCATAAGACAATTTTATAAATGTTTAGCCCGTAATAGGATTCTAACCTCATGAATCAAGGAAAAAAAAGTAAAATGCTTCAATTTTTATATATATTGATGCGTCATTGAATGGGGTGCGGGGGGGGGGGGGGGTCTGGGAGACTCCAGAAAGTAAAAATTATTAAACACTTTAATAAGACAATTCTATATAAATGTTTAGCCCGTAATAGGATTCTAAATTCATGAATCAAGAAAAAAAAGAGAATAAAATGCAAAATGCTTCAATGTGTCACTGAATGGGGGAGGTTGGGGGTGGGGGGGGGGAGGGGGTCCTGGAGACTCCAGCAGGGATTTTCTGGAAAGTAAAAATTATTAAACACTATACACTCAGCAAAATTTCTAATTGGTCAGTTTTCTAATATGCGGAAATATATTTTTTTAACTGTATTTTTGAATAAAATTATAATCAAAATTTTGGGCTGTTATCTACTTATTGAAAGCCAATGTTGTAATCAAAACTTTATTGTAGTATTAGAGTTATGACCCCTTCTACGTAAACCATCGAATGCTTTAAAAACACATTAAGGCTGCATCAAACTCCCACAAAAGCATGATATTTCAGAAGAAAATAAAGGTTCTCATCATAAAAACATGAGGTATGTTTTTTGTCTTCATCCATTTTTCACTTGTATCAATTTTAATATTGACGTTTTAAAATTTCCTCCCTTTCAATGTTTGTGTAAATCCTAGTAGACGCCTCAAACTGATGTAAATCATTTTGCAAATGCATAAGCGCTTGTGCTGCTTGTAAAATACAATAATATTTGTACATTTGTTTGTCCTAGTTGGTAGCCAGGCTAATCTAAATCTACTTAAGGGTTAATTCTATGGCAAAAAGTGACCAATTAGAAATTTTGTTCAGTGTAATAAGACAATTCTATAATTGTTTAGCCCGTAATAGGTTTCTCAATTCATGAATCAAGAAAAAAATGATGTAAAATGCTTCAATGCATCCCTGAGGGGGGAAGGGGGGGGTGGGGGTGGGGGGTGAGCATGGAAACTCGAGAAGAGATTTTCTGGAAAGTAAAAATTATTAAAATAAGATTAACTCTATAATTGTTTAGCCCATAAAAGGATTCTCAAGTCATGAATCAAGAAAAAAATGTTGCAGAATGCTTCAGTGCATCCCTGAAGGGGGGGAGGGGGGGGGGGTGGAAACTCAAGAAGGCATTTTCTGGAAAGTAAAAATTATTAAAATAAGATAATTTTATAATTGTTTAGCCCATAAAAGGATTCTCAAGTCAGGAATCAAGAAAAAAAATGATGCAGAATGCTTCAAAGCATCACTAAACAATCCTCTAAACTTGCTGTTGTTTGACTGCAAAAACTGTGAAAAACATTGTTGTCTGGAGATTATTTTGACCCATTAGATCTATACCGAATTGCATCAATGAGCACTCAAACAATGCGCAAGACATTCTACTCTATGAAAAATTTCAAGGAGGGTCTCAGAAATAGTCACTTTTGGAGCTTTATTGAAAAACAGCGGAGTGGGGTTTGAACATCCCGATTTGCCGGTTTTCGTTACTTTCACAGAATAAGCCTATTTCTAAACCGTCATAAGACCATTAAAATACTAAAAAAGTGTCATGAAAATGACATTAAACAATTTTTTGGTCCTTACTTTTTCGTTTTCTAATGCAAAAATATTACCACAAAACTTAGTGAAGACGGAGTATATCAAAAAAGAAGTGATGGTTTCAGTACCTCCACGGCAATTTGTTTCGAGCGACCAAAGTTTCTCAATTCACATCGTAAACTGATCGTTGAAAACGAAGTCCAAAACCTAGCATAATCATCACAAAACTTATATTCAAACACATCATCATAAAATTCAAAGCTTACCTTATCGTTGGGTAATAAGTTTAAAGCAAAAGCGCTGAAAAAATAGGCGAATTACGTCGATTACTTTCGATAATAAATCGTGTTTCCTCGCTTCGATTCAACAATGGCGCTACGGAAGGTGGCGCTACGGAAGGTGGCGCTGCAGACGCATGCGCGACACGCCTCTTTGGACCGAAAGGTGAAGACGCGAGTCACTGGATATATAGGTCACTGACCGCGAAAGGGTTACTAGAATTACCGGAAAAATACTTATTACCGGAAAATACCGGAATACACCAAAATATACCTTTATATTATCAAAATAAACTTTGATATTGTCAGGATAAATAAAATTAGTCCCATTTGCATCCAAGTATTAGTTGTTGTTTTTTCATTGGTTGTGAGAATAAATGGACCAACATATGGGTTCAAATCGTTTACTGTTTAATATTTATTCATTGTTATAATTTGTATGCATTTTGCTGTTTTAAAACATCTATTTTCTGACAAAATAAATTGATAAACAGTTTACGTAAAGGGAATGAAAATCTAAAACAGTTCCTTCAAGAGCAGAGAACACATTCTAAAGAAGGAACATGGGCCACTCTTTGAAGTTTCGGCTATTCAAGCCTCATCAGTGACCCTGAAATGATCTGGCAACGAAAGCCAGAAAAAACATACTGTAATTTCTTAATTTTTATATGGCAGTCTTTTCAAAGACTGACTACTATCAAAAAGTAGTCCAAATGATATTCCGCATCTGACATTCTGGGCTTCTATGTAAACTTCAGGCAGCTGGTGTTACAGGAGATGCTCTGAACTGGTCAAAGAGTTATCTTTCAGACAGAAAACAACGAGTTGTTATTCCAAGTGCTTCACCCGAATGGAAGTTTATTAGAACTGGTGTTCCACAAGGATCCATTTTAGGACCTTTACTCATTTTATTATACATCAGTGACATTGTTGCCGATATTGGCTCAAATATTCGACTATTCGCAGATGACACTAGCCTTTTCATTATCGTATATAGTCCCATAACAGCAGTGGAAAGTCTAAATACAGATCTCGACAAAATTTCACAGTGGGGCGCAACCTGGCTGGTAACATTTAATCCCGCTAAAACTGAAGCTCTTCTTTTTTTTTTCTCGTAAACTAAATAGACCCAACATCCTCCTCTTGTTATGCAAAATCAACGCATATCTGAAGTACATTTTTTGATAATCTCAATATTTGGGGAGATAAAAAAATCTGGTTTTCTGATTAATTTTGATCTTAGTGATAACGAAAAATGCCAAATTTACTTCCAGTTTCTGATAAAAAAAATGCGGTTAAATGAGTCTGTCGCATTTTTAATATTTTTTTAAACCGTTACCTTTATTTCAAGAGTAATCGCAAATGTGTCCTATTTAAACACATTTATCCCCTTTTATTATTTTTTTATTTATTTCATTATTTAAATGTTACATAATTTGGAATTGAGTTTGATAAATACACAAATTGTATCTTAAGTCAACAAACCTAAAGGTGTTGTCAGCTCTTAGTTAAAACATGTCAATCATTATAAATTCACTGTTTTCAGAATCACACTGCCTATCAATACTTTTCAAAGCATCACAATCTAATTAAAGTCTTTAGAGTCTTTGCAGTGAGCCGTGAAACGAAATCAACTTTCTCTGCTCTTAAAGGAACTTTTTAAGATTTTAATTAGTTCTATTTGCTCTTATTTATTTAATGATTTTTTAAGTATCATTATCTTTATGATTATTATAATTTTTATTATGATACTGTACTTGAGTGATTCATGAATATATCCACTTGAGTGATTCATGAATATATCCCACTGTATAACTCTGGCTTGCTCCACAATTTAATACCCTTTCAACTTTAGAATATTGATGATCATGTCATAATATCTTATCATGTTCCTAACTCTCTGTGACCCGTCCGTACCCCCCCCCCCCCCCCCCCCCCCCCCAAAAAAAATCTCCAGATTTGGATTCTTTGTCCAAATTCACTTACTAGAAAGCTCAAAATTAGATTTGTAGGGCTTGTACTTTAGAAGCTATTCACAAATTTTGAAATGTTGAGTGTATCATATGCTATTCATGGTGGCTGTTTGAGATTTTACCCCTTTTTGCGGTATGGCATACTGTTTTGGTCTGAGTTTTAGATAATCATGCATCTGTTAAACAGATAATATCAATCAGAAGCATAAAAGAATGACAGTATATGACTTATATGTGTTTTGAAGTGCCCCCATTTTTACCAACGCGCAAGGGGCCTTCGGTCGGGGGATTTGCCATCTCCACTGATGGCTATTTTTCAACCCATTCCGTACAGTGTCGAGAAAATTCCCAACTTTACCGCACTTACGTTTCTATGTGTGATAGTAAATAATGAAACATTCTATAAACATTTACTTAATGTCGAATTTATGGCAACAAAATACTTCTCCATCTCAGTACCGGTATATATTCCTTATATATATACACACAGGATCACCTTTCTAGTTTCTGACAATGAACTCTCAATTTAAATACCTTTAGTTTCTTCTATACATGCATAATAACATGGCAAATTTACATTATGTTGTCATGGCCTTTAAATTCTCCAAAGAATTTATACATGCAATTTTCATTGCAACACAGATATACTTTTAAGAGTCACCTTCAACCCCTGTAAGATTTTTTTTTTCAGATAGATATATATATGTATACGAGATTTGTTTAAAACTAGGAAATTAAACGGATGTAGTTACTTTATAAGAAAACTATAAATTGAAAGTATATCTCTGTATATCTTAAATATTCAGTAAAACCAACCAAATCTAAACGCCAGGGACTACCATGTGATAGTTATCTTGAGAATTTATTGAAATGGATAAAACCGATACTAAATCCTTTGAAAGGTTGGGCAGTTAAGGTTTCAGCATAATATAAATATGCATGTACTTTCAATTCATTAACAAGTCTAATGAAAATAACTACTAAAAATACTGAATCGGCATATACTAAGTAACACACCCTTTGCCTACGACAGAGTCCTAAAAACTCTGTCGGGTTCGGAAATCTTTGGCGGTGAGGTACTCTATTTTACTCCAGTGCGTTGCGGTACAAGGTGTTAGTAATAGCCCGCGTTACCTGAGCGGTACGCGCATGCGCAGAAACAATGTGAAAAAGGTTTATTTCAGAATGTAGTTCGTATTCACCCGCCGAGGTGACCGAAAAAATAGAACGGTCCAGAGGTCAAATTCAATCTGACCAAAACACCGTAAGACAGCCGAATATTCATCAGCTTACGTCATATATGCAAATGCGTCAGCTGGTTCCTTGCTCGAATGGAGTTGCGTTTTATTCAAAGGCTAAAGCGGGAATCAGATACTGCGACATGGCCGATGTCGGCAAAGGAGACGTTTGTCATACTAAATCGAGGTTTCACAGCAATTATATCTCCACCACAGAATATTAGAAGGATACTTATGACTTCGGGCTAAAGATTTATTTATCTTCAGTTGCATAGCAAAGTGCAAGTATGCAGCTATTCGTATTATTTGAGAAAAAATGGTGCAAAATCAACCACTGGTATTGAGATTTTTTTTTGCAGCCGAACTATAGGCATGGCTACAGGGCCCAGAGGTAGCGATGTGCAAGAAGCTACGGAGGGCCCTGTGTACAGGTCTAGCTGGAGGGCATAGAACTGTTTAAAATGAAAAAAATATATAAATGTAACATTAAGTGATTGAAAAACAATAACTATTTTAAACACGCCGTGTACAACTACTCGGGTATCGATTTCACATGTGTTTCTGATGAAACCGGTCGTAAAATCCTCGGATATACCAATAAATGATACAGATTTATGCAGTTTTGCAGCAGTGTCCCAGGTGGTGAAGATACTCAATTTTCTCTAGTTAAAAGTAAAACATAAATATCCCGCATCCTTATCTTGATATAAACTAGAAAATCGAAATCCTCGTTAAAAATTATGTTTTTTAGGCGTTTAAAACGGATTTCTCCGTTAACAATTATGCATTTTGAAATATAACAATTTTATAATGGGACGGGAACCAGTGAAACAACTAGCGAAAAGCTATACTCCATGGATACAGCCTTTTTAAAAAATAGTTCCAGTAGTATGGCAAACTTAGTTTCCTGGTACTTCAAAAATATGTCTTCAAACACACTCACTGTATTTATTTAGAATAAAAGTAGTTGATATGCGATTTTCTAGAGTATTTTATGAGAGCTTTCTTTAGAGGCGCACTAATACCGTGAATCAGGTTTCAGTAGCGCTGCTGATAAAATACTGTAAGCCTGAATTAGCTGTAAAATTAACCGGGAACCAGAGTTATTGAGAAAAGTAGTTCACAGAGCATCTATAGCTGCCACCTGCAGTGAAATGATAATTAAGGGATGGCTAAAACATCTGGTCTGATTATCAGATAGGCATAAATTTTAGGTTATTTTTCTCTAAGAGGATGTACACATCATGGGTAATGGTAGATCTTAGACATCTTTTCAGGATTATTTTCAACGCACCACATGAACACCCCCAACAAAACTAGGTTGCTGTGACCTACTTTCACGAAAAAGCATTTTCACTACTGGCAAAGTGCCAACGGGCTGGACATCCTGGCCGCGGCCATCTAGTTTTCTTTTACTGCCTTAAGTGTTAATTTTCATATTCAATCTTTTGCAGATATAATGACAGAGAGACCAAGCAAAGATAGAGTAGTTTTGTTTCGATCCCCAAAAGAAGGGGAAGAAGATTTATATGAAAAGGGATTGCAGGCTGAAGGATTTCTCCCTTTCAGTTTGCCAGTATTAGACTTCAATTTCATCAATCTTGACATTCTAAATCTTTGTTTAATGAAAAGTAGTGACTATTCTGGGGTCATTTTAACAAGTCCACGTGCAGTAGACGCATGTTCACGTGCATTGCGGATGTTGGGTACTGATGAAGAAAAGAGGAAGAATTGTTTGACTTTGCCATGTTACTGTGTAGGTCCAAGTACAAGACAACAAGCTAGCCATGTTGGATTCAGACCCGCTGACTGTGATCCAGGCAACGCTGAAAAGTTAGCTAAGTTTATTATTGAAAGCAAAGCAGACACTAAATCTTTGTTGTATCCCTGTGGAAATTTAAGAAGAGACACTTTATCAGTGAAGTTGAAGGCTGAAGGAATTTCTTTGAAGGAAATAGTAGTTTATGAAACTATAAAGAGTAAGAAAATCAGAGAAGACATTGAAAATTTGATAGTAGTACATGGTGAGCCACAGTATATAGTGTATTTTAGTCCATCAGGGGTGCAGTACACAGCAGATTTGTTTGAAAGTGGAGTTCTTCAGTTAAAGAATGTAAAAGTAATTGCTATAGGCAGCACCACTGAAGCTGAATTGAAGGAAAGAAAGATTGAAGTTGCTGCCACAGCTAAAACTCCAGATCATACTGGAGTAGTTGAAGCCATGTTGCATGTTTCAAATTAAAATGCAGGAGTACACCTATGTTTTTCTGGCATTTTTTCCAAAGAAAGGCATCTTGCATGGTTCCTGTATTCTTCCCTGGACAACAAAATCCTTGCAAAATGGGTCTACTCCTAACTTAGTGCTAAGGGAAAAATTTACTCATAGGCCAAGGGTAGCAAATTCTTTTAAGAGTTGATCCCATTTAGAAGGGAAACAGAGTGAAACTGGCAGAGTTGTTTCCCCTGAAAGTATACCTATTCATTCTAAATTGTTTTGGGGATAATTTTCTTCCTATGGCAATTCCATACATCACAAGTTCCAGTCTGCAGACTTTTTAAATATGATGAATTCTTGAATGAGATGGATAAAAGAACACAAGACTGTCATAAAAATTTTCCCGAGCAATTTCAGCCAATTTTACATTTCCAGAAAAACAAAAGCACTGCATACTGAAACATAAGTGAGATTTGAAAATTTGATGGGAATTGATTGACAGAAGGGCAAATTTAAGTGAGGTAGTATCTCACAGTGAAACTTAGCATGTATGCAGTTCTAATGAAATCCTACCATGGTTGTGAAAAAATTAGAAGACATGAAAAACAGTGCTCCAGATAAGAGGGGCTGACAGAGATAATTTAGGGATAATTTTCCTTATCTTTGCATAAATATGTTGTAACCCTTCATTAAAACCATCTCATCGAGATGGTTCTAATGAGGGGTCACAACATACGTTTTTGTTGAGAAATAAGAATTATTTTCTTTGACCCAATAGCCTATTCTATCTGGAGCTCTGAAATAAGTTCACTTTCCAAAAAGTTTGCCAGTTTTAGAGCTCTATATACTAGTGCAGTATAAAACTGGTTAATTTTAGCTAGGACGCACACACAGTGCCTCATACTGTGGCCATGGATACGTTCTGCTGAGGTGCTGGGGAAACATTGTCACGAGATTGAAATACACCCATTATCCATATGGTTACAATATTTACCATTAACTTTAATGTTTGTTATGTCAACTTTATTAGGGAGCTGTTATTTTGTAAACTTGTAAGATTATTAAATCTTTATCTTTTATACTTTAATGTGCTGCTTTATTCAAATATATCAATACATGAGCTGCTTATGGGGTTTTCATTGGCTGGTTAAGGTGTATGGGTACACCTTTATATTTTTCCACCATATTTACAAAGGAAGGCAATTTTTGTGACTTCCTGTTTGATTTCCTGAATGAGGAAACCCTTCCAGAAGGGGTCTACTCTTAGAGAAAAGAATATGCTCCTAAAGGAGCAAATTCTCACCATTTAGAGTCGACTCAAAGGTCTACTCTTAAATGAAAGAATTTGCTCATTCTTTAGGAGCAAATTCTGACCATTTAGTTGACTCCATAAAGAAGGGTGGCAAAAACAAAAATGGTTAGAGTTGCTTCCCCTTAAAGTGTGCCCATTCACCTTAAGTTACTGATAGAAAGTATCTTATGGAGACTGCTTTATTTTTTATCGAAATGTGTAATTTTTACAAGTGTTTCAGCGGACAATAGTATCTGTTCTCAATACTACTCATTGACTCTAGAACATATTTCTGGCTGAACTATGAGTCAGGATTTATTCAGGTAATGAATATATGTTGCTAAATTCAGTATGAGGACAGCTTAAGACGAGCCAAAATGTCAGCCCTGGATGGAACTGATTTCATTTTCAGCTAGCCTGAATGAAGTTCAGGAAGAGCTAATATTGTACTACCCCGGGCGTCGGCGTTGGAATCGGTGTTAGCAAAATATAAAAGTTTTATTTTAAAGTTTTGATTTAAGATCTAGTAGTTTCTAAACCCTTTGATTGATTTGAATTGAATTTGGTATGATGATAGATATTGGTCCGAAATTTTATTCAGCAACATCCCCACTGCTGGCCATGACCTATAGGTCAAGGTCACAGACCTAGAAATTTGATGTTAAAGTTTAATAGTTAAGTTTTTAAGATCTCCTAGTTTCTAAACCCTTTAGGTGATTTGAATTATGTCTCCCCCTTTTAGGGTCGGGAGACATATTGTTTTTCCCCTGGTGTCTGTCCGTCCGTCTGTCCGTCTGTCACAAATCGTGTCCGTTCTATAACTTGAAAACCGCTCAAGCTATATTCGCGAAACTTCATATTAATATCAATCAACATGAGACGACGTGCAGAGTGCAAGAATGGTAACTCTGGCATTTATACTTTTTGAGTTATTTCCCTTGGAACTTTGTCCATCACAAAATTGTGTTTCAATTGTGTCCGCTCTATAACTTGAAAACTGCTCAAGCTTTATTCACGAAACTTCATACAATTATCAATCAACATGAGGCGATGTGCAGAGTGCACAAATGGTAACTCTGGCATTTATACTTTTTGAGTTATTTCCCTTGGAACTTTGTCCATCACAAAATTGCGTCTCAGTCGAGTCCGTCTATAACTTTAAAACCATTCAAGCTATATTCATGAAAGTTCATACAAATATCAATCAACATCAGACGATGTGCAGAATGCACTCTGGCATTTATACTTTTTGAGTTATTTCCCTTGGAACTTTGTCCATCACAAAATTGCGTCTCAGTCGAGTCTGTCTATAACTTTAAAACCATTCAAGCTATATTCATGAAAGTTCATACAAATATCAATCAACATCAGACGACGTGCAGAATGCAAGAACCATAACTTTAGCATTTATACTATTTGAGTTATTTCCCTTAGAACTTTGTCAGTCACAAAATCGTGTCTCAGTTGTGTCTGCTCTATAACTTGAAAACCATTCAAGCTATTTTCACGAAACTTCATGCAAATATCAATCAACATTAGAAGAATTGCATAGTGCAAGAACCATAACTCTTGCATTTATACTTCTTGAGTTATTTCCCTTGGACCTTTGTCAGTCACAAAATCGTGTATCAATCGCTTTATTACTTGAAAACAGGTCAAGCTATATTCACGAAACTTCATACAAATGTCAGTCAACACTAGACAACCTGCAGAGCACAGCATTTATACTATTTGAGTTATTTCCCTTGGAACTTTGTCATTCACAAAATCGTGTTTCAATTGTGTCCGCTCTATAACTTGAAAACTGCTCAAGCTTTATTCACGAAACTTCATACAAATATCAATCAACATGAGGCGATGTGCAGAGTGCACAAATGGTAACTCTCGCATTTATACTTTTTGAGTTATTTCCCTTGGAACTTTGTCCATCACAAAATTGCGTCTCAGTCGAGTCCGTCTATAACTTTAAAACCATTCAAGCTATATTCATGAAAGTTCATACAAATATCAATCAACATCAGACGATGTGCAGAATGCACTCTGGCATTTATACTTTTTGAGTTATTTCCCTTGGAACTTTGTCCATCACAAAATTGCGTCTCAGTCGAGTCTGTCTATAACTTTAAAACCATTCAAGCTATATTCATGAAAGTTCATACAAATATCAATCAACATCAGACGACGTGCAGAATGCAAGAACCATAACTTTAGCATTTATACTATTTGAGTTATTTCCCTTAGAACTTTGTCAGTCACAAAATCGTGTCTCAGTTGTGTCTGCTCTATAACTTGAAAACCATTCAAGCTATATTCACGAAACTTCATACAAATATCAATCAACATTAGAAGAATTGCATAGTGCAAGAACCATAACTCTTGCATTTATACTTCTTGAGTTATTTCCCTTGGACCTTTGTCAGTCACAAAATCGTGTATCAATCGCTTTATTACTTGAAAACAGGTCAAGCTACATTCACGAAACTTCATACAAATGTCAGTCAACACTAGACAACCTGCAGAGCACAGCATTTATACTATTTGAGTTATTTCCCTTGGAACTTTGTCATTCACAAAATCGTGTCTCAATCGTCTAAGCTCTATAGCTTGAAAACCATTTAAGCTATATTCATGCAACTTCATACAAATATCAGTCAACATATAAATAGACGATGTGCAGAGCACTGTAACTCTTGCATTTATATTTTTTGACAAAAACTAAATATGAATATCAGTCAACATTACATGACATGCAGAGCATAACAACTATAACTCTTGCATTTATACTTTTTACTTATTATGAATCCCTGCTTCAGGGTAGGGAAACATATTGTTTTTCCCTTGGCGTCTTAATGACTGATCCTTTTGACATCAAAAAGGGGGGAGACATCTGTTTTTTCGTAGAAAAACAATTCTAGTTATACTTGGTATGATAATAGATATTGGTCCGGAATTTTATTCAGCACCATCCTCAGCCCCAGTCATGACCTATAGGTCACGGTCATGGACATTTTACATTCAAGTTTTTAAGATCTCATATTTTCTAAATCCTTTGATCAATTTGCATTATATTTGGTATGATGATAGATATTGATATCCCTACCCATATACATGTTCAGATCTAGGTCAGAGACTTAAAAAAAAAATTATATTGAAATGTGGGGTGTTCTCGACTTGTTTTATGTTAGGTAATGGTCTAAATTTTATGCAATAACATCCCTACCTCACTCTATATATTACTGTTTCTTTTTTAGCTCACCTGAGCCTTTAGGCTCATAGATGAGCTTATAGTATAGCCAGGCATCCGTTCTATTCTATTCAATCGTTCGTCGTCCATCGTCAGCATTTTCAAACATCTTCTCCTCTGAAACCACAGAGCCGATTGAAGCCATATTTCATATGGAGCCTACCTTGGTCGGGGGAAAGAAAGTTTGTTCCGGATATCTGGGTCACATGACCAAGATGGCCGCAACGCCCATATATGGTAAAATTCTTCTCCGGAACCAAATGGCCTATGACCTTGAAACTTGGTATGAAGCATCGGGCATGCGGGTTCATCATAACTGGTTCCCCTGAGCCGAAGGCTCACAGGTGAGCTTATAGTATAGGCAGGCATCCGTCCTTCGTTTGTCCATCCGTCAACATTTTCAAATGACATCTCTGATGAAACTACATGACCCATTGTTACCAAATTTCATATATAGCATCTATAGGCAGGGGGAACCAATAATACTGTTTTTTATCCAAATCACTTTGGAGGGGGAACCAATAATACTGTTTTTTATCCAAATCACTTCAAAACTTTGGTTGCTATGACAACTTCAAGTTTGCATGGACTTATATGGGAAAAATTGAAAATTTGCATTGATTGCTATGTCACTGCAGATATTTTGACAAAACTTTTACAGAAATGTTCCTTGAGTAATCTTCTTTCAATCATATGAACTTTATGTAAATTGCACAATTTGGCTGGTTGCCATGGCAACCAATTAGTTAAAAATAGAAAAGATATTCAAAAATCATCTCCGCAGAAACTATGCAACCAATAAAGCTCAAACTTCACAGAAAGGATCTTGGTACTAACCTCTATAAAAATGCTTGTTTTCTTGGCAATTGCTCCAGAAGTTTGGTATCAATGGCAACTTGAAGTTGCCAATGACTTATAATGGAAAAATCGAAAATTTGCATTTATTGCTATGTGACTGCAGATATTTTGACAAAACTTTTATAGAAATATTCCTTGGGTAATCCCCAACCAGCTATATTAAATTTATGCAAATTGCACTATTTGGCTGATTGCCATTGCAACCGAATGGTTAAAAATAGAAAAAATACTAAAATATCATTTTTGCAGAAATTATGTGGCCGATAAAGCTCAAACTTTACAGAAAGGATCTTTGTACAAGCCTCTATAGAATTACTGTTTTTCGTGGCAATCGCTTCAGCAGTTAGGTTCGTATGGCAACTTATAGTTTCCATTGACTTATAATGGGAAAAATGGAAAGCTGCAATTTTTGCTATCTCCCTGCAGTTATTTGGATTTTTTTTCTACAGAATTTTTTCTTGAGTAGTCCTCTCAGACTCATATTAATTTTGTCCAATTCACTGAATTTGATTTGTTGCAATGGCAATATGATGGAAATATTTTCGAAAAAATATTCAAAACTCTTTTCCTCAAAAAACATATAGAGGGATGAAGCTGATTATTTGCATACATGTTCATGACATTAGCCACTACGTAAATCTTTTTTTTATTATTGTTGCCCACGTAGTTTCATTGCTATGGCACTCTAAAGTTTCCATAGTCTTGTATTGGGAAAAGTGCAACTGTGTTACTGCAATATTTAGGCAAAAAGTTTTACCAAAAATTTTTTTTGACTTTAGCTGTATAACCTTACTATTGACCTACTTTTTAAGTATTTCATTGGCAGATATAAATACACTCGGGATTATGATGTAAGTAGCTTACTTTCGCTTTCTCTTTCTATTTTCAGTTTCATTTGACTGTTGGCCTATAAACCATGTCGTGATGTATATATATTTCGGTCCAAATCGCTATTTGCCTAAGAACATTTCGCCTGTTATGTCGCTCATGTAAAATATAAAACCAACAAAATAACTTGACACAAAAATCGAAGACGAAATTAAGTAATTGTTGCTGGCTTAGTTGTTGATTTTGTATTGGAACTGTGAAACTTTTAAGGTTATATGTGGGGCTGTCAGCCAATTAATCCTCATTGTTATGTGCAACACAGGCAGACCCCAATCAAAATTCAACAGCATTTCCGAAATTGAAACCCCAACAAGAACAACAAATATGCTTATCAGCATGCACTCGGTACAATCTGATCAGCACATTCGATATCTTACATGTACCTGAATCATACGTATTACAGTACACATATCTATTTAATCTATGCCAATTATCTTTTTTAAAGATATTTCTTGTTTATTGTAACTTCATCAATCTTGCTAATATTAACTAGGACAAGCATAACAACTCAGTCAAAGTTGAAATTAGGCCAAATTGTACAATTTACTTTAGTGTTTCTTAATCTTGGGTGCTAAGGATGAGTGGACTCAGGTGAGCTACAGGACTATTGGTCCTCTGTTTTTTTTTTTTCACTTACAGATATCTGATACTAATACATTACGTGGGCTCTGATGTCTGTACAAACTGACCATGGTCTTCTCAGATTTTACAAGCAAGCAGTTGTCATGACTTTGGCTTTGAAATCATGTCCCTGAAAGTAATACCTGTCTTGCTTACTGCTAGTTTGAGGCCAGAAAGAAGCAAAGCCAACAGGTTTTGATGGAGAAATATTTTTTATTAAGCTGTAATAGAGTTGTATAAAGTCGGCACTTTTCAGTTTGCATAAAGTTCAGGAGGTGCATAGTGTAAACAATGGTATTCAGCAGAAACACAGTTGGAGAAAATTATTTAGCTGTCACATGCATTAAAGAGAGCTTAACCCTTTTCTGACCAGTACACTTGTCCGTCCTTATCAAATGGATGAGTCCATTTCTAGGTTTAGGGGTTTCGGGCAGATTTTTTCAATTGTATTTTGCATAGAAATTCCTGTAACCAAACAGTGTAGACCCTGATCAGATGCAGCATTCTGTGGTGCGCGAACTGGGTCTGCACTGTCTATGTTTGTCCTCAAAATGGGTATTGGTTCTAAAAAGGATTAAAATATCTGCAAGCAGTGACTACTTAATCCAGTCTATAGATCAGTTCTTGCTACAGCCTCCCTTTTCATCTGTAGATTCCTCAGGGTCCAAACACCCTATATGCAAATTTCAAAGGCCCTGACCATACAGTTTCTGAGCCTTAAATGCTTGCTTATGCATTACTTTTTAAGCCCCACGAGATGAAAACAGCTGAATTTGCAAACAGTGTAGATCCTGATGAGGCGGTTCATAATGAGCTGCCCCATCTAGATCTACACTGTTGGCCATCTTGTCTTTGAATTCTCAAAATGATGTAGCTTGGACAAAACATTTTTTTGAAGTTTTGCAGACATAAATTTTGTCGTCTGCTTTTTGGCGCTTAAAGGGTTAAGCTCCCTTTTTGCATGTAGCAACTCATTTGAGCAGTAAAACAAAAACAGGTGGTTTATAACATTGTTACATAGCAAGAATGATAAACATGTGTAAGCAAGTGATCAGTAGTTCCCTGTTTCAATTAACAAACAAGTCATGGCAGCACAGTAGGGTAACTGCTGGCAAGTGTCTGATTCAAATCTTGCCAACAGTGGAATTCATCACACTGTAAAGGGTTTCCTTTGTATAGAGCCTTTCGATATCATTCTACCATTGTCTTGATATGTACCCATCCAATCTGACTGATCAGTCTTTTACATTGCTCAAGATTTGTTGATTGTTGATGCAAGCAGGGAAGAGTGATCAGACAGTGAGGCTCTGTTTAAACATAGGATACAGTGTAACTTTGATACAAGAAACAGCTAGTATCCCATGATAAGAACCTCTTCATATATGTGATCCAAATGAAGACAAACTGAATGACTTCATGGAGAAATTAGAAAATTTTACACCACATTCCAGACTTATCACAGAAACTCAATGTAACCTGGAGCATAAGAATATACCTTGGGTATTGTGTCTGACCTATGTAAAGAACTCCTTGAAAGTTTAAACACAGAAAATTTGCAGTGAGCTGTTTCAATAGGCTGATGCAGACAATACTGATGGAATTTCAGCATAAAACATTCAACGGCCATACAGACAATCAAGGATAACATGTCTTGTACTAGATATTGGAAGCACATATGGCATAATATTGAATATGAGGCTGCATAAATAGTGATAGTTTCCTTAATAATACAACTCTCAATAACACAACCTTTAATCTGCCTAAAATAACATAAAAAAAAAAAAAAAAAGAAATGATGCGATTTCATTCAAACAGAAAAAAATCTAAGAATTTGGGTGTCTTTAAATTAACGGATATAAGGAAAACAACTTTTGTGACTCTTTTTTGCTTCCTATTGCATAAAAAAACCTTCCAAAGAGGGGTCTATTTTTTACAGGCGAGAAATTGCTCCACAAGGTAAATTCTTTCCTTTAAGAGTTGACACCCAGTGAGAAGGAAGGCAAAATTGGAATTGGCCTTTCAAAATTTGTCAGTGTATATTTTACAAAAGAAACTATTATCACAAAAACACACTTGCATTTGTCTGATGCATTTTTGACTGACAAGCAGCGACGGGTCAATTGACTGACAAGCAGCGATGAGTCAATGGCTCTTCCTGAAGCAAATTCTTTCCTTTAAGAGTAGACCCTTTGTAGAGGGAAGCAAACAGGCAGTCACAAAAGCTGGTTTCCATAGTAAAAGTGGCAGAAAAATGGAGGTGTACCTATACACCTGAATGTCTTTGGGCCTGAAACTTGCAGAATAAGCACTTTAAACTGTGGTTTGAAGACGTTTCTCATCTTCTATCAGAGTGAAGACTGGTTCTCTTCTCTATAGTTTGCAGAGGAACTCTTCTTCTAAAGAAGGCACAATATCTAGTTCAACTCCAAGACTGAAAATACATAAGGGAAAACTAATTAAAAGTGTAAGACATGAAAAAGCCTGTCACCGGGATCTGTCAACAGAGCTTTCTGGTGGGTATGGGCACAATATGCCTTTTCAGATTATAAAAAGCAAACAGCTAGAGATAGAGGGAGCATGAGAAACGGCTACCACATCCAAGGAAGGCAGCAGGCGCGCAAATTACCCAATCCCGACACGGGGAGGTAGTGACGAGCAGACTGGTCTGATTTCTTGCAGTTCGATTTCAGATATGTTTTAAGCACTAATCAATCTATGATATAATTATAGTTATATATAATTATATTTAATAAGTTGTTAAATAAGTAGATAAATACATACAGCTACATTTAAATGAATAATTAAATAGCCAAAGGATTAATGGGGATATTTTTTTTGATAATTTTCCATCAAACTGAATCTTGTGATTCCTCATTAGAATTGTCATGGAAAGACAGTTCTAACAAGGGGTTACAACTGACAGTTCTAATGACGAGGGGTCACAGCTTTTTTTTTTTTTTTTTTGAGAAATAAAAAAAGTACCTTCGACTTATCTCCATACTCAGAACATGTGTGCTGTCTGGTTTTGGCATGGATACTGTCTCAAGATGTAACTGATACAAACTAAATGACAGCAAAAAACTAAATTGTGATTGTAATGGGCATTTTAACAGTTTCCAAATGGTCTCATACTAATTTTATAATGGCAAATGCTCAAATCTATTTGAGCCAAAAGAGGATGTTTTATTATACTGCAGACTGAACAACAAATAGTGAAGATCCTGATAGACTGTTTCTCAGGCATGCCCATCTTCGAAATGAATGAGTATACTTCAGGGGTTTTCAGCTATTTTTTCATAGCTAGACAATTTTTCTGACTTCCTGTTTGCTTCCCTGAGCAACTTAACCCTTCCAGAAAGGAGACAAATCTTGAAAGGATCTGGGGCCGTATTCATAAAACGACTTAAGTGGTTGCTATGCTGTTGCTAAGGCTGAATTTCTATGAAGGAGATTCCCTACAACTACGAAATTTGTTTTGGAGGAACAGTCTAAAAGACTGTTCCTCCAGAACAAATTTCATAGTTGTAGGGAATCTCCTTCATAGAAATGTCCCCTTAGCAACAGCATAGCAACCACTTAAGTGGCTTTATGAATACGGCCCCTGATATTAGGGGAGCAAATTCTTTCCTTTAAGAAGGGAGGCAAAAATGGTACATTTGCATTCCCTGAAAGTGTACTAATCTCTTAATAAATGAAGACCTCTTACTCTTTAAATGATGTGACAACTTCATCCACTTTGGACGGATTACAGCAGACAGCTCGTCTGATCTGATTGCTTTTGAAGATCGGCAAGATGTACTTGTCTCCGACTCGCTTCAGGTCAGACACTGTGACAAATGATATCTTCTTTAACAAGTCTCTGAAATGAAAGATACCACTTTTACCCTGTATAGAGTCGATACCCCTAATGTCGTACAGTTTTGGACGCCATCACACACTGTGTTGCCGTTTTTGGCGCCTACAGTGGTCTTTTCCATTACAAATCACGAGGAATATCTCTGCTCTGTTCACACTATAGTTATACATACTCCAGGGGCAACTACCCACCTAGGAAACCCACAATGTCTACACCCTACCCTACACTTCCTTTTCTACAAATCTTCTCCCTATCATATTATTATGTCTCTACTATACTAAAAATACATTTGACACTATAATACCCTCTGTTATGTTACGTGTACGGCCCACTCCATCTCACCCTGTAACAAGTTTCAACACAAGGCCGATGACGTCACACGAACATGTGAAATAGTGGGTCAACGAAAACAATTGAATCCCCCACCCACTAATGAAAAAACACATGTTTACATGTTCGTAGCGCTTATATATAGCCATAACTAGACAGATAAACATATATACTGCTTGCCTGACACAAAGAAAATCGTCGCTGAAGTAACCATTTAGTTCCCATGTTCTTACTTATCGTGAAAAATGCGCAGAGACAAAGTCTTGAAAGTGAAAGTAGGCGTGCGATTCGTACCCGTGGCTTATGGGCCAATATTATTGAGCCGGTAACCAGTTTTTTTTTATTCGAGTTAATTCCCTTGAAATTTGTATATACTTGCATAAAAGTACCTTCGACGAATAAAAAAATACTTTTTTTGCACTAGCGATGGCGTCGGCTAAAAAACATCTCTAACCAGCCTGCGCACAATCAAGTCAGGTTTAATTATTATTATTATCTTTTTGCTAGTCAAATTCGTTCCTAATGCTTGCTTTGAAAGTAAACAGTGACTTTACTTTGCAAAGCCTTCTTCCGTGCGTCCGCATATGTGTATAAACGAGGTCGCCGCTGGCCAGATTAGGACACGTGCTAATTATCGAAGATTTAAAAAAACATGGCTTCACACCTTGGCAAGACAATCGACGCTTTGTTTGATAACTTTTGACTGCAGTTCATGATTATTGGATAATTATGGACGATAAATGGTATGACACTTGGCTGAAATCCAGGTAATTGTGTCATCATACATCCGAAAATTGTGTTTTTTGCGGACCGATTAAAATGTGTCTTTTGCCAACTGAATCAGTTTTTCGAACTCAATTTCGGTCAGAACCGGCAAATATTCGGATTTCTGTAGCCCTGCTCTATGGTGTATGAAATTACCCGACTGTACGAAATTAGGCAGATCGACTCTACAGTAGATGGATGGATGGATGATTTTGGATTTATGCTCTTTTCAACAGTATTTTAGTCATATCAGGAAGATGGGAGGGTGATAATGAAAGGCTGTGTGCAATGAAACACTGTTTACAATTGAGAAGAGTTCTACCTATGGGAATCGATCTCGGAACTGCTGGATCAGCAGGCTAGCTCTTAACCACTGAGCTACCAGGTCTCCTATATATAATAGAGCCTGATTATAGCATTAATCATTATCAGGCTATTTTGGAAATAATGCTATCATGTCATGACTCTCAATGTGAGAAACATAAAGACCCATTTACTGTTCAGTTGCCTTCTATTCCTTTCCCTTTATTGTTCAGTACAAATGCACATTTGCCATATTTTTCTCTGTAGTTTAGTACAAAGAAATACAAGGCAAAAGAGCATTTCTCAACAGGTTCATTTATGGACAAGTACTATTTTTCAGGGGAAGTAAAATATTTTCTAGTCACTTGTCTCCAGGAAGCTGATTACCGGTAATTTTCACTTGTGTTTATGGGCCTTGCATGCTCTCACTTTTTATCTATCCACTACTCCACTCACTTATTGTAGGTTTGACTGACATCTCGGTAATATGACAACAGTGACTGTTCTGATACATCCCCCACTGTTTTCTCTTCCTCAATGATTTCAAATGTCAGGCTGCTCTTGGCCGTTTCTAAACCAACATCAGTGAAAGGCATATCGCCACTAACATATCCACTCTGCAACGAAAAATTTATACTATATTAAGGTGTACAGATACACCTCCATGTATTTGCTGCCATTTTTACAAGAGAGACAACTTTAAGAGAAAGGGAGACAACTTTTACACAATAGCACTATCTTCGCTAATCATGCTGTGGACTTCTTTCAAGGGGCAAACAATACTTTGGAATAACTTTGCTCTCTGCAAATTATTTCATTTTGGATTGCTACCCTTAAAGGAAAGAATTTGCTCTCATTGAGAGCAAATTCTTTTCTTTAGGGGTAGCCTCCCTATGATAAGGGAGACAATTCATACATCTTAATTTAAACAGATCTGAAACTTTTTCACACTTCACAAGGTATGGAAACGCGTAACCAATAGCTTAAAACATAATTATAAACAATTGCTTTGAAAATCAAAACAATACAGGGAATGCCTTGTGGGTAAAGATCTGTGATATCTTCACTTTGCATCCTAGTGCTTTGCTTTGGTTTCCGGAAAAATGACAGTCATGTTGCCATGTATCTTCCAGGACAGGGGGTTTCCAGAAAAGTGATGATCATATTGCCATGTATTTTCCAGGATGGGGTTTCAGGACAGGGGTTTCCAGAATGCCATGTATTTTCCAGGATGGGGTTTCAGGACGGGTTTCCAGATTGCCATGTATCTTCCAGGACAGGGGGTTTCCAGAAAAGTGATGATCATATTGCCATGTATTTTCCAGGATGGGGTTTCAGGACAGGTCTCCAGATTGCCATGTATTTTCCAGGACGGGGTTTCCAGAAAAGTGACAATCATGTTGCCATGTATTTTCCTGGATAGGGGATTTTCAGAAAAGTGACAACTGTGTTGCCATGTATTTTCCAGGATGGGGGTTTCCAGAAAAGTGACAATCATGTTTTCGTGTATTTTCCAGGACAGGGGTCTTCTATCTACAGATCAGGACAAGTATCTCTGTCCCTTCAAGGGATTTTATAAAACCACTGGCAAACAGTGCGGACCCTGATCATACTGCTCCTAAGTATGTCAGCTACAGATTAGAACAAATGCCTGTGTCCCTTCAAAGGATTTTACAAGAATTCCACTGAATGAGACATCTCGCCTGTCTGCACACTGTTACAAAACAGAGCTAAACCAGAAAACTTGACACAAAGTTCATGCCGTTGACGATAACCACAATGACAAGCAATGAAAACTAATACCTAAGCCTCACTTATGCTAGTCCCAAGCAGGACCATAAAACAAATGGCAAACTGTGTATTACTCAGATCAGACTGCTCCTCTGGGTTTACACTTTGTGCAAACACATCTATATGAATCCTGTCTGTGCACTGTTACCAAATAGAGCTAAACCATAAAACTTGATGCAAAGTTTACACCTGCGCTGCCAACAACACAGGAGAAGTAACACATTATGTCTCCTTTAAAAGGTTGCAATAAACTACTACCAAACTGTGCAGACTCTGATCAGACTGCTCCTCAGGAGCAGTCTGATCTGGGTCTACACTGTTTGCACAAGCATTCCTGTCCATATGTTTGGGTATTTAAGGTAACAAAAATATAATCATACCACAATATCGGAGCCCTCCTTGTAAGCATTGGCAATGTGAGTTGATCGTGCTAAGATGAAGTACAATAGACCTGTTTCAGGGACAGTGTACATACTGAAATGACAAAAAAATCACAGCTTAAAAAAGGTCCCAATACAAGGTAAACTAGAAAATGTGTTTATGAAACACTATGCCCCCAACCCTATGCTTGCCTCTAAAGAAGGTTCATCCAATAATGCTTGTCTTTGTACCATTAGGCTTCAATACACTAAGTCGAAAAAGGGGCTTAACTCAGTCAAAAATTTACAATTTTTTTCGAAAGTTAATCAGGTCATCTATATGTTAGGCAGTATCTTCCTGCAAAAAATCATAATCCTAGCATCAGGGGTTCTCCAGATATTTTGTTCACAAGGTTCCATAGGTTAATAATGCACTAAGTCGAAAAAGGGGCATAACTTGATCAAAAATTCATGAATTTTTTTTTCAAAAGTTAATCAGGTCATCTATATGTTAGGCAGTATCTTCCTGCAAAAAATCATGCTCCTAGCATCAGGGGTTCTGGAGATATTTTGTTCACAAGGTTCCATAGGCTTACAATGCACTAAGTCGAAAAAGGGGCATAACTCGGTCAAAAATTCACGAATTTGTTTCAAAAGTTAATCAGGTCATCTACACTTTGGGCATTCTCATCCTTCAAAACCTCATGATCCTAGCATCAGGGGTTCTTGAGATATTTTGTTCACAAGGTTCCACAGGCTAAGTCTGAAAAGGGGCATAACTCTGGAAATACATGACCGGCGGAAAAATAAAAAAATACGGGTCTGTTTATTTTCCATACTGATCATGTGTATAAAGTTTCAAGTTCCTAGCTCTTATTGTTCTTGACTGTATGTATGGGGACCTTTATACCATAGGCTTTAATGCACTAAGTCAAAAAAGGGGCATAACTCGATCAAAAATTCACGAATTTTTTTCAAAAGTTAATCAGGTCATCTATATGTTAGGCAGTATCTTCCTGCAAAATATCTTGCTCCTAGCATCAGGGATTCTTGAGATATTTTGTTCACAAGGTTCCATAGGCTTACAATGCACTAAGTCGAAAAAGGGGCATAACTCGGTCAAAAAATTCACGAATTTGTTTCAAAAGTTAATCAGGTCATCTACACCTTGGGCATTCTCATCCTGCTAAACCTCATGATCCTAGCATCAGGGGTTCTTGAGATATTTTGTTCACAAGGTTCCACAGGCTAAGTCGAAAAAGGGGCATAGTTCTGGAAATACATGGCCGGTGCAAAAAAGGAAAAAACACGTGTTCGCTTATTTTCCATACTGATCATGTGTATAAAGTTTCAAGTTCCTAGCTCTTACTAATCTTGACTGTATGTAAGGGTACCTTTGTACCATAGGCTTCAATGCACTAAGTCGAAAAAGGGGCATAACTCGATCCAAAATCCACAAATTTTTTTCAAAAGTTAATCAGGTCATCTATATGTTAGGCAGTATCTTCCTGCAAAAAATCATGCACCTAGCATCAGGGGTTCTGGAGATATTTTGTTCACAAGGTTCCATAGGCTTACAATGCACTAAGTCGAAAAAGGGGCATAACTCGGTCAAAAATTCACGAATTTGTTTCAAAAGTTAATCAGGTCATCTACACCTTGGGCATTCTCATTTTGCAAAACCTCATGATCCTAGCATCAGGGGTTCTTGAGATATTTTGTTCACAAGGTTCCACAGGCTAAGTCGAAAAAGGGGCATAGTTCTGGAAATACATGGCCGGTGGAAAAAAGGAAAAAACACGTGTTTGCTTATTTTCCATACTGATCATGTGTATAAAGTTTCAAGCTCCTAGCTCTTATGGTTCTTGACTTATAGATAGCGGACAGATGGACAGACGGATATGCCCAAACCAATATGCCCCCACAATTTCTCCGAAATTGGGGGCATAATAAAAAAGCTTGAAGTCCAGTCTGATTTGATTATAACAAGACTGGCAGATACTGACAGACCCTTAAACTATATGTAATCATCCGAAAAGTGTTCTAATAGGCTAATAGATTCAAATCAAACACCTTGTTCAGCAATCTTGAGGTGTAAGGGTACACCTCCATATGTTTCTGAAGTTTAACAAAGATGAACATTCTCTGTGAATTCCTATTTTGCTTTTCTGGACAGCCCAGCCCTTCCAAGAAGAGGTCTACTCTTAAAGGAAAAAAATTGCTCCCCCAGGTGAAAATTCTTTAAGAGTTGAACCTCTTTGAAAAGGGAGGCAAAAACGAAAATGGAAGACATGCTTCCCTTGAAAGTGTACCTGTTTTCTTTGAGGCGTTCCAATACGTTGGGGGGAGAGGATCACAGTCGCGCAATGGTGCTGGGTAACTTTCAGTGCCGGGGTGTCCTTCGTATTTTGGATAATAGATTATAGTTGAGCAAGAGCCTGCTGTGCTTGCAGTAGGTGCGGGTGGGGGTTGTTTGACATTTTTTCTCTCTCCTATCTCTTTTCTTTCTCCCTCTCTCTTGGAGACGGCTTGATATAGACTGAAATACTTTCTCAAAGGGCTGTTCCCAAAACAACCAACCAACCCATACAATGACTTGCAGGTATCAGAATCAGCCAGAGGTAATAAACCCAGCCATAAAAGGGTTGATCCAATTAAGGAGGGGGCCATGAAAGAAAAAGGTAGATTTCTTTCCCTGAACATATATCTGTTAGCCTTAGGATGTATCGATACATACAATTACTATGGTTATCAAAGAGGTGAATCATAAGGTGTTACCTGTAATGATATGACAGTCCTAGGCCCCTAATCTGCCTCCACATGGGTCCCTCCAGCTGGGTGATATACTGTATAAACACCTTGATTGCTGCAAGATCCTCATGAAGGTAGGAGTTGACACATGGCACAACCTGAACAAGGTAAGATGATTCTACTGACCCAACACCCACAATCACTGATTTCTTCTCAGCTTCTGCCATTGGTAACACATACTCGAACGTCTTTATCATCACCGAGCTTCAAATATAATAAGAAATTACATATGATTTATACAAGCCATTAAAATCGTTCATGGCTATGGAAAGATCTTAATCTTGCTGAACAGTAAAACAAGAGGTGATGACCACAATTGGGAAATTGTTAAAACTGTCACTCGTCCTACGTTTTCAATTGTATGAATTTGATATTTAGCATTGGCAATATTCAAATTTTTTCTTGTCCATCTGCATGAGGCACTAGTCTTGGCGAGCTTACAAGAGGATTTTTTCAAACCTGAGGTCATAATTATAGATTGGAAAAGAGCAGAGCAAACACCTCATTCAGAATAAATCAGTTTTCATAGTATTGCCTCAAAATGCTGCGAATGCTTCATTAATGATGCATTTGAATCCAGCCTAAACAATCAATACAGTTGTCCCTATTCTTAAATGCACTTTTCACAGTTTCACCTTTCAAAGCATACAACTGGGGCCCGAAGGCCAGAGCTTTCAGCAATATAAAACCAGACATAAGCCAGTGAGAAGGGACATTCCTCAATGATGTCCGGTTTCCAACAGTATACCATAGGACAAACTGTTGCAAATGTTTCACATAATTCAATCAGAGATTGCCTAATCCTGGTAAATGTGTTTCAGTATGGGTTGACAGTCAGCAAAGGGGCCTTAGGACATGTGCATCTAGAGCCTTCATTAGCACTGAACAGATTTTAAATGATCAGAAAATTTTGTAGTCTTCGTGAAAAACAGAAGTGATGGCTATGTGGTGCTCATAAAATAGTACATGCACTCAAAGTTCTGAAGTTATTGCTGATATATTCAAACTTTGTGGTTGTCCCCTAATTTACCTTTGACTTTGAGTCTGTGAATCCTGAGCAACAAGTTTAGACCAAACGTTCTGAGGATGGTATCCGTCTGCTGCTAGCTTCTTTACGTCTGCTGACATGTGAACTGTCAAATTGGTTGTTCCAGTAAGAATTTGTCGTACTGTGTTCATCTGGTCCTCAATCTAGTAATAAATCAAGGTAAATGGATACAGTCAGGAGAAAAACTCTGTCATTTTTTATTTTGCCTTTCTTCTCATTAGGGGTCAACTCTTAAGAAAGAATTCACTCCTCTAGGAGTAAATTCTTTCCTTTAAGTGTAGACTTCTTTTATAAGGGGGCTCTAGTCACATGGAAGCAAATATCAGACCTATATATTTGTCTCCCTCTGAAATAACTGCAAAAAAGGCATAGAATAAACATGAAAAATGTGCACACAATTTAAAGCAGTTACGATTTTTTAGTATCTTACATAGAGAACAGAACTTTAATGAACAGTAACTGTTAACTTACAGAGGGATGGAATGACAGACAGACGTCCAGATGGAAAGAAGACGACTATATACCCCTTGATATACTTCATATGCTGGCAAACTTCATATGAGCCACGACACGACAAAGCCAACAAAGTGGTTGTGCACCCAGCAAAGACTCAGATCAGCCTGGGCATCCGCCCAGTCTGATCAGAGTCTTCGCTGTCCGCATGGAGGTAAATTAGACCCTTAGCTACCCTTAGAGCACTTAACGAAGAGTCTGATCAAACTGGGCGGCTGCCCAGGCTGATTTGAGTCTTCACTGGGCGCACAACCACATTGTTGGTTTTGTCGTGTCACGGCTCATATGTTGGAGGTATAAAATACTGGCCTAAAGATAAATGGTTATACCTTCATGTGTTTTTTTTTTACGTTTTTTTTTTCCTAAGGGAGACAACTTCAGACATAAAAATTGACTTTTGCATAAGAAGAGCAATCATTCTAAAGGGGTTTACAGTCCTGGTAGCTCAGAGGGTAAAATGCTGGCAATCTAAGCTTGTTAGATTTCGATCTGAATTCAAATCCCATTGGAGGAAAAAAATTTCCCACTGTAAACAGGGTTCTTTAGCACACGATTTTCATTAGCACCCTTTTTATAGGCTGGATATGACAGGAATACTGTTGAAAGACAGTAAAGCATCTTTAAAGGAAGAATTTGCCATCTGCTCCTGATAAATTCTTTCAAGGCTTGACCCCAATCAGAAAGGGAAGCAAAAGTGAGAATGGCAAAGTTGTTTTCAGAAAGTGTATCACTTCATCTCAATAGAATTTTCTTACCTTATCTGGGCTGGAGTCTAGTGTCTGCAACAGTTGTTCCAAAAATTTGTTCTGACGTAACATACTTGCCACCTGGTGGTTGCAATCTGAATAAGAAGCAGAATACACACTGACCCTAAATACTATGTAGAGGTAAAGGTTTCCCATAGCCTAGTGGCTGCAGGGGTAGTGAGGGTTAGAGGCCCCCTGTATCTTGGGCACAGCATAACCCATCCCTCTCTTTCGCAGCCTTATCTTTCCCTGTTCAAAACCATTTTCCTGACTGGTTGAAAGTAAGTTTTTCAGTTGCCAGCTGGCCGATCTCGGATTCAAACACCCAACCTTCTGCACCATAACTGAGCATCTCTAACCGTTCGACCACACTGTCTCCCTAAATACTGGGTTAGACCAAGAATTTCAAAGGGGTTTGTGCCTTCCCTGCCTGGCCACAGTCACAAAACAGAACTAAAGCAGAAAACCTGACGAAAGAGTATGGCGACAGAAAAGTAGTAACTATGCCTCCCTTCTGATAGTCGCAGGTGTGATAAAAACCTGGACCTGGTTGTTTAAAGCATTGTTAGCTTAACAAAGTCTTTGGTCAAGGAACTGTTAAGTCTTCTAGTACATACAAAATCAAGTGTGCTAATACTTTTTTTGCTAAAAAATGAGAGGAGCTTATGCTTTGCATTTTTGGCAAAAAATGGCAGTTTTTACGCATAATTTAACGTCAATTTAAATTCAACTTCATAAAATGTCAGGATAATTACTGCTATTGGTAAAGATGTCAAAATATACTGGCAACTTACTCTTTTTCTTTTGACAACCTCCCATCTCTCTAGTAAATTTTAATGTTATCATAAAAATCTGGACAAGAGCTGTCCCCAGTCAAGACAGCTTGCCTAAATTTACTCTTGCTTAATGCAGAAATAACTTTAACACTTGAAAGTGTTAAAAACGAAAAAAGTTAAATTTGCAGAGTAGATCCAGATGTGGTGGCTCATTATGATGAGTTGGCTCATAATGAGCCACCTAAACTAAATCTAAATTGTTTGTCCTCTAGTCTTTGAATTTTCAATATGATATAGCTTGGATGAAACATTTGCTTAAATTTGCTGACATAAATTTTGTCCTCAGTCTTTTTGGCACTTTTTGGCACCTTAAGCATTAATATTATGTCCTGATTACAGAATTTTGGCTATTAAATGCATAGTTCTGGATAATGGGCAATCACTTACCTGGAGTAAAAATTAGGCTTCTGAGCAATGTTCTAACCACTATGTTTCCTTT
Source organism: Ctena decussata (assembly GCA_963989385.1). Lineage (NCBI taxonomy): Eukaryota > Metazoa > Mollusca > Bivalvia > Lucinida > Lucinidae > Ctena > Ctena decussata. The sequence goes on from OZ022498.1 coordinate 62,144,618, forward strand.
TCTCTTGTATCCTGCTATATCGCTGCTCATTCTCTTAGCAACCACTCTTAACCTTTCTGCGGTAAACTTGGTGTTGTACAGTATATCCTGCAACCAGTCTACTCCTTTCTCATATTTCTCAAGCTCCACCTGGAGGCAGAATTAATAATTTGGGCTCTGACAGATGTTCAAACACAATTAGCTTAATGAAGCCATTAGTAAGGATTTGTTGAGTCTTCAAGTTCTTATTTTAGAATCTAGTGTTGTTATATTTTTGCTGAAAAAATGTGAGCAGGTATTTAACAACTGGACACAGATGAATCATTTTATGCCTATCCAGATTACAAAATTGGTAAACTCAAATACAGCCTAAACAAGGGCTTCGCAAGCGGTGCATAATACGCCCGTTTCAATTTCCTAAAGGAGTTACAGAATGAGCAAGAGTGCAAAAGGATAGACAGGCAGACAAACAGGGGCAACCACTCTATAATAATCAACTAGAACTGTCAGCGAATCCGACTATACCCCGCTAAATTGCTTAAATCAAATGATGTTATTTTCGTAACAAAAAGCATAAAGAGGGAGAGAAATCATTGTTACCATGTATACCAAAAATGAATGGATGCTGTGAAATCTGTTACAAAAAATTACATTATTCAAAGTCAGGAGAGAAAGAAAATTGGAAAAATATAGGGAAGAATAAGCAGGAGAAGACTGGTTATCAATCCCACAATACAACAAGTTATCATCAACATGCATACAAAAATCCCTACCCTAACTTACAGATGCATAGAAATCTTGTGCCAAAAAAATGCATTATTCAAAGTAAAGAGAGAAAGAAAATCGGAAAATACAGGGAATAAAAAGAGAAGTCTGGTTCTCAATCCCACAATACAGGAAGTCATCATTAACCTGCATACCAAATATGACTAATCTAGCTTGCATGGTTGTGGAGAAATCTTTGATGAAAAAGTTCATTATTCAAAGTATGGAAAGAAAGAATATTGGACAAATACAGGGAAGAATAAGCAGAAAAAGGCTGGTTCTCAATCCCACGATACAACATATCGTCATCAACCTGCATACCAAATAAGAGTACTCTAGCTTGCTTGGTTGTGCAGAAATCTTTGACGAAAAATTTTATTATTCAAAGTATGGAAAGAACAAATATTGGACAAATACAGGGAAGAATAAGCAGAAAAAGGCTGGTTCTCAATCCAAAGATACAACATATCGTCACCAACCTGCATACCAAATATGACTACTCTAGCTTGCATGGTTGTGCAGAAATCTTTGACGAAAAATTTCATTATTCAAAGTAAGGAAAGAAAGAAAATCGGACAAATACAGGGAAGAATAAGCAGGAGAAGGCTGGTTCTTGATCCCACGATACAACATGTCGTCATCAACCTGCATAACAAATATGACTACTCTAGCTTGCGTGGTTGTGGAGAAATCTTTGACGAAAAATTTCATTATTCAAAGTATGGAAAGAAAGAAAATTGGACAAATACAGGGAAGAATAAGCAGGAGAAGGCTGGTTCTCAATCCCACAATACAACATGTCGTCATCAACCTGTATGCCAAATATGACCAGTCTAGCTTGTATGGTTGTGAAGAAATCTTCGATGAAAAATTTGACCAAATGGGGACGGAAGGACAGATGGAAGGATGGACAGATGGACGGACGGACGGACAGACAGATGTAAACCAGTATACCCCCCACTTTGAACAAGAGCTGTCGCCTGACAGCATAGCTCGCCTGAATTGGTGCTTGCCCATCACACAGCAGGTATGGTGGTGTGGACTGCTATGCAAAAAACTACATGCAAGCATGTCCATAATGACAACACATTTATAAACAAAAGCTATCTCAGAAATAAGTCTTAAAATAAAATACAAGAGGGCCATGGTGGCCCTGAATCGCTCACCTGAGCATTAATCAGTTCAGTGGCTCTGGTGAAGATTTATAAGAGTTTTTACCATACTAACATTTGACCTAGTTTTTGACCCGGCATGACCCAGTTTCAAACTTGGCCTGGATATTGTAAGAATAAACATTCTGACACAGTTTCATTGAGATTGGATCAAAACTGTGCCCTCTGGAGCGTATACAAGGTCGTTCTTATATTTGACCTAGTGACCAAGTTTTTGACCCGACACGACCCAGTTTCAAACTTTACCTAGATTTCATTAAGATAAACATTCTGACAGAGTTTCATGAAGATTGGATCAAAACTGTGCCCTCTAGGGTGTACACAAAGTTTTTCTAAGATTTGACCTTGAGCCTACGTGACTCAGTTTCATAGGGGGCTTAGATATACGGACAATAAACATTTTGACATAGTTTCAAGAAGATTGGATCAAAACTATGCCTTCTAGTGCTTACACAACATTTTTCTAAGATTTGACCTAGTGACCTAGTTTTTTTACCCGACATGACCTACTTTCAAACTTGGCCGAGAGTTTATGAAGATAAACATTCTGACAAAGTTTCATAAAGATTAGATCAAAACTGTGTCCTCTAGAGCGTACAAAAGGTTTTTCTATGATTTGACCTAGTGACCTAGTTTTTGACCCGACATGACCCAGTTTCAAACTTGTCCTACATATTATGAGGATAAACATTCTGACAAAGTTTCATGAACTTTGGATCAAAACTGTGCCTTCTAGAGCGCACACAAGGTTTTTCTAAGATTTGACCTAGTGACCTAGTTTATAACTCGATATGACCCAGTTTCGAACTTGGCCTAGAATTTATGGAGATAAACATTCTGACAATGTTTCATAAAGATTGGATCAAAACTGTGTCCTCTAGAGCGTACACAAGGTTTTTCTATGATTTGACCTAGTGACCTAGTTTTTGACCCGACGTGACCCAGTTTCGAACTTATTCTAGATATTATGAGGATAAACATTCTGACAAAGTTTCATGAACTTTGGATGAAAACTGTGCCTTCTAGAGCTTACACAAGGTTTCTCTAAGATTTGACCTAGTGACCAAGTTTTTGACCCGACATGACGCAGTTTCAAACTTATCCTACATATTATGAGGATAAACATTCTGACAAAGTTTCATGAACTTTGGATCAAAACTGTGTCCTCTAGAGCGTACACAAGGTTTTTCTATGATTTGACCTAGTGACCTAGTTTTTGACCCGACGTGACCCAGTTTCGAACTTATTCTAGATATTATGAGGATAAACATTCTGACAAAGTTTCATGATCTTTGGATGAAAACTGTGCCTTCTAGAGCTTACACAAGGTTTCTCTAAGATTTGACCTAGTGACCAAGTTTTTGACCCGACATGACCCAGTTTCAAACTTATCCTACATATTATGAGGATAAACATTCTGACAAAGTTTCATGAACTTTGGATCAAAACTGTGCCTTCTAGAGCGCACACAAGGTTTTTCTAAGATTTGACCTAGTGACCTAGTTTTTCTTGACCCGACATGACCTACTTTCAAACTTGGCCGAGAGTTTATGGCCGAGAGTTTATGGAAGTAAACATTCTGACAAAGTTTCATAAAGATTAGATCAAAACTGTGTCCTCTAGAGCGTACACAAGGTTTTTCTATGATTTGATCTAGTGACCTAGTTCTTGACCTGATATGACCCAGTTTCAAACGTGTCCTACATATTATGAGGATAAACATTCTGACAAAGTTTCATGAACTTTGGATCAAAACTGTTCCTTCTAGAGCGAACACAAGGCTTTTCTAAGATTTGACCTAGTGACCTAGTTTTTGACCCAACATGACCCAGTTTCGAAGTTGGCCTAGAGCTTATAGAGATAAACATTCTGACAATGTTTCATAAAGATTGGATCAAAACTGTGTCCTCTAGAGCATACACAATGTTTTTTCTATGATTTGACCTAGTGACCTAGTTTTTGACCCGACATGACCCAGTTTCAAACTTGTCCTACATATTATGAGGATAAACATTCTGACAAAGTTTCATGAACTTTGGATCAAAACTGTGCCTTCTAGAGCGCACACAAGGTTTTTCTAAGATTTGACCTAGTGACCTAGTTTATAACTCGACATGACCCAGTTTCGAACTTGGCCTAGAGTTTATGGAGATAAACATTCTGACAATGTTTCATAAAGATTGGATCAAAACTGTGTCCTCTAGAGCGTACACAGGTTTTTCTATGATTTGACCTAGTGACCTAGTTTTTGACCCGACGTGACCCAGTTTCGAACATGTTCTAGATATTATGAGGATAAACATTCTGACAAAGTTTCATGAACTTTGGATGAAAACTGTGCCTTCTAGAGCTTACACAAGGTTTCTCTAAGATTTGACCTAGTGACCAAGTTTTTGACCCGACATGACGCAGTTTCAAACTTATCCTACATATTATGAGGATAAACATTCTGACAAAGTTTCATGAACTTTGGATCAAAACTGTGTCCTCTAGAGCGTACACAAGGTTTTTCTATGATTTGACCTAGTGATCTTGTTTTTGACCCGACATGACCTACTTTCAAACTTGGTCGAGAGTTTATGGAAGTAAACATTCTGACAAAGTTTCATAAAGATTAGATCAAAACTGTGTCCTCTAGAGTGTACACAAGGTTTTTCTATGATTTGACCTAGTGACCTAGTTTTTAACCCGATATGACCCAGTTTCAAACTTGTCCTACATATTATGAGGATAAACATTCTGACAAAATTTCATGAACTTTGGATCAAAACTGTGCCTTCTAGAGCCTACACAAGGCTTTTCTAAGATTTGACCTAGTGACCTAGTTTTTGACCCAACAAGACCCAGTTTCGAAGTTGGCCTAGAGTTTATAGAGATAAACATTCTGACAATGTTTCATAAAGATTTGATCAAAACTGTGTCCTCTAGAGCGTACACAAGGTTTTTCTATGATTTGACCTAGTGACCTAGTTTTTGACCCGACGTGACCCAGTTTCAAACTTATTCTAGATATTTTAAGGATAAACTTTCTGATTAAGTTTCATGAACTTTGGATCAAAACTGTGCCTTCTAGAGCGTACACAAGGTTTTTCTAAGATTTGACCTAGTGACCTAGTTTTTGACCCGACATGACCCAGTTTCAAACCTGGCCTAGAGTTAATGGAGATAAACATTCTGACAAAGTTTCATAAAGATTGGAACAAAACTGTGTCCTCTAGAGCGTACACAAGATTTTTCTATAATTTGACCTAGTGACCTAGTTTTAGACTCAACGTGACCCAGTTTCAAACTTGTCCTAGATACTATAAGGATAAACATTCTGACAAAGTTTCATGAACTTTGGATGAAAACTGTGCCCTCTAGAGCGTACACAAGGTTTTTCTAAGATTTGACCTAGTGACCTAGTTTTTGACCCGACATGACCCAGTTTCGAACTTGGCCTAGATTTAATGGAGATAAACATTCTGACAAAGTTTCATGAACTTTGGATGAATACTGTGCCCTCTAGAGCGTACACAAGGTTTTTCTAAGATTTGACCTAGTGACCTAGTTTTTGACCCTACATGACCCAGTTTCGAACTTGGCCTAGATTTTATGGAGATAAACATCCTGACAAAGTTTCATGAAGATTGGATCAAAACTGTGCCCTCTAGAGTGTACACAAGCAAAAGTTGACGGACGTACGACGGAGGACGGACATCACGGTATCCCAAAAGCTCACCCTGAGCACTTCGTGCTCAGGCGAGCTAATAAAATAATAAAAATGAAATGAAATTTCAAAGTCCATGAGCTTGAGGTAAAAAAAAAAAAGACAGGTAGGGGGGAGGGTGTGTGTGTGTGTGTGTGTGTGTGGGGGGGGGGGGTTCTAGTTTTTTCCCTTGACAATATATTGTACAAGAAAACACGAAAATAGCCTTTTCGAACTAATGAAAGGGATTAACTCTAAAACGAAGAAAGGGAAAGCAGCCATTTTTGTACGCGACACATCGTTAGGAATTCATTCACATTGCTATGAAGTTTTATAAAGATATCCCAAACGGTTATCTAGTTATGGCGCGTACAAGACTTACAGGGAAAAAATTAATCAAAGGGGCATAACTTTAAAAGAAAGGGGGAGCAACCATTCTTGTACGCGACACGTTCCCCCACCCTGATACATATGCCTACCAAATTTCATGAAGATATCCCGAATGGTTACTGAGTTATGGCGTGTACAAGAATGTTTACGGACGGACAGACGGACGGACGGACGGACAGACAGCGCCACGACATAATACGTCCGTTTTTTCAAAACGGGCGTAAAAAAATTATGTGACAGAATTATATTCTATTCAGAACTATATTCTAATCATTTACTGACTGATAATCAGTAGCATTTTACTGATTCCTGTTTTCAGCAGAAATCCACATATCTTACATACGGAATAAGAATACCATAAAAGGCATCAGACAATGTAAAACTCTATACTGCTTGTAAATATGTGTACAGATATCTTTCTGTCAATGGGAACCTCTTGTTTCTGCAAGTATACTCAGAGTGTAACTGAAAGTTTTATGCTTTGTTTCTGATTAACCTGGCTAAACCTGGCTTCAACCGAGGTAACCTAAAATGAGAAACTTGAATGTGCCCATTATAACAAAGCATAGAGGACCATACAAAACAAGACATGTCTGCATACAGGACAGCCGGCCTGACAGGGCCTTGACCATCACGTAAAAACTTGTACATAAAAGGTTGTACATTCTTTTATGTGAACTAATTATGTCCTTCATTTTTTAATTTCAAGGCTCAGTGGCATAGAAAAATGACTGTTGATTCATGTAATTTCATCTAAGATTTTCTTACAAAACAGTAAGATTTACTACAACAAAATCATATTTTATTTTCATTTAATATGCACCGCAAGAATCACAAATCTGTACAACATCTAGTGCATTTCTTCTGCTGGACTTTTTACATTCATTTAGGAGTAAATGAAAAAAAAAATAGAAGAAAAATTCAATCACTGCAACTGCAAGAAAAAGCTTGACAATATAATTACAGTCAACTCACGATATCTCAAACACTGATATCTCAAAGTATCCTCTTCTATCAAAAAATATAGTTTGACACACTTCCTATATTTATTCACATAATCAATTCCTTTGATCTCAAACTACTGATATCTCAAAGTAAATTTTCTGGGATCAGAAAATTTACTTTGAGATACTAGTAGTTAGGGATGACCTTCGACTATGAGATATCTAGAGGTAACCAGACTTACTACCTGATGTGCTTAAGTATTGGGACACCTAAAATAATAAATTTTCTATTTGTCCCAAATGGAAAATTCATTATTTTTAGGTGTCCCAATATATATGCACATTAGGGTACTTACCTTTATACAGATGCGAACAACCTGAGGGTAGCTGCCGCAGTTGAATTTTGATCCCTTACAACCAAGACATGCATCAGTACTGAGAGTGTCCGCTTCTAGCTGTAATATAACTTCCTCGTGTGGAATCAACACTGTAACAAAACACCATAAGCATTATTTAAAATTGGGACATCTAAAATAATAACCGTAATTGCCCTAAAAATAGAACAGTTTGGTTTTACAATGTAGTGATGCATCCAAACGATGCCGAGAGAATGGAGCAGTATGATTTAGGTCTGCAATGTTTGCTCAGACCTGTATGTCCAAATACTTTTACAGTAAAAAGTTTTGTCATTTTAAAGTCTGTATAATTCATTTTCACATTTTTTATTATTTAAGGTGCATGATTCGACTTTCAGGGGAAGCAACTCTGTCATTTTATCTGCCTCCTTCTCAACTGGGGTCAAGTCTACAATGAAAGAACTTTCTCCCATTAGATGAGCAAATTCCTTTCAGAGTTGACCCCAATTTACAACAGCTTTTTCTCCAAGGAAGCAAACAGGAAGTCACAAAAGTTGTTTCCCTCTATAAAACTGGCAGAAAAGCATGTACATTACATAGGACTCAATACACGCCAAAACTGCTGGGCCTGGTTGTGTAAAGCATCGTTAAAAAAATTGTTAGTCGTATATTTGCCCTGCAAAGCTCCTCACATTTTTACTGCAAAAAATGGCAGTGTTTTTATGTATAATATGTTTTGAAAATTCAACGTCTCTTTCAATAACAACACCATTAGTTTTCAATAACTGGGCCCTAGTGTTATAGTGCATATATATTCTACAAATGTAAACCAAAAACCGCCAAATTTACTTTCTTTACATCTGGTACTTTCTGACTAACTGAACAAGAAAACTTCCGCAATATGTCAAAAAATCAATAGCTTTCTTGTTAAAGTTTACCATAATTATAGAGTACAATTAAACCCATTTTGATATTTCTACCAGAATGATATGTTCCAGTTACAAAACACACGAGCCACGACACGAGAAACCAACAAAGTGGCATGTAATCCCAGCAAAGACTCAAATCAGCCTGGACATCTGCCCAGTCTGATCAGAATCTCTGCTGTGTGCTTAAAGGGTGGCTAAGGGTCTAAACTACCTTACTGCCCACAGAGACTGATTAGACTGGGCAGATGCCCAGCCTGATCTAAGTATTCGCTGGGCCCACATGCATTTTGTTGGCTTTGTAGTGTTGCTGCTCATATCATGTTTTCCCCAGTATGTGAGCTTGGTGAAGGAAATCTGTGCCTCTTTTATGGTCTATTTCAGCACAGTTCTGTGTGATATTGAATTGGACATTGATGCCAGTTCAGATGAAAGTTTTTTCTCAGGGGAGATATAAAATGGTTACCTCCATTTCTCACCACAGGACTTTCAAACAAAACTTCACAAAACAATGGCAAAAAGAACTTGAGATCCTGAGGCACTCCACTAGAGTCTAATAATGCTGACATCTGAAAATAAATACATGTACCTGCTGTAAAATAGGCTGCAACATAACAAAGTGGCATGTGCACCACGCAAAGACTCAGACCAGCCTGGGCATCCACCCTGTCTGATCAGAGTCTTTGCTGTGCTTAAAGGGTCATTAAAGGTCTAAGGTACCTGCATGCTGACAGCAAAGACTCTGATCAGACTGGGCGGATGCCCAGGCTGATCTGGGTTGTTGCTGGCCGCACATGCCACTTTGTTGGTTTTGTCTTGTCACGGATCAAATGGGACTTTTCATCTCTAGAATGACCCTAAGATCTCTATCAGGCCTGTGAAATTCTGCTATGAAGTGGGTATTTAAAAAATCTAGATCCATAATACAGATCTAGAGTTTTCAGACTGTTTTAGAACACCCTGTCTTAGAACAGAAGAAATCCAGTACGCATGTATAATATGCACGCCAGTTCACATAAACCATTTGGTGAATTACAATAATTTTTCAACAAGCAGCCCTAGACACAAGCATACAAATAATTCCTATTCAGATCAAGCTATTACCATTGTGTCCTATTTTTCAGCTGTAAAATATAAAGAATATTCTGGCAAATGATTTTCTTTGGTGCAATTACTAGTCCGGTGGTTTAAGAGTGAAATTTTGGATTTGTGGGCACTTTCGCGGCATGACGGGCAACCGGGATCATTGAAGTCAGTAAACCTACCTAAAACCATTTTGCCCGGTTGCCAGCTCAAAGACGTCATATAAGGTCAAAATTGGGTCAAAGGTCATTTGGTGCATTTCTATATACCAGTTTGTGAGTGAATTATTGAATTAATAGAGACTTTCGCGAAATGAGAGGCAACTATGGAAAAGGAAGTAAGTAAACATACCATAAAAGCTTTTGCTATATTTGCGACATCATATTTAATCATAACTGGGTCAAAGGTCAGTAAGTACAGTTTTGTATAGTGGCTTACTATATCATTTATTCTAAAAGCAGTCTATTGAGTTACCAATAGTCCATAGGACTGCCCCACCAATCTGAATGAGAGGCCTTATAAACTTTTTATTTTTCCAAAAATATATTACAACATTACATGATACCATTCTCTGCTATCTGACTTCAAAGTCGGTGCGTTTGACAGTTATCGCCGATTTAAATACGTTACCATATCAATCTGCTGAATTCGTATGATACTATACCTCTTATTCAAATGAGTATTGAAACGTATATTAATCTTGCTATTGACAAAAGCATCGTGCTGTTTCTCTATATAATCATATAAGCTATCTCCTATAGAGCATTAATGTTGCCTACGTTACCGAGTTTTTTTCTCCATTTTATGAACAAACATATTTCGGATAAATTAACCATTTTACTGAAAGCAGCTAATATTTACATTTTACCTTAATGCAAATAAAAAGAAAAATGTAAGTGTATCAAACTACGCAGAAACTTACACCGTTACACACTTTACCGGGCATATCTAATCAAAAATCATAAACCAAAAACATGGCTATTGATATTATAAAAAGGATCTTACGGGCTGGCACTACATAGATCTACTTTGATCTTTAACAGATGAGGCGATGCAGTGTTCTAAATATAGATGTTTGGTTATTAGAGCCTGAACAATGGTCTGCTAGGCAATTTTGTAGATGTCTGGGGCAGTACATTTGCCTCTTCTGAAGTTTTTTAGTCAGTCAGCTGGAACGACATAATTGAAAGTGACAACTTGTCGAGAGAATTTGAACTTGTTCTAGTGTGTTGACAGAGAGCAATTAATTCCTGATCATTTCCCATCTTTTTACTTAGTTGAAGAACATATATTACTGTCTCTATAGTTGTAGTTTTTAGGTAGTCGAACAAGATAAAGATGCAAACAGAATATAATATGGAATCACATAACAGAGAGCAATGACTCTCAAGGGGCTTTGTTGTAGCCTGAATTTCTAAAACCATGTCAATATATCCTTTTTTTTCTTACCCTTTGCTGGTACCACAGACTTTTTAGATGTCTGGCAATACACTGTCTGACACTGAATTTTGCGCATATGTATATAAAAGAAACAACTGCCATGACCATATCTCTAAGGGTATTTTGGTAGATTGAGCAGGTGCCATAGTCAGTCGATGCACAGGTTTTGCAGTGGCATAGGCAGGTACCATGATATATACTGATGTCTTTCAATAGCCTGACCTGACATCACAGTGTTAACAGACGTGTCTGGTAGATTAAGATGGTGCCCTTTTATCTATAGACGTCTTGTAAAGCCTTATCTACAGTGTTACATACGTTACGAAGTATGTATTATCACACATGGATATTAGCATTATAGGGAGTGCGTTTTTGGCTGCCACTACAGTAGTATTTTATTATACTGGCAGAGGACATTTGGTGGCCAGAACTGGCATGCTAATCACACAAGATGACTAATAGAAGCCTGAGGTGTTAAGCACAGATGTCTTGTAATGTGTTTAGCCAGCATAGCAGAGACAAACGTGATCTGTACTCTCGCACTACAGTCGCCTTTGCGGTTTTCACTAAATGCTTTGACTGTTATCACAATCTATTTAGACGAGTTACCTAAGCTGGTGTAACAGTAGGCCATTTGATGTATGAAGCTTGCACTACAGTAAAGGTCTTGTTGTTGCGAGAGCTTGAATAACAGTTTAAGAAATGTTATGTAGTAGACTGTGTCGATGATTAAGTCCCCTTATCATATGACGTCGCTTCTGAGAGTGTAATAAAGCCATGCATTAAAAACGATAATCCACTAGTGGATTAAATATGCAAATTACGTCATAACGTTATGCGTTGGCGTCCATAAAAAGGTCGCGTTCTTATGGCAAGATCATGGCGTTTTAGTGCAAAATTTGCTAATAAAATGCAGTTTTAGTGTCATATGATAAATACAATCTTGCATTCGTGCTCCTGTATTATTGAATCTATTAAACTCGTTGGTGAAAACAATAAGATGCTCGGCAGAGCCTCGCATCTTATCTTTTTTTCCCCCAACTCGTTTAATAGATTGAATACATGAGCACTCATATAAGATCCTCTGTTTACTGATTTGTAGTGTGGCCATAATATTTTCACGCCTTCTCTTCAATACATACATAAAATCTATATATATTTACACCTTGAGTTATAACTGGTTTCATTCATTTATGATATTATAACCGTTAACAGATGTAGTATTAAGATAGCTGGAGTAATAGTGTATAAATCTTGCCATTGGGGATAGCTGGCGCTATTTTTACAATTTTCACCCCTCCCTCCCCCACCTCCTTGATTCATCTGGTTCCGTTTGTATTTATATAGTTAGCAGTATATTGTTAAATATTTTACATGTAACGTATGCATGGTTGTATGCAGACACAGTTTCAAGTCAGTGTTATGCCCTTTTTAAAAGTTTAATAGATTTCAGGTACGAAATTCAAACACTTCCTAAAACATAAACTACACAGGCTAACGAAGTCAGTTTTAGTCCACTAAATGGCTATATGCAAAACAAAACATATGATGACTTAGTTGTGAGGAGCAAATGTATGAGCTTCAAATGCATTAATCAGAAAAATATGAAACTTCAAGAAATAATGACACACAAGGTTTGAATACAGCAAACTAGGTTTGATTTGATGTTTTCCTGAGATATTCTGAAAACATCATGCAACCAGGAGCAGGGGGTCATTATTTCAGATAGCCTCTATAAGCTCTGTAGCCACTGAATTAAACTAACTAAAATAATACTCTGATGAAGTTATGGGAGCCATCTTAGCAACCTCTACAAAGCCGCTTAACGACAGGGTGCTTAAAAATGAAATCATTTTTTATAATAGGTAGTTTTCTTATACTTTTTCCATGCAAGTTATATGGTCATCAGTCCCATGAGGAATGTCTAGAAGAGGCGATTCAGACGAGGACCAACATAATGTCATATGGGCAACAACAATATTTAGATTCGAATTAATTTATTCGTTTCCCACAGACCTGTCTGTCTTAACATAAATTACATGCGATGCTGTAACACTTATACAAAAACGTATATGTTACAGTAGTTGCACAAGTTTGCTTGTATATCAGCAATGCCCTTTAGGATCAAAAGCAAGAGGCGATGAGTTTCAAAATGTCAGTCAAGTTTCGTTATTCTGGATTGTACATATAAAATACTCCTGTATATCTGAAAACGTATTCTCGACATCATGCTTATGTGTATTTTATGTCTAAAAGTAGTTTGCAAAATGAATTATTGTCAACTTTATAAACAAGAAAACATCTATAAACACAGAACATACATGATACTATGCTTGTCTATTTAACTGAATCGCTTAATAGTAATTTAAACGACTAATTAACCAATTTGGTAACGTAAACTACATGAGATTGATTTATCTACATTGAATTTTATCTGCTTTACAGCACACACTTTTCAAGTTTTTGCATCTTTATGTGTAAACACCGTTTCAAATGATTTTATGGCTATTTTTCTGCATTAGATTTCAGATGGCAATTGTAAACAATTTATGTATTGTAAACAACACATGCTAATGAAACCAACTGTTTGTAATGTAAATGTAGAGCTAGAAATATATAATAACATGTTGTCCATATATTTATTCCGTGCAGTCCTCGATTTATAAAATATTAAATTTAGCTGTATGAATGCATGTATATTCAGAAAAACAGGTGTACGGACGGACACATACACAGTTTGATTGAACAGAAACTATCCAAGTATGCTTTACTATTGCCGAATGAGGTTTACAATATGTTCAGCATTTAAATGCAGTGATATTTATACCTCAAATGTACAAGAATCATTTTCTAAGCAGTTTTTCGTGATTTTGCACTTAATGACCTTTGACCTCGTTTATTCGGTACACAATGGGCAGTCAGGCTTGGCAACCGGCAAAAAATAAACGAGGACATATCGGTAAGCATTTTTGGCATGGTTGCCCATCATGCCGCGAAAGTGCCCACAAACTCATTTTCTAGAGCACTTTTCTCGAATCCACCACCTGACTATACAGTCATATTTATGAATACATTGGCCAAATTTCACTCTAGTGACAACTGGTTTATATCATCTCTAATTCGACTTTCCAGAGCCATGCCTACTTTAAACAGGTATGCATCTCTTCATTTACTGCAGGGTAAATCACAGACTTATTGTGGGACATTCAATATATGCCATTGTGTTTGTGGGACTATGAAACATGCATAGTTGTTGTTGCATTGTTCAGGTATAAGGTATACCCTAGGTAGCTTAATATTGGGAAACCTAAAAACCATTAATTTTCCATTTGAAACAAATGGAAAGTCAATGGTGTTAGGTGTCCCAATACTAAAGCACTTTAGGATACTCTATCAGGTGACTTTTGAATGACATTCTTGGTGTAGCTTGGAAAGGTGTATGTGTATAGGCAGAAAACTGTCCTCCTGATGTTAAGACTGGGGTCATCATGGAAAGATCAAACTTGCATTTCCTTCAGACAGAAAATTATGAAAAAAATCTAGTTGCCTCTTTTTATATATAAATTATTCTGATATTCTTCAACTGAGCTTCACTATGGAAAAATGGGTCTTTGGGCATATGTTAGCAGCAAAATCCCAGATCACTATCATCAGACTGTCCATCTGTACAGACTAACAATTTACAGATTTCACAGAAGCAACATATTGTTGATGTGAAAAGGGAAGGCTCTGATCAGATAATGTACATGTGTAGGGTAATCCACACCTTGTTGTTTGCACACATCCGAAGATCCATCATGGCATGGATTCTGTATTAATCCTATTAAGCTATTAAGCCGGAGGCATTACATTTTATGAAAGGGGTCATTATTTAGCGTCTTAAGTGAAGTACATCAGCCACTGCGAAATACCTTCAAAAAAAAATTAAGGTGAACGCGTATATTGTTTGTGACGTTATGGCTAGCCCGGTGATCACCTACCTGGGAATGGTTGTTCGCGTGGCTGCTGCTGGTGATGTCTTTGGCGGTGACTAACTTTGTGTTGTCTTATTCCCACATTGTGTCTTGGGTGGGATCTCAGATTGAATTGTGTCAGTTCCTGAGAATTTTCCAACTTACTTTAATACTTGTAGGAGAAGCAACTTCACTATTTTGCCTCTGTCTGTTTAGTAGGGGTCAATTCTTTAAATAAGAATTTGCTCCCCTAGGAGCAAATTCTTTCCTTTAAGAGTAGCTACCGCATCCACAGAAGCAAATAGGAAAACATACCAGTCAATATAACAGTATTTTTGGAAAAGAGGCAGGAGGCATTTATTAGAGCAAGGCATTTATTAGGATTAATATACTATACTGAAACGAAAAAGAATCGCACAGGTGTTTTGCTCAAATAACATTTTATTGGTTGGCTAGAAAACAAATATTTTTATACTATTGGCCTTCTGTAAATAATGCAAATTTGAATTCGTAAACAGTACTCAGCAGATTACCTGTTATTTCACGTGTTTCATGTAATACGTGAAATCACTTTTTTCTTGCTGAGTGAGATTTAAGAGGATTTAAAAGTGTAAAACTTTTTCCTGAATCATCATTCCGGTTAGCGTTACACTTTAAAACAATTCATCTAACGAAGAAACCCGCAAATCATGCCACGGCTATGCCAAACTGACCGTGATCGTGCCGTCACACTGCTGATGAGAGGTATCTCACAATCTGAGGTTTCCCGACGATTGGGAGTTAACCATTCCACCATTTGTCCACTCTGGCAATGTCTACGCCGCACTGGGAACACATCTGACCGACGTCGGAGCTGACGTCCTAGGGTAACCACGGCCAGACAGGACCGTCAAATACGCTTGACCCACTTGCGTGATCGCTTTCAGACAGCAACAGAAACAGCACTGAATACACCTGGGATTCATAACAACCGTATTCACCCTCAGACTGTCAGAAACCGACTGCGTGAATTCCAGATAAGATCACGTAGGCCATACGTCGGAACGCCACTAATGGCGCGTAGAAAGGTGATCCGTTTAAATTGGTTGGAAAGGCATCGCCCAATCAACTTCCCAAGACATCTCTGGCGCAGTGTTTTATTCACCGACGAGTCCAGATTTAGTCGTATACAGACGTAGGGGCGAATGGTATGCTGACGCCTGCATTATTCAGAGAGATCGATTTGGCAGTGGCTCGGTCATGGTTTGGGGGAGTATTGCGCATGGCTACAAATCACCACTTGTGCTCGTCGACGGGACAATGACAGCGGTGAAATACAGAGATGAGATCCAAGCTCAACGTTGTTCCCATCACACAACAACGTGTGTTGACGTTTCACCATGACAATGCAAGACCTCACGTTGCCCAGATCTGCACAGAGTTTCTGACCCAGAATAACGTTAATGTCAAGGACTGGCCTCCCTATAGCCGGAACTTTTCCCCAATAGAACATCTGTGGGATGAATTAGACCACAGGGTCAGACGTCGGGTGAATAAACCGAGGACTCTACAGGAACTGTCACGTGCGTTGACTGAAGAGTGGAATAACATTCCAGTGTATAAAATTAACCGTCTGATTGGTTCAATGGGCTCAAGAATTCGTGAAGGCTTAAATGCGAGAGGTGGACATACACGTTACTAAATCGTGAATGGCAAGAATTGTGACCCTAGCTTACTTTTGACGTGTAGTGTATTTACGGTGATAAAATTCAAGAACAGCTGACCCTCAATATTGATAGGCTATTGATTGCTAAATAAAGTGAGATAAATGTTTTGTCAGTCCTATAGTCTGGATATGGAATATTGAAATTTAAATCTATCTGTGCGTTTCTTTTTCGTTTCAGTATATATACCTGAACAAAATTAGTATGTATATCATCCAGCTGAAACTTTATAGGAATTTTATCCAATGGGAAGAGCTCATGTTGATTTTCTGTTGCTCTGTGATTGGAAGATGGTTTGATTGGATGGAAGTAAATAGACTTAACATCTGGTACACTGACACTTGTGAGCAAAGATTCTGGTGCTTCTTTCTGAAATTGAAAACAGTATGATGGGTACACTTTCTTCAGAAAGTTTGGGAACTTTTTATTTCTAATTTGATGGACATATAAGAGTAACAACAAATATATTCAGGCTACTCAATTATAACTACATGTATATAGAAAAAGTACTACTAAGAAAATACAAAAAAAATAATATCAACAGAACTCAAAGTGAGATGCTTGGTTGGTTGGTTGGTTGATTTGATGCTTAACGTCCACAGTAAACAACTAAGGTCATGCCGGGACGGTCAGTTAACCTAACCACACTATTCCTGGGCAGGCTTAGACCTCCTAAGCGGTTAACCAGTACTAAGTGCACATACTTTCGCCAGTAACTGACAACTGCCCTTCTTGAATCAGCGGAAGGAGAAACGAAAGTATGTGGCCAGACCGGGATTCGAACCCAGGCATCTGACTTACGAGTCAGGTGCCCTACCGATTGCGCTACCTGGCCCGGCGAGATGCTTGGTAAAAACTGACTTCCTTTCGGACAGATTATCCCAGAAAAAAACTTTAAACTAAAGTAAAAGCCTGAAACCTTGATCTGAAGATAAAACCTCTAGGGATAGGAACTGGTTTTAGAGGAGTTGCTGGACAAAGTCTGAAGTTGATTTGTATTACAGCAATACCACTTTAAAATATCATCAGTCTGGTATATTCAGATACTGGTAATTTGATGTCTGTAAAATTTTACTCTTTTGTTTTCATTTTAATGAATAATAGTTTTCTGGCCACATTTTATGTATGTCCATATATTAGCTTTTAATGACCCCCTCAAAAAAAAAAAATCGATAAAAGTTTACCTTAATCATCAACATTTTCCAGTCAAAATAACTTTTTTCATTTAAGCTTTAAAAGTCATTTTCTTGATTTACTAATGGCAAAATGTTACTGATGCAAGACCTTTACATGAAAATGGATATTTACTTAGTATAGTGAGTTTCCTTAACAGTTTGAGTCAAAGTGGCTTACAGATCATTTTCTCATTTTCAACAAAATAATGAAAAAATCTTTGAACCAATCTACCTCATTATCCTCTGTTGCATGATCCAAGATGGTTGATTTTTCAATAAGCCCTGATTCACCAAGTGACTCTCGTTGCTTAGCAACCCTGTTTGCTTCAGTTTTAGCCATCTCTTCCATCAAAGAATTACTTGGTTCTCCCATGATCTTTAAATAAACAATTTTTATTTGAATATATGACAGGCTCAAAAAAATAAACACACCAATTTCTTTTAAATTCATTGTTGCTGCTTTGGATGTGGTATAAGCTCTGCAAATCAGAACATATAGGTCAACACATGCTGTTAAGAGCCTAAATTGTAGTAAATCAGCGATTGCCAAAATAACCAGTATTAATGTGAAGGGTATACTTTCAGAGGAAGTAAATCTACTTTTTTGCCTCCTTTTTAAGTAGGAATCAATGCTAAAAGGAAAGAATTTGCTCCTAGAGATGCCAATTCTTTCCTTTAAAAGAAGACCCAATTTCAAAGAGCTACGTCAACCACAGAAGTATACAGGAATTTATGCAAGTTAATAAAATGTTATTTTCAGAAAAGAAGCAGGGGGCGTTTATTAGAGCAGGGGCATTTAAAAGGATTAATATGGTACTTTATCATATGACGTCGCATCTGAGAGTGTAATAAAGCCATGCATTAAAAACAATAATCAACTAGTGGATTACATATGCAAACAAGGGCCTAGCAAGCGGCGCATAACACGCCCGTTTCAGTGTCATGAAGGAGTTACAGAATGAACAAGATTGTTTATAGAAGGATGGACAGGCAGACAAAACAGGGGAAACAACTCTGTAATTAATGACTGCAATGTTATTAAAACAACACATCAAATACTATTAGTACACCAAAAATGAGGATCCAGGGTGAAGCAGCTCAGATGTTGTGAAACGCCAAAGTCAAACAAGGGAGATAATTCATAAACTCTTAGTCGCAATACTTTCCCTTGACAATATACACATCACCAACAAGTTTCGTTAAAATATTTCCAACGGTTAAGGAGATACAGAGTAAAACGGAAATTGATGCAAGGGCAGATAATTCAGGAGGTAAGCAAGAGTTAAAGTTCATGCGCATGATACATTACCCAATTATTATACACATTCCTACAAAGTTTCATTGAAACATTTCAAAGGGTTAAGGAGTTATGGGGGAATGGGTTAGCCTAAAAAACTAATCAAAGGGAGGTTACTCCAAAATTAAGTAAGGGGGAACAACCATTCTTATATGTGACACACCATCTTGTGATCATGCACATTGCTATAAAGTTTCATCAAGATATACCAAATGGATACTTAGTTATAGAATGCACAAGATTAGTATACACAAAATACCCTAAAAATCTAATCAAAGGGATGCAACTCCAAAACAAAGAAGGGGAGAGCAACCATTGTTATACGCGACACATCATCACACCCTCATACACATTGCTATGAAGTTTCATTAAGATATCCCAAACGGTTATCTAGTTATGGCGCGCACAAGACTAGTAGGGTAAAAAATAATCAAAGGGGCATAACTTTGAAATTAAGGAAGGGGGAGCAACCATTACTATACGCGACACTTTGCCCCATCCTAATATATATGCCTACAAAATTTCATGAAGATATCTCAAACAGTTTCCGAGATATGGTGCGCACAAGAATGTTGACGGATGGACAGACAGACGGACGGACGGACGGACGGACAGCGCCATGCCATAATACGTCCATTTTTTCAAAACGGGCGTATAATTACGTCGTAACGTTATGCCTTGACGTCCATAAAACAGGTGCGTTTTTCTGGTGGCTAAATCATGGCGTTTTAGTGCAAAAATTACATATAAAATGCGATTATAGTGTCATATCATAAACAGAATCTTGAATACGTGCTCCTGTATTACTGAGTTTATTAAACTCGTTGGGGAAAACCGATAAGATGCTCGGCATAGCCTCGCATCTTATCTTTTTCCCCAACTCGTTTAATAAATTCAATAATACATCAGCACTCATGTAAGATCCTCTATATAGTTTAGCCTGGTTCAACCTGGCCCCCATAATGCTTGGCCTCTAATGTGGCCCAGGAACTACATCCAATGCTTTTTCTACTATGTATGATTCCATGACATGAATTTATTGCTTACACACCATACCCTCCGTACCCAAATAGGCATATGCACAATGGCTGCCGAACAAAGTCTTGTCTACACAGCTAAACTTGTCTTATCTGAGTTCACCTGTCAATCAATTAAGGCATAAGCAGCATGGATGTTCCATCACCTACATGTTTCTCCCAAGGATGTCATATTACCATCAAAAGTGCAATGAAAAAGACACAATTCAAGAGGGTTTGCTGACCATGAGTCTGGTTGGACCAGAATACCCTCTACAGTTAACTCTCGGTATCTCAAACACTGATATCTCAAAGTACCGCTGATATCAAAGAATATAGTTTGGATGGATTCCTTATTTTTATTTATGTTTCGATTCCTCGTATCTCAAACTACTGATATATCAAAGTAAATTTTCTGGAAGCAGAAAATTTACTTTGAGATATCAGTAGTTTGGGATAAACTTCGACTTTGAGATATCGAGAGTTGACTGTATTTCTGAGTAAAACTGACAACTTTTCTACCCCCCAAAAAATGTATTTTTTGTCTTCAAAGAAAATTAACAACAACTAGAAATGGTCAACATATACATTCTTCTATTTTTATTTAAAGAAACAAGCTTCCAGTAACCTTTAGCATGCTGTAGGGGAGAGCAGATGATGAATGTGTTATATATATATATTATTTTTTTTACAGATGTACGACTTAAACACTATATTCATCCCCTTGTAAAAATGTTTGCAAATGCTGTCTGCTGAGGTTAACAGTGTTTCCATGCCTCTTGTTAATTTCCACACATAGGTAGTTCTAATGAGATATCATGCCCTTAAACTTAAAAACAATTCGGGGTCTAATTTGTTTGAAACTAATGACTTTGTTTGATAACATGATTTTGTACTTTCACTGCACAAAAAAATGTCATTTTTTTGCTGAAACAATATAAGAAGTTTTGCAGTGCAAAAGCTCCTCACATTTTTTCAGCAAAAAATATTAGCAAAAATGAGTTTTTGAGTACTAGAAAACTTACAAATTCTTGACTAGTGACTTTGATAAGTCGACCATGCTTTTTACAACACAGCCCAGATTTTATACACCAATATAATGGCTAAAACTACACTCTGATTACTGTAAAATTTATTTTTAAAGAAAGAGTTTATATTTACTTACCAGAACATAAGGCTTGTCAATAAAGTATTTGTTGATGAGACCAACCCAGTAGCTTTCAGGCTCTGATTTCATTCTTGTGTAAGATTTTACATTCTGCACTCGTACTTCTGACTAGAACAGAAAATGACAAAACCTATCTTTGAGAAAACTGATATCGGCATGTACATTGTCAGTGCTCCAGATAAGAAAGAAGGGGCAACAGGGATAATTCGAGATGATTTCAATATTTCTCAATAAAATCATATGTTGTAACCCCGAATTAGACTTGTCTCACCAAGAGGGTTCTAATGAGGAGTCACAATGTATGTTTTTGCTGAGAAATATGAAAAATTATCTCAGCATTATCCTCAAAACCCCACCTCATCTGAGGCTCTTTACTGTGTAATGGATTCAACTAGGAATCAGCAAACCACAGATACAGTTGTTAATCATTAACCAAACCCCATACATCTGAATCCTCACCAGATGTATTTACTATGGAATGTATAGGGTGAACCAGTTGCTTGCTGGTAGGTGAGAAATGAGTGGTTTTTTTTTTTTTTTTTTTTTACCAGATCAAATTGCTCTTCAAACTTCAAAACGATTATTGACAAAGTGTTCAGGATGCTGCCAAATCAGTTGTCTACTAGTATAATACACTTACAGTATAGTACTTCGAAGTTTCAGCTATTCAAGCCTCATCAGTGACCCTGTCAATATCTCATTACGAAAGCCAGAGAAAAGCATACTGTAATTTCTTAATTTTAATAAGGCAGTCAATTCAAAGATTGACTAGTATCAAAATGAGCCAAATGGTTAAAAAGCGATGATTTAGAATAAAAGTCTAAACTGATCAAGAATTTGTTTTCTCAGACTATATCCTCTGATCTCAAAGGACAACAAGACCTGTCCGCCTACAGGATAGCTTGCCTGCAGTGCCTTGCCCATCACATAAAAAAACTTTAATGTAAAACTTTAAAGTGTGACACCCACGCCAACACAGACGCCGACGTCTAAGTCTAAGTGACAACAATAGCTCTCTGTACTTTCATACAGGCGAGCTGAAAATAAAATATAAACTGCACTATGGATGATGTTCGGGGAGACGTTTTACTGCCGCCACAGGGCACAACACAAGCTGCAGAGAAGTCAAATAACAATCAGAGCACACATTCAAAAGAGGGAAGTTATTTGTTCGGAAAAAAGATCTTTTTCATTATGCCAATTCCTCTTGCTATTGCACCAGCAATGAATGCTATGTATACCGTTGCTATACTATGTTGTTATGTAGACTCTAGAAGCTATGGCTGACATCATCATAAAGTCATAATGACATCCCAATGACCCTCATAATGTCAGTTATGGCTAAATTATGTACTTCACGGTGGATGTGTTATGCATACTGTGCAACAGTGAAATTCCCATAATAATGATAAACAAGGGCTTCGCAAGCGGCGCATAATACGCCCGTTTCAATGTCCTAAAGGAGTTACAGAATGAACAAGATTGTTTACAAAAGGATAGACAGGCAGACAAACAGGGGCAACCACTCTATAATTAACTAGAACTGTAAGCGAATCCGACTATCCCCCCCCCCCCCCCACACACACACACACACACACACCTTAATTGCTTAAATCAAATGGTGTTATTTTCGTAACAAAAAGCATAAAGAGGGAGAGAAATCATTGTTACCATGTATACCAAATATGAATTGTTGCTGTGAAATCTGTTACAAAAAATTACATTATTCAAAGTCAGGAGAGAAAGAAAATTGGAAAAATATAGGGAAGAATAAGCAGAAGACTGGTTCTCAATCCCACAATACAACAAGTTCTCATCAACCTGCATACAAAATTCCCTACTCTTACTTACAGATGCATAGAAATCTTTTGCGCAAAAAATGCATTATTCAAAGTAAAGAGAGAAAGAAAATCAGACAAATACAGGGAATAAAAAGAGGAGAAGTCTGGTTCTCAATCCCACAATACATTAAGTCATCATTAACCTGCATACCAAATATGACTAATCTAGCTTGCATGGTTGTGGAGAAAACTTTGATGAAAAATATCATTATTCAAAGTATGGAAAGAAAGAATATTGGACAAATACAGGGAAGAATAAGCAATAAAAGGCTGGTTCTCAAACCCACGATACAAAATATCGTCATCAACCTGCATACCAAATGGGACTACTCTAGCTTGCTTGGTTGTGGAGATATCTTTGACGAAAAATTTTATTATTCAAAGTATGGAAAGTAAGACTATTGGACAAATACAGGGAAGAATAAGCAGAACAAGAGCTGTCGCCTGACAGCATAGCTCGCCTGAATAGGTGCTTGCCCATCACACAGTTGCTATGGTGGTGTGGACTACTAAGCATAAAACTTCAGACAAGCATGTCCATAATGACAACATGTTTATAAACAAAAGCTTTCTCAGAAATAAGTCTTAAAATAAAATTAAAATAAAAAAAATCCACATGAAATGTCAAAGTCCATGAGCTTAAGGTCAAAGAACTAAGGGGTGGGGGTGGGGGTGGGGGGCTGCAGGGGCTAGGATGTATGAAAACCTTGAACCATTATCTAACATTGGTCGAAGAAATAGTATCAGCTGAGTCCATCATGGCACTGTGAAATTATGTCTTCATAAATATAAAACTTTACCAAATCTTTAAGACAAAATTCAAAGTTGATGACCTTGACTTCAAGGTCATCCAGTGGGGTAAGTATATGGTATTTCATAAATTTTAAAAACAGTGTCTAACATCAGTTCAAGTGTAAATTAAATCTCTGCCAAGCATTATGAATCAGTACGCAATTAGAAAGCTTTAATAAAGACCAAATTTCCTAAGTCCCTGACCTTGACATCAAGGTCATTGAGCGAGGGTCAGGGAAGTACTATGTAAAACTTTGGACTAATATTTAACTACAGTACAAATATAAAAAGAATACATCTGTGAATTCAGGAGATATGTGTCTTTAAAAAACTTTAACCAAAACATCCAATCAATAAAAAGACAATTTTCTAAGTTCATGACCTTGAAATCAAGGTCACTGAGGGGGGTGGGGGTAGTACCTTGGAAAACTTTGGGCCAATATCTAACTACAGTGCAAGTATCAAAGAAATCCATCCATGGGTTAGGGAGATATTGGGTTTTATAAAACTTTAACCAAAACATCCAGTCCAAAAAAACTCCCAATTTTCTAAGTCCATGACCTTGACATCAAGGTCACGGAGTGGGATGGGGGTGGTACTCTGTTAAACTTTGGACCAATATCTAACTACAGAGTAAGTATCAAAAGAATCCATCCATGGGTTAAGGAGATATAGGTCTTTAAAAAACTTTAACCAAAACATCCAATCCGGACGCCGACGCTGACGCGGACGCGGACGCGGACGCTGACGCGGACGCGGACGCGGACGCCGACGCCAAGGTGACAACAATAGCTCTTCCTGAACTTTCGTTCAGGCGAGCTAAAAAGGCTGGTTCTTAATCCAACGATACAACATATCGCCATCAACCTGCATACCAAATATGACTTCTCTAGCTTGCATGGTTGTGGGGAAATCTTTGACGAAAAATTTCATTATACAAAGTAGGGAAAGAAAGAAAATCAGACAAATACAGGGAAGAATAAGCAGGACAAGGCTGGTTCTCGATCCCATGATACAACATGTCGTTATCAACCTGCATAGCAAATATGACTACTCTAGCTTGCATGATTGTGGAGAAATCTTTGACGAAAAATTTCATTATTCAAAGTATGGAAAGAAAGAAAATGGGGCAAATACAGGGAAGAATAAGCAGGAGAAGGCTGGTTCTCAATCCCACAACACACCATGTCGTCATCAACCTGTATGCCAAATATGACCAGTCTAGCTTGTATGGTTGTGAAGAAATCTTTGATACAATATCTTTGAACAAGGGAGATAACCTACATACACTGGGTATACCTTTTTTAGTTCTACTATTTTCCCTTGACAATAAATGGTTACTGAGTACAACAAAAGTTTACACAAAAGTAGCCAATAAGAACTAATGAAAGGGATTCACTCTTAAACGAAGAAAGGGAGAGCAGCCATTGTTGTACGCGACACATCGTTAGGACTTCATACACATTGCTGTGAAGTTTTATAAAGATATCCAAAAAAGGTTATATAGTTATGGCGCGTACAAGACTTACAGGGATAAAATTAATCAAAGGGGCATAACTTCAAAAGTAAGAAAGGGGGAGCAACCATTTTTGTACGCGACACGTTCCCCCACCCTAATACATATGCCTACCGAATTTCATGAAGATATCCCAAATGGTTACTGAGTTATGGCGTGTACAAGAATGTTTACGGACGGACGGACGGACAGACGGACAGCGCCATGACATAATACGTCCGTTTTTTCAAAACGGGCGTATAAAAAATCTCTAACAAATTATGGAATTAATATCATATAAGTAATGAACTTACATCTTCCTTTGTATCTCCATACAAGAAATCACCAATCAGGAAACAAGCAATGATATCATGAGGTGTGTCTTCAATCTGTGTGAAAAGAAGCTACTTTAGTGGTAAGCCGATTATAGCAACAAGTTAAAGTGACCTAGGGAAGATAAAGTTCAAGATTAGTCCTGATTTCAGGATTTAGCACTCATGCATAATACATATAATGTCATTTTGATATCGTTGAAATTTGGTTTTAACACATTTAAATCAGCTTTTTACAATAAAATAAGCATAAACATTCTGATTTCTGTTAATATTTTGTAATTATAAGCCATTTATAACTGACTTCAAAGATTTTTTGGCTCAGTCAGGATTCCACTGACAGACTTAAAGGATTGAGAATCACGGACTAATATCAGCCCGGTCAACACCTTTGATAAACAAAATTACTGAAGTTTACACTGTTTCAGGCGATATATGCAGCACAATCCATATTCACATAAATGACTGTTTCCCAGACAAGTTTCAACTCAGAAGTCTGTCAAACACTGGTAAGGACTTTCTGTAAATATCTTCAGCCATCCTTTTGGCTACCACGCTTAAGTCATGAACAAATTTGAGCCACTTTATATAAAAAAAGTCTGTCTGAAGATGAAAAGTACACTTTCATAGGAAGTAACTGACCCATTTTTTGCCTCCCCCTTCAATGGAGGTCTACTCTTAAAGAACAGAATTTGGTCCTGCAGGCAGGAGCAAATTCTTTTTTTTAAGAGTTGATCCAATTTTGAAAAGGGATTTAGGTGACTTCCTGGGTATCATAATGGGTCTACTTTTGAAAGGAAGAATTTGCTTTCAGTAGCAAATTCTTACCCAAAAAGTTGATCCTCACTAAGAGGAAAAAGAATTTGAAAAGAACAAGAATTCTGTGGTTGGCAGTGTATGCACATTGTCACCTGTGTGCACATTGTCATAAAACAGAGCTACACTATAAAAACTTCACACAAGTACTGCAAATAATACTGCCAACTGAAAAATTAAAATGTATATCTCGATTCTGCTGGTTGTGGGTGCGACAAAAATGGCAAAGTTGCTTCCTCTGAAACTGTACTAATTCACTGCACGATATATGAGCCGCAACACGAGAAAACCAACAATGTGGTTGTGCACCCAGCACAGACTCAGATCAACCTGGGCATTCACCCAGTCTGATCAGACTCTTTGCAAAGAGCTTAAAGGTAGCTAAGGGTCTAAGCTTTCTTCATGCGGACAGCGAAGACTCTGATCAGACTGGACGGATGCCCAGCCTGATCTGAGTCTGCACTGGGCGCACAACCACATTGTTGGTTTTCTCGTGTCGCGGCTCAAATTATTATTTTCTCACAACAAAGCTAATTTTCAACTTACAGCTGACAAGGAGTCAAGAACTTTCCTGTGTATGAGGTTAGACATCCTGGTCATATCTATCTTTTCTTCCCCTGTTCCCAATTTCTTTAGTACCTCTGTTAACCTATACAGAAATTATAGAAATCATGCAGATCAATGATGAGAATTATTCAATGTGTGAGACATGTAGAAGTGATTCCTAGGGAAATCATTATAAGAATGTGAATAAGAACAACAGAGAAGCTCAATCAGGGTTTGTACTGTTTTCATTCAGCCAACAAAGAACTAAGTTTTAGAAAACAGATTTAGGAAATGGTCTATACAAGACATGAGCTTTCCTTCAAATCCTTTTCACGAAAATTGTACTCTGAATGTATAACAGGTCATAGCTGAATACAATATTGTTTAAACCAAACAACTATGTGCATTAAAGCCAAAACAAGGCTCCCAACAGAAATGACTCATACTGGTATGAATAATAGCTCGGTTATTCCACTGTATGAAACTGATAAAGAAATACATGATTATAAAATCTGCCAGTTGTGCCCCTCACTAGAACTGCATAGTTTATGTTTTATTAAGCCTTACCCAAACTTATCTCAGAACATTTAACATCTCTCTTATATCTTATTTGAAATATTACTAATTTGTCTTCTTCGAAGTTTTGCTCAGCATCATGCTGTCATACGCACTTAGGAAATATCTGTTGTAGTTTCTCTTTGAACACATTTCCAAATCTCACATAGATGCAGCATTCTGAGTTCTCTATGGTGTGGCAGTCTATCTGTTAAACAATAAACATGAAAATCACCATGTGAATGGAAGGAGATTTGGTTGGTTGGTTGATTTGATGCTTAACGTCCACGGTAAACAACTAAGGTCATGTCGGGACGGTGGAAGGAGAAGTTGGCCTTTGAAAGGTACATGTATATTGGTTGTCTGACTGGGAAATGAGCTTGATAATATCAACGAATAGAAATTTATCACAATCCCATCTGGACTCCAACTTATCCAACTGGATCACCATAAAAATTCTCAACATTGGAACACCTAAAACAAATACCATAATTGTCCTAAAAATGGAACAATTTGGCTTTATAATGTATTAATGCATTCAGAAAATGAAGATGGAATCGCAGTGTAGAACCTTATCAGAGACTGCTCCTGTTTGCTCAGACAATTTTTACTGTATGCAGTAATCTAGAAAGAGAATAAATTCTTGGCAGCAGCTGGCTCACATGGTGTCTTCAATTATAAAATCCTAACAACAACTGGCCCAACAAATAGTTACAACATAGATCAGAGGATCAGAGGGCACTCAGCCAAGACAAGGTTATGACACATTCTGAAGTAAGAGCTGAGGTGAATGGGTACACTTTCATAGGAATTAACTCTACCTCTTTAGCTTCCATTCATATTTGGGGTCATTTCTTTGCCATAACATAATAAGTGAATACGCCATTTTGGAAGGACTTCTTTGGTTCGGGAAGCAAACAGGAAGTCACAAAAGGAAAGGAGTTGTTTCCCTTTGTAAATTTTGCAGAAAAACAAACAGTTGTATAGGTCAGTCGCGCTATTGTGGCAGTGTTTTGTTTACATTTTTAATGTCAACAGTACCTGTACTAGCCTTACAGTGCAGTTCATGTAACTTCTTGATCAATGGCCATGATGGAAGATTACGGTAAACTGGCAGTTTTAATATATCTCAATAATACCATCTGGTAGCTTCAACCCACAAAGTGCTTCTACTTTCAGAATATCAACCAAAACAAATGCAGAAGTAACAAAATCAATCAAATTCATTCTTTCCATTTCCTTGGGTTGCATAAGCTGAACTCTTCTATATAGCTAATCAGTCACCAAATCAAAATAAACAAGCAAATTCGACGAATTTATGTCCCCCGCCTTGGAAACTAGGTCTCCACTGTATATACACCTAGTGTTTGAGCTGGAAAAGCGGCTACATTAAAAATGCAAAAAAAGTAATAAAAAAAATAATGCGAGGATTATATCCAAACCACATGCATATCTTCAGACCATGATCAAAACACCAGTGAAGTTTCAAAGGAATGGGCATAAAACTGTAGGATGAGTTGCACACACAAGGTACCCACTATCTATTCACTTTGATAGTAAAAATGTATGAAAAATGGCCAAGTTCAATTTGCGAAAAAAGTGATAAAAAATATTGTGAAGATTATATCCAAATCACATGCATATCTTCAGACTATGACCAAAATACCTGTGAAGTTTCAAAGGAATTGGCATAAAACTGTAGGAGGAGTTGCGCACACAAGGTACCCACTATCTAGTCACTATGATAGTAAAAACGCCTAAAAAATGACTAAGTTCAACTTGTGGAAAAAGTGACAAAAAATAATGTGAGGATTATATCCAAACCACATGCATATCTTCAGACGATGACCAAAACACCTGTGAAGTTTCAAAGGCATTGGCATAAAACTGTTGGAGGAAAAAGTGACAAAAAATAATCTCAGGATTATATCCAAACCACATGCATATCTTCAGACCATGACCAAAAACATCTGTAAAGTTTCGAAAGAATCGGCATAAAACTGTAGGAGGAGTTGCGCACACAAGGTACCTACTACTTTAGGGGGACGGAAGGAC
This sequence comes from Ctena decussata, assembly GCA_963989385.1. Lineage (NCBI taxonomy): Eukaryota > Metazoa > Mollusca > Bivalvia > Lucinida > Lucinidae > Ctena > Ctena decussata. The sequence goes on from OZ022498.1 coordinate 62,174,105, forward strand.
GGACGGATGGACGGACGGACGGAAGGACAGAATGCCGAAAACTATGTCCCTCCGCTTTTCTTCGAAAAGGCAGGGACAACAAAAATTAATAACATTGCTAAGTTATCGCGTCCGCACTATACCCATTCACCTTAAAATTTACTTTTCTGTGCAGCCAAAAAGTAAACTGTCTTTCTTTTATCTACTGGTAAGCAACATGTCATTGCCGAACATGAAACTCATACTTGTAACTTAAGTCATGTTTTGCTTTGGTTTTTCTTTTTTCTCTGCTCACCATATTTAATTCAGTTTTAAAATGGGTGTTTTCCCTTCCAAAACAATCTCAAAGATCTAGATCCATCTTGTGTGGATCTAGATCTTTAGAACTGTTTTGAAAGAGAAACCCCCATTTAATAGCTGAATCACTCATGACTGACTAAGATATCTGAAGTAATTTTGGAAGGATAAACTTCCACGTTAGAACCGAATAAATATAGCATTTTATCTTAATCTTCAATGACTATAAAATTTAAGGCATTGAAGTTAACGACAAACTGCAATTATACAGTTGATCCAAAAGTTTGAAAATGATTTATAACAAGATTACTTAAAAGATATCGTTTTTGAACTAAAGAATAAAAAAAATCTTCCAAAACGTCACAATTCATGCTAGGTCAGCCATACCTTGCTACAGTAGGGATCATCTATCTCAACAAATTCTCTCTCCAGTGGTGATATGGCAGAATCGGACAAATATTCATACAATACATTAAGGCTATTATAGGTATATTGGTCCTGAAAGAGATACATCAGGGGTAACAACATATGTCATAGCACAGATACAGGAAACATTTACCACATATGCAGTAATTTTCAGTGTCTTCTTACTTTCGCAATCACTATCAAACCATAAATTTGGAAATGCTAAATATTTTCCAAATTTCTCACCAATATCAGGATACATATATTCAGTATACATACATGGCATCCATATTTGCTTTTCTGTCTGTTTGCTTAAGTAGTTCTAGCACTTTTCTTTTGATCTCATATGCATCATTAATCCATCAGCAGGCTTAATCATCGGCCAATGCCAATTACATGTATAACTAAGAGAGATAACAAGACCTGTCCACTGGAAACTACAGATTTTCATCAATTCAACCCCAGAGTAAAATGTAAATGCTTAAAAGGTTAATAGAGTCAACGATGCGGTTTAGGCCTAGTCAAGGAAATTCCAGGCTAGTTTTCAGATTATTAAGTCTCATGCGAGGCCAAGGCTTTGCATGAGACTTAAATACCATATAATGGGAAATTTTTGCGTCACCTAATTTTCACGGAATTTTGTGGTCAGTAGCTGTCTGCGAAGATATAACTCCGCAAAATATTTTCCAAGTTTGTACAAAATAGAAGTAAAAAATTTGAATCGTCCAAACATATGGTTTGCGGTATTTAAAGCACCCCACAAAACCTTAAGTAGGAAGCTATAGAATTATCACCTGCGGTGCAATTATGTTAGCAGGTTATTAGCAGGTAATTACAATTTGCACAGTCTGTCACTTTTTTCGCTTGATTAACGGTCACTTATACCTAATTATGCAAGTACAATCAAGTAAATTTTCATTGACTGTGTGTTCTGTTTACTTTTATCCTGAACAACAGCCATTCTTTCGATTGCATGCATATTTTCATTGACTGTTTCTGTGTACTAAACATTGATTTTAACAAAATTTTAAGTCTATCTTACGTTTTAGGTGAAAAACAAAGGAGGGGTATCCTCCCAAATCCAAAAGGAGCCCATACTATCGTAACAAATGTGTTCATAATAAAGTGATTTCAGTTATTTTACATTTTTCTCTCCTTGTACGTCTTGATTTTTCAGTATGGCCAATATTTTTGCAGGACAAACACAATTATTTTCGCAGATATTCACATCCGCAAAAATTAAAAACCATGAAAATTTATCTAAGTTTTCGGGGCAAATCTATGAAAAATTTGACAACGCCAAAAACGAAAATACGGTAATCTGAAAACAAGCCTAAGATTTCCTTGTTAGGCCACAACATCATCCTTGATTTTTTTCACACCCATTATATGATTTAAAACAGAATATCCACTAAATGCTTAACCTTTTAATCAGGCCAATACTACAGGCTACCAGCTGATTGAATTTCAATTGAAACTTCTATCTTGTTAATTTCACCATGTGCATACAGTTTACATGACTGATAATTAATAAGAAATTTACAGTGACATTTCAACCACAGCAGCTGCACTGGGTGTAAAAATAACCTGACAGTGCTATACTAAGCAATGATTTACAGATTGAGACAGCTTTCAGGGATTAAGCTGAGACAGTAGGGTTAGAAAAATCCCGAACAGCTCTAGAAAAGGGTATTCTTGTCTGATGGGAGGGGAAACATTCTGTTCATGCCATGGCATACACGTTTACCTTAGCAGGTGGTCCTCTCCAGCCAACATTAACAAGCCCATGTGTTTCATCATCTGCTGCATATTTCACAACCTGAGACACTGAGCTCTCCAGTGAGGGAACTGCTGACTGCCAGGGACGAATGAAGGGAGGTAAATCACCCTGAAAATAGAAATAATATTTTCATAAACTTTCCTGCAACATACGAACAATGAACACAGTCTATCCACTAGAACATGTTACTTTATTTACTATACAGTGGGACAGCTTAAGGTGTATGGGTACACCTCCATTCTTTTCCACAATTTTTACAAAGGGGAACAATTTTCGTTACTTCTCATTTGCATCTACAGATGATACAGCCTTTCCATAATGGGGTCTTCTCTTAAAGAAATTGAGCCACAACACGAGAAAACCAACAATGTGGTTGTGCGCCCAGTGCAGACTCAGATCAGCCTGGGCATCCGCCCAGTCTGATCAGACTCTCCGCTTGGCACTCAAAGGGTAGCTAAGGGTCTAAGCTACCTTCATGCGGACAGCGAAGATTCTGATCAGACTGGGCAGATGCCCAGGCTGATCTGAGTCTGCGCTGGGCGCACAACCACATTGTTGGTTTTCTCGTGTCGTGGCTCAATTCTTTCCAATAGGAGTTGCACCCAGTTGAGAAGAGAAAGAAAAAATGAAAATCACTGAGTTGCTTCCCAAGAAAATGTACCCAGAGTCAACCCCCCATTGAGAAGAAAGGGAAAATGAAAAAGTGCTGTCTAGTCAAGAATATGTGCCATTTTCTAAGCCAGTAAAATTTTACCTTGAAAACCTATTACTGAGGTAAAGGTTTCCCTTAGCCTAGTGACCCTTAGGGCAGTAGATGTTATAGGCCCACTGTATCTTGAGCGCTGCATGACGGAGACTATTCCTCTCTTTTGCTGCCTTTGACCTTACCTGATTCTAAAAATTGTACCCATTTAGTGCTGGGACGACAGAGAGTTTTTGCTGCTAAATGGTCCTTTGTGGATTCAAACCAGTGACCGTTCACAGCCATGCACCTTTAACCACTCGACCATTCGCCTGTCTTATGAATGTGGAGTGTGCATGACCAAACTAGATTAAATATATGTGCAGACTGGCTGGTGCTGGCTAACTCAGCTGGTACATGTATATAAGTGAGGTAAGGTTTTTGTGGATGTCAAAAAGCCTGTACTGTCCCATTGTTTAGGACTGATATGAGAAATAAGAAAAGTTCACAATTTTTCTCACTTTGGAAGCTATTTTGTCCTCCACTGGTCGAAGAGCTTCAAATACAGCATCTGGACTGATCTGGCCCGTGATGATTACACACATGTTGTCTGGTCGGTAGAACCCTTTGTGGTAGTTACACACCTACAATAAACACCACAAATCAACAATATGAGAGGAAATTTAAAGGTGTATGGGTATACTGCCATGTTTTCTGCCATATTCACAAAGGGGAACAACTTTCATTATCTATGTTTGCTTCCTTGGGTGACAAAACTCCTCAATAAAGTCTCTACTATTAAAGGAACAAATATGCTCCATTACAAATAAATTCTTTCCTTTAAGAGTTGATCATAACTGAGAATGGAGGCAAAAATTGAAAATGAAAGAGTTGCTTCCCCTAAAAGTGTACCCATTCACCTTTACTCAATACAATTGCAATTACTCCTTCAAAATATACATACATCATATAGTGAAGAAAATTAATCACTTGCACCAAGACTTAAGAGGAGAATTTGTGAACCAGGGATATGCAACAACTTTAATAAGACTATGCTGATGTGTAGGCTAGGCTGTTTGTACTCAGTGCAAGATATTTTATAATGAAAATTGAGCTGTTTCTCCATGCTTGAACTAAAAACAAAACTTCTTAAACAACAAGGAGATGTTTCTGAATCTGATTCTGGTGTTTTTGAGAAATTAGAATAATGTTTAAACTTCTAAATTTGTGTTTAATGAAGTATATTCAGAGGCAGCATCTTTTTTTACTTTTATGAGTAACTCTAATAAAGAAGAAATTTTAATGTAGATGATGTTGCATATATTGCTTCAGAAAACCATCGTTTCGATTTCTCAACCAAATTTACCTCCATATGGGGGCTGCCATTATGATTAAACAGGAAGTTTGATCCATTTATTTCAACAAACTGTCTCTATGTTTTGTCTCTGACCATTGCTCATGGTACAGTTGGTTGTTATTCTCCGTAGACACAAACATAAACACGTTCTTCAGCGCAAAACCTGATCTGTGCATATGAATAATTTCAGCGTTCCACCGGAAGCTAGAAAATTTTGCTGTGAGTATGTTGAGGGGTTACCATCAAAAAAAAAATCCTGCATCGACATAGAACAGAATAGAATATATGGCCTTTCATAAGGGTTACAGTGATGCTCGCCTAAAGGCAGTGCCTGTTTTCATATTATGTTGAAGCTGACTCTCTTGTGAAAATACTGGAAAAATCATGACCATGTATTAAATGATACATCTTTAGCAAATAAAGCTGGCTAGGCCTTAAAGTTGCATGTCAAAAGTTATTACCTTGGTATGGGAGCAGCTCTCTCGTAGATTCTTCATTATACCACCTGTCTCTGATTTGTACCCACAATGCCCTGGATACATTGCTCTCTGCATCTCCAGGTGTGTTCGACTCTCACCAGAGTTCTCTCTAGCCTGCATCTCACAGTATACCACTCCAGCATCCTCACCTTCTCCATTAACATGGTGCACCTCAGTAATGTATCCAGACTCCTGAAAATCAGCAGAAGATTTCAAGTGTCAAAACCCCAGATAAGGTTAGGTACAGTGAACTCTTGTCATCTCAAAATCGAATTTCATCTGAAACTACTAATATAAAGTAAATTTTCTGGTTCCAGAAAATTTACTTTGAGATACCAGTAGTTTGAGATAACAGGAGTTCAAAATGTAAAGGAAATTAGGAAATGTATCCAAACTATATAATTTGATATAAGAGGATACTTTGAGATATCAGTGTTCGAGATGACTAGAGTCAACTGTATTTGGAGATTATTCTAAGATAATTTCTGTTAATTCTACAGGAACCTCTCATTAAAACCATCTAGAGACTATTCTAATGAGAGATCACAACATATTTTTACCGAGAAATATGAATCCCAAAATTACCATCAAATGCTCTCCTTCTTGGGAACTCATAAGTTTATGCAGGGTTCTCCCCAGGTGCATATAGGTTATCACAGCTCATGCCTTCAAGCCAGAATAAAAAGAGGTGACATTTCTTATCATCCTCAATGTTCTTCAACTCTTTGCCCACATTCCTTAATTACATAACAGAAAAGGTTTACCGGTAATCACCTCTTGATTATAATTCAAGAGTGTAAATGTGAATGTTTTGTCATAGTGTGAGCTGTGAAGCCTAAATACCTCTCCAAAGACTAAAACACCTTTACACATCTGCCTTGATAGGTAAAATATTAAGAAATATAATGGTATAAACTTACTGTGAGCGTTGGGTACAGTATATGGTCAATGTAGATTGGAAGAAGATTGAGAAATCCCTCACTCCCAGCATTGGTCATAGTGTAACAAGTGTGGTCAGTATCTGTCCAGGCATTGGTTCCTGAAGCTAAACATCTGTTGGCCAGTAGGTCAAGGACACCCTGTATAAGACAACAAGAGACTTTTTATCCTTTCACGCTCTTTGGCTGGAAACAGCAGGCATCAAGCTAGAGATCTAAATGAAAGAGAATTATGTCCCCCCACCAAAGGTGAGGGGGGACATATTGTTTTCAGTGCGGATCCCGTCGGCATGGGCGTGACAGTTTCTTGTATGCAAGATATCTCTTGAACCAATACATGGAATTTCACCAAACTTGCATGGATACATCATTGGGACAAACTTAAGAGCTGATTAGATTTTGGTGACCTTGACCTCATTTTCAAGGTCACTGGAGGACTTAGATGACAATTTCTTGTACACATGTTATCTCTTGAACCAATGGATGGAATTTCACCAAACTTGCATGGATTCACCATTGGGACAAGTTTAAAAGCTGATTAGATTTTGATGACCTTGACCTCATTTTGATTTTTTCAAGGTCACTGGAGGACTGAGATGACAATATCATTATCCTATTACCACAATATCTCATGAACCAATATATGGAATTTCACTTAACTTGCTTGAATACATCACTGGGACTAGCTTAAGAGCTGATTAGATTTTGGTGACCTTGACCTCATTTTCAATGTCACTGGAGGACTTAGATGGCAGTTTCTTGTATCCATCATATCTCATGAACCAATAAATGGAATTTCACCAAACTTGCATGGATACATCACTGGGACTAGCTGAAGAGCTGGTCAGATTTTGGTGACCTTGACCTCATTTTCAAGGTCACAGGAGGACTAAGATATGTGAAAATTTCACTGAAGTTGATATATCTCATTAGCCTTTGGCTTGATATCCACTTTACTTTCATATATATACCTTTGGGACAATCTCAGGAGTTAACTGTGTTTTGATTACCTTGACCCCATTTTCGAGGTCAAAAGCTAACTTAAAAATGCTTATTTTTTTCTCTTAAAAATTAGATATCTTGTTCCAGTTGACAGTTATTCATCAGACTTGCATGAATATATCGTTGTGACACGTTTAAGACACGTTAAGTATTTGGTGACCTTGACCCATTTTTAAAGGACATAGTCATCTATGTAGGATATCTTTAGAACCAGTGGATGGATTTTCTCCAAACTTGCCTAGATATTTTACTTGTACAGGCGTTTTATTCATTAGAGGGGATGGGAAATGGGTTGGTGGGGGACTTGTACAGGCGTTTTATTCATTAGAGGGGATGGGAAATGGGTTGGTGGGGGGACATCAGTTTTTCTCTGAAAAACATTTCTAGTTTTGTTTCCTTTCTTTCTGATTTTATGAAGAAGTTTCTGCCCAACTTTCATCCCTGCTTACATGCTATATAGTCTAAACTATAGTTCTCCTTCAGCTCAGAACAGGGCAACATTTTCTCTTGCAAAGAGACTATTTCTCCCCAGTCTCCCTTTAGCTTGATATCTGTTTAACATAAATAACAGTGCGCAGTTCTTGATAAAATGAGCAGATGTAAATTGGAATCGACATCTCCATCCAATTTCATATTTGGACAAACACTAAGAACTGCATAATAGAAAAATAAATGAAACCTGAAACTCCTACAGGAATCAGCTCCAAAGAATGCAAAGTTAAGGAATCTAAAGTTACAAAAAGCATTATGGCCAGAATCTGACATGAATTTATTTGTCCGAGCTTAGCTATACATGCGTATGTATAAGTTACAAAATGGAAAACAGGATTTGATAACAAGCACGAAATGCATATAGAATCAAGTCAGCTAAATTCGGACAACAGGTAAATTCGGACAGTGGCATTGTTTCCTTTATATGTCAGTTGTTTGGAATTAAAACAAAATAACTGGGCAAACAGTGAAAATCCTGATGAGACAGCTCATTATGAGCCATCTCATCCGGATTTTCACTGTTTGCAATGATATGTCTGAATTTACCCACTGTCCGAAGTTACCCAACTCGACCCTACTATCATTTCCCACAAAACAAGTAGCAACAGTGAATAGCATTATACGAAATGGCATTATATGAAATGTCTACTAACATTTACCTTCTTGTTTTGAATCTTAAGTGGAGAAAGGAGAATGAATAGAAGTGTTCCTAATTATCATCAAATACCCTTTGTTTATCAATATAGCTCTAAAACATACCTTGTATGGAAAATCTTCACTGCCCAAAAATACCAAATGCTCCAAAGTATGAGGCAAGCCATCATCATCATGAGCTTCCGTTGCTGTAATGCAAACGAAACAAACAAACAGTGAATACCAGAAAAAAGGACCGCTGACAGTATCTATGTAAATTTGCCTATTTTTCAACAAATTATTTCAGCTCTCTTGGGTAGCAAGAAATGAAATATCTGGCATTAATATGTAGACACATGCATTACAAAGGAGTTTTATTAAACAGTGATTTTGAAAAATTATCATTCGTTCAGACTAACTTAAACTAATTTTATCAAGAGGGGTGGCTGAAATTTTCAATCTCTGAAAATAAGTCCATTTTTTGTTTTTGCATATTTGATAAATAAGCATAAATTGATGGAATTAGGGACATAACGGACCATGGACAAAACGGACCACGGACATAACGGACCACGCTTGGGACAAAACGGACCATGTTCAGGACGAAACGGACCACGTTCAGGACGAAACGGACCACGTTTAAGGTCAAAACGGACCGCGTTCAGACCTTCCGTTAACCTTGAGAATGCATGTTTTAATTTAGTTGCAACACTAATAAAAACATTTGCATGCTTAAAAGATAAAAAATCTTACCATTAAATTAATTAAGATAGTTGCGACATTCAAAGTTAGTTGAGATTATGAACAGTAGTCAAATAATTGTGACCATTTAACATTATCTTTGGTAATTATATACTCCTTAATCTTTTAATTGGCACCACTTAATGGTCTGGTTTGTCTTCTAGCGTGGTCTGTTTTGTCCTGAAACGTGGTCCGTTTTGTCCTAGCCGTGGTCCGTTTTGTCTGGTCCGTTTTGTCCATGGTCCGTTTTGTCCGAGTACCAATTGATGTACACACTACAGTTTGTAATTGTATGCAGTATTTTGAAATATTAAGGACTTAAGCCTGTAGTTTTAGATACAAAGGTGTACACAGGCTGGCTAATTAGGCTATATTTAAAGGTGTGACGGTCTCACCCACTTTTCAGCTGTAGTGTATTCCCCCTTCCCCACCCCACACAAACACATGCCTCAGGTTGCCACTCAAAAGCTTGGAGATTGTAGACATCTCAAAGACAGGAATTTCTGCCTCTGCTGATGGTTTTGGATACAGATCTCTGGTAATGGCCCCATGGACAATGTAGGACAGATCAAATTTTATGGATACTGTCTGACTGTTTGCTGCATTTGTTTATAAATTATGCATTTTTTAACAATTCAGGGCTTGTACGTTTATTATTCTGTAAGCTTAATTCCTTACAGATGCACATAATCTCGCATATGAAAATTATTTTGCGTTGAAAGGTTAACTATTCAGACTAGAACTTGACTGTACGAATTCATGAATTGAGCGAATCAACGCATTTAGTGAGCTCCTAGCTCCTTCTCACTTATCCTCTCACTTATCCAGCGTAGGGTCGCGAGATCATTGATCTCTTATAACCCCCTCATGATCAGACACCCAAGTGTTGTTTTCCGGCGTAACTGTATACTTTCTTACTCCCATAAATTTATCTAGTCGATTTTTCAGCGTGTTTAAGCTAGGTGCATTCACAACACTATCTGGCAACTTATTCCAGGATGTTACAATTCTCTGAGAATAGAAATGTTTCCGAATTTCTTTCCTACATTGTTTTTTCTTCAGCTTTTGTGAATGTCCACGAATATCATGGTCATGGTGATCACATTTCTCAAAGAATATTTTGTAATCAATGTCTTCCTTGCCATTAAGTAATTTCCATGTTTGAATAACATCCCCTCTAAACCTCCTATAGCTTAATGATGGAATATTTAAAACTTTAAGTCTTTCTTCATATGGCAAATGCCTTACACAACTAACTAACTTCGTAGCTCTTTTTTGAACTCTTTCAATGGCAGCGATATCTTTCTTAAATCGAGGGCTCCACACACTATTACAGTATTCGAGATGAGGACGAATTAAGACTTTATGTAACTTCCTAAACTGTTTCACATTCACATGTAGAAAAGTTCTTCGAATAAGAGCTGTGATTCCATTTGCCTTATTTATACAATTACTTATGTGATGTCTAAATTTCAAATTTTTATCATATAAAACTCCTAGATCTCTCTCTTCTTCACTTAGTCTAATTTCTTTCCTATCACCATTCTCTTGTAAGTAGTATGTTTGTTCTGGATTGTTATGACCATAGTGAATTGTACAACATTTGTCAGCATTAAATCTTAGTAACCACTTATCACTCCAGCTTGAAAGTTTGTCAGAATCTCTCTGAATCGTGATGTGGTCATTTTCCGTAGTTGCTAAATTAAACAGTTTAGTGTCATCTGCAAAAAGGCTAATAGTGCTCCTGATTTGGTCTTCAATGTCATTTATGTAGATTAGAAATAATGTAGGCCCCAGGACGCTGCCCTGGGGTATTCCACTTGTCACTTTACTCCACTGTGATTGTTTACCATTTACAACAACACACTGTTTTCTGTCACTCAAGAAGGCTTCTATCCAATTTAAGAGATTGTCCTTTATACCATAGGCTTTTAATTTAACTAGCAGTCTCAAGTGTGGCACTGTGTCAAAGGCTTTTTTGAAATCATAGTATATACAATCAAAGTTTTTACCATCATCTATCCATTCTGTCCATTTTTCCATGACCTCTACAGTGCTGGAAACGGTCAGTGGCCCGGTGGCCAAATTCTCCTAATTTTTGTTTCGGGCGACCAGAAATCTCCAAAATATGACCTTTAGTGGCCCAAATTTCTCTTTCTGGCAATACTAAATGAATGGGAACTTTAGCTAATGGATAATTTGGGCCACTGAAAGTTAGGCCTGCTAAGCTTTTGGGCCACCACATTAAACTTGCTAGTTTCCAGCACTGCCTCTAATAGTTGCAGGTTACATGATCTTAAGGACCTAAATCCGTACTGTGAGTCTGAAAATAGTTTATGTTCATTCATGTAATTTACTATAGTATCCCTTACAGGTTTCTCTAACATTTTACATGGAATACAGGTAAGACTTATTGGGCGGTAATTTCCAGGTGACTCTCTTGACCCCTTTTTAAACATGGCTTTAACATTAGCAGTTTTCCAGTCTTGTGGTATTGTTCCACTTGTCAGTGATTCACTGTAGATAAGAGTCAAAGGTTTCACAATAGAAAATCTCAGCTCTTTCAATATTCTCGGAGGTAAGAAGTCCGGACCCGGAGATTTGTTTATGTTTAAGTTTTCCAACAATGTATTTACTACATGTTCATTAATTTCAGCTTCTGATACTGTATTTCCTCCACTTCTATCATTCATGGAAGGAATATTATTTTTATCCTCAGATACAAAGACATCTTTAAAGAATGAATTCAATACATCTGCTTTCTCCAAGTCATTCTCGGTGTATGAACCATCATCTCGTATCAAGTTAGCAACCCCAGATTTTACTTTCTTCTTACTATTAGCATAATTATATAATGTCTTTGGATTTTCTTCCTCTGATACCTTTTTTTCAAAATCTGACCGAGCTTTCCTGCATTCTCGCGTTGCAGTATTTCTATCCCTATAGTAATACTGAAGATGCACGTGCTCTCTAGTCGCTTGGTACTTCTTCCATGATTTATGTTTTTTCTTTACAGCTTTCAGAGCCTCTCTGGTCATCCAAATTGGACGTTGCTTTTTACTTTCAGTTCTTAAAGTCTTTTTAGGTACATTTCTGTCAACTGTTGAATGAATTTTCTCTTTCAATAATTCCCACTTTTCATTTAGATTTCTTCCTTCAAACTCAGAATCCCAGTTTATATTTAACAATTCCTCATTCATGGCTATATAATCACCTTTGTGATATAGATAGTTCATTTTCTCTGAACCAGAATAGGTGTCAATACTACAATTGATGCTAAAAGTTAGCATAAGGTGGTCACTTTTTCCAACAGGTGGAAAATTGTCTATTTTATCAATTAAGAGCTCATCATTTACAAATACTAGGTCCAACATACTTGGTCTTTGCCTATCTCGAAATCTGGTATTAAAGGACACACACTGATGTAGAAAACTGTCTCTTATAGATTCTATAAACTCCTTCCAACAATATCAAAGGACGACTCAACGTTTCTTACCTAAACAGAAATATCCATTCACAAGTGGGCCCTCAACCTGAGCTATGAACACTGTGATACCAGTTTTCTTCGATCTAAATTTTGTCACAGGAACATTTCCATCTGCAGTTACGGAGTACACAAGCTCAAACATGGGCGCTGCCATCTTGGAAGGGAAGTAACCGAACTAATCGATAGCCACGTTTGTCACTCTTGCACGGATAATCCGAAAACTCTGTAGCTCTCGGGGGTTCTATTGCACACGGTCAATGGCAAAAGGCATATGTATTTTTGTAACTCCAGTTTTTACTAGTTGTGCTCTCCAAAATCTACCTAATTCATAGCTACCTTTCGTCTACTCGAGTAATGTCCCCAGATCAAGGGTTCTATGACTTTTGATAAGGCCATTGCAGGGACATCAGTTCACTTTGGACACTTTTCTACTTTTTTCGTCTGTGAGTGGTTTATTTTGAGACCGTCACACCTTTAAATATAGCCTAGTTAGCCCGCCTGTGTGCACATATCTACCAGTGGACACGTTTTAGTCTGAACTACCTGAATTGGTTATAAGGGTAAGCTGGTATGGGGCAGCCTCAGCCTTAGCTGACTAGTATCTGACTAGCTCTTTGTAACTGTCAGTGCTCTGTATTAAGTTCAGAATTAGGTGTTTAATGAAAATTAGGGCAGAGTATCTGACTAGCTCTTTGTAACTGTCAGTGCTCTGTTGTCTCGAAAATTCAGAATCAGGATTGTTGCTGGTCTTGTTAACGGTAGGAAATGTCTAAAATGCATGTCAGAGGACCCCCATTCTTGTTTCCAGTAGTGGTAGTTATTGGTTTTATTCTATGGAAATTGTCAAATCAAGGTTCAGACTCTCCGGACCCAAACTTGGAATGCAGAATTGGTAGCGAAGTGTCGGAGGACAGATCTTCGCAGTGTTTCACTATAATAAGGAAACTTGGAAATCAAAGAACTTCAGAGAGGTTAAGATGCTTTTCCTCATCAAAAGGCACTAACCTAGCTCTTTTGATTATCCTGGCTGGGGGCATCAAAACAAACCCAGGTCCCAGGTCTAAGTGTGGTTTGTGCAAAAAAAAAATGTGCAAATCATCGGACAAAATGATTGAATGCATTGACTGCGAAAAACGCTTTCATGCAAAATGCTCAAATCTTGGACATGATGAGCTGTTAGCGATTGAGACTGGCAGTAGTGATTGGTATTGCACAAACGGTAAGGCGGATTGCGGCCTGTGCAGTCGTGCAGTTCTCAATGGTCATAAGGCAGTTCAATGCGATGGTTGTGAACTGTGGCTTCACAATGAATGCTCTTTTTTTCGGACGCTGATTATGAAAATGTATTGACTTCTGGGTGCACATGGATTTGTCCAAAATGTGAATTTTTCAACTTCTCAGACACCTTCTTCGATGATCAGTTGAATCTAGTGACTGAGAATCGATTTAATCCACTGTCAAAGGATAGGAATGTTAGACTCTCGCCAAAAAGTTCAAATGAGTCAAATTTTATTGGCAAGACTCTTGGCGGTTTAAAACTGGTTAGCTTGAACATTAACAGTATTAGGGGTAAGAAATTGGATTTATTAGCTTTCCTTGATGTCCACCAACCTCATGTTGTGGCTATTCAGGAAACAAAAATTGACAGTTCAGTTGCAACTTCGGAATTGTTCCCTGAAACATTCCCCTACAATATATTCAGGAAGGACAGAAACCTCCATGGTGGCGGAGTGATGCTTCTCATCCATAAGGACATTCCGCACATGCCCTTGTCAGAAATAGAAAACGACTCAGAATCAGTTTGGGTTAAAATTTTGGCAAACAAAACTTCCCATTACGTAGCAAGTTGGTATCGTCAACCTGGTGGCTCAAGTGAGGAATTTCAATTGTTTCGTGATCAGTTAGATCATATTAGGACAAAGCACAAGGGAAATCAGCTCCCCTCAGTTCATGTACTAGGGGATTTCAACTTCAAGGATATTGCTTGGCCAGACCGACTTAATAAGTCAGGATCAGTGTTAAGTCAGTCAGAGGGACAAATGTTGATTGATGTCATGATTGATCATGGTTTAGAACAACTGGTGAATTTCCCGACTCGGGAGAAAAACACTTTGGATATAATTCTCACTTCGCTTCCTGGCCAGTTCCAAGAAATACATTCCCCAGACAAACTTAGTGATCATGATGTGATCTCAGGAATATTGAAAATTTATATCCCCCCCCCCCCCCAAAAAAAAAAAGAAACCTCGGAGGAAAGACTTCGCAAAACATAGGTACTTCAATGGTTACTCGGACAATCGCTCGGTTCAGGAAAACTTTGACTTGATAACCTCCTTTATTCAGGAGTCTGCTGAAAAGCATATCCCCTCAAAAACCAGTAGGTCAACTTCTTCTGTTCCTTGGATAACCCCTGAGATAAGAAGTCGGATTCGTAGAAGAAATAAGACACATGCGAAGGCCAAAAAGACTGGCAGTAGCAAACTTAGGTCAAAATTTGAATCTTTGAGAAGGGAAATTAAAGCTGATGTGAAAAAGCAACATGATTTGTATGTCAATAACTTGGTTGGTGACATAAAGGCTAATCCCAGAGACTTCTACAGGTACATAAATGGTCAAAAGAAAGATACTCAAGGTATCCCACCCCTAAAGAAGAGAAATGGTGGTGGTGTTGCCGAATCAGAGTTGGAACAGGCTGATGAATTTAACGGTCAGTTTTCGGATGTGTTTAATAAAAGTGAGCACACCCAAGTCCCCCTTCTTAATCGCTCGGCTCCTTTCATGGAGGACATTCATGTTTCGGCAGAAGGTATAACGAAACTCCTTAAGGGCTTGAACCCATCAAAAGCTTTAGGACCTGATGAATTGCATCCTAGAGTCTTAAAAGAACTAGCATCTGAATTAGGCCCAATATTTGCTCATCTCTTCAAACAATCCATTGACACGGGTGAAATCCCCAAGGAATGGTCTCTTGCAAATATATGCCCGCTCTTCAAAAAAGGAGATAGGTCTTTGGCTTGCAATTACCGACCGGTTTCTCTAACTTGTGTACCATGCAAGTTACTCGAACACATTGTCTGCTCTAATATTATGACACATTTGGATGAAAATAAACTTTTGTCAGACAGACAACAAACATAGTTGCGAAACTCAATTGATCACAGTTATAAACGACTGGGCTAAAATCTTGGACAAGGGTGGTCAGGTTGACACTTTTATCTTGGACTTCGAGAAAGCTTTTGACACTCCCCCTCAGGAAGTACTTAAATGTAAGCTATTCGGCTATGGTATTGGTGGGAAGACTCTGAAATGGATAGATTCTTTTCTCTGTTACAGGCAGCAGCGTGTGGTGGTAAATGGAGTTAAGTCGGATTGGGCCCCAGTTTTGTCGGGTGTCCCCCAGGGCACCGTGCTTGGACCACTGTTATTCTCGTTGTACATTAACGATATAATAGAAAATATTGACTCGGAATTAAGACTTTTTGCTGACGACTTTGTTTGCTATCGTGTAATCAGAGATATTGAAGACACGGTGAAACTTCAGGAGGATATAGATCGTTTAGGTTGTTGGGCAAGGAGTTGGGGCATGAGATTTCAACCTATCGAGACTTACAGGGGGGTCTTACGACAGTAACGAATCAAGTGCGACAGTATCGATTTTATAGGACAGTTTCTCGGAGGCATTCCGCCAACCTTCTTAGCTTCAATAATTTTGCTACATAAACAGTTGGCTCTATTAAACTCTCAGAGAAAACTTTTACGGCCTTTCAACGATATTTTTACATGTAGTCCATCACCAGCAAGGGTTATGTCTGTTAAATAACAGTTAAATGTATACAAAAGTACAAACATGCCAATAATTCTAAATTCAGTAAACCCCTGCGCCCCATAACACGGAACTACTTAAACAATAAAGCTCATAATCTGCCTTTGCAAAGTGTAGACCCTGATAAAACTGTAGTGTCTGATCAGGATCAACAAATTTACGGTGATTTTCCGCCCGAATGATATCTGTGTATAAACACTACATGGTCATTCAACGAGTTCCCCGGCATTAATCTGAGTCTACACCGTGTACAGATGTCCATCCGATGAACGCCAGTCATTCTTGGGTTCAGAACATACATGCGAGCTGATCTCGAATGTTTCTTCAGAATGTTTAGCAGAAGCTTAGTTGTGCTACGTATAACCTTCATTAGCATACGCTAACATGTAGGGCGTGGGATAGGGGTGTTTTACAAAAAGGATGTTGTCTTACTGATCTCCTTTGAAAGAAGACACAGCAGCCACTCAGGTAGTTGATTTATGACTTGTTTTCAGCATCAGACCATACATCCCATATGCAGTTTTCCAGCTGAGGCCTGTATTTCAGTTCAAATTATATACTGATCCGTTACTGTCGCACATCGGTGCCCCACTTTTCAAGTCTGCAGTTTTATCAAATACTGGGATGTCACAAAAATAATGACTACCTGCAATTTTAGGGATGCTAGGACACAATACAAAGCTAAATTGGATTCAATCGCCTAATGATAAAATAGTTTAAATAACCGAAATCTATTTTGAGGTTAACGAGCAACAGGCAATATGCAAGCGCCACTGCAGAGGGGCCAAGCTTTTCAACAACTCTGATTTGTTTCACAGCCGCAGATTTCTATCGAATTTTTCACCCTGCACTTTGCCATTGGTCTAACTTGATGACTGTAATATAATGGTGAAAAATATTTGCTTCATTTGTGAGAAAAATGGGTGATAACTTATGAGTGATCCGATACTGTCGATGATCCGATACTGTCGAGTCCACTGTATTTACCACAAATCACCATCTTAAATTCTACAAGGCGCATATGCATATTCTATTTCTTCTCTTGTAGGCCCTATGATCAGAAAGAAAGCGACTGCCTTCATGTAAGAAGTGATGCACTAATGCCCGAGGGCGATAGTGGGGGGTGTCACCCCCCTCCCCCCTTGAATACTGAATACCGCTTAATTTTGAGCTTGAATACTGAATACTCTTTAAAACCGGGCTTGAATACTGAATACTATTTAACAAGTAGCGCAATGTAAAATCCTAGTAAATTTTAAGAAAAACATTTAGCAGTATGCTTAAAAGGTAGATTTGGAAGTCAAATGATCAGAAACAATAAATTAAAGTGATTGCTAAATAATGCAAACCCTAAACAGAATGTTCAGTTTAACAATTCTGCCTCGTTTGTCGTTTCAGTGCAATTTTCAATTGTGTACTCTTCAACTCCTAAATTTGTTAGCTGTGTTTTCGTCGGTAACAGTCATGCCGCAGCTTCTATCTCTGAGCTCCTATCCCAGGGCCGGTAGGTGAGGTAGGAGGAATGGGGTGCTGGACACTGCGTGCCGTGAAAATAATATCAAAATCTCCTCAGCATTCTAAAATATCCCATGCTCAATTTAATCGTTATTCGCCTTTTCTCCAAACCCCTAAAATTAATGCAGGGCAGCCACACATGTAGCTCCAAAAGTATGCAGGCATGACATGCTTGCTCCCTGTAAATCGGATCTGCATGCCTTTGAAATTCCGATCAGGTATTAGGTAAATAAGTTAAAAGCTGTTCAAAAGGACATGCCATTAAGAAGGAATCTCTGCTCAGCGCTGACTGCTTAAAGTCGCCACTTGTCGCCATAAGTCGCAGCAACTGATTCATGTACAAGCTCTAATTGAATGCATATAGCCATTTAATTTTCACAAAGTCTTTATTTACAGAAGCTTCAGTATATAATTTATTGAATGCCTTATTTACAGGAGCCGCGGTGTATATAATCTAATAACACCGACTCAGTTTTCTACTGCTAAATCAGCGCAATTTGATTGGTCAAGAGCGTACAGAAAATGGCGTTTATACTTCGATAAATCCCTTGGACCGGAAATCCCTTGCTTTGTTTTCTTCCTTTACTGCAAATGCTCTTTTATATTTGATCTGTCTTTCTAAATACTTTCCATCTACCTATACACCTGTTTTGCCGCTCAATCCACTTTTGGAAGCAGTTCACATACTCTTCAGTAGGGACACCCATCAGATACTGATAAACCGCAGATTCAATGGCATTTCTCGAATTGCATCTCTTTCCAGAGAGATGATATTTTGAGTTTTGGAAACAGAAAATAGTCGTAGGGAGCCAAGTCTGGCGAAAATGGAGGATGTGGTAGGACGGTAGCCTCCTCTGACTCCAAAAACTCGGTCACAAAGCGTGCCTTGTGAGCCGGAGCATTATCATGCAAGAGGCTGAGGTGCTTAGGTCCTGTTTTCGGGCGGCGAGTTTTGTAGTACTTCATCTGTTTTTTAGTACAATATTTTTATAGAACTTTGCTGTGACTGTTCTGTCTTTCGGCACCGGAATTTGCATGACTGGACCCTTATTATCGAAGAAAATTACATACAAAACCTTCTTTACCGTTCGTGTTCGTTTGGCAATACTTGGACGTCTCGCATGTTTGCTGGCTTGGAACACATCCGTTTTGGTTCAAATAGTAAACCCAGGTCTCATCACCACTGACTAAATTGTTGAAAGCCTCTTTGCTATTTTTGGGGTATATTTTCAGAAGTTTTTTTTTTATTTTGCATTTGCTACACGGGCCCGCTTTAACGAATGGGGTATCCCTCTTGCATTTATTTTCCTAAATTGAAAATGCTTCTTCAAAATACCATGAACTCGTGCTAACGACAAGTTTGTTAACCGGGCTAATTGTCTCACTTTAAATCAGGTATCTTTTTTGAGGATATTGTGGACGTTTTTCGATGTTACTTATGGTTATTGTTGTTGCAGGGCGACCTGTGTGAGCAGCATCTGACGTACACTGTACAAAGGTCTGTGAAGTTGTGAGCGAGATTTTTACCTATATGCTGAAACTTTAGTGATCACTCTATCGATAAGAGATGGTTGTAAATCATTAGACACTGACTTTCCCTGTTAACTCACATAAGTGCCTGTACTTTCATAGAAGAGACGATAGCAAAAGGGCTTCTTGGATACCCTTCACATTTCAACCAGTAGCAGAAGTATCAACCAGTGGCAGAAGTATCAAGGTATCCAAGAGGCGGTTTTGCTACAATCGTCGGGTCATGCAGCAGGAAACCACTGCGGCTTCGCACATTTTAAAATTATTATCGAATGACTGCCGATTAATTAATTTATTTATTTATATTTTTTGCGAGTACGCGTACGATTTGCTGTTTTTCTTGAATACTGCGTACCATGACTCTGCGTACTGAATACTCTCTAATTTGGGCTGAATACTGCGTACGATTTAGGGGGGTGACACCCTCATAGTGCATCGTCCACAGGGCCGAGAGAGAAATAACAGTTTGCTGTCGCATAAGGCTACCCAATGCAATTCCAGGGAGTCCCAAGTACATCTGGTGGCACTTTGATGGCGAACGTCAAAAATATCGCCCGCTAAATGCGTTACGTTTACCGTGTGACGTCACTCAGTATATGACAGTTCAAATCAGACCAAGCGATAGTTCTAGATCTGCATGCGAAGGAATTCTCGTGATCACGGGAAATTCGCGGAAGACAGGCCTTCCTTGATTTTCCCGTGATCACGAAAATTCCGAGATTGTCTTCCGCGATTTTCACGTGATCACGAGATTTTCATCGCATGCGTTTTTTTTTTTTTTTTTTATATGAACTGAATGCCAATTATTATTAACAAATAAGCATAGTACCCGAATTATATATACCTTGTATATGAAAACTGAGGAAAGTTTTTTTTAATCGCGGAAACAGGTCTTCCACGATTTCCCCGTAATCACGAAAATTCCGAGATACATGTTTGGGCCCAGTAAAACCGGTTTAACCCCCCCCCCCCCCCCCCCCACCCCCAGTAGTTATTACTGACCGTCCCAAGGCGCAGTGGCGGATCCAGAGGGGGTTCCGGGGGTTCAAACGAACCCCCTTCTCAGCCCAAATTATCTTATTTTCATGGGGAATTCAGGAAAAATTGGTCAAAATGCATAAATCGAACCCCCTCAGCTAATTTGAAACCCCTGTCCTAGATTCAAGGATCCGCCCCCTGAAGCGGTACTTTCGTTGCGGTTGCATTTGTTTTATGTTCGGTGCTGTTGAATTTATTGTGTTCTCATTTTAACCCTTCTATAATGAAAATAGAAAATGGGTAAAAATAGTTGTTAAATGTTTTTGTATAATTTGCTTAGTCTGTTGTAACCCTTCTGTTGGTCTAAATTATTTAGTAAAGATAGATGAGTTGCTGACTCGGCTTATCACTTGTAATTTATTGTTTGTTGGGAAGTTTTTGTCAGTTTTTCCTTTTGATGTTGGGGATAGGGTTTGGGATCTGATTCAGTCAGTTCCTGAAGTGTAGTTACTCTTTAAATGTACAGAATTCTTTGATTTTCCCGTGATAATGCACCGTGATAACTCGCTTTTTTTTGTTATCTTTACGTGTTTTTTTTTTTTTTTTCCGTTATCTTTTCGTTTTTTTTTTTTTTTTTTTTTTTCTTCATTTTTGTATCTTTTCGATGAGAAATAAGTAGCTTTACCCGAAATATATGAAAACTAAGTAAAAAATGGAATGCGACTCTTTTTCTGATTCTCTGGGCAAACTCCTTTTCATCAAGTTAAAACTTTTTTTCGCAATTCATCTTTGATTGTCTCCCCTGTGTCACCTGTACACATACCTGTAATGTTCGCCCTTTGAACTTACCGACAATGACATTGTTTACAAATGAGGTCATGCATGTACTTTGCTATTGGAATAGCGGGTACGTTCGATTGTTATATAGTCGAATGAAATACCTCAGATATCTTTATCTACACTGATTGATCCTACTCTACACACCCCTTTTTCTTGCTTTTGTAGTTTGGTTATTTTTAGACAAGAGGTTCTGTTTAGTCACGTGACGCGTTTTATTTTCTTTACAAAAATTGGGGTGTTGTAAATTCCACATGCGTGAACTTGAAAATGGTTGTACCCGAGGGATTTAATTGGTAATCGGGTGGGCAAGGTAATGGAGGCCAGGGGACGTTTGAAAGGACGTGCCCAGGCGACAGGTGTGCGGACATCTGGGTTCCTTTTAGGTAAGAAAATGTGTGCTATTTCAGTTATTTTTATTACCTTGAAAAATTCATGGCGGTGTAAACAAACTGAATTGTGTATTGTATTGACACTGAATTTGAAATACTTATCATTCTGTGTAACCGTTTTTATATAACTGTTACAAACACTTTATCTGATTTTAGCATATACTGTACCCCTGTATCCAAAATGTTTCTGTAAATTATACTAAAATTGATGGTGGACTTCATACCAGGAATGATGAAGACATCTGATCAACGCCACATGATACATGATACGATCCATACCAGTCAGTTAAAAACTCTTATATGCTCAGTGTCAGTCTAGTGATGAGAATGGCATTTAGTGTAGTAAAACTGAACTGGCATGAACTGTATTATAACTAACTGGTGAGGATCAGATCTGTTAAATTTTAAGGATATGATCCAGAGATTGCTCCTCCTCTGCTGCCACTAATTTGGTTAGGCACTTCTGTCCCAATATATAGATAATTACCATAGAAGTCTTAAAATTAATTACAGTATTTGCACTGAAATGGTACAGTTGGTTTTACAATGCTGTATGCAGACAAAATGGCAAACAGTGTAGGCCATGATGAGACTGCTCCCTTAGGAGCAGACTGATCTGGATCTGCACTTTTTCTGTCCCAGTACTTGGAAATTTTATGGTAACCATCTATTTTTGTGGCTCATTTCTTGGGCTCATTGGCCACTAACTCAGACATATCAGGGGCTCTTTTGCCAGTCAGTTGCTCATTGGGCTTAGTTACCAGTAGATTATTCATCTCTTGGGCTCATTTGCTATTTTATCGTTCATATCTAGGGCTCATAGTCATTAATTGCCAGTCCAATATTTCTTGAGCGCATTTGCTAGTATATTATACTTTGGACTTATTTCATTTTTTGGGCCCATTTGCCAGTATGAAATTCATATCTGGGCTTCATTTTCCAGTATGTAGTTCCTTAGGCACATTTGCCAGTATATATGTTCTGCGCAAAGTAGGAATCGGTACAATTCCGGAATTGTCCTGCGCAAAGTAGGAATTCTCACTTTGTGTTACAATTCCGGAATTGTACCGGTACAATTCTAGAATTGCGCAAGGAATTTGGTGATTTATCGAACAGGTAAATTTGTCTGCGCAAAGTGGGAATCTTTAGGACAAAGTGAGAATCGAATATTTATTTGATACGAGTAACAGGGAATTGACTTTTAAATGAGGAATCTGTATTTTTTGACAAAATTACGGCCTCATACTTAGAATTTTTTCGGGTTTTGGCTTATACAGGATTTCAAGCTCGTATAATCAACGCTTTCCAGAGTTTTGAGCAGTTAATTTGAAACTTTGGTCACAGGCTGCAGACATATGTAGATTTGCATGTACCTTTTGAAAAGTAAGATTTTAGTTTGACAAAATTACGGCATTTGAAACTTAGAAATCTGTAGATTATGGCTAGTATTGGATGACAAATTTATACTATCAACTCCAAAATTGTAAGCGATCAGTTTGAAACTTTATACAAATGTTATAGTCTACTGTAACTAAGCATGTGCTATTCGAAAAGAAAAATGTTATTTTTGACTGCCTTCCTAAACTTAGAAATATTTATGATTAGGGTGATTTAGGATGACGAGTTTGTGTAGTCAATTGCTTCCACAGTTTTAAGGTTTGTGTAGATGTAAGAGGATACAGAAAGTTGTTTTCAATCAATGCCAGAGGCTCATATCATACATTCTATTCTGTCAGAATTACAATCATAAAAAAAGACGATTGTTAAGTTAGTTCCTTTTTCCTTTTTCCTTATTCCTTTTTCCTTTTTCCTTATTCCTTTTTCCTTATTCGATTTTCAGGCTCATAGAACTTTGCGAAACTGTGCCGAAGAAGATTCGCATATAGCACATTCATAATCATTTTTACTTCTAAGAATAATGGTATAGTTTTCCAAAGCTCAACGGTTCAAACTGCGAATAAGGAAAAAGGAAATGAACGAACAATTCCTTTATCCTTATTCGATTTTGAGACTCATAGAACTTTGCGGATCTGTGCAAAAGAAGATTTGAATATAGCACATTCATGATCATTCTTACTTCTAAGAATAATGGTATAGACTTCCAAAGCTCAACGTTAAAAACTGCGAATAAGGAAAAAGGAAATGAATGATTAATTCCTTTTTCCTTATTCGATTTTGAGACTCATAGAACTTTGCGGATCCGTGCAATAGAAGATTTGCATATAGCACATTCATGATCATTCTTACTTCTAAGAATAATGGTATAGATTTCCAAAGCTCAACGCTACAAACTGCGAATAAGGAAAAAGGAAATGAACGAACAATTCCTTTTTCCTTATTCAAATTTCAAACTCATAGAACTTTGCCGATCTGTGCAATAGAAGATTCGCATATAGCACATTCTTGATCATTTTTACTTCTAAGAATAATGGCATAGATTTCAAAAGCTCAACCTACAAACTGCGAATAAGGAAAAAGGAAATGAACGAAAAATTCCTTTTTCCTTATTCGATCTTGAGACTCATAGAACTTTGCAAATCTTTCCAATAGAAGATTCGCATATAGCACATTCATGATCATTTCCGTTTTCCTTATTCGCAGTTTGTACCGTTGAGCTTTGGAAATCTATACCATTATTCTTAGAAGTAAAATGATCATGAATGTGCTATATGCAAATCCTCTTTTGCACAGATCTGCAAAGATCTATGAGTTTGAAAATCGAATAAGGAAAAAGGAATTGTTCGTTCTTTTCCTTTATCCTTATTCGCACTGTGTTTGTACCGTTGATCTTTGGTAATCTATACCATTATTCTTAGAAGTAAAAATGATCATGAATGTGGTTTATGCAAATCTTCTATTGCACAGATCCGCTAAGGTCTACGAAATTCAAAATAGAATAACGAAAAAGGAATTGTTCGTTCATTTCCTTTTTCCTTATTCGCAGTTTGTACCGTTGAGCTTTGGAAATCTCTACCATTATTCTTAGAAGTAAAAATGATCATGAATGTGCTATATGCGAATCTTCTATTGCACAGATCTGCAAAGTTCTATGAGTCTCAAAATCGAAAAAGGAAAAAGGAATTGTTCGTTCAGTTCCTTTTTCCTTATTCGCAGGTTGTAGCATTGAGCTTTGGAAATCTATACCATAATTCTTAGAAGTAAAAATGATTATGAATGTGCTATATGCGAAGCTTCTATTGCACAGATCTGCAAAGTTCTATGAGCCTGAAAATCGAATAAGGAAAAAGGAATTTTTCGTTCATTTCCTTTTTCCTTATTCGCAGTTTGTACCCTTGAGCTTTGGAAATCTATACCATTATTCTTAGAAGTAAGAATGATCATGAATGTGCTATATGCAAATCTTCTATTGCACAGATCCGCAAAGTTCTATGAGTCTCAAAATCGAATAAGGAAAAAGGAATTGTTCGTTCATTTCCTTTTTCCTTATTCGCAATTTGAACCGTCGAGCTTTGGAAATCTATACCATTATTCTTAGAAGTAAAAATGATCATGATTGTGCTATATGCGAATCTTCTTCGGCACAGTTTCGCAAAGTTCTATGAGCCTGAAAATCGAATAAGGAAAAAGGAATAAGGAATAAGGAAAAAGGGAAAAGGAAAAGGGAATAAGGAAAAAGGAACTAACTTAACAATCGTTAAAAAAAGACCATTTCAAACGAAGAAATGCAAACATATATATTTGTTAACCAAACGAACATCTTCATTATTCTCACTTTGTCCCGATTCTCACTTTGCGCAGAGACAATTCCGGAATTGTTTTGCGCAAGGTAAGAATTCCCACTTTGCGCAACAAAGTGAGAATTCCTACTTTGCGCAGGACAATTCCGGAATTGTACCGATTCCTACTTTGCGCAGAACATATATATTGTTCACTTCTGGGGCTCATTTACCAGTACATTATTCAC